>RSEF01000001.1:85530814-85613073 GCA_003993805.1 Himantopus leucocephalus | reverse complement strand
CAAGGAGGCAGCAACACCAACATCCTTACCCCCGGCTGCCTTCACATACTCAAGCATTACACAAGAGTTTGGTGCTTTCACTCAAAACTGACCATGACTGACAATGATCGAGTCTTACCATCAAAAGGTGAAGCAGTAAACAAGTGCTAGACCTGCAAAATAGCAACAACAACATGCTGCAGTTTTAGAAGTCTGGCTTTTCACACGGTATTGACAGATTACCACACGCCATGGCAAGCCAGGCTGGGGGAAGGTTCTCCAAAGACACCAGAGGAAACCCACTGGTGAACCCAAGTGCCCAGGGGAGAGAAGTTCAGGAAGCCCCTGCCTTCACCGAGTGCCTGAAGCAGACGACCTGCTTGTGGGAGGTACTCTGGTCCAGAGCCATAGGACAGTCCCACCCAGCCCACCCCAACAGTGGCAGGACCTCCCCCGGACACCAGTGGGACCCAGCACAGGAGCGCTCCCCTCCTCCCTCCTGCCCCTTCAGCACAGGCCATGCCCAAGAACATGAAGCACAGCTACCACGTTGCTGGTCCCTACTTGGCCTGTCATCCCTCTCTTCTGCCTACCACCGCCAACTCATCACTCATTGTTTTTACTGTTTTCAACTCAGAAACATCACTTATACTGAGTTCAGTTGACCAAACTGTTCTCGGTAAATACTGTGAGGTTTCTCATGCAATTTTACAGATGTTAATTGAATTTCACTTCTCAAAAACCTTTGCAGAAAGCATACGTGTCAAAACACCAGTCCATCCTCCCAACACAACAACTCAGTGATTAAGCTTTCCCCCCCAAGTCAAGTACCCACATATTGGTCAAAGAAGCAAACGCACAGAACCACTGCCGGCAGTAATGCATGCTTGCCATGCTGCAGTAATACTTCACCTGTGTCTCTAGAAGGATTGTCTCCAAAAGACTGAATAATTTGGACTGATCCTCTGTTAAACCTGCTCCCAAGGATGGTACCAGCCTGCCCCAAAGAAATAGGGAGCAGTTGCCTCAAGGAGAAACACAAAAAGTCACAGTACACAATAACCCTGTCTCCATCCTCTTTACACTGTTTCCCCTTCAGCTATTTGTAAACATTGATAAGATCCCCCTGAGCCTTTTCTCCTCCAGGCTGAAGAGTCCCAGCCCGCTCAGCCTTTCCTCACACGAGACATGCTCCTGTGCCTTTATCATCTTCATAGTCCTTTGTTGGACTCTCTCCAGTATGTCCACGTCTCTCTTGTACTGAGGAGCCCAGTACTGGACCCAGCACTCCAGGTGTGGCCTCACGAGTGCTGAGTAGAAGAGAAAGATCACCTCCCTTGACATCCTGACAAAACGTTGTCTAATGAAGCCCACAATACCATTAGCGTTCTTTGCAGCAAGGGCACATTGCTGGCTCATGTTCTTCTACTATCTTCGGCTTAGTGTTTCTGGAGGACTCTCAATCCAAGAGCTTCAAGTCCCATAAAAATATTGAGTTAAGCTCTGGGAGCTCACTGAGAGACACTACAAGATCAATTGATCCATCTTGAAGGGACATCGGGGTAAAAATAAATGCCCTGCATCAAACTAACTGGGAGCAGAAAGAGGTCAAGAACCAGGAGTTTAATCTTCCTGCTCCTGCTTCCAGCTCACTTGTTGGTGTTTGCCAGGATAGAAAATTTCAGGTACTTCCTCCTGGGTTTCCCTGATGATTCATGCCACTTTCATCCCAAGCAGACAACTCAAACATTTTTTAGCCTTTAGGAAACAGACTCAAAACAGGATGAGAACTGCCTCAAGCAGGGACTAAATTTTGCTTTGTCCAAGCCTGTGTTGACTAAGCTGAACCTGATCCACTTAAACTGTGTGTGCCCTCTTCCCTGTGGGGGTTTCTCTGCAGCACCCCAGAGGCAGAATGAGAAAATGTGCCTGGGCTGAGGATAAATGGAGGCCACACCTTTGCACACTGGAACAAGCTAGAAGAAAGCAGTTTCCCCTCTCAGGCGGCTATCTCAGCCCGGTGGAGGGGGCTAAGAATTCACAAAGGACTCATTTTCAGTAAACCTCTATACTATGTGTGTTCCCAAACAGGTAACTCATGGAGGGAGGAAATGTGAAAAGTAGGACTTGTACATCAAATTCTCAATTGCTTTAAGTCAGAATAACCCCTGTTAGGTTAATAATTTTATACTGGTTTACAACTTTGGAAGGCTGTGCCCTATTACAGGTCTGTTCCTAGGCACCGGTATCCTTTCTGCATGTGTTAAACAGATGCAGCTGCACTATTCATGGCTGTATTGTTATAAGCCCTCGGTAGTGCTGCCTCACATTATTTTTTTCTCTCTTCATTTTATCCTAAGCCATTGGCACATCAGTAAAGCCTAGAATATTTGAAGGGTTAAATCATGTCTTGTCTCATCTCTGCCTCTTGCTTTTCTCATAGCAACAGCATTCACGGGAGGGAGAGGCAGAGAGGCTTGCCACTGCCGTATTGACAGAAGTCAGCACTTCAGATCCCTGTGACTGCCTCAGAAATAAAGATCTTGTCATATTCACTTTAATCTCCAGCAAGTGCCAAGTTATGTCAATGTCAGCGTGAGAAGCTGCTCTGTCTCTCTCTTCCTTTCATTGGTGGCACTGAGACACAGACAAAAGATAAGGAAGACAAAACACCCAGACACAGTTTGCGTTCAGCTGGTGAGAGCTTTTCAAATGGCTCGGCTGCAGGAAGACTGCAAGAGGATTTTTCTTTCCAGAAAGGATCAAGCACTGAGAACAGGCTAGTCTCCCCCTGACCCACAAAAATCCAATGTATTATTTCCCTTTAAACTGTTATTAAACACTTGATATGAGACTGCAAAAGACAAAGCAGATGAAAACTGCAGATAAGCAAAAGATATGATTAGAAGTAAGGAAGTTACTTTGAGGCTTTAAATACAGCGCTTAGAAGCTGAACAGCTACTCTGCTAATAAAGATCCACCAAAAATAATAGTATGCATTTCTGCCTTTCATAGTTTTAGGACTAGAGGTTGTCTGATTCCTGGCTAAGTGACTCCCCTGGGCACAGATGAGAGCTGCAATCATCTCAGTCAAATAAGCTAATGTGACTTTGAAACAACCCACCAAATGAATCTATGCAGAGGTGAGTATCTCTGAAGAGCTGTTTATGGAATAAATTTGAGCTGGATTTAGTTCATCTGCATTTACAAATGCTTTGGCACTCCCACATTACACTCACGGGCAAACACACACGTGTACGGAAGCGCATTTGCAGCCCCATGCAGAGATCACCCTGCAAGTTACCAAATAATTAGATGCGATGTTTAATGTCCAAGAGAATAAAGCTTCTCATTTCTTTTTAGGCTCCCTCCTGAAGGTCTTGCTGATCTATACGCATTAAGCTCATCTAACCTTGACAGGGAATTGATGACTTTTATCTCTGAGCATTCAAGTCTTTTACCTAGTCTTGTCTCTAAGTGTTTTCTCATTTAACATTTATTACAAGAAAAAACATCTTGGATTTATTTTCAGGTGGGTACTCAAACACTAAAAAAGGATGGCAGAGCCCTCCCTCAGTGCATCCAGGCTCTTTTGAAGAGACATCCAAGAAACTCTTTTGAAGAGCTGCAAACATTAACTTGACTGCTGTTACCTACTTGTAAGGATTTCTGATACTGCCTTTCAGAGCCACACTTGCCTTTCAAATCATTAATGAACATTTATCGCTCAGCATCCTCCATGCTGCTTCATCTTTTCACGTGACAATCTCCTCCACAAATTTTCTTCATTTCTGAAATACACTTGAATAGACTAAGCAGACCTGTCAGCTGTGCCTTCTGGATTTTTAAAATTTTTGCCATTTCTGGTAGTGACACGATTTTCACTACCATCAACTCATCCCTGTGAGCCAGAAAGCAGCAGACCACCTTCAGATCACCTGTCCGTCCTGGCTTAAGAAGGTGTGAGGTTCAGTTACCACCCAGGCAGCTGTCTGCTCGGGCAACCAGTCACTCAGGAGAGCTGCTTGCCCTCAGCCTAATGCTTGTGCAGGCAGGGAGCAATACACCAGGACAACTGGGAACTTAGCAGCGCACTCCTGAGTGAGCACTTCATGGTTATCCCCTTGCACAAGGAGGTTGAGCTTCCATCAATCCCAGAACACAGAAGTTTGGGAAGCCAGGTGGCCGGCTTCCCAAGCCTGGGCCTTGAGGGAGCCCTCCTGGCTTGCAGCAAAATCTTTGCTGAAAGCAACACGTTTCTGCAGAGCAATTCAATTTCAATAAAAAAATCTTTGCCAATTCAAAATACTTGCGAAGTAACTCACTGGATCTAGAGTGGAAAACCTCTCTCAGGAACCCAACACGTAGAGGATAAAAAGGATGCAAAATCTGAGTTTACAGCCAGAGAGCACTGAGCAGTGTACTCCCCAAATGCAAACAGTATATGGATTAGGGATATGATTGCAGAAGTGGCTCCAAAGGGCTGACCTTCCCTCCTTCGTCCACATCACCCATCAGGGACACGCACACTGGCAACTCCACGCTCTGGCAAAATTCAGCAGGATTCAGCAATTCTTGCAACAACTGTGGTAGATCTGCACGTAATGGAAACCTGTGTGGTTGAAACCAACAGACGCGCTGAGCTACCTCTTGTAGATATGACCCTACTACCGAAACAAAAGTTTTGGGTTTTTTTTTTCCCTTCAAAGCCGGCTGATGCTTTAATTTAATTCGCATAATATCACCCAGCCACCTCCATGGAGCAAGCCTTCTCCTTGCTTCTGTTTTAAATGTTTAACAACACTGCTATATATAACCCTATTCCAGAGCTTTTCAGACAAAACTACTGCCCAATTCCTCCTCTATTATACACAGCTTTAGCAGAGCTGCATTAGCTTTATACTGCCTAAACATCTGTCCTCATGTGATTCAGACATTTTGAGAAACAATGGAAATACCCCACTGCTTCTTCCAAGGTTTTGTTCTCTTCAACTACAGAAAGAAACCACAAGAAAAGCTCGTGAGTGATACAGGATGAATGAGGGATTTATTTTTTTTCTTGGAGCCCAATAGGCAACCTACAATCACAGGACAAGGACATTAGTCTCTAGAGGACATTTGGACCACTAAGGCCAACCTTATCAGTTATAAAATCACTTCTAGTGTGATTGTTTCCTTGTATTCCCCATTTGTTTGTCCCGATACACCTACCATTTCTTGCATTAGGCTGCATGATCTTTAGTGCAGAAACCATATTTTCGTTGTGTTTATACAGCGCCCACTGCATGAAGACTCTCGTCTGTCCACGCTAGCCAAAAAGGAGGCTTGGCGATACACGGCAGCCAGTAATAGAAGCAGCTGGCAGCTCTTAGCTGCTCAGGGAGAATAAATTTAATTGTTTTTTTGTGAGAGCTACTCGGAGTACAACAGCTGTATTTTGCAAAATACCTTTCTGACAGGTTTCAGCCAGGCTAAATGATGGCTTTTTCTCTTGCCAGCATCTGCTTGATTGCAGCAGGCTTGCTTTTTGCTTTGCATTGGATCAGAGAACACTAAAGTGCAATCCTCTGCCTAATGACTTCAAACCGGGGGCCTCTGGATCCATTTTGAAGTGCACATGAGTAGGGAGTGGTCCCCTTCCCTCCTTGCACCACCGCAGCTCCCACCCTCTTTCTGATGGATGGCCTCTTCTCAGCGAAACCATGCTGCCATGGCCAGCAAGTTTGCTCACAGCAAAGCCATAACGTATCAGGGACACTTGGCGCAACTGCCCACGTGCCCGACTTGCATGCCTTGACTTGCAGGCATGACCTGTCACATCGTTGTCACCTTGCACTGCAGAAATTTTGCTGCAATCACCTGGTTGCTCACTGGGAACAGGAGAAGACAGGTAATGGTTTAAATCAAATAACGTAATCTGAATCCTCTGACATCACATGATTAACTCTTTACCTTTTAATTGCCTGTAGTAATGGGGTAGTGGCAAGTTAATGAATTTCACAGTACATGTCACGTATCACTGTGCCACGTACACATAGTTGTTTCTTCTGCAGCCACAGCAGAGTTACTGGTAAGACTGTGAAATTACTGATAGAAGACAATTAACCCTGTCCACTCACCGTGGGAGAAAGTACGCCTCCAAGAGACTCAATCATTCCCCTATCTTTTGCAGATTACAATGCACAGCCTTTTTGTTTTTGGAAGACTTACACCACAAAGCAGTTATCCTCTGCACAAGTGCCACCAGCCTGGTACCCGCTGTCCCTAAGGGGTACTGGCTCTGGCACTAGCAACCACAGACTGGGAGAAGAAAGGCTTAGGGATGGGGCTTGGGTGGTATTGCAGAGCAGGAGCTTCCATACCCTCCATAACTCTTTCCATTCTCAGTGCATCTTCTGGGGAGAAGGCAGAATTTTATATAATTTGTTTTAATCACCATGTCAGCTTCAATGGAAACGTGTCTTCCCATAATGATAAAATTCTACAGCATGGATGGAGAAACAGGCAAACACCAAAATCCCAGGAGAAATCACTCCTGATAGAGAGCAAAACAGCTGCCAGAGTTGCTTCCAAACAATTCATACAGGAGACGATTGGTTTCACTCCTCTGTAATTATAGGGGACTTTTCCACAAAGTTGCCATTCACATCAGTGTGGGCAAACCACTCTTTGCCTGCTGCTGGGGGAAACCCCCCTTCTAAGGCAAGGAGCCCTGGCCATGCCCCTGTCTGTCCCCAAACCAGATGAGCAGCTGGCTGCCTGCCAGAGACTGCAACCAGCTCCAGCCCCCACTGCCTACATGGCAAACGGAACTTCCCGGCCTCTGCATTTCCACTAGCTGCTGCCTGGGTCCCTGTAACTTGTTCAGGTCACTGCTGTCTCCGGGAGGACTCAGCAGTTCAGGCATCGTTGAGAGATGCTTGTCGGTCACGACCACCTAACGGGCCCACAGCACAGGCAGCTCCCCTGGTTGTGTGCCCTGGCACTCTGCAACCAGCTGCTACTGGGTCTTGACACGGTTTATGGGCATAATCGAAGTCAGGAGGGGGAAACTGAGATCAGAGAAAGAACTGCCTGCAAGGATGAGCTTCCAGCTGTCCTCCATGTGACTAACACACTGCCAGCTACTTCCCTCTCTGTATGCCTCCTTTCTGCCCTGTGGGAAAATAAGACAGGGTCAGAAGAGGAAAAGAGTCAGAAGGCAATGTATGGAAAGGTAAAAGGTGATGAAGCAGCCAGCAAGATGATGGGAGAAGAATTTGTGTTACCAGCAAGCACCAGTGTTCAAAATCCTGCGAGCACTGTGTAGAGCCATGTCTGCCACAGGAAAGGCTCAATGAGCAGAACGGGCAACATGGGCTGCCTCTGAAATCTCCTGGTGGAAAGCTTCTCTGCTAGCCCTGTGCCCAGATGGAAAGCTTTAGGCAGTGAGAAGGCAGGGGCACGGCAGTACCTGCACGGGGGACTATCTAAGCCGCCCCATGCCCAGCTGCAGCTCAGTACAGATCTGACTGAAAACTGATGTTGACTTGTCTCTGAAAACCACGGGGAAGCCCATGCACGTAACACTACGAAACAACCCTGCACAGTCATTCTGTTGGAAATTACTTTTGCCATTTTTCTCATGAGCAGGACCAGGTGAATTCCAGCAGGACAAAACAGGAGGTGCTGCACCAGGCACCCCCACCACAGCACTGGCTGACCTTGCTACCTGCATGGACACAACTCAGTCGTGGAGAGCAAACGGTCCTCCCCTTTTGTGCTAGATGCCACCACTGCCATAGCTGGGAGATACCACCAACAGTGCCGGTGGCACCTGGCATGGCTCCCAGGTCTGTGGTCAGCCATAACAGCTGTGAAATAACTGCCACCTCTTGGGGACCTCCACCCGTACAGCCCGGGGCAATTCAACAGCTGCAATTCCCCAGTGGCTTTGACTACCTAGAGACATCCAGGAAAATGAAATAATATTCACTAAATTAAGAACAGAAAGCTGTTTAGATAAATTGTGCTTAGGCCTCTGATATTGAATTGAAGTGTCATTAATTTAACTCGCCTCCCTTCCTACCCCTTTAATTCTCAGAATGAGTGTCCATGCAGAGTATTAATGAGGTTTAATTAATCTTCTTTAAAAGGTAGCTTAGATTAACTTTCTTACGTTCCCCCTGTAGACAACCCATGAATTACAGTATTAAAGCACCCTGCCTCAAAGGATTCTTGCATCGTGGGAACATTTCCTGCTCAGAGTTTTTCAATAGTCCAAATTTCTATGCTATCTTTTATGCCAGTTTTAGTCTACTGGCCCAAATGGGTCCACAAAAGACTTTTGTATGAACTAATGCAATTAGTTAAAACCACCTCCCTCTTACTTGATAAAATTATAGGGTCTGCAAGGACATTCTAATTCAAGTTAAGAATGATTTTACTGATTTAACTGCATTTTGTTAAGGATTGAGGACTTGGCTACCAATGAAGTTGTACTGGTTTTAATGGGCCAGTTTCATTAATGGAGGCAAACTCCAGGAGACAGACATATTATTTCAGCAAGGACAACCTGGTTTAGCTGAGTTTAAGCACGTATCTAACTGACTTGAGCTGAAACAACTCGCATTTAGGGTGCACAAATAAATTATTGTGGGCTAAGGTAGTCTCAGGTGCTGTAGGCAGTAGCTATGCCATAACTCCATGCACAGCCACTCTAACCCCAAGGCAAGTGTTGAGTAATTTGAAGGAGGACAAGCGCTTCTCACCTACCACAGTGCAAGACAGCAAATGGGCAGTAACTGCAGAGGATCTGATGGACCATAACAGCGTAACTCAGGGCAGTCTAGACAACTGCTGTGGTGTTTGACCAGCTCCGTCTGAGCTCTGAGCGTTAACCTCTGGTTAACTAACTGGTATCCTTCAGAGTGACATTTTACTTAATGCAAGGTACTCTTAAAATGCACTATGAGCGTACAATGCACAATGCAAACTGTCTTCTAAAACAATCGTGTTTAATTGGTATGGACAAGGTTAGGGTCATGTTCCCTTGAACACTGGCTTTCTGTTAAGAGGAGGGACAAGATGCACATTTAAATTACTGTGCCATGGTGTTCATGAGACAGGTCCATATACAACAAAGCAAAACAACTACAACATTTTATGTTGCTTTCCTGGCTTTCTGCTGCTTAAGGTTACACAAGTGGCAACAAGGAATGTTGTCAAATGTGTTAAAAGCTAGTTTTGGAGAGTACTTGATTTCACAATGAAATCTGTTCTTTTCATATGGCAATGGACTTCCATTGGCCTGCGTTAGAAAGAGGGTCCACGTGAGTGCAGATCTTTCAAGGTCCCTGATGCAGAAATGCTGGCTGCGTTGGAGTTACTACTAAAAAAGCCCACTGTCAGTCAGGCTTATGGAATGGTTAATAGCAACCACGCTTGCTCACCCTATCTCTGTTCCTAGAGAAAACATACTTGTGGTGAGCTGTGAAATAAGTGCCAGGTGGAAACAGAGCTTGAAACACTATAGAGGGAAAATGCCTCTCATGTGGTTTCCCTCCTTAACTATAATCCTACAGCTTGTAAATGGAAAATGGATAGCCACCAACCGTCACTGACTCACGTCCTTACCACTTACACGAAGGTCCCCAGCTATGGCAGGGAAATTGCTCTTGACTGACATGCAAGCAAGCAAAGGTGGTACTTTGGTTAGTACAGATAGTGTATTTATTTAGCACTCCCACCTGGCACCATCAGCTGACCAAGGTGTTAGCACTGCTGTAATGTACATTTAGACCTTTCTCATTCCCCTGTGTTGCACTCAGGCTACTGCTGCTGTCACTTTTTTGAATTCTCTAGTCAGTTCCCCGTTTCTTGTCTCATACTCATTAACACAGCACATCCCAACCTGCTTGAGGCAATACCCCAAGATGTAGATGAAATAGTTCTAGCATTTTTGCTGCTTCCATGCAGAAATGATTCTCAGCACCAGAAAACTCGTGCAATAATAAAAACCATATGAAGAAATTAAAAATCAAATGTGACAAGCACTCCTCACTAGCAAAAAGGTCAAGATTTTCTTTCAAATGCATCTTTTTCCTACAACAAATGAATGCTATGCCATGTTAAAAATCATGGCAATACGAATTCATTCCAAGATAACAAATCTGTGTCAATTTAATTACTGCAAACTGCACTGGCTGACAGAGACAATAAATAAGACAGAATAAGACAGAGGATATTGCTTAGAAGCAAGCATTGTTTCTACAAAATACTCAAGGGTCACATTCTCAGTTTCATATATGTCAACACAAAGCAATGGAACACTCTTCCCTTTGTGTCAGGCAGTGTCCCAGCTGTAAGATCTCTTACCTGACTCCTTATGTGCCTATGGGGCTGATGCAAACTACACAGACAAGCCACCCTTTCACCAGGAAGGAAGACAACACATTTATGCACAAGCCAGGGGAAGCACAGGCTTTTGATATGGTGATTTGTATTTAAATAGGGTCCTACAATACCTTTATTTGTTGGTTTCTGCTTTTTGTGTCTTATAAACCAGGAACTCAGAAAAAGGTAAAGAAATTAAAAGCATGTTGAAACCTCACGCCCACACCACTTTGTTCGAGCTATGCTTCAGGTGCAAGAGACTTAATACAACAAACTCTCAAAATCAACCACCAAATTCTAAACCCTATGGCCACAAAGAATCAACCCCAGTTGACATGCATTGTAGTGTTACAGCAACTCTGTTGTTCCACAGGCAGGACCCTGCAGTTTTCGATAGCAAAGGGTATTTTGTTTTTAACCACTACACTGTCTTTGGTTTGCTGTGTGGCTGCTGAGATGGAAAAACAGCACTCTGCATTTTGCTCTCAGGTCTTGCAATGCATTTTTCCACCCCTTTAAAGTGCAAGGAGCTGAACCTGCATTTACGAACTTTCCAGAGATAACAAATAGGTCCCACTGGGCAGTTTTATATATTTATTTTGTCTTCCTTTACAGAGAAAGACAACAGGCAAGGCAGTTCAAATGAAGCTCAGAGAAGCCAAAAAGGAAACCACAGGTTTTATTTTTCTCTTCAGAGCTTATGTTTAGTGAGGCCTCATCCCTCAGCACGAGAGTTATTGTGCTGTGCTTTTCTACAGCTTTGAAATACCTCAGGTCACCCAGAGAGAGTCTATGGACTCAAATAACACTGATATTAACTGAAAGATGCAGATAAACACTCTGTAATTCTTCTTTTCCAACTTTCTCAGACCTCAGGAGAGATACCCGGAGATAAGATGTTCCTGTTTCAGTGGTGAAGGTCTTCTTTGACAACACAGTTTGGGAAATAATTTGGATTGTTTATCCTCTGGTGATAGCTTTACTCTCTTTGGTTCACAGAGCATAAAGGAGAAAATTCTTCTCTAATCTCTCTTTCTGTTTATCCCTCTCCCTCCAGCTTCCTAATTTCACCCAAAGAAAAAGGTCATCGAGGCGAGATTGACAACTCAGTGCAGTTACGTGAGCTCCTGTGCATCGCTCTGTGCTCAAAAGCAGTTTTAGTTCTTTTACTTCCCTTAGTCATGACTCCGCTCTTGAAGGCCCTGCAACTTAAACAGGAGCATCCTGGAGGCACTTCAGCTTATGTTGCCTGTAAGCAGTCACAAAGGATTAATGTTTCAGTTCATGCTTTGCAACTGGGTCAGGCTGTGCTGGCAACCGAAAGTTTGAGTGGTATAAGGCCCTTCTTCCAAGCAGTGATAAAACTCCCACTGACTTCAACAGCACAGGACTAGCACTGTTTCCCCCAGTTCTGCTTTCCCAATAGATTGCTAGTTTGTAATTAGACCAGGTAATAGCACTGGTGAGAAGTGGCTTTACTGGATTGGAAAACCCAAGTCTAATAATTAAACCGAGGAATAATTTCTGATCCTTTAAATGGAGGTTATCTTACAACAAAGCTTCAGATATACAATCTGCTATTACAATACTTCTAACAGCTTTATCCCAGAAATGGAGGTTCTTCTTTCCTTCAAAAAGGGACTGCATAGAGAAGATATAAGCTTTTCCTCCCCCTTTCTTTCTCTCTCTCTCTTTTTTTTTTTTTTTTTTTTTTTTTTTTTTTTTNAAATTGAGTATTTGGCTCTCTGGGCCAATTGTGAGGTACGTGTCAGGTTGGTGACCCCTTCTGTCCCAGTGTATATCCTCTATCGCATCACTGTATGCCAAAGGACCAGTGTGGGTGCTGTATCACATGCTAGGGTATTAACTGCGTGGCTGGTAGGCATACATACAGCAAATAGTTTACTGTGAACAGGAAAAAAGATTTGCTGCAAAGAAAAAAAAACAATCATCCAAACAATGAAGTAAGGGGTGCAACTTCATTTCAGGCCCTTTTATTCAGCAGGTCTTTGGCAGCGACTGTTTTATTCTCCTTGCCAGACCGTGGACAGCTGAGCAAGCAAGGAATGCGTGCAACTTGCAACAGGTCAGTAACTTCACAGAGGTCAATGAAATAGCTTCATTGGCTTCAACATGTGAGCAAACTCATGCTCAGGTAAAACGTGGGCTTACTGAGCTTTGCTGAATCAGCACCAACCTCCTGAATAAAGTCCAAGGTTTGCTGCACCTTCCACTGCCTCTTGAAAAAGCCTCTCTTCCCGTCTGTAAAGACAAGTGTCTTCTCATAAACTGATACGTGCTCTTCCCCTGCACCAAGTCAAGCTAATACATGAGCAATACCAGATGCACCCTGCATTAGTTACCAAATCTCTGCCACTTTAATCCAGTCTAACAGGACAAACTGGTGCATGTCAGCATGGGCCTTTGTCAGCCCATGGCCTTCAGCTGACATTACAGCTGCTGTCTTGAAGAACATGACCTGCTCCTTAATTACGTAACACAGCTGCAAAAGGCTGTCAAGGACAGAAATGGGGAAACTTAGCACCAGGTTCAACACTTGGTCCAGCGCTGACATCACTAGACTAATCTAGCCACGGGAGTCCGCTCCAGTGTCACCAAGTTTGTTATGGAAGAGATAGCCACAGTAGACAGAAACAGGGATTAGACAGTGTCCACACTAAGACATCGTCTCTCAGTCTGGGAAATCCATACGCACAAGCCCACCATGTGCTCTTTGGACAGCTTAATTGTTAGCACTCTTCCAGCCCTGGTCACATGATGAGTTAATCTAAGTCAGGGAAATTCCATTATTATGGCATCAATGTATAAAATTTGCTTTTGTTTAATGTGACATTTGAGTTTGGGAAAAAGCCTTTGCTCTGAAATCCAATTATTGACTAACACTGCTAAGCATGTGAATAAAATAGCTCATTCCCAGATCCTCTTCTGACCTTTTCCTGTAATTTCCATTAGATTTTAAACCACACGTTTGGCAGAGTTACTGCCGTGAAAGGACCCTACCACACAACCATAGGCAACGTATGCAGAAATAAATGCCCAGGGGCAAACTCCCTCTCACTTTGTTACTGATTTCCATCAACAGCTTTGCAATGAGAATGGATTTCGCCTTTTACCCTAAACAGGCATCTGCCTTGTTAACACCTCTGGTTGTTGAAGAAAACAGATTTGCAAAGAAACTGTTTCTTGTAGCACTAATCCTGGCAAATGACTCCACATCACCTCCTATGAACTTTCTAAATGAGGATGTTACTCAGTTCCCAGCTCACCACTGAATTCATTCGAAGCCGGATCTTGCCCATAGCCAACACAGACTCTCTACAGAAGAAACCACAAAAAAACTAGCAGATCTCTTAGCAACGACACTGATGAAGCCTAGTTTAGAACGGACGTTTTACCTTGCATCTAAGAAGGAATGAGGCCTGATAGACAACCTTCCTGTGATTAAGGTTTTCATGATGGTACTCTCTCATGTGGAGTCTCTGGTGTCTATTAACACAGCTGGATTCACAGTTCAATTACATGAGTTCTTTGATGTCTCATTATGCAGTTAAGCCCATGCTCCAGTTTTTCCCTGAGGCTCCTCTCCTCTCTCCAGACACTAATTTCCACGAAACTCCTAGGAATCTTATTATCTCCGATATTGCTGTCATTGTGCCATAATCAGCCAGCAGTTTCAAGAAGCATTTGGCAAGTTGGAGGTTAGGGAGAAGGGAGACAAGGGGCAAGCAGGCAGTCCTATCGCATAAGTATTTTTTTCTGAGAAAACTAGGTTAAACACACCACTATACACTCCAACAAATGTACACTGTGATAGCAGGGGTGAAATACCTCTTCCTGACCAGCAGAATCTTACTCCTTGCTCCATTTTCATCGCTGGCCTTTAGATTATCCTGCTTTTTAAAACAATTTCAGACACAGAACTAATTCTGTGATGAAGAGCAAAGAATCATTTTGCATGTGAGAAACTACATCCTTTCATTTGCTGTAAATCTCTTTGTTTATTAAAAAAAATCACCAGCCAGGAAAATCTCAACTTCCACACTCCCTAAGAATCCACTCCTGGCTTTCTCCCTCCCATCTGCCTCATTCCCCTTCTCCTCAACACAAGCTCCTGCTTTTCTTTAATTAAGCAAAAAAATATCTTAAACTCGCCTTTTGCATGGAATTCCTGTTCTTTTTGTTTCACCTCACTACTACCAAAAAAAAAATAATCTAACATTGAAGGCAAGTACCAGTATCTATCTGGTCTTACCTGTTTTTGTATCAACAGCTTTGATAGAATTTTGTTCCAGTGACCAAATATGACCACAATTCAACTACAAATTGCATATTCACTTTGTTGCCTACTCTAGATGTGAAGGTTCATATCCAGAACTGCTAATGCAGCAACACGCAGCATTTCATGGAAGTCATGTTATTACCACATACACTGGTCTGCTTGCAAAACTTAGTATTTCAAGGCCCACAATTTCAAAATGAGCCTTTACTCTCAGACCCTCTGGATCTTAAGGCATAAAATCCGAACCTCTAGAATCTCTACATTTAGATATTAGGACAAAATTGAACTGCACAGAAGCTCTGGCATTCTGGGTAAGAAGTTTTCAATGAATGAGCAAAATCATGGACTGCTTAAAAAGACTTCAGCAATACAGTACAGAAAGACACATGAAGAAAACAGCCTGAGAAAAGTAACCAATTTACCTGGAGTATTAACAGCATCTGAATAATAGAAGGTGGAACTCTGGCTCTGGAACGTGATAATGCATCTTCCAATTTAATGTTGAGGGTAATTATATTCCTAAAGTGCAGAAGAGCCAGCTGCCGAACTGAGGGCTCCTTCCCCTTAGAAACAGAAACAAAGCAAGATGGCTTATGAGCAGTGTGAAAATGAGTTTCAAAATACTCCATCAAAATTCTTTCCTCCACTTCCGAGGGATTACAAGAATGGTAAACTTGAATGAAAAGCAGAGGAAACATAACAAAGGACACAGAGCAGCCTACAAATCTGCACAGTGAATTTGATTTGGCAGTAAAGAACGCTGCAGACAATGACTGAGCCTGACTGTGTATGAAGATGATGAGGTTGGGGTGGGGTGTGGGGGATCGTACTTGAGCACAGACTATGTATGAATATTTTGTACTTTAACAGTAATGAAATGCATCATATGTTAAAAAAAGAAAAAAAAACAAAGCAAGGTTGAAAAAGGGTTGAATTTCCGTTATTTCTCAAGATTTTGAATACTGGCTGGATACTTTCTTCAAATATAGTGAGAATCCTGACTCAGTCGACCTGTGGATCCTCCTTTTCTGTACAGTTTAGGAGACTTCACTATAAGGTAGAAGCAGAGCTGAAGTTTCATATTACATTTTCAAAAGCATCTTTTTGCAGTTCAAGCATCACTCCTCATTGAAAAAAACCTCATCTGAAGAATACAACGCTAGCTCTGCCTGCAGAGATTACCACCACTTGCCTTATACGCGATGAGGAGTTGTAAAACAGCTCCCATTGCCAGCACCAGGGCTTCTTCCTTGGGTAGTACACATATGTGGCTGTACATATCTGTACATATGGCTGTACACATATATATATTCTTGCCTACAGTTCTGAGTACTGCCAGCCAAATATTAACCCTCTTGGAAGGGCTGATATTCAGCTGGTATTGACTTAGTTTAGAATAAAAAAGCCTGACCCCACCCCACCCATTCCTTTTCACTTCATTAATTATTTGTACTGAAGTAAAGAAAGCCAAATCTGCTTCAGTTGCTAATGAATAGAATTTACAAGAGCACATAAGCACCGGCTGAGCTTTTGGAAGTATCCTTAGAACATCAGGCACCTACATCGATTTGAAATTACATGGGACTTGGGGTTCTTACCCCCTCCAGGCTCCTTTGAAAATTCAAGCAATTATTTTCACATGAAAGGTGAGGAGACTTGTGTTGCTAAATTATTTTCAAAGGCCTCAGGAACACAACAGTGAAAAGGGGTATTTGGTGCAATTTTCAAAAACATAGAGTGAGTTCTAATCTAGTCAAGTCAGCGTGGAAAATCAGCTTGAGAGACTACCTATGTCTCTAGGTTCCCAAATGCCTTGGAGTTAAAGTATGCGGCACTTAAAAACAGCTTTTTAACACCATCTTATGTCTATGGTTTTAAAGTTTCCACTGGTAAGACATGAGTCAATGGGTGAAGTAGCCCTGTAAGTTTTTACAGCTCTTCTCCTTCTGAATCAAATTCTGTGTAAAATTGCAGCTTTCCCACCGAATTCAGATTTCATGACTGTAATTAACTGCAGATGCAAATGGTAATATCAATAACATTTGGACAATCATTTTAGGCATGAAGTCTACTTGGAAAACTGGGAAAAGTTTCCTCAAATATGTTTAGGCACCCAACTCCCACTGACATCCGTAGGCATCTAAGAGCAATGCCAGAAGGTCACATACCTATCTGGTACAGATTTGCAACTCTGTGGCCACCACTAAGTTAGAAGAGTGAGCCTCATCCAAATCAGATCAAGTACCTATTTCAGATTTAAAATTACTGGAGTCAAATGCTGTGCCCATGTAAAGTGGTGTAATGTCACCGACTATTACTGTTCATTTATAGTAGCATAGAACTTGACCTCAGAAATACAATTCCTTTTCAAAAGTGGAGATACTTCAGAGATGAATTCACATCGCAGAGAATGAAATGTATATACTTAAGTCAACACAGCTCTGCTTATTTCAATGTGCACATATTTCAGTTTATTATTCATAACCTTTTTTGCCTTTTAGTGTGAGTTGACAGAACGACTAACCATCCTCCTTGTACTCCACTCCTGTTTTCAAAGTTCCCCTTCATCTTTTTCACCCAAGCACTTTAAACCGCTGTTTGCATAAGTAACTTATTTGCATGACATGACTATACAGAACAGCTGCACTGAGAGGCTGGCCCAAGGAGAGAGAGTTAAGGATTGCATCAATCTGTTGATGAACCAGTAAAGTTGCTTTTTCCAGTTTTTCAAGATTCTATAGGAACAAGAGTAATTTTTCACCTGCACAGGATAGAAAATAGCCTGAAGCATGGGCAGGACATCACTGAAGAAAAAATCCCAAGTTTCAGCTAAGGTATCCAGTAGTTTCTGCCCTGCAAAAACACAAAACAAACTAGTGAACTGTTTAGGTTGTAACCAGCTAACTGCAAAGACTAAAACACTCAGGAAACAACGTGGGCCTGCTATTATACACAAAGATGAATAATGCAACACTACTATTAGCAGTATGGAATTAGTATTTCTTTCACTGTATCGGATCATTCAGTATTTGTGCCTTTTCAGATGACACATCTTATGTTCTTAGTAAATTCAGCTACTTTGAGGTTAAAACTTACTCTGAAAACCCCCATCAAGAATAAAGAATATTAGCTCAGGTTACCTCCTCCTCTTACAGTAATACCTACTGGACAAGACTGCAGAGGAGAGCAGTAGGAGGAGGACACAGCAGGTTAAATATGGAAAAATTCCTGCAGAGAAATCTCTCCCACCATGCTCCCCTCTGCCCCCTAAGCTGTAAGGCAGTAGAACAAACTGTGCTTTGTGGAGACCCTCCACAAAGCACCTCCTCAGATTGATCCCTTAGCTTCCCTGTATCTCCACTTACATAGAAAATCTCACCCTAGATCTATGGAAAAAGAGAATGGTGTTGTGGCCCTACTTCTTACTGTAACTTTCAAAGGATGCAGTCAAAACCTGCTATGACATGAGTTCCTCATGGTTCTCACAGCGAGACCACCTCCCTCTCTATTCCCTCCATTGCTGCAGCCTCCCAGTGGAGATCAAAGAAGCTCTGGCCAGGTCCTACAACCAAGTTGGACACAGAGCTCCTCACAGAACATTTCATAAAACACAGAGGTAAATGCAGGAGCCAAGATCTACAGGAGAGGAAGTCTGGCTTGACAGCTGGATGCTGGCTTCAAATCCCTGTTCTGCAAAATGACCTGTGTGACCTTGGGCAAGCTCTTTAGCATCGCTGTGCCCTTAACCCAACTGTGAAAGGAGAGCAATGCCACTGCACCTCCACCAGCAAGTATTATGGAGATAAATACATCAATCATTATGAGGCATTCAGACAAGACAATATGACTTATCAGGAAGCAAATTCAATAGCAATCAATCAATATTACTATTGGTGTCAGAATCAGATACTATTCTTAATTTTGGTATCACAGCATTAGTTAGGGACTCAGCCAGGGAACATTTTTCCCAGAATTACAACACGTCACAAAGAAAGTCTGCATGAAAGCATCTACACTCCAAGTTAGCAAGTGCCAATCTTTATTATGGGATACTTGATCTCACTGCATTTTTAAGGACATGACAAATAGCACCAGCTTTGGCCCATCTGCAACTCCTGAATTATTCCTGGGTTGATGACTTTAAGTGCTTTCAGTGTCAAGTGTGGATCACCATGCTATACTGCAGCTGCTGGCTTCTGAACCACGACAAACTCTTTGTTTCTGCACCACCAGGCAGTTCTCTCTGTCCTACACACTCATGCACAAGACTGAACAGGGTGTTTTCAGTTTCAATTTTTAAAAAATTTGTTTTGCATTCGCTGTAGTGAAACAGGTCCAAAATTCCTAGCAGCTGTGGCAGTAATAATAATAATTTGCAATAAGTTGCATTATGATCTCCATATCATAGAATCATAGGATGGTTTAGGTTGGAAGGGACCTTGAAGATCATCTAGTTCCAACCCCCCCTGCCATGGGCAGGGACACCTCCCACTAGACCAGGCTGCTCAAAGCCCCATCCAGCCTGGCCTTGAATACCTCCAGGGATGGGGCACCCACAACCTCTCTGGACAACCTGTTCCAGTGCCTCACCACCCTCAGAGTGAAAAATTTCTTCCTAATATCTAATCTAAACCTACCCTCTTTCAGTTTAAAGCCATTCTCCCTTGTCCTATCACTACATGCTCTTGTAAAAAGTCCTTCCCCAGCTCTCCTGTAGGCCCCCTTTAGGTATTGGAAGGCCTTCTTTTCTCCAGGCTGTATACTAATGTCTGAAACACTGAAGCGTTTCAAAGATATAAATCCAATCATGAAGGAGAAGCCCAACCGGTCTATTCCTTGAGGGCAGATTTTTAAAGAGTTAAATACTTAGTTGCCCACAAGTTGAGGTTAAGTGGAAACTAAGCCCTTACAAATCTGGCTTCAGATGTGGGTGCTGAACGTTGGTCCTTTCCAAATCTTGCTGCTGGAATTGCATGAAGTCAAATCACCCTGGTGAGATAAACACGCGTTTACTGTCGTACACTCCTTTCATCTTGTGGGCAGCTTGTTTTGTGAAGCAATGGATTTCTGTACAGCAGCTCAGAAAGGCTGCAGAGTTACCTGCCTTTCACCAGGCAGGCTTTTTACTGGGGGCTGTGGAAGAACTCCTATGATTTGTTGATGATGAGCGTCTTTCACATGGAGGAATGTGACTTGCATGTCCTTTCAAGAATATGTTTGTTTTACTGTCAGGCAAAGATCCCTACATTTACCATAGGCATTTGCCAGATTCCAGGAAGCTGGGTTACTCTAAATGCTCATTTTAATGAAGCACAATATAGTCAATTTTGTATGACATAAAAATGCATGTAATACTTTTCACAGTGCTTCTAAAAGTTAAATGAAACTCCTGAAAGAAATATAAGAATAAAAAAGCATCGTTTCAAAACAAAAGCGAAACTTTTCAAAACCTCCCGCAGGACAAAAACACAGAATCACAGAATGGTCAGGGTTGGAAGGGACCTCTGGGGATCATCTAGTCCAACCCTCCTGCCAGAGCAGGTTCACCTACAGCAGGTGTATATTTCACCCTCCAAAGTATGCTCTGAAGCGATCTTTTTTCTCTTGAAAACTTCAACACCAACTGGATAGGGAAACTCAAACCATGGGATGCAGGAAAACCTAAGGTTTGAGGGCAGGACTGCTGCTGCTGCAGACCCAGGAAGAGAGACCTGCACAGAATGGGAGCTCCCAGGATTTCCGTGCTCCCAACTTTGTCTTGGGTGTTTTGGGATGCACGGGGTCACTGACTACAAGGATGGCCTCTGGAGTGCTGTGCCTCTGCTGCCATGAAACCCAAATTCCAGCTTTGGAAATTTACATCCATCAGCAGCTGCCCAGGCAAGCTGTCAGAAAGCTTGTAGGAAGCCTGTCAGAAAGACCTCTGCCTCTGAATGAGATTCCTAAATTACAGCTACCCTCCTGAAACTTGCCAGTTTTAGTGAGTTGACATTTCTGAGGATGGACTTGCAAAAAACGTGACAGATTTAATCCTCACCTTACTAGCATTTCTGGGGCAACCACAAAATGAAACACCAAATTCAAAACCAAAATGAACTTAACAGCTTGCTGAAATTTTGTATGTCCTAAACATGCTCCTACACTTCCAAGCCATTTATTGGTCTCACACCTCAATTTTTCACCTCAGCTTTGATCTTAAACATCAGCAATAGTATTTTTTATTTTCAAGCTAGTAAAACCAGAAGAAAAAGGGGTTGGACTTTGGTAGGTCTCTGCATCTAATTTGCTGATTTGATACTTAAAAGCCAACTTCCTTTGCGATTTACAAAGCAGCTATGAAGGTCTCAGGATCCTTGCAGCTCCCCTTGTGCTCTCTGAGCTGTTACTTTATATAACTGAGGAATTCTGTGTACACCTTAGATGAGTTTGGGTACTTTTTTGGTGGTATTTTTTTAACATGAAATTTGTTCTCTTTTTGCGGTGTTTAAGGCTATTGTCTTTTTATCAGAAAAGCTGGGTCCCATTGCACTATCTTAATCCGATCACTGGTACTGTCAGTAATGAAAGGTCACATTTAGGATTTATAGATAGCTGAAACTAATGGAAACGGTTGTCTCCAGGCTACTGCTTAAACAGTGTATTTAGACTAAGTGATATGACTGCAGCTTTGGAAAAGGAAAGACACATTTGTTTCAAATTCAGACTGTTTACATGGGCAATAATTCTTGAAGATATTCTCAAATCATTTCACCCTCTGATGACGTATAGAATCATAGAATCATTTAGGTTGGTAAAGACCTTTAAGATCATAGAGTCCAACCAAAAACCTAACACTGCCAAGCCCCACTGAACCACGTCCCTCAGCTCTACATCTACACATCTTTTAAATACCTCCAGGGATGGTGACTCAACCACTTCCCTGGGCAGCCTGTTCCAATGCTTGATAACCCTTTCAGTGAATAAATTTTTCCTAATATTCAATCTAAACCTCCCCTGGTGCAACTCGTATGCCTACATCTAGGACAAAACAGCATATTTAGCAGCACATCTAAGTGCCACACAATAGCATAGGACACGAAATGAGAGTTACTGTAAAATGACATATCTGGCGGAGGTTATCCCTGATGTTTACTTCCAGAAGGTGACACCTCCAGAAGGTGAAGACAGACAAATGGTGCCTTGACTGTAAAAAAAGAGACAGTGTCTGACCTCATTTATGTAAGCATGAATACAGAATAACTCTTAAAACAACCTACAGTATTATTTTGGACTTAGCCAGACACTTCAGCTAACTGGGATCTTAGTGCTTAGTTTTTTGTTTATTAAGATATCTCACTCTGTTTTTCCACTTTTCCTTAACATTGAGCAGGCTATAATTGAAGGAGAAGGAAGTGTCCATGCTGGAGGTAAACCTCCCTTTATTCCCTTGCTGCTGCTCTAGGCAATCATCTCTCCTTCATGAAAGCCAGTGGGAACACCAAGGCAGGACCCAACAACAGACAGCAGGAATTGATACAAACTAATCCATAGTCCCGTGAATACAGTGGAAAGCATCACAGTGCCTCCAGAATGCATTTGCTAAAAATCCTGTAACAGACATAGATAGCCATGCTAAAATCAAAGTTACCTTCATAAAACCGGATCTTGTCCCTTAGGATCACCATGCCTTTTGTGAGCAGCTGATTCTGTAAATAAAATATAGACTGCCTTTACTCAATTCTGCACTTCCCTACAGCCATCACATTTCACATTTTGTTCATTCTTAACTTTTGACAATAACAGGGGTCTTTTATTTTAATGATCAACCATCAAAGGACTCCTCCTGTGTCCATCTTGCTTAAATCACTTGGGACACTTGTCAAATGATGATATAATCACCTACTGCTTTCAGGATACAGCGTGTATTCTGTGTAGTACACAGTGCTTCTCAAACTTCAAATGGCTGGCCCACAAAGCATGTACTCTGTCTTAGAGCAGCAGAAAGAATACTGCTTCAACAGACAGTGTGTACTTACTGCTAAATGTCTTTCCTGTTAACTATACTACAATGAACCTAAATGGTTTACTCAGGAACTTAAAATTTAAGTTAAAAGAAAATGTCTGAAGTCTACTGAAAGACAGCAATGTCATACAGAAACATAGTGACTGCACAAATCTACTCCACAGCTTGGGCTGTCACTATCTAACTATATATATATAAAATCCAAATCCTATTAGTCCATAAATGACGGAACACAGAGAAGTCAGTGGACATCTCTGAATGACTTCAAGGGGCTCCATATCAGCTTTTACAGTGGGTGAAATGATTTTGCGCAGTAACATATAATGAAATCTCATTTAAATGAAAGAAAACACATGCCTACCTGTAGATATTCAGTGAAAAAGGATCCCAGTTCTGTTTTCAGTAATTGCCTGTATTAAAAAGAATAAGAAAAGGATCTGTGTAATCAGCAAATCTTATTAGCCGTGCACTGCACGGAAAAGGGGAAGTCATTAATAGCAAAATATTTTCATATGAGCACAGAGCCTGTCAATAATGCTTAACTACAAATAGAGCAAACAGGGTGAACAAGACCAAGACTCCCAGCCAGCATTTCTGTGTGTTGAAAAATACCTGCTGTGCTTTTAGATGGCTCAGTTGCACAAATATGTATGAAAGGAAATTGAGATTCGACGAAGAGAGGATGCTTTCCCTCCTACATCTAACCCTTTAAAAATGCTTGTGTTGTTCTCCTGGTGTGCCAGGGCTTCACTGGCACCTGGCATTGCAGACATGGGAGCACTCCTGGTGGTCTCTGCCCATCCATGCATCTGAGCCAAAACCCAAGCACGTGATTTGGCTGACGTGTTCAGAGCCAAATCATCTCTGTCCTGTGTAATGTAAAAAACCCAACAAACACAAGCCATAACAAAATGTTTAGAGAGAAACCTGAAGCGGGATGATATTCTGCAGGATTTTTTTCAGGCATGAAACTTGGCCAGTTTTCATTGAAAGTGTCACGATCTTCTAGTCAGGACATCAAGGACAGCTGAAGTTTCATACAGTTTCAGTGATTTAACAGTTTAGCTCTGCCTTTCATGGCTCCTCTACACTAAATCCTACAACACAATCTCAGAGAGCAATCCAAACTCACATGCAAAAAAATTCCCACAACCAACCCTCAAATTCAGAAACTGAATTCAACCCAACCCTCAAGCCCAACATTTGTATCCAGATAAAACTCACTACATTTCCAAAGAGCTGCATGTCATTTAAGTCTCACGTGTTGGATGCTAGTTGTACTTCTCTGCACTCAGGTCGCTACTTAGATGCATATATGAGAGCTCGGACCTTATAAAAATGTAGTCCCAGCTGATCATTTGCAAATCTGGCCTGAAAGCCTTGAGCTCTTTTGACCACCTGTCCCTGTGTGACCTCCTCACGTCCCATGAAAAAAATGAGGTCAAATTCGACTTAAAATCTAAACACCCACTTCAGTTAGGACAGTTGCATAAATTATACATTCAGTATCATCTATCCCGTTGGGTTATGTCTTTAACAAATAACTAATTAATCAAATTATTTATCTAGTAAACAAATACACGTCTGGTTTAAAAAATACAGCATATCCCTACGCTCCATGAAAAAGTCTGCAAGAGTTGGATCCGATGTTTTTAACACCACATGCTTCAGCACAGCCTCTTGAGATCTTCTGAAAGATCAGGGAAGGGAGGAGCAGGTCAATCTTTAGCAGGCGAAAATACAGTATCTTATTTATTTATCCTTAAGCACATGTCCATGCTGACCTCATAGCACCCTGTGGAAACACTCTAAGCATAAATGAAATAGAAAACAAACAAAAGGAAGGGGTTTTTCAGATGCTCCTCAGCATCAAAATCCTTTTCAGCTAGAAATCTGATTAATTCAGACCAACTATCTGTGGACAAAAATTTTCAAAGCCTGCTTAGGCTTTAGCCATAGGTCTCTCATTGCCATGAATGGCCATTGTATGGTTAGCCCCCTTGGCATGCTGTTGCAACTTATGGGAAAGGACAACCCTTGCAGTGCTCTGGGACTCCATCCTCAATGGTATCGGCTGACAGGCCCTAAAAAAAAAAGGGAGGGTTAAACCCCTCCCCCCCAAAGACTTAACGTCTTAAGAGTATGTCAATGAGTACAAGGATGCTATAGCGAAATCGTGCCACGCTCACTCAAAGTGGGAATTTACTGTCCAAGTGATGTGATTTTTTTCTGGATTGCAAGCAGTGGCACTAATGGTTTTTCTTACTTTGAACATGGATAGATAAACCATTTTTAGGTTAAAATAAAAAGAAAATTGCAGAGACAAATTATTCCCAGGTATCTCTTTGTGCCGCTGTTTCAAAAAAAAATACTGATACTTTATGCTGACAGGTTTTGCTTAATTTTCTACCCTTTTCTCAAGCTATCAGCTCTTTAAAGTCTAGTCCTAGGTTCCTCAGAGTCTTGAACAGGTGATTTGCAAATTTCTCTTTTCATATATTACGTTCTACTAATAATTCCTGGCATTTAGGGCAGGAAATACAAAATTATGTTCTACTTATCCAATAACTAGCCCTCTGATAAAACAAAATCCCACCACATTTCCATTTTTTCAGCTGTGAATGAACTGAACAACCAGCTTGTAGTTAATTACATGCACCGGACTGCATCACACGAAGCAGTACTATGACTACATTAGCATCTCTGTTTATAGGGTGAAAGAAGAACTGACAGCACAATTAATGCATCTTGCTCTTTGAATCCCTAATAATACAGATACTTCATGCTGCTTAATTAATTTCTCGTGAAATAGTGAGGCCCTCAGGCCACATTAGAACACTGGTGTTTGATGTTCTTTGTACTCATATTAATTTAAAAGAGATCCACAACAAAACTGGATCCAAGACATTGCTTGCAATTTTTTTTCATCCTTGCTTAATTTCCTTTAACAAAAATCAGTGAGGTTGTCACCTGTCAGATCCTGGATAATTCACATTACTGAATAACCCTATCTAGATACGTGGACATCATGGTGGAATCCAGGTAAAAATCTGATCAAACCTCAAAGAGATCCCTGATC
This sequence comes from Himantopus leucocephalus, assembly GCA_003993805.1. NCBI lineage: Eukaryota > Metazoa > Chordata > Aves > Charadriiformes > Recurvirostridae > Himantopus > Himantopus leucocephalus. Next base: position 85,587,339 of record RSEF01000001.1, on the reverse strand, counting down.
AGACAGTGGACTTCATTTCAAGTGCATCTGATTTTGAAGCTAGTCCTTTTGCACTCTTATGAAGCTTGTGTATCATTGGTATCAGGTCTTCATTGTCTATTTAATGACTTCATAAATTGAGATGATAATATAAATTCACATAAAATATGCTACAATAGCTCCTGACTTTTTTGTATCTTCCTGCTGCCACTTCTTTGGTTCATTTTGAAATTAACTCTTGCAACATTACTCAGAATGGAAAGTCTAACACTGTATAATATCTGAATTTAACTTTACTAGTTAAATAAAGTTAAACGAAGCAAATGGAAACAAGTGATTTTACTGGGTTTGAACTCTTGCTACAAAGGAGGAAATGCCACTAAAATGTGCTTTGTTTGCATTAAACCAGTACCCTGAAACTCAGAAAAGAGGCAGCTATAAATATGTATTAACTTTAATATAGGATATCCTGCTTCCACTGTTTCCTTTTCCTTCTTTTTCCTCCTTGATTTACAAGTGATGTAAATAAACACTGAAATGACATATGGTGCAGGGAATGAAAAAGGAAAAAACACTGTATGATTACTAATATCACACACATGCACCAAGAGAAACACTAAACAGTAAGTATATGCAAATAGATTTTTATTACTGACTTTTGAATCAATCTCCTATTAAATCACCTAGTAAGGGCTCAGAAGAAGTAATGTACAAGCCACACACTGGTGATACTCGCAGTTACCGGAGTACCTTCTCACCACCTTACTGTACATAATTAGCTTTAGCAGAGTTATTCAGGAGTTACAGCAATATGAAAGAGACTGAAATCACATACTGGTTTTATTGGCAACAGGCCTTCTAAGTGCTATGTAACTCTCTATTTAAGGCCACTTTCTAATGCCAGAGGAATGCAAGAATGGTGTCAAAAGGCATTGGTGTAAATGAGTGGCAGCTTTTATGAGCCAAACCTAGAAGAAAAGTAAATGGTACTGTACAAATCTGTACCCACTGATGTTTTCTTAAATAATCAGTGCATACATAATCAGAGTTCAAAGCCTCGAGATGTGTATTCAGAAAAGGAAGTTATATGTATTTGTTTGCACGTATGTGACATACAGTAGTTGAATATACGTGACATTCCTGAGTCAAAACCCTGATGTGCAAATATTGTGGGCATAACCTAACTGTTCAAATATTTACACTTGGTCTGTGAGTCAATTTGGATATTCAAGGTTTAATTACGAAAAGTATCCCAGAATCTGCTCTAATTAAAGTGGTAAAATAAAATAACTTCTTTTACTGTCCTGTAACTCTTGAAAAAAGTCACTGATACTAGCCATTTACCTGAATGCGTCCATACTCAAATTCTGCCCTGTGGAAATCATGGCTATTTGTTTCTTTTAATTTATGTACTTGTGGGGAAAATGCATCTTAAACAATCGTAAGGCAAGTATATACTTGTGCCACTTCTGAGTTCATGTTTATGAATCAGGTATTTTTGCATTCAATAATAACATTAACTCAAAGAAAGTTATTTTGAATTAAATAACAACAGTATTAAGCCAGATGTTTTTGGTATGGGTCAAATCATTAATTTCTTAGGTTTTGAGCTGAATTTAAGTGAGGCAAAAGGGCTTTGGTTGCAAACAGTCAAGAGGCCCTAAAACGTTATTGACTGTGGTCAGCAGTAAAATGAAGTACACAGCAGGAGTGCAGTAGCTTCTGGGAAGAGGCTGTGGCTGGACCTGCGAACAGGCATGTTTAAAAAACACCACTACCATGCTCTCCTCTAGAGACAGATTTTTTTCAGCTGTTGTGTCCTCTTCGCCTACTCGCAGTTTTCTCATCTTAACTTTTTTCTATGAATGAAGGAAGCAGGACACACACAAGAATCTTCACAAAAACAGAGTTGTCACTAAGAGGATGGACAGCTTTTGGCAATAAATTGAAGGCTGTTCAGGCCAAGTCGGAGGCAAGAGGGAACAACCTCAGAGCAGCGGTAGACAAAAACCAGTCTCAAAACCATGCTGCATGTCTCCAAACACTCGCTCATCCCATGAGAGTTAAGTTGCTGATGCCTCATTTACAGCAGCAGCTTTCTAGCAAGGTCTAGATTTCACAATATTTTGTCCATCAGCTCAGGTATGAGTCACCAGGTGTTGTTCTCCCAAAGCAGAGCAAAAGTAAGCGATCAGCTGAGATAACAACAAAACAGTGTTATCCTTACCCTAACAGAAAGAAATGGGCCTATCATGCCGCAGCAAAGCCCCTCATAAAACGGAAGAAAAAAAATCAGCCTGTTTAGTCAGCTTGCCTGTTATGTTGCAATAATTCAACACAACTAGATTAGCTAGCATCATCATGCTGCAGGGTTTATACCCAGGTAAATGAAAGCAAAATCTAGGCACGCTTCACCAAATAATATCCATCCACCCATCCATGTTTCTTTTTTTCTTCCTTTCTTCTTCTTTCTTCTATTTGTTGGTTCATACAAGATTATACTTGTCACATCAGCAGATAATTTGTCCTGTTCTGTCCCTCACTAGCAGAGAAGCATCCTGAGGCAAATGCATTGGGCCAGGAAATCTTAGCCCAGAACTACCATTTTTTGTCATTCAGATAAAGCTGAAGAATCCTAACTGCACTTACAGTAATAATGATCAACCATTATTCCAATAACTAACTCAAAATGATTGATGTATCACGCTAACTGACAGCCATGCTAGAAAAGCTATTCTTTGTATGTCATTTTCTCCCCAGAGAAGTAAGAAATAACCGGAGAATAAGTTTCTTTTAATTTCAAAAAGAAAGAGAGAGAGGGGAAAAACAGAGTATACAGGCCAAATATCATTCACCTGGACTTCTCTGACGATATTCCCACAATTAACGGACCCAGACTGGGCCAGCTATCCCAAACTTGGAATCTGATAGGGACAGATAATCCCAGAGTATCTGGATATTCTGTGGATTTTGTCAGACTCTGGTGCCCAGACAGAGTGGGAATAAGCAGTAAGGGAAAGGGAATCACGGAGGCTCTTATCTGAAGATAGCCAGGAAATGTAATAAGCTGTCTGTCTTTTTTAAGTGCAGTTTCTTTTCCACTGTTTCTTCTTCAAAGCGTTGGAACAAGTTTCTAAAAGGAAATCCGCTACCTTGCCCTTGTCAGTGAGAGTTTAGTAAGTAATAATAACTGCAAGAAAGAATAGTAAAAAGTAAACTGCTGTAAGTCCAGGTATCAGCTTATCTCTTGCAACTATAATTTAAATGGGCAGGATTTTCACCTCTTTTTTTTTGGAGGGGGGGTGTGGGGGGAAGGTCCCATTATACCTCTCACTGGTCTATATTTAGTCTGTTGCGAACAGTATCATCATAGTATGAGAAAGAAATAGGAACCTTAAACTGCATTACTCAGGTCACTGTGCTGACTAGGCAGCTTCGTAACATCTACAGCATATTCAGCCTGTGTGGAAGGAGAAGCTAGATGTAAGGGACCACCAGGCAGGACATTATTCCTTGCTGTGTTACACTGAGTGCTTGGAGGCTTTGCATCCTCCATGGATGCAAGGGAAGCACCTCAGTACTAGGCCTGGCACCTACGGAAAGCACGGCAGCACTGCGGTTGTATTGGGCTGCAATACTACAGGGGTCCAGGTTTTCCCTTCCTTAGTTTCAATCCAGTACATCAAGACAGACTGAAATAATCCATCCTCCTCATGGCTGAATACTTCCCGTGCTAAAGGAGGAACCCAGCTCTCGCTACCCAGTGAGGTGCTGACACACATCAGCAACAGCTACTGACTGAGGCCAGACTGTCTGTACTGGTTGAAACTACCACTGGGAAAAAAAACCCACTGTAATACTGCTGTAGAAGCTTTCAAGTGCGAGTGCTAGCAAACAGTACTGTGCACGCTTGCGTAGAGTTGAGTCTCTTACCTGACTCCTTCATTGAGGTTGTAAAGTTCATGGTCCGGGAGACCCTTACGCTGGAACACCGCTATTACTCCATTGTGGATACTGAAAGAGGACGTTAGGAGTCATTAGCACCCGATCACATTTTAGAAGGCTATCACTTCTACAATAAGCTTAGCATCTCTGCCTAGACGCTGCAGGACCTTTTTAAAAGTCATAGATGACTTCTAGTACCCCATGCCTTAAACAGAATTATGCTCTAGAAAATAGATGACATCTTTGAAAATCAGTTCTTTTTGATTTGTTCCCAGTCGGTAACTTCAACAGTTGCACATCTGAAATCAGTAATTTCAGAAAACTTAGGCTTATATATTTTGGATACTTCAAGTATATTATGTATAGCTTTTAATATATTCATATATTAAGTAATTTGAAGTATTTTAAAGTATATTTTTGTCTCTATGGCTCAGAAAATTAACAGCTTCACAATGAGATCAGTGATGATATTCCTCGCATTGTTGGCATACGTTTGTCTGAGCTATGGTTACTTGATTTCTTTATCAATAAATCAGCATTTAGCCAGGCTGGACATTATACCTGAAGTTTAACCCACAAATATATCATCCCTTTACTAGAATGGAATCTCAAGAATGGTAAGTTCTTTAAAAAATATTACAAGAAACACTGAATTTTAAGTCAATTTAACCAATCTCTCATTCATTGTCAAAAATGAAACAATAGAAAAGAGGCAATTGCTTACAAAGACTGTTTCCTATTGCCACTTACTTCTCAAAGATTTATGCTCTTGCGCCAGCTAAAGGAAAACCAAGGCTGCGCTGATAAAATAACAGGTCTAGAATTTCTAAGGCGGACAGCAAAAGAGGCATAGGCCAACCATCTGTCCTACAAAAATGCTCCCTTTTTCATTTTCAATGCCATTTGTAACTGTTCTCCAAGCAGATGTTGCTTAGAGATGGTGACTTTTTGCTGCAATCAGACACAACCAAAGACAGGATTGAGACCACAAAATTCTCTAGCTCAAAAGAAAGTCACATACCCAATGCTGTCCGTCCCTGGGGTGTACAGCCACCAGCCCCATAAATTCTAGGATGCTGAATGGCAAAAACCTGCGCAGTACTACAGGAACCTGGCAATCCACATGCTTAGCAGCGATGCTTACCAGTCCCATGAACTTAACAAGACCGCACCTCAAAGGGTTACTGAAATGAGTATGTGCTTCAAGATGAAGCTCTGAAATGCTCCTGAAATACACCTGACACAATTAGTGTGATGACAGATCAGCCTAAATCACTGAGCTTAGGTCTGAGGGTAAAGGTAAAGAAATGCCAGTGAAAGGTGAGACCAAACCTGTTCCAGCATTAGCAGAAGGGAGTAGACGACTCCTTCCCCTTCCCTAATCCAATGCCACCTTTTAGAGCCTCACAGGTTTGACTTCAAAAGGAAAGAAGACTCACTTGGTCCCTCTGTCTGTCAGCTCGTCCTCACTCCTCCACTCTTGGAACCGCTTGGCAACTTCTACCACATTTAACTATGGAGTGGAAGTCTCCAAAACCTTAAGGTCTTTTAGGTTTCAGCTGGGGTAGAAGTATCTTTTAATGACCAAGAACATACTGCAGGGTGACCTCAGCCTTTATTCGACATGCACACAGATGCTTTAGCTTTCTGATGCTAACACACAAGAAATCAGCCTTTATCAGCTCCACTGCTCGTACTATTGCTGCTTGGTTTCTAATACAACTGTTTTTACTGAAAAGACTATTCCCACTGCTGGCAGTGACTGCAAGTCATTTCGTTTCTGAACTGCCTCAGTTAACCTACATGTAAAATAAAGAGGATGACACTGACCACTAAAGGATGTTTTAAAATATATTTATGAAAATAATAACAAAAGCAATGAGTGTGATTATCAATAGCAGTATTACATGCCACCATTGTCACTGTTTTTTTCTTCTTCCCTCACAATCCTACTGACTGCAAAGGGAAAATACAGATTTTGGCATGTGGCTCTTCCTATTCAATGTTGTACCTGAGAAGGGGAGATGACATCTTAAGATGTATGACAAAAAACACAGGGCAGAAGTCTTCCTGCTCTGCACCATCTCCCTGGGCGTCTCTCACTGTGCATGCCATGTCCCAGCCTGCACTCAGCAGGAGCAAGGAACAGTAACAACCAGCCTCAAGGATGCTCAGGAGGCATATTTAGGGGCCACCAACTTGAATCTCACCTCTAGAACATCTACTGAAAAGATCTTCCACGAATGAGAAGCTACAGCATGCACATGCCTCCTGGGGATCTGGTTTTACCAGTGATGCTGCAACAGAGCTTGCAGCTGACCTCCCCCTGCTCACACTGTGCTGGAGTCTGCTGCGATGGAGCAGCAACCGGCTTTGGAGTGCTGGAAAGCAAAACCAGGACCAGATTTGCCCACCCTGGAGGTACCAGGATTTGGGGTTTCCCTGTCTTGTGAAGAAGAGCTAAAGGTGATATCCGTTCATAAGGTCTCCAGACGGAGGAAGCATTATTCCTACTGGTGGACAAGCTTGGTTGGCTCAGGGCCAGATTCAGCCACATGCAGCTGCTCCCACCACAAGGGATGTCATTGCAGGCACTATGCCAGGCGGCAGTGGAGGGTGCGTGGGGACCTCAGGTACCCACATTAAACCTTCTCAGGTCCATGGTAAGACAAGCCCTTTCAATACTTGTGGGGAGCAGAGGAATGGGCTGGAAGGTAAATGCGACTCTCTTCACTGAGAGATTCAAAATGCAGACACACAGCAACACTGAACAGCAAAGAGATGCACAGTTACAAAAGCTCAACCACGTTCATCTGTGGAAAAAGGAAATCAAGAGTGGCAGGTGAAGGACAGGACCCGCTGTGGAGAAATGCACAAGCAGATCAAAATAGGAACCATTATTCTCTACTGTCTTTTGCTCCTTTGACGACGTTTCCAAGGCGTTAAGCACTCCCCCCACCACAGTGGTCCCTCTTTACCCCCTACACCCACGTGCACAGATATAGACTTGTGATCTAACCCAGCTTATTTTGGCTGGCTCAAACAGACACACTCAATTTACAATTATTTGAAAATTGGCAGCTAAATGTCTCTGGTATACAGTGAAGCGACTTGGGTATTTTAATATTATGAGTAATATGTGAAGTACGATTAATGTAGTGAATAAAACAAGCAGTCTTTACACGCTCTTCTGATTCGGAAATGAACTTTGCAATGTTCCCTGCCAGCCTTCTCCAGAGAAGAATGACTAAATATCTCTCGTAGAAGCCAACGTGCTCGCCCTCCTTCTCTTTGGCACTGCTTTCTAAACAAGGGGGAGGTTGCCTCTTTCCAGCTTAACAGGTCCATTATTATTCCTCAAAGAAATAAGAGAGACCAAGCTTTTTAAAAACTAAGGGACACAGGTTGTGAGCATTTAAGTTATTGTCTATGTAGTAGAACTGCACCTATATAAAACATCCTAGTGGAGATCTTTTAATCTGTCTGGGATCTCCCTTGTAGGAGGGACAACTGCCTTGTCTAGAAAACAAGTTTTGGCCCTGCTACGTCGACCAGCAGCCCCTCCTTCCCACCGCAGACAGCAGTGCTTGCCTGCAGGGTGCAGGCATGTAGTCCCAGGAGCACCATGGAGATCTGGCCCTCCACACTTGCTCAAGAGGCAACAAAGAGGAGTTGGAATAACCAGGATGCTATTGGGGGCAGAAGTTGTCAGGATAATAGAAAGCTAGCTTAAATCTTCTTAGTTACCTTAAGCTAATGAAAAAAACAAACCCAGCCCTTGCTTAAATCAAAGTAACGCTATAGTTTCTATAATGAATGATTGTTTAAAAGGGTTTACTCAGAATGGTACAACCTTTTGGTGTAAAGAAAAACTGAGGTGCTGCTTACACAAAGAAGCCCTGCAAGATGCTTGAGGTGGGTGGATCACCTATATTTGTGCCTGCGACCAGCCTCCACTGAGGCATAAGTCAATAATGTATGTAATTAAACTTATATTTTAATAGTTAACCTGAATTGGAAATGCTTTGTAAACTCCCTTCTGTAACTCTTTTACAACATGAAAGTTAATAATGGGTGCACTCATGCACTGATACTACTCTGAACACCCTTCCTGCAGTTGCTGCGTGCGTAGATGTGTGCTCAAGGTGCACAAGAACAAAGCAGTGCAGACGAGACAAAAAAGAGCCCAAAGAAGACCAAAAAAGGTCAGCTCCTGAACTGCCCATGCTCAGTACTGATTACGGTTCCAGCCTCCAATCAAGATCAGAGCCCATACTGTGTGTCCAGGGCTGTAAATGCTTCTGGTTTGCTGCACTGTACCAATAGACACATTTTCCTACTCCTGCAGCACTGCACTTTCTCCTGCTTAAGGAAATGTGCAATTTCTAATGTGCTCCTGTCAGTATCTTCTCCTGGAAGAAGGGGCACCTGGAAGCTCTGTGCACCTGGAGCGGTGCACCTTTGAAACAAGCTACAGCCACCCTCACACTGCGAGAAAAGGCAAATCTCCGAGTTACAGGATTATGGCATGTCTTGAAAGTACAATATCAATTCATTATCCAGCTCCTCAACCGGTGTGAATAAGGGTAAATTGCTGTGGCAGCATTATTTGACCTGAATCCAAGCACTGAGATACATTGTACAGGTACCTTTCAATAAAAACACATGCCATGGGTCACTCTTGTTCTGAAGACTATAGCTAGAAGACAACATTTTGAGAGACCAGCAGTGGGGAAGAAAGAAGCCTGGGAGGAGGCTTCCCACAGGTCAGCCGGGAAGAGAGAAGCGTGGCTAGCGCAGGCTGACTGTAGGAGGGGAAATCAGGACTGGAAAACTGCAGAGACCAGTTTTTTTGGGGGGGTTGCCTTTAGAATGAAGACAAAATGTCAGATGGCTCCAGCAATGTATTGTACTTATCTATCCTACAGCAGCCACAGATTGCCAAAAGAAAACTACCTACAACCAAGAAGGCACGCACAGCAACAAAAATCAACTCAGCAGGCTAAGAAACTTCACCTCTTTGGAAAGACTACTCATTCTAGATTTGCCAATCCTCCAGAGGAGGCACCGGCTTCAGGACTCACTATTCAGCTGCCCAAAACATGGGGAATGGCCGCTCTAGCATACACAGTGCAGATCTTCCCCACTGTTTGCTTCAGCTTGAAGGGATCTGGAAGGTGTAAATCCCCAGAGCACAAAGCTGGATGCTCGCTGACGGCACTCCCAACCAGCCTAACAGCGTGAGTGCCAAGATGGGGAGGGTGGGGTTTATTATTCTGATTTTTGCATAATAGAAAGCCACTGCCTATGTAGCTCAATACCACCAAAACATACACTTCCCTTGAGTCACTAGTTGTGCACCCAGACACCAGTGTCTCAAGTACCACCCACCCTGTTTCTTTCATTGATGTTTTTAAGAACCTAAGAAGGGAAAAACTATTGTGACTAAAACACTGGTTTCTGCCAGGTCAGAATCGGCTTGTCCACAGAGTTGAGGAACAATAGCAAAGTTTGGCTTGCAAGACTGTGTCTGAATCCTGACGTCTTGTTTGCTTCGACCGTGGCCATGGCCCTCCCAGCTCGGCGTTTCCTGGCACAGCAGGTGGAGGGACCACGTTTTCATTTGTGCACAGCACGCAGGTCATATTGGTTCTCTAAAGCAGTCACTACCTTCACATGCAAACAGCGTGGATGAACATATCATGCCGTTTTTTATTTAGTGTTTGCAAATTCTCCCCTTTCCAAAGCTCCAGGTGAAGTCCATGAGCAAAAACAATGCTGTGTGAATAATCACACCCTGCGACTACCGGGTAGTGAAAGACAACATTTTCATTTTCAAAAGGGACTAAGTGACTTAGGGCTCATTTCCTCTGGACAGTTACGGGACTAGCTAATTAACAATAATTAGGCTGATATACTTGCTTCAAAACCTTGAAGACACCCTTGCTCCAGACTAAAACCTCATTTTTCTGAATTAGCTTAATCCAATTGGGAAGAGCCCATTTTGAGCACAGCTTCAGTCCAGCTGCCACTCCACAGGCTTTCCATAAGGCCTTGACCCTTTCAAAATAAGCTTGCAGCTGGTAGTTCACTTATGTTTCTGAAATTTCTACCCAAGGTAAAGCAACCTGTAAAGAGGGATAGACTGCAATTACACACTGGATCATACAAGTGAAAATACACTGGTCAGCAAAACTCCATCTTCAAAGAGTTTGGGAGGCATCAGTTCACAAACTTCAGCAATTATAAACACTACCATTACGTATGAAGAAGTTGAGACAGACAGGTGAAGGGACTTCCCTGAGGTGTTACCAAGAGTTAATATCTCTACGGAGTGTAGGGCTATGGAGATTTTGGCTTCCAATTATACCTGCATCCAAGCAAGTATAAATATGTCTAGAGGGTTATGGAGAGCAGCAATCTTCCACCACCACCACCACTTTCTATTACTGTAGTGAAGGCTGGCACATGCTCCATGGAGCAGCGGTGGCATGACCAGATGGGAAGTCCCCTTCACACCCCATCTCTCCTCCCCATTCCACAGCTTGGCTCTGTCTGCCCCCCATGCACACACACAGCCAAAAGCTCCAAAGAGGGTTCCAGTTTAAGGGCCAGGAAAAAGAAGCTGATCCTCCAGGCAGTGGAAACATTTTAAAATATTTCTAAATAAACACTAAATATTGGAGGAAAGAAAATTTCTGAGTAGACACAGTAGATAAATATGCTGGTCTGGAATGTTTCCTCCATTAGAAAAGCCTCACCGTGATCTGAAAAAAACACTCATTTTTAATTAGAAGATGACATATGGTTCCCATGACTGTAAAAATTACTTTACAGCAAGTTATTGTGCTTATTACAACCCTGTAAAAATTAGCCCAAACCATAAAACTCTTCCTGATTCCGTATGTCTCCTTGGATTTACTGCTGATCTCAATAATGTCACAGGCATCTCATCTGTGTTTTCTTTGCCTTTTCTTTGCTATCTCATACTCTTTCACATTTCCATGAATTTTCCCCATATTCTTACACCAAAGAGGATCTAAGTGTGTTTGACTAGAGGCTTTGCCACAGCACAACTCGACAGTATCAGCTCCCAATTAGGCAGTTTGTGCTAGCTCAGTCAGAATGAAAACCTCGCGACAGATTTTATTTGCCCTGAGAGGCCCCCCCCCCGGCTTGCAAGCTCAAGATTAAAAACCCTGGGTTTCTCAGTCCAATTGGTTTAGTCAGCATTCAGCCCTCATTTTTTGCCTGAAGCAGAAAAGGGGGGGGAGAAAAGGAATTGAAGACAATGCTAGTGAAAAAATCTAAGCTATTTTAATCCAATGCAAATTCTGTGAGCTGTAACGAAACTGTATTGTTCCACTATGTTGCTGTTGGTTGCCAGTTAACGTGCACTGACGGTGTGTTGCTGCACAGATCTTTTGGGGTTCACGGGAAAGCAAGCTCAGAAAAAGCCGTGATATAAAGTCTAATTTGTATAGCAAACAGCAGCTTGGCACAGATTTCCCTTTGATCTAACAGTGTTGAGAAGTTTTACAGCAATTTAGTTTGGAGGTGAAGGGAAGTTATCAGGGAGGAAGAGACCTTCCTTGCTAGCACCGAGTGCTACGTGCCCCCTGCACACCAAACCCTGCAATTAAGCTCCTGCAGTTTGCCCTCGCTCGGTGTCAGCAAGCAGCAGGCATCCTCTGGTATAAACAGTCTGAAGGCTGAGACTGGTCTGAACAGAGTGGAGGGGACATTGCTGGGCAGCCAGACTGCAGCCACACACAAGCCACATCCTCCTCAGAAAAAGCCCACAGTGACAGAGCTGCTACCTTGCAGAAGATCCCACCAGCAAAACTCCAGCTTGGCAGTGTTTCAGCGCGGTCCCTGGCAGGGCTGAGGCAGCATCCTCGCTCCACCTCGAAGGGCTGACTTTCAGCATGGGATCGGGATTGGCAGTCTTGTGTGGGGCAGGGCCTGCCACTGGGTTGGGGTTGTGCTTTACCTCTCCCCACATCAGTTTTGATGAACTTGGTTCAAAGCCTGTTTCAAAAGCAGATACACACATGCCACACCCAGGCTCAGCTGCTAAGGTTAGGCAAGAAACCAGCAGACATTTAAATATAGAACAGCCAGGCTTGGTGAGAGGGAAGAGCTCTGCTGGTGCATCTCGACTTCCTTGATCAGCAAACTCTTACACTTGATATTGCACAAGATGAAACAGCAAGGGCAATTCTTTCGTTTGGAAGAACAAATATTCCCATAAACCAAAGCATGGTACACTAGTCCCCTGTTGGGGTGTTTTAATTTGCAAGGAAAAAATAAAAAACCTTCTACAGCCCAAGATTTTCAAAACCCACCCGAGATTTCTGGTGAGTCAAAGTTTAGACACCCAGTTTGTGACACCAATGTTACTGTCTCTCCACGAGAGCTGAACCAGCTCCCTCAAGACCAGGACCCTGTTTTACATGCCAGGATAGGCACATGGTGGTGATAGGTAGAACCTATAGTGGGTAACTTCTTAACACAACTAATCCAACATCATTTAAGCCCCGACTTTCCTGAGGATAAGCTCCAGTTTTACAGCCTGCAGAATATCAGAGTTTCTTAAAACCAAGAGAGGATACAAGTTGGTTTGCACCTGAAAGAAGAATTACCCTCACTCTCTCTTCCACTCAGAAGAAAGCCTTGCGCTATTAAATAAGAAATAAAGAGCATTCCCTTTGCCCGAGCAGAGTAACTGGCTCGTAATCTGCAGTACTTGACATAGCTTTAGGCAGCTGTTAGTGCAGGCACGCGATGCCCAGTTGACTTGCCACCGCAGGTAGCACCAGCCTGCCACCCCACGACAGCAGCTCTGCCAGTGCTCCCAAAGCGTTTCGGAGGCACATGCCACCAAATGGCAGGGATGGCCCGGCAATCCTTGCACAGGGAAAAGGCAACCCACAGCAGGAAAGCACGGTTAGGCCTGAGTTCACACAAAGCGGCAACAGGATGACTTGCGAACACCTCTTCCAGGAACAGGTGATGGGACAGTTGTCTAAGTGTTTGGATGAAACACACAGAAGTCTAGCTCGCTGACAGGCAACCACTTCTGGCCAGAACTATACCTACCCTGTCCAAATTAAAAATAACAAACCCTTGCTCATCTCACTTAGGAAAACCCTCTGGTTTGAATACCAGCAGCCCCTAAGCCTGGAGCTGTCCCCCTCCCAGCAAGCCACGTGACTGACCTGCTCTCCATTCGCACCCGCCTCCACAGCTCCCTCCCTGTAGCAAGACCTGGAAACACTAACCCCTGCCAACTAAGACCGTCAGCACACCATTACAAAAAGGCTTTGGGGACTGTATTCTGTCATCTTGGTTCACACCGAGGAGTATCTTACTCCCTGCTGCTTCCCATGGGGCTACTGGCCAAGTGAAGCCCCAACTGGCACGAACCAAGGTGGCCCAATCTAGCCTTTAATTACCACCACCATCCAGACCTCGGGGGCAACTCCAGCTCATATAAAGAGCACGATATTTGAACAAAAACTTGGTTTCTTTTGTGACCAGTACAGTTTCAGTGCTTGGTGTGCTGCTGGCATTAAATAACTAATTCATAATGCAGGCATGAGACCACATATCGAGTGGTGAGAGGGACAAAACGTGGTATTTCATAATTCTTTGGTTTTGCTCAAAACTGAAATACCTTTAGCAAATGTGCCTATAGTTCACTGGTATTTTTCTTCCTACAGCTGTACCGCCATACAATTATAAAACATTACAAATGACGCTTTCCAAGCTGTGACCCAGGAGATGACATTTCATTTTCAAGAAGGACATAAGAATATAATTCCTAATGACTTAAGAGACCTAGACGCATCTTTAAGAGTGTCACCAAAATGGTCATTAAGATGCTTTCTGAATATCTGTGCTAAGCGACACATTCTCAACAAAATGTTTGCATGGTGTTGTTTTTTTTTAAAAAAAACAGTACTAAAATTCAGATGTGTAAACACAATAAAGAAAACAATCAGGGCTTATTTTTCCCTGTCCAAAGTGCGTGTGCTTGCGTGCGCACATGCACACATGCAGAGATATTTGTATTAATGTGAGTAAATTGAGTAGACTTTGTCATCTCTGTATCAACAACCAGCAAGATATATATAGAGCTATGCAGATAAAAATAATGCATTTTAATAGTTGTGTATATGTAAATGTTTTTAAACTAAAACAAGCCAAATCAACCTTGACTGAGAATATCTAGATAGACATAAAGACATATTTGTCGCTGGACCCTGTGAAATAAGTCCTTGTCCGTCACAAGGAAGAGCAGGCTGAGCAATCTGCAGGAAAGGCTCTTTGCTATCATCCTTCAGGGAAAGGTTAACACCAACGGGAAAAAAGCCGCTCCTGTCTTTTACTTGAACACGAACTCTGGTACGTGTACCATGCTAACGCAGAAGCCCCACGTACTGTAACCTTGCCGAGCTGGGAGCAAGGAAACCTAGCCTGCAAGCTGACAGAGCGGCTACCCGCGCGTTAATCACGGCCACGGGAGCATGGAGAGGCTGCAGGGGAGTCGGCAGATCGTGCAAGACCTTACCTGTTCCAGGTAGCGTTGGAGCAGGCCCGTCGCTGCTGGGTCCCCCGCTCATCCAAGGCTGCCTGCTCTCTCTTGCCCAGATCACTGAGGCTGGGCGAACTCATGAACTTCAACCTGCGAAGAGTCCTCATGGTCAAATGTGTGTTTGCGCGTGGCAGCTACAGATACACCATCCTGTTTAAACACACACACACGCAGCTGGAGCGGCAGCGGCAGCAGCAGCAATGCGAGCAGTTCCCTCCGTTTGCTGTTCAAAAAAGAAACTTAAAAAAAAAAGAAGAGAGAACCAGTCTCTACGGAGCACACCTCTGCCAGCAAGAAAACAAACCTTTAATCAGATCAACTCTGACGTCATCAACTGTGGTTAATAATTTCTCCAGTCCTTTCAAAAAATAAAAGTCAAACTTCTGGCTGCTGCTGCAGCACTTTGAAGGGGCCCCGTGCAACCGCAGCTGCCCCGAGAAGCGAGGGCTTCCCCTCCCCCTGTCCCCGGGCACCACGACCCGGGAATCTTGCTCAGCGCCGCGGCAGCGTGCTCCACCTGTCGTGGGAACTGCTCGGCTCCTCCAGCGGCTTGGGGGGGTCTGCGAGCATTTCTCAACCTGTCCCTCTCTCTCTCTGCACTCATAAATGGAAATGAAACTGGAGGGCAACGGACAGAAAAAAAAAAAAAAAACAAAACCCAAGCAACCAATACTGACGTACTGAGACTTTATTGGAAAGTTTCATAACTGCCTGTGCCCTGCCACGTTACGACACTGCACACACACACTCTCACTCCCTCGCTCATACATATACATATGCACACTCCCGTATGCATTCCCTCTCTCCTGTACGCACACAGCGCAGCCTCACAGCTCGCCTAGGAGGCTGCTTTGGCTGAAAGTGTCACATAAGCCACAAGACAGAAAGTATTCGCAAGCAACACAACTGCAGAATGAAAAGTGCTGGTTTGGGTTTTAGCATTTTGAGGAATTTTTGGTGGCGCACAGAAGAGCCAGACGCTTTGACTTTCTCTGCCTTTTTTTAAAAAAAAATCGAGATAACAGCTGCACAACTTGGGGCATACTTAGTTTCTACAAAAGCCCCAGGTGTCTTATCTTCAAAGGAAAAATCTTCTTTCTCTCTCTGACTGCAGCACTGGAGCTGAAGGATATGCTGCTACAAGACTCCAGCCTGTGCTTAGCTCACTGTCACTCACTCATGGTTCTGTTTTAAATTCAGGAGTGCCTGGCTCATCTGCTGGGAAGTAATGTAACAAAACAGTGATTAGCTTTCTCAGAAAAGAAACTGTTTGCAATAGACTGAGCCAGAGCATAATAACTGCTCTTCTGTGGCTATGGCATTGGTCTACAAATAGTCTGGTAAAAGCCATGAGGGCTCCTCTCAGAGTAACCTTCCACTCACTAGAAGGGGGCTGCACTACGGACAAACTTATCCTTTCTTTTTTTTCCCCCACCTTCTACTTACGCTTTTCATCTGTGATAACCTATTGTCTAGACTTGGGCTATAATTGGATTTGTGTCCAAATAATATTGCAAAGCTTACGTTACAGGGGAACTGAACTTCTCACAGTGAGATCTGCCCTGTGTGCATCATTTACTGACATATTTTAGTAAAAACTGATTGCTCTCGCTACTCAGCTACGCTTATTGCTTATAAATATTTACTTCCAAAATTTATGCTTGGTATTACCTCCGTGGGAAGCAACTGCAGAACTACTCACGGAAATAAATCCATTTTTACCTCATGCTAGTTTTAGCAACAGTAGTTTTATCCAGCTGCTTGGATTAGTGTTATATTGATTGTCCTTCCCACACCAAAACCCTCAAGTATACAAATGAGCATCACAGTAGATGGCATATAACATTACACTTTGGAAGGGACCTGCAGCTCCCCATCTAACCTATGTACAAAGACATAGCTATCCCCGGTCTCTTCCAGATGCTTAAATCCATCAAACAAACGAACAACAATCCACTATGTACACAGCAGCAAAAGGAAAACAACACAACAATATATGGCTGTATTCTAAGGAATGAGATGGCTTCTACAGCATACAAATCAGTGACCAAAAATAGATACAGCAGAACACTGCTTTGTTCAAATGGGATGAAGGGCACTCCATTTCTGTGGATAATACCGCCTGGGAGAGCAGGGGAGCACAACTCGGTCTGAGCTTCTGTTGAGAGCTCAGATAAATGCGCGTCTACCCTGTTAAGTGAAACAACTAGTTAGATAAACCTGTGGCAATATAATTCCGTCTAATTTCATTTTCCACCTAGCTCAGTTGCTTTTCTGCTTCTCACTTGCTGTGAATTTGACAGGCCTTGCAAAATGTTATTATACTGGATTAAACCTTTGGAATTTTTAACTCTTTGATCTCTCGGCAGCACCAGAGACTTTAAAAACTGTACCCTGATGATGCGAGTATGTCAGTAGCTACATAATAACTTTTCATCTGCTTTTTTTCTTAAAATCTTCAACTTGCTAAATTGACTGAACCGAAGGAGCTGCTGTGTCAACCTTGGATATGCCAGACAACACTGCAAAAAGCAGTACTTGGCTTCCTCATAAAACACCGAATCCCAAGAGAAGGAAAAAAAAAGACCTCTTTCCCTCTGTATGTTGAAATATTACACCTATAGAAGTCAGACTATTTTTATGCGACCCCATCAATCTCAGTAACCAGTACTAGATTCAGAGTCGACGCAGGCACAAAGCACATGGGAGAAGCAGCATTCCAGTCTCCTGAAAAATTTCAGACTGAGGTAACAGAGGGAAGGCTTTCCCTACACTTCTTCCTACGATCCCACCTGATGAAATGGTGATTTATGATAAAATTAATCCTTTTCAACAAGGGTTACCTCCACTCATAATTACCGAGTAATACTTCATATTTACATTGTGCTGTGCATCCACAGACATCCTTGAGTTCACAGCATTCATTAATTTAGCCCTGAGCAGCTCTTGGGTATGAAGGTAAAAGATACGATCCGCACTTCAGCACAAACAGTGAAGAAGAGAAAGGTGATGTGACTTGCCCAGGCCACCCCGTAAGCAGGTGGCAGAGATGTCAACAGACCCCAGAACCTCTACCTCCTGTTCCAGCACGCTACCGAGGGGATGCTGCAGGGACTGGGTAACCGGGGGCTCCTTGGGCCTGGGCGGCTGGAGGGCGATGCAGAAGACAGAGCTCCTCGCCAGGGCTTGCGGCGCGGCCGTTCCTCTGTAGCCACTTGTGAAGAGAGTTGTCGCAATACAGCACTGCTTCAAGATCGAGAGGCTAAGCAGCAGAGATTGCTCGCTATTGGTCATGGAGAGGGATAAGAGCACTGACCGGACTAATTGGGAGGGAGGGGATGACGGGGGATTGGTGGGCGCTTTCCCGTAGGCTCAATAACAAGCACTACAAGCTTCTTAAATAGAACAACTGCACTCAGCACATTTACAGAGCCAAGACTGTAAAGTACTGTTACGTTAATTCATTTAATCCCAGCATGCCGTACACAGTGCTAATACCAGTTTCGCTCACAAGAAACCTGCAGCTCAAAGGTTAAGTGATTTAATCAAAGCCACACACCCACCTCAGTGTAGAAGGCACATCCAGCCCTAGCTCCTGCTCCCTCCCTTCCCCTCCAACATCTCTCCTCATAAAAACAGGCCTGTCTCTACTAGAAACCGTTCTTTCATCTGTGGGGCCCACATCCTGCGGGTGACTGCACGGCAAGTCCCGGAGCCGCCACAGTGCTGGAGACAGGGGAATTCTGCTCACCTGGACTTGCGTGCTATCTTGAGGCCTAAAACAAGGTACAGGTAGAAGCTGACAGCCCAAGAGGCTTTATGCTGTTATTACAAGATAACGTTAGCATACAGATCCAGGAATTCGTAGCAACTCGGCTTTTAAAATAATCACCAGGGGTAACTCCGTAGTTACCTTCTGGTATGCCTGTAATGCCTGCAACGTTCTCGCTGGGAGCTGTGGTTTAAAGACCGTATTGCTGCCCCTAGCAAACGTTAAAAAAACTCCAGGCAGACCTCCCCAAGCGTACACTTGGTTTCAAATGAATGAGATCTGCTAAAAAAAAAAAAAAAGAAAAAAAACCCCTAAATTTTATTTACATAATGCTATGCTAATTTTTACAGTACAATTGTATTGTCCTCTTACAAGTTTCTTTTTGACCGTGGTGAGAGGGGAAAGGAAGGAAAAAGTAATGTTGATGAACGGGAACGTTAAGAAATTCACAATATATGAAATTCATAATAAAGCTGCCAATGCTGTGACTGCTACAGGTCAACATGTCTTCAGCTACACCATTCTGCTACTGCAATGGCAGATTAACACTGCAGTGATATTGGTGTCAGCGGGAGGACATAATCAGAATTTGCTATGTCAGCTTTATTCACCAGAGCTTTTCCATGTATAAAACAACTCAACAAATAGAAATTTTAATTGAAAAAAAATCACTTTATCTCCCTTCCTCTTTTGGAGAGGAGAGCAGAAATCCCTATGGAAATGATGAATGGTGTACACTCTGCAAGCGAAGAACAAAGAGGTAAAGTGTATCTATGGCAGAAAGGAGTTAAAAACCTCCCTAGACCAATGCACTTTATTTTTTCATAAACCACACCACAAAACTTAGGGCATGCCTCAACACATGCCAAAGCTCAGGAATTAGTCTTCTGAAAAACCACACTTCTTAAAGGCACAGCACATCCTGCTGAGCCAGCAGAGGAGGGGCAAGGCAGGAGGGAAGAAGGAGATGTGAGTATCAGGAAAAAAATAAAAGGAGTGGAGGGGGAAATGAAGTTGCAAACCTTATGACTCATCAATTCTTTTGCTACAATATCCACATAAAGCTCCTTTATCATCAGAAAACAAAGAATAAAGAGAATAAAGAAAGTATGAAACCAAACAGGCACTATTTTCACCCTTCCCCCTCCATCCCACTGACTCTCTGCAACCTCTGGAGATAAAGGCATTCTCAAGGACAGTTTCTGCCTGTCCTTTGTTGAGGCTGGTCACAGGACAGCCTTGGTTTTGCTCACCCTTTGCTTTATGTCTGCTCTCACCACAGCCAAGCTCTGATTTATAAGAGGGCACCTGGGCTTACTGGGCCATCTCCCCAATGTCTGAAACACCTCTTGTGTACTCCTGTGCTTCTGCATCCTGTGACGAAGAGTGCCCACATGACCACCGTTGCCTCCCTTTAGACAGAGCTGAGCTTTCTGCTCCTGCAACTGCATGGGGTTTCTTTGTCTTTTACGCTGTGAAAAAGAAGAAATGCTCAGGACAGTATCTCATAGAATGGTTTAGGTTGGAAGGGTCCTTGAAGATCATCTAGTTCCAACCCCCCTGCCGTGGGCAGGAACACCTCCCACTAGACCAGGTTGCTCAAAGCCCCATCCAGCCTGTCCTGAAACACCTCCAGGGATGGGGCATCCACAACTTCCCTGGGCAGCCTGTTCCAGTGTTTCACCATCCTCACAGTGAAAACTTTCTTCCTAATATCTAATCTAAATCTACCCTTTTCCAGTT
Organism: Himantopus leucocephalus; assembly: GCA_003993805.1. NCBI lineage: Eukaryota > Metazoa > Chordata > Aves > Charadriiformes > Recurvirostridae > Himantopus > Himantopus leucocephalus. The sequence continues at coordinate 85,567,300 of RSEF01000001.1, read as the reverse complement.
TAAAGCCGTTACCCCTCGTCCTATCTCCTTCCTAAGCAAGCTGAAGGTCACCCCTAAGAAGGGTCCTTTGACTGCCGCTAGAAAGGGATGCTCTGCCTCCCTCGCCATTTCTGCAGTAACACCTGCAAGCACAGTCCGCCCTACAAAGCTTCAGAGCCAACCCGCAGGCAGCCACAGCTGCTGCAGTCCCACTGCCTGCCCTGGAGATACACTGACTTGCACCAAACAAGGACACTCATAATCACTGCAACCTCCGGAGGATCAGGGCCAATTTCCTGGACCTTCCCTTCCCAGTTTTGCTCAGTGTGAGGCAGAGCAGTGTGAATGTGCCTAGGAGACTTTCTTAGCAGAGAAAGAGCATCTGAGCAAAGGGCCATCTGGACTGCAGCAACCACCACTGTCTAGTTTCTTTCCACAGTTTTCTGCTGGACAACATTTCTTACCTGTTCACTGACTGTTTGAGCCTCTCAGTCTCCCCACCTTGCTCCCTTCCTGCTTCTCAATCACCCTTTGCTCTTGTGCTCCCTCTTCCTTTTTTATCTTTCTTCGTTAGCTAATTCTTCCTCAGGAGAATTTTTTAAAAGAAAAAGAAAAAGGAGACCAAAATGCTGGTACTAACACAGTGTTTGCAAACCACTCTTTGGCTGGCTGTAAGGGAATCAAGTCTTTGTCTTGCCTGGTTGGACTGTGAGCTCTTTTCACTTGGTGTTTGTACTCTAGCTAGCAAAACAGGGCCCTGAGCTCAGAATAAGTCCCCAGTCACCAGCCTAATCTAACACAGATCATGAATCGAGCAATACCTGTAAGGAAACCTTTGCTCAAAGCATGTATGACATCCCATCCCCTCTGCCAGCAGCAGTTTTTGGTTTACTGAGTGTAACAATATAAGCAGTTCTTAAAATACAGCAGATAGCTACATCTTTTATCCCGGTCCTTCAGGACATGGGAATTAGAAAAGAATTGGGATAGGACTAGGCCTACACCCCCATCCAAAATATCAAGCTTCCTATCAAATGGCAATTCCCCAAGCTCGCAGTATCATTCCTCATTATCTCTTTATAAGTTATGGAATTAAAGGTAGCACAGTGATCTGAATTAACATGATGGCTACGTTGGAGGAGGCAAGATCAATGCTCTGGATCACAGGACCTGCGGCATTACCACCTTTTCTATTCACAGCACCTCCAGGGAAGGAGGTGGGTTTCCGAGCATCAAACGTGCCCATTCCAGGTTTCACTGTTGCCCACGCACATAATTCACAACCCACTGCAACCAGCATATACTCCAAGGCAAGCCCACAACTTTGCTGTTAAATGGAAGTGAAACCTATAACTATGATTTAGAAAGTAAGGTCTCAGGAGTTCTGATCAATAAGCAAATCAAACGTTTAAAATACTTTGTGTTCTCATTACAAGATCATGAGATAGTGGAAAATTAATCTTACAAAGTAACTGAGCTCATAGCGTTCATGACTTTTTTTCCTTCCTGAGCTTTATATGAATTCTTTCCTAAATTGCCAATCTTGCATAATTTTAATTGGATCCCAGAACACTATGACCTTGATACAGCAGCTACAGTATCTCAGTGCTGTCTTCTACAGTTATATATGGTACAGCGCCTTCCAAATCTGTGAACCCTGGGAGATCAGAATTGTATGCTGCGCAGTGCTATTTTTCTTATATCCAAACATTTCTGATTCAAGGTCTTCCAAGGCGGCTCCGATTGCCTTGGAAGGTCACCAAGATAAAGACTCCACTTCGGTAACTAGCTGAGTTTCTAATAAACTGCACTGGTGGTCAGCTGTTAGTTACGAGTGATATCTGCCTTTACTCTCAAAGCCAGAATATCGCTTGTGTGATATTCTCTGTCCATGAGAACGTGAGCATGGCTGGAAACATGAACCATGCCTTGAGATTACTGCCACCTCCTGTGCATAAGTCAGGGAGGTCACTTCAGTACTGAGCAATGCAAGAGACTGCACTGCAAATTTCGGAGATCTTTGATTCTGGTGGTACTACACTACTGTTACTCAAACGGTACTATAGCTCTCTGGAACAAATCTTGTAGTCCTGTAAAAGTCACGAAAGCCAGGTCTTCAATACAAATGGATTATTTAAGAAAATTTATGATTCTCCCTTGGCATCACAAGGATATTTTTCTGAATGAAAAAAATCACCAGAGAAATTTTAAAGATAATCCAAAATAGCAACATTTAGCTGTGTAGTTGGACTCTGTAGCATTCAGTATGGTGAAACTTTCATTAGGAACTTAAAAATGGAGACCCTCTGCCATCTTTTTGTACACATATGCTGAGACAGTCCCTGCAGACTGATACCAGGCAGTGGAAACAGCAAGGGTAAAAAAGGCCTTCATCACCCAAATTATTTTACACTTGTACCTTTAAATTTTCATTTCACCAGGTTAGCAGATCCAGCACCATGACCTCCCAGTATGTATGAGGTCAGTGTTTCCTCAGGACGCTCTAGGAAATAACTTATCTCAAAGGGCAGAGTTCTGGAGTTTTTCAGACTCCACAACAAGGTTTGGAAAAACTCCTTTCACTCTCACTCCAGCTCATTAGGCAGTCTCAGTCTTCAATCAGACATGAACATGACATCCCCATTCGAGTTATCACCTGGAAGGAATGCATCGTTATTGAGGAGGTAAAGCAAATTCCATTACATTTCCTTCCAGAAGACATTTTTTTTCCCTCCCACGAGGTAGCAACAACTACATCTAGTCAACATACTCCTCCCTCCCTAAAGTCAGCATAAACACCAGCCTCCTCAAGCTACTGAGGGATGCGGTGGAAAAACACAGGTGTCATTCAGAAGTTTGTGCATCTTCAGCAGCTTTGTGGTATCTTCCCTGTCTCTCTTTCCAGATGAGTCCTCTTGCTCCAGCTTTCTTGTTCACCAGGCATCCTTCAGTTATTTCATCATTTCTTCTCCAAGCTCAGGCTATATTAACTTTTCATTGCAAAACAGTTCAAGTTCTCTAAGTGTATGGAAAACTAAATATTTTTTTTTCCTCCCTCAGAAAACTGCTGGGACCACACAGGTTTTAGGCTTCATGGCATCTGCAGCTGTGAGCCATCCAGGGTCTTTCAGGCTTGTAGCTCCAGGGCAGCAGTTTGAAAGCCCACACAGACTGAGCTCCCCCACTCCCAAGTAGAAAGGTTGAAGGACTTCTCTCAAGCAAGGCTCCCCGAAGCTCTGCTGGACCACTGTGATCTTGGTACTGAAAGCCCTGGGTCATGTTTCTAGGATGCATGGCTCCATCATACAGAAAGCTGTAGGCCATGTAGTCCCAGGCTTGCAGCCAGCAGGTTGAATCGCTTCTTGCAGAGCATACTTGATTTTAGGAATGTCATTGGCAAAAAATAAATTGAAAACCTCTCATGAGTGGGAAAGCCTGGACTGTAGTCAGTTCCACACTCAAATCTCTGTCTCCAGTCCTTTAAGATACTTTGGTGCTTATAAATAGGTTGGTACCAAACTTCACCAACTTGACATTTTCACGATGAGACAGTGATCGCTGAGGGGAGGATCACAGGAGGACGGACAAAGCTCGGCCTCACGAAGAAACTGCAGCCTTTGCTCACCCTGACTCTAAAAACTGAGAAACCCATTTGTGTATGCCTGCTGCTTTTCTTTTTTTGGTTTTTTGTTTTTTGTTTTTTTTTTTAATTTCCAGCCCATCTGAGCCACATGCCAGGTTTCAGCCTGATGATACCTGAAGGGACGAAGACCTGACAAGGACACCAGGGAGGGCAGCCGGGCCTGTGTGTCCCCCTCAGCGGCACGGGTGCTGCTGCTGCCGAGCACCCTCACCCACTGGGTGCGTGGGGAGGAAGCCCTGAAAACAGCCCTATAAAACACACACAAAAAAGAACCCCAATAAAAAAGAAAAAAAAAAAAACAATAAAAAAGGCACCATAACAGCTGTGAAGGCGTGCTCCCAGGCATGCTGCTTTTAACCGAATTTTAAGTTTTTGACCGAGCCCCGCATGACTTGTTACGGCCTCCTTCGGGCGGGATGCATGTTACCATCGCCCGACCTGAGGAGACACTGTTAAGGAAGCAGCTTCATTACTGCTCACCAGAGGCGATTGATCACCCCATTGCCCCCGCAGGCCCTGCCCCACGCCGCCCCTTGCCCCAACAGCAGGGGCCCATCAGGCAGTGCTGCCGGCCGCCGCCGCACCCTGTCAGCTGGGCAAGGTGAGACAAAATGGAAGCCAGGCCGGCCCACTGGGGCCCTGTGCCTGAAACAGCTTAACCCCCACAAACATTTATAAGTCGACCACTGTTCTGTCATGTTTGGACTTTTTTTTTAATGAAACAAGTCAGTCTTCTGGTTTTCCAGATGGCATGAAAGGGGCAGCGGCAGCATGGGCAACGCAACAGGCAGGGCCTAGTGCCCTGCTCCCTCAGGCAGCTCCCAGGAGCTGCAGCATGTCACTCCCTGTTTAGAGGGGGACAAAAATCTGAGGCCAGGTCCTGAAAGGTCCCTGTACCCTTTCTTGGTGGGAGATGCTTCCCATGGGACCCTCTTGTGCCCCAGGCAAGCAAATAAAGCCTCCCTGCCTTGCACTTTTGCCCTGTTCTCCGCAGCCTGGCATCAAAAGAGGGGCAAAACAGTGCTACGTTCTGAAGCACTGCTATTCTCGTTCCCGCTCTTTTGAGCCACTGCCACCACAAGCAGTGGCAGTGAGGTGGGTCAGAGTGACAAGGTGTACCAGAGGCTCCAAACCAGCCATCCGGCATGTTGGGGCAGCCACAGGGGCCCCCCCGACTCCACTCCGGGCACGGACCTGAAAAGCAGCCATAGCACTGTGAGTCTTCCAGTTCTGCCATTCATTTGCTTTTCACATATCTGTAAAGCTTTACTCCCTGCTGTGGTATTTTGGTGCTTGCAAATTGTAGGGCACCAGTTGAAAGATGGAGGAAAGCAACCTTTTTTTTTTGTTTGTTTGTTTGTTTTTTTAAACTTTTCTTCCCCNNNNCCCCCCCCCCCCCCCCCCGACTCAGAAAGGTCAGATTTGGAATTCATTTTGTCCTGTGTAATGTTTTGGCTTGGTTCGTATTTATTCCAAGTGAGTTCACCCATTTCTACTGCAGAAATAAAAGGTCATGAAACCAGTGAATTCTCTCTCTCCTAAAAGGGGTGAATCCCTTCTAGGGAATGAATCACCAGTGAAATGTACCGAAAAAAAAGAAAATGCAAAAATATATTCTGTGGGACCGTGATCACAGCTGGGTGCAATTATAAAATGCACAAGGGCACTTTGGATGTCATTTGCTTGCATCAATTTTTAACCCGTCTGTTTAACTTGACTGATGAACATAGGGGAAAAAAAAGTAAAACAAAATTTTTACCTTTTTACTAAAAAACCAAAACAAAACAAATCTTCCTTTCTGCAATATTTGGCTATGCAGCAGTAAAAGCCAGCACAAAGATCTGGCCACACTGGGAGAAGGGAGGAGGACAGGGAAAGGAGAAGTTGAATCACTTTATACATAAAATGAAAACAATCTTGGCCCTCAGCTAATAAGATGCATGTCAAAAAGAAGATATGTGTCTGTGTGTATATGTGCGTGTCATTATGTTAGTTTTATTAGTCATTTGTTTTAGAGATTGTCTCCAACAGAAAGTTTTGGATCCAGATTTGAACACTGAGGAAGGAGAGTATCCAGAATTGAACTTTTGACTCAGACTGGCATAAAGATAAATGGCTTTTTGAATCCAGGTGTTTGGTTCATTGACTCCATTCGTGTTTCCTTGGTTTGTTTAGTCCAAGAATTTAGCGTGTCAGATGAAATGTAAACGCATCTAAACTTATTCTGCTGGAATAAAATAGAAATTTTCACTGTTCATTTACTGTAGTACATTGCTTCCTACCTATGCTTTCAACAGAAAATCTTCTTGGTTCCAATGTTCTGAAGCATTTTTTTTAAAGGCAAAACGCTTTTCAACTCTACTGTTGGTACCTAATAGCGTTTAAAAAAAAAAAAGTATAGCAGCCTTAATTTTTAAAAGCTGAATCCTTAATACCGTGTAACAATTTTTCTCTGTAAGAAGACCAAAACCAAAGGCATCCAAAATTACAAGATACTTTGTTAAGTCCTAGTTAAGAGGTTTAATGAAGATGTGATCAGGACCCACTTGCACTTATCTACATACTTTTCTTACTTCTTTATCAAGAAATGCTATCTAGTCTTCAACATCAGGTGCTGAAACAGACCCATTTTAGTTCAAAAGCAGAACACGAGTCCTAAAGAAATAAAAAATAATCAATTTTCAAGCCCACATCATGATTTTTTGTGCCTGGTATATGATTTTTAAGGCCTTATTTTGGTAATCCTCATTATTTAACTTTAGGAAGTTTATTGAAACCTTAGTGAGGTGACCTGTCCTCCTTTGCTCAGCTCTATGAAAGCTGTTTGGATTGTATTTGCATGTAGTTGGGAAAAAAAGAGGAATGAAAGATACTATTTTCACCTTCCTTTACTTACAGGAAAATTAAATGTAAAACTTCAGCTGTTATATAGTTGATAGTTTTTTTACATAAAGTTAGATAAGCAGATCAATAGATAGGATATTTATGCTTTTATCTACACTTTACTACTGTCTGTACTTGACTGAGATGGTAAATAACTAACAGGAAGAAAACTGGGAATAACATTTGAAATAATTCCTTCCTTTTGATTAAATTCTGCATAATTGCTGTGAAGAGCGAGGATACAATCATGACTGCAGTGACTGCAGCACAGTGACCTGGGAGGTCAGAAATGGAAGGAGCAATTAAGACATTCTAGCTTGGACTTTCCATTTCCGAGCTACTAGGAAATGAGTTAACGGACGTCGGGAACAGGATACGTATATCTCAAAAATAGAGATGTACAAGAAAATTCAGACCTCATCCGTGGTTGCTGGAGAAAACTGGGCACATCCAGGGTGCACTTCATCACATCCTATAAAGAATATTTAAGCCTGGTCAGGAAAGTCATGCTGGGGACGTGCCTGTTCTCTCCACCAACTATAAAGAGAACATAAGGCAAGTAATTCAGATATGGATATGGTATTCCAAGCTGTAAATACCTAAAATTAGATGAGATGAATGTCATCCCTAGTCTCCTACTGCCTGGTTGACCGTGATACAAGTGTAAATAATCTGGCATCCAACTAATGAACATTTCATTTCCTCAAGTACATGCTCTGACCCTAGATGAAGAGTCCTTTAGGAGATGTCTTTGGCTTACAAGCTCAGTTGGTATTTCAAGTAGGGAGATATTAAATTAGGACTATTTCTAGGCGAGTCTGCTGCTGACCAAAGGCATTGCAGGACCAAGAGAAAAGGGCAAAGTCTGCAGCCTTCGTGGGACAGCCTTAACAGAAAGGCAAATGGGATTTGCTGCTTAAGAGCATCCTCTGGCTAGGGAATCAGCTGAAATTTTAGGGAAGAGTTGAGCTGAGAGTAACACCTACTCCAGCAGTGGACAAGGAGAATTAAACAATAAAGATACTGTCAGGTTCTCCTCTTTGTACTGGAGGAGGAGAAAAAAGGGAGCAAACAAAGAGTTACAATTTTGCCAGGAACTTCTCATAATACTAATTATCAAAAGATTGAGTGCTTATCAGTTGTGACACAGTAAACATTGCTAACCTCCTTCATTATCTTAACACTCCCCTACTGACTTCTGTCCCCATGTGAGCACAGCAAACACATTACTTTGCTGTTTCTGAGTAGGCCCCTGCCATGTCAAGGCTTCTGTATGTGCTGGATATGAAATCTGTGACATTTCTATGGAATAATATGGGACTCTACACATCCAGAAAGTAAAACCTATGTACAACCATTTGCAAAGGCCATGGCCTGCAGATGTAAACTAATGGGTGTCTGAAACCTTCCACACATGTTTTCTATGGTCCCTGTTACAGTAGGACCAGACTCCTAAGACCTTTAAATTATATCATACCACAACAAAAAGCAAATAATAAATGTAACTGTGAAAATATGCACATTGTTGGAATATAAAATTTGAATACAATGCTGCACTTAAAACCATAAGCATCACTTTAAGTCTATTATATTGCCAGCAAGTGAGAAGTTATGGCTTTTGCAATGAAAAACACCCAAGTGGTTATAAAATGCTGGGTTGTGGCAGGCAGGCAGCTTTTTTTTCATAAGGCATTGCTATTTCTAGTCAGCAAACACTCTGTCACGGTGGTGGTACGTCGCTCAAGGCATAATGTTTAATAATGCCTCCTCGTGTGGTGGGAACTCTGACCTGACTGTCCATCACAGTAAGGTTACAGATTACATAGTAATCTATAAACAGTTTACAGTAGGATAGCTTGCAAATGCTCTGCTAGAAACAGAAGGCATGCACATGTCTTTCTGTTTACTGTGCGGGGCAGTTATTTACAATACCAAGAATAAAAAGTTTAACAGCAAACAAAACATAGATGGAGTCTTCACAGTGGACTTTTCAAAGTATTTCAGGGAAGCATTAGAGCAGCTTCTAGTTCTGCTGGCAATGGCTAAATCCTCCCATCAGCCACGTTTGGAGTTGCTGCTGACAGAACTCATGTTTGGTAACAGATTAGTTGGTAGACTGCTAACTTAGTTGACAGCAGACATGGGTATTTGTTTTCGAGAAGGATGTAAAGTTCAGGAGCAGAAATTTTCTGGGTATGCTTGAACTAACATGGGCAGAGGTAGCAGGGATCTCCTGACTGAGTTATACCCAGATCCTCCCCTCAACTTTTCCAGAGCAATCGCTTGTAAGGAGAAAAGCGATGCCTATACCCATGCTCTTCATGACCTGGGACTACCAAGTTCTCATTGTACAATATCCCCTCTCTGCTACTGATACCGCTAACTCACTTCTCAGGGAATCCAGAGAGGCAGTAGCTAACAACACCCTGGAAAGCCTTGGGGAAAAAGGTGCAGTGCAAGCGAAAATGATTTTTCTCCCTTTTAAAAATCTCTGCCCAGTTTAAAGACCATGCTAAATTCTGCTGTAGGTCACAGCCCTGCACTGGATTACGGTGCAAGGCCCTGGTGGGAGCTGCAAATTATAGGGGACCATTTACCCCTGCAGCCTGAGATGAGACCAAGTAGCCACTTTAGCAAAATCCAGCTACTACTGCAATGAAGTAGCATGGAATAGGCATTCCCATCATTTACCGCTTGATAGAAATTGGGAAGAAAGCATGCATTACCGCCAAGTAAATCAAACCAGAAATTTTCAAGAGCAAACCCTTTAGAAAAGACCTCTTTGCTTAAAAAGCACAGAAAAAAAAGTTGAAGCCATGGCAGAGGTTAGATTCTGCAGCTCAGTGATAATGTAAATAAATTTTTAGGAGAAAATAAGTCTCTTAATATGTTCAGAAAGAAAATTCTTTTGGAGGAAACCGGCAATTGTTTTCTGAGAATATTTTAAATTGCTTTGAAGAAGTAAGAGCTACTACATGCGATGATAATGTTAAAAGAAAAACAGAACAACACCAAAGACAGATTAAGCACATTTACTTTCCTTTCACATAAATGCACATACACACCCCCATACACACTCTCCATTAATGACTAGCGTTTACTGAAAGTGATTTCAAGAGATCTGTAAAATTTCCTCCTTCCTAAAAACCCTGCATCTGAAATGCGGATCCAATTCTAGCAATGAATACTAAGGAACTCTAGAGGGTTATGCCAAGCACCTCTGCAGAAATAGCTGCAGCTGTGTAAGATATTACTACCTCTCAGCTGTTTGGTGCCGCTTCTTGCCACACCTACATATATATACATCAATCATATATAGGTCATTTGAGAATTCCTCACATGCTTCAGTGCACAGTCAGCTGGGGCGGCTTAATCTGGTCCTGCAACGGTTGCCTGACTATGATCTTAGTGAACAGTATCTGAACCCTCTCATGCAGCTCGAGGTCGCCATGGTGGGTAACACGCGAGCTTCTGCATCACCCATTCTGGCGCTCTACTTCAGGGCTTTTTTCCCCCCAAGGACATAGTTATTTAGAGGCTCCTCTCAGAGAGCAGAAATTCAAGCAATTTTCTATATTGCTTGCTCACAACCCTGATTCAGCTGTAAATAGATTCACAGCTGAAAGTTCATGCATACCATTTTTTAAGCTGTGCTAAAGCTAGAGGGATGTAGACTGACATGAGCTGATGTTAAAAATCCCAAAGTACTGCATTGCTCTTCAGATATTTTTCTATGGCAGAAAATAAAGCAGGGGACACCTTGGAAGAGAGATGGTAACCCTAGTCAATCCAAGGGAATGAGCTCTCCAGGTGTCTGAAATTGGAAATATTTTCCAGTTGCAAATAATGTAGCAGAAACATGTGCTTACCTGCTAAAAGGAGAAGAAAGCAGGACGGAATAGCAAATAGGGAAGACTGCAGCAGGTTTCCAAGAGTCGCATGAAAATTCTTGTCAGGCGATACAATTTGGTTGAAAAAAAGTCAGCCCCTTGCAAAAAAGGCAGCTCTGCAACAAAAGATGCACAAAAAGTTGTATTGCACATATTGCTATTCTTTCTCAAGAGCGCACAAATAAGCTCATACACAACACATGCAGAAGTGAAACAAGAGCTGTTCCCTCTCATCACTGACAGAAATAAACTTTTCTTCCTGCCCTTTTCTGTTTTGTTTTCTTTGGAGGGAGAGACTCATTGACACCAATACTAAGAGCTGTACCTGTCACTAAAGAGAATAAGAGAGTTTCCATGAGCACACACAGTGCAAGTAGGTCTGTGTTCCAGCACTAAAGACATGAGAGAAAAAGGTTTCAAATATGCTGGATGATCTCCAGTGACCACCTTTGGAGAGCAGCTGTCCTAGAAGGCCCAGAAGTGTCTGAAATGCATCATTTAGAAATACTGGAAACACTTTCTTTGGGGCTTCAAATGACGGTCATAATATCACTGCCTGTCCTGAGCTGGTCTTGAAGTGCCTCTCCGAGATGACTATTAACACAATAAACAACCCCAGAGTGTGTATCTTGGTGCAGCACAGAGTTTATAATTATTTGACTTACAATAAAAACATCTTCATAATTTAAAGATTTTTTTAATCACTAGTCAATAAATATAAAATACTATTAGAAAAAAATGATATGTATACACACATAGAGACATATCAGTATTCACACACATCCGCACACATTCTGAGTACGGTTCTTCATCTCTTGCACTTCGCACAGTCATCAGTACCAGCTCTAACACACTGCTAAATCTAACTAGGAATATATATATCTCCTTTTTGACTCAGTTTATCCTGGATACAAACTGCTCTTGCTTTTGTTTTGTGGCATTTCATACCCACTTTGCAAGGACGTAAATAACTGCATGTGTTTAAAAATATATATTTTAAGGTTAATCTTTCCTGTGTTTGACAGAACTAAATAATCCCCTTATACTCCCACCTTTTGTCTGCTCTATGGGTGTGAGCTTCATTCCGTTACCACTTATTTTAGTCAAAATAAGAGGTGTTAGTTTAAGTAACAGTGTTGTGCAAAGTCAGCGCATTTTGACTGCAATGCGTTAAGGAGCGCACAGACAAGCAGCTCAGCAGCCAGCCTGCAGAAAGGCAGAAACTATCTGCAGCTTGTAGGCTACAGAGCCATGAACTGGTATTTTGAGTACCTGGGGGCAAGGTAGGGAAAGCAACCTTTCCAGCGACACGCGTGCATCTGGGAGACGACACATGAACAAATTTGAAGTGAGGGATGTACAGCAAAAACACAAGGTCTGAGCATAGTACACTAGATACAAACATGCTACACCAACAAAAATTCCTGTGAACGCAGCTAGACATTATAGTAGTGTACGAAAAACTGCTCTAAGCAAAGGAAGCTGTATCAGAGTAGAGCTTTCTTGATATAGTTGGGTTTATATTAGGAGTGTCTGCCAAAACTGCTAGAGTGGACAGAACATTGAGGTCTTCCAAAAGCAGTGACCAACTGATCTCAGCTGGAAGTGGATGCTACCAAAGTAGGTATCTAAAATAAAATAATAGGTCTTGTCATGAATTTTGCCTTTTTTCCCTTCCTTGCTTAAAAGGCAAACTGAAGAAGATTCTTAATCTTCTAATTTAAAGTATATGAGAAATACCACCAATTTTAGACAGAGATTATGGACTGAAAGTGTAATAATAGCTATTTGGTTCTCAAAAGATTAGATGCTTATGGGCATGAAAATAGTGTTTTGCTTGGAGATCCTGCTTTGACATTTCCGTGCTAGCAGATTAAAAAGAAAAATCATCCATTTTGCCTATAACCTGTGATAATTTGATTAGCTGGGATAATAAACCAACATCACAGTGCCATTCTTCAGGATTTGAGGGGGTTATTTCAGAATAAAACTCCATTGCCTTTTTTATTTAAATCGACCTAACTTTGATGATCAAAGCTCAGCTAGTCCATCAATGCATGCATGCAGTATAAATGACTACTTTTTTTTTTTAACTTGTGAATTACACTTATCTTGCTTTCATCTAATATCCTGTATATCTTAAACTATTTATAGGTTCAGGGGAAAGAGAAAAAGAGAATGTCTGGAAAAAAACAACCCATGATGCTGTTGTACAGAAGTTCCAGGAGACTGTAATTAAGCATATTCCTCGCACCAGCTGAGCAATCAGTATGTTATTTTTGCAGGTAAAGCAAATCAAGAATTCATATAACCTTTTGTTATCAAGTATTGATACCGTATCTTAAGCTAAGTATTTCCCAGACACAATTTCAGAACTACTTTACAGTTTTCTCAGGCGCATACTACTAACCCATCCCTCCACCTCACCATAGGGAAAGCAGCAATACCCGTCTCTGAGGGGAACCACAGTGAAAGACCCAAAATACTTTTGCAGACATAACCGTCACATTGTGGTTTTAAAGACCTCCTGACCAGCACGGAAAGAAACACAACTCCAGAGGTTTACGGACCCCAAAGCTGCCACAAATCCAGATTCAGCTCAAACCGCTCTGAGCCACAGGGCAGTGTAATTTCCAGGTATATTCTGCAAGTGTGAGGCAGAGGACGAAAAGATGTAGCATGGCTGGTGATGCCACTTGACAAAAGAGCTATTTTTGAATTTGCTCAAATCCAAAATGCTACTTCTGGCAGAGAGGCTAGTCCTCCAAATACTAGTGAGTATTCAAAAATACAGGGCAAAACACAGGATCATGCATCACAGGTAGATTATAACTAACACACTAATATAGCTGCCCTCCTTTTCAAAGTGACTGTATTTTAACTTATTTGTGAGTGTGGGTGAAATTAATTTTTTCTACAGCATTAATTTGCTCAGCAAAGGGACTTCCAGTTTCTCCTCAGCACCAACAACAAGAGCTGTTGTACATCAGTATTTCACTGGAGCTGACACAGTTGCCCACTTATACCTACTGCTCAGCCAGAGAAATCAGTCACACAGACTCTAATTTCGGGTATTACTGCATATGTCTTTCAATTCAGCCGTGAGTGGCCAGCAAATAAGCTCTATCATTTCAGCGACTGCAGTCTACAAAGGTGCAAGCCAAGAATCAACACACAGGCTGGAAATGGTGATTGCAATTAAACCACAATCAGCCTGGCAGGCTGACGTGATCAAAGTCTGTTTGAAACCCACAGCAGCACTATTAGGGACCTTTTTCTATTGGAAGATTTTAATTTGGGGCTGCAATGACCAGGAGAAATACTGGTGCCTGGAAATCGCAAAGGCTTGGTCACTACTTTCAGAATTTTGCAAGCTCAGCTCAGTCAATCAGAAGTGTGGAAAAAAGCGAATGGGAAGAATGAAGTGAAAAGACTTTGATACAAAACATACCATCTGTACTCTTGGCTTTATTCCTCGAGTTACATACGTGTAGATTTTCCTTTGGGCTAGCTAAGTCTTATTTCAGTCTATGAAGCAAGTGGCCTTTTGTGCTTTTGGCCTTCCCCTCCCCAGCCATTTAACAAGCCAGTCTACAACTGGTCTCAACAAGCAAGACCATGGGGTTCAGCCTGTGCTACTGCTGGCTTCCCAAGCACCTTGGTTCACTCTTCTTCCAGACTTGTGAAATATTTGCAGCTTAAATATTTCTTTCTTTTTTGCCAGAGATAAAAAGATGGCAGTATGTCTTCTGGGCTTTACTTCCCTGATCTTTCTCTTTTTTAAAAGTACTTCACTTCAATACAACTAAAACTCATACTATAAATTCAAATTATAACTAAAGGATGAATTCTGGCTACAGAAATTGATAGGAAAGCCCCTGTTGACTTTCCCTGGGGCAACATTGTACCTCAGATAAATAATATGATTGTTTTTAATGCTGACTTCTCATTGCTGGTTTGTTGGTTTTTTTTTGCTGACAGTCTGTTTCTGTTGCATGGATTGCTGAGTTTCTTTTCTGCTGCAATAGTGACACTTAATCTGCTTTTATATCTCTGAGGACATCAACTTATGAATATAGAAACCTAAAGACGATAATTTCTCCTGAAAATCCTTGGTGTTACTCTTCTAAGTAGGATGAAAAAGTTCTAGAAAGCTCTGCATTAAAATGTGTCAAATTTTACTCCATGAAGACAAAGAAAAAGCTAGAACATACAAAAAAAAAGAAATTTTAAGGGGCTCGCTTCAGGTTCAATGGAGTCTAAAAGCACCAAAAGATCTCCCCTTTTATCTCAGATTATGACTTTCTCCACACCCCAAACTCCTACTTAAAACCCCCTTTCCATACTCAAAACTCCATATTTAAACTTCCTATTTAAAACCTCTCTCATTCTTCATTTCCCACAGACCAAATCTTAAACCTGAGGACTAATTAATGGCATGGACAAGTGGCGCACAGATTACTGCGAGCATGCTTGCACAGACATAGGTGGTGACACTCCAGTTCACAGAGAGCACCTTATGAGCTGGATTTTGCAGCACCCCAAGTTTAATTCGTATTCAGCTAAGTGAAAACATGTCACAAGCAATGCTTGCAAAGGCAACTGCATCCTTGCCAGCATTTTCACACTGCAAGCAAGCTGTGAATTTAATCGTGGAGGTAGAACAGTAACACATTTTTCAAGGGATTACTACCACTTAACAAAACAGACAAAAAAAAAAATCCCTTTAAATATTTCTGCACTGCCCTGCCTCTGCTTTAATGAAAATTATAGAAAAATATTCAACAATTTCAGCAGGAAAAGACTTGAAAATCCTATTCGTAACAGGCATTATTTTAAGCTAAATTCATATGTGACATGTTAGTGCCTTGGTTTTACAGGCTGCCCATTTACTGGTCTCCCATAAAAGTCAACATCCCCCAGCAATTTCAATAAAACATTAAAGCTTCAGGTTACTAAGGGAAAAGAGTTCTTGGATGGGCGAACACAGCATAACTAAACACTGAAAGTTCCCTTTGAACTTTCCACAGGCTTTTTCAGGACAAAACAGAAAGGTCTCTCCTTTTCTTGCATTAAAGCACTCAAACGCATTAATTTTTGAAGCGGCACTTGAAGGGTTTGACTGGGAAAGGATGTAGTGAGTGTAAACGAGGGCATTTTGGAAGAATTTCACTTGAGCACCCCCTGGGTCTCCTTTGCTGGCTCAGTCACTTTCAGCAATCTCACAGACAGGGACTGTCAACTGCTTTACACCTGTATTTGAAAACTGAGCAAATCCAGGCAGGATATTTTGCCCAGCAGCCTGGCACTATCTCTGCAGCAACATTTCTCAAAAAAAAAAAAAAAAAAANAGAGGCATTCCCCTTCAGCTGCCTCTGCTTTTGACTAAAATGCCAACATTTCTTATTGGCCTCCTTCCTCATTCCCAGGAACTGCGGGAGGTGGAAAACCAAAAAAGGAACATTTCCATTTGTCTTCCTATTGACAAGCAATTCCTTCTCTGCGGAGAGGTCCTGCCCACAGCCATCCTCACCCCGACCCCTCTCCGAGCCCAGTGCTCAGCCTCTGCCTGCAAAGGTGCCAGACCACATTTAAGGCATTCTGAAGCCTACATGAAAAACATCCACCGTGAACAGTAGCTTCCTATTAAGAACAACAGCAATCCTCAATGGAGACAGTAACAGACCGAAGGATCCTGGGCAACTGAGACTCATAACCAGCTTAGAAAAACAAATCACACCCTTCTCAGCTGATCCACTGCTCCTGGCACGGCCAGCGATAAGCACGCTTTGGAAGAAGCAAAAGGAGAGGGAGAGAGAGGCATCTGACTGCAGAGCAGAGCCAAAAGTGACTTCCAATGCAGCAAGAATTTGAAGTCTCCATGGAAAAAAGGACTAATGAGGTCACGACCCACAACCCCCCATTGACATCTTTATCTGTCTCTTTTCACAAATTCATAGATTTTGCTGGACATGCTGTAAAGCCCACCAACGTTAATGTGGACATCTCCACTCAAACCACCAGGCTTCTGGCTCAGCACCTTTCAGGCATACACCAGAGCAAAAGCCACTCACATTTCTCTATTTTTAGAGCAGAGCCGGGGTTACTGACAGCCACAGTAGGGATAACGAAGCCTAACGATGCCAGCGTTGGCACCAGATTAGAGACATATGCAGGACCTGTAGCGGAGTTTTACAAGAGATGCTCACAAGGCCCTGGCTGCAAAAGAAAACTTCGGTTAGGTGGTATGGATTGGGCAAAAGGAATGTGAAACATCGTAATTCCCCATTTCCAAAACCACTATGAGTGCAGCAGGAAAAAAAAGGAGAAAAAAATATTAGAAAAATAGAGAGTCCTGTCCTTGCACGGGTAGTATTCTACAGTCATGCATCCTGAAAGCAGAAGTAATTGCCACTTGCATTTAATAATGGGAGGTGAAAGGGGAAAGAAAAAACAAAACAGAAAAAAAAGGAAGAAAAAGAAGAGTAAGTAGGCAGTTCATGCTAGTCATTAGTGTTCCAAGTCTGGAAAGACAAATTTAAGAGATGATGACACTACCACCCCTTCTGCCGTTTCCCCTGCTCTACCAAAGCAAAGTTGTGTTATACTGTTTCTGTGCAAAATCCAGTGGTGTCAGCTTCACTGCCAAGGAAGGTGAGGTTCCGGTGAAGCTGCCAGATGCAATACTGAGATACTTTCTGCTCTACCAGCCTTGCAGATTTTGAAGAAATGTAGCAAATAGCTGGAGGCAGCGACTTCTTATATTTCCTCTGACGTTTCTACTACACTCTCAGATGCAGCTTCTGACTACGCATGAGACGGCAGCTGCTTAGTCAAAAGCTTCCCGAGGAAATGCAGTAACACAAGAATCCAGCTCCACAGCTTGCATCTGCTGCCACTCTCAAAGCAGGTACTGCTGCCTGAACCCCTTGAGAATAAAAGGAGGAAAGGATATAAAACAAGTTTTTCACTCATCTCTAGTGAAGATGTATGCCTGGATAGCAGAGGATAAAGTACTGTTGGGAGAAGACAGACCGGGTCTCTAATCTCTCAGTTGCCAAAGTTTGGCGAGAAGTGAATGTTGGTCATGGATTTAAACAGAAATCAGCAAGTTCATGGCTCCATCAATCCTCCATCACTGAAACCAGCCAGAGGCTAGATGAACTGTGCAGCAATGTCAGGACTTGGTGTGCTGGAGGCAGTACGTAGGAAAGGGTTTTCCAGGAAATAAACTGGCTTCAAAAATGAAGAGGTAAATAGAAGTAGCAGCAATTACAGGACTGTCACAAAAAGCACCTGGATTCAACTCAGCTATCGTTTTGTGCTCCTGCCATCAATAATTTAAAGTCCTGCAGCGCAAACATTAGGGACCTTTAATGTCACCCCATCATCACCTCTCTAAACAGTTTTAAGAGACATATTGAGCCTCTAAAAAATATTCAATCTTTCTGTAATGACTAAAGTGCAGAGCTATTCTTGGGGATTAACAACTGCCTGAATGGTCCTTCAGGCTCAGGAAGGGACACCTGCCAGTGACTAATCTCTGCAAAATCTCTGATCATTAGTAATACCAAGAGAGCAAAACCAAAAATAGTGTTGTGCTGGATTTTTTTACATTGGGTACACAAGGTATTTTAAATATCTGTTAACATCAATAAAAATCAGGACCCAGGTTGTTATGAGACACCTCCTCCCCCTCCAAAGAGCCTCCGGGAAAGAAGAGGTGGACTCTACACACACCTTGCACTGGGGGAACCCCTCAGACATCTCCTGAGTGCGGAACTAAGACTTCAAGAAAGATATCTAAAGCTATTCACAAAAGCACGCTACACCCTTGGTATTTTTGTTTAGTTTCTAGTACTTGTTACCTTGAAGTCCATGTCTGCCTGTTTGCCATGTTTCCACAGCAATAGATGCAAAATACATATTCTTCACAAATAAAAGGAGGGCAGCTTCCACATGCCCCTGGAGCTGGGACTGTCAGAACGTGTGCAGCCCCAGGTAGCAGATAGAGGCCCTGAGCTAATGAAGCATTTAAGCACATCCTTAACTAATTTTAAGCACAGAAGTAGTCCCACTTAGCTCTAACTGGCAATTCCCCTTTGTTTCTAGATAACCTTTTAATGTTCCAAAAGTGATGGTGCTGCATTCAGAGATACGGGATTTGATCCAGAAAAAGCATGTGTACTGAAATTATGTTTAGCTCCCAAATTCTGGGAAAATCTTTGGTGGACAGAAGGGATAAATGAGAGAGGAGAGGGAGAGGATACCTAGGTTTTCAAGCAGCTAGAGGCTCTGCCTCAGGGTAGTTTATTCTAACCAGGCTATTTACCACTATTAATCTTCAGTGGCTTGTGTTCACTGTGCAAGTCATTTGGCTGTCTGCGCTGGGTGGAGAGACAGCAACCTGTCAATGGCAGACCAGCTGCGTGAGTCGCAGCGGACAGATGGCGAGGACGCAGCTCAATTCTTTCCTCCCTAGATTTCCCTCCTATAATTTTCTTCACACCCCCACCCCCGATTTTTTCAGTGCAGGGAGGGAGAGCTACTTGGACCTCAACGTGCTTGAAGAGCAAATTAAATTCCCCTTATAATTACTTCCTGAGCCTCTGTACTAGCAATCTGTCCTCACCCCAGACAGATGGCAACTGCTGCTGCACAGCTGGTCTGGGACCGGCAAAGTCGGCGGATGAATGGCAGGCAGGTGGGATGCTGGTTTGGCTCCTCAGCTGCAAAGAAATCAAGGAAGAAACCCAAGCCTATCGGCTGAGGAGAGCGTGATTTGGAAGCATTCCTGCAGGATGGCTGATGGTTTAGTCAGAGAAAAACCTAATATATTAAGTCCTAAGACTTATATATATATATATATATAAAGTCCATTAAGACTTAGGCCATGACACTGGGCATTTATCAGAGGACTGAACGAGGCAGTAGACCCCTCACTGGTGCTGGCTCTAGGTATCTTCTTACTCCAAGGAGTTCTTACCAGACTTCCTCTTTTTCATCAATTTAGAATATGTATACATATGTGTGTGTGTATATATATATATATGCATTTTAAGTGTCTATTTCCATGTACTTATGCAAAGTCTAATACAATGGTTCTGCTAATAACTTGCTTCAGTACAATCACGATCAAATAACTGCAACAGCAGCAATATCACTTAGGGTCTCCCTTTGGTCATTCTACAGCCACAATACGATGGTACTTCATCAACCATCATGGCACTGCCTTGGCCCAATCTGTCACTGTTGTAAGCATACAAACATGAAAGCCTCAAGACCATCTTGAGGGCTAAACTGGTATGAGCTGAACTGAAAAGAAACATTCTTACTACAAAAAGAAGAAAAAGGAACCCTGATTCATCAATAAAAATAAAAACTGAAAACTTCTTCCCCATTCTCCTCCACTTGGTAAAAGCAACGAGTTATCCTGAACTACCCAACCTGTTCCCAACTTGGCTAAAGTTCTATTTAATTTCAAACTTTTTAAAATAAGACCATTTTCAGTCTGGGTGGTGGTTTCTTTCTCTTCTCCATTTTAATTTCCCAGGTTCTCCTGAAAGAAGAGTTGTCATGTCTTCACTCCTACTGAAGTTTCCATGACTGTTGAGCTTTTTTTACACATGAACGGATGGATGGGTTTGTTTCCAGCAAAGGAAGAGTTACCTCCTGCTGAGAGACCACAGGCAGCCTGCTACCTGCACGTTGCTCTGTGAGCATTGGGAGCAGGTAATAAGACACGTGTACAAAAAAACCCACTCATAAATGAAAGCCCCAAGTGTTAGCCTCTCACCAGGCAGAAGAGAGAAAAAGAGCTGCTGGAAAAACAACACTGGGAAATTTAAAGGTGAACATCTTGCAAACTAACATGTTAACCAGGCTCAGAGGAACATGCCGGTTCTGCCAAAACACATTGCTGCACTAGTATTAAATGGATTTATTTAAACCAGAATAAGCTTCTGCTTAGATACTGTCGCACTGTGCAAACAGATCCCTTTGCAGATGCAAGTGGGAGGGTTAAAGCAGTCCCCGGGTCCAGCCATCCCTCCTGCCTGAGGAATAAGGAAGACCAGCCACACCAGTACTAAGACAGCCCTCCTCATTTAAGCATCTCCCATTTGAAGTTTAACCTGAGCTTTCTGATTTTTGCCCGAAGTAGGTTAGGGAGTGCTCACACAGTCCATTCTGTTAAGCAGACACACGTAAGACTAACTGCTTGCAGAGGGGCAGTACCAAACAGCTGGGGCAAAGGACACCTCTCTATATTTTAACTGGGAACAGCCGTTTGCAAAGCAGATGGCAGTGCAGCATCTTTGCTGTGCCTTATCTGAGTCACCCAGTAAAACCCTCAATGCAATTTTCTGCTGATGCCAGGAGAATGTAAACCTACAAATTTTTTAAACACTATTTACACAACCCTTTTGTAAGCAGGTAACAACCCTGTGCAAGTAGGAGGAGTCATTTAAAACCTGAACAAAACTGCTTCTTCAACAAAAGATTATAGAGTTGGAGGTTTTTCAAGCTTCCATGAAAACAAAGGAAACACAGGAGATCCAGTATCACAAGTAGCTGAAGGGCAACACTATTTCTATTTCCAATCCAGCACCACAACCCAACCAGAAGATCTTGCTACACGTGAAACCAAACTTTGAGAAATCTTATGAAAACTCTGCATTCCAGTAGCAAAAGCTAAGCAATAGCCCAAGAGAAGGAAGAATGTGGGTATCAAGGCATACTGTGGAGCTTCTCAAATCTGTGCTGGTGGACAATACCAGCTGGTAATTGCTTTGATGATGAATTTATCTGGAGTCTTGTTTGCCACTGTTCTGCATTATACAGACACAATCATGTGCATAGCACTTACAATGAAGAGAGAGAAGAGAGGCTTTTGCCAGGGTCACCATATTTACACTGGAGCATCAGTTACGCCACTTATGCAACAAAAAAGAAAACTATGCAAAAAAAAAAAAAAAGGCAAATCAGAAGAGAGAACCTGAAGCTTTGGTAGCACTTACCTTCACTGATTAAGAAACAGGCACGTACAATGGGGAGGAACCACAAGCTGAGG
The DNA here is from genome assembly GCA_003993805.1 of Himantopus leucocephalus. Taxonomy (NCBI): domain Eukaryota; kingdom Metazoa; phylum Chordata; class Aves; order Charadriiformes; family Recurvirostridae; genus Himantopus; species Himantopus leucocephalus. Next base: position 85,545,834 of record RSEF01000001.1, on the reverse strand, counting down.
CACGTAGCCAGCTGGGTGACTCTGAACCTATCCTCAGCCGGCATCTCTAACCTTTACCAAATGCTATCACTCAATCTCTGCTGAATTAGAGGTAAGAGAGCACCGCTCCTCCACTCGTTCACAGCAGGTCGGAGAACAATGCTGGAAAGCTGCCAAGGGTTCAGACACAAAGAGAACGAAGAGGGGGAAACCCCCAAGAACCAAACCCCAAACCTGCAAGCTGCTCGAGAGACTGCACAAGCCTAAGCACCACTTCTCAGACTTTTTATTCAGGGAAAACTCCCTCCGAGCTTTAAGGGTGATCACACCTCAATAAAAATTAACTGCAAGTCAGACAATTTTTCCTCCAAGCTTTATTGAGCAGGCTTCACCGACAAAATAGCATCAAAGTAGTTGTATTTAAGGATTTTGAATTATATTTGTTGGGGTTTTTTTGCATTATTCTCAAGCTACGGAGCCTCAGTCATAGACTCACAGACCAAAATCTGACTGAGGTAGGTGCTGTGGGAAGGCAGCACAAAAAAGATAATTAAGCATAAGCAAAACCAGAAGCATATGTTCTCTCAGGATATGTTCTCGGCACAATCATTCATGGGTAACTAAAGAGTAGCAAAAGCATTTCCACATAATCTCATAGCAGCAAGTCAGACGACTCAAAAAATTCCTCCCTATTTCCCTTCATTTTCAAACGATAAGGGAGAAAAACGCTTTTACAAAATGCCACAAAAGGCTGGCGGACTCCATTTGTTTCACACAGAGTTGGTATCCGACTCTGAATACTGGAGACCTCACCGGGATGATTACAACACAGCAGTCCCCAAGGAAAGATGGTCTGGGTCATTACTGTTCCATTCCCCATGCAGTCAAAGCAGCTTTTTGTACTCCTCAGCGCTCTATTTAAAGGTAATTAAAAATTACTTCCCTGCCTCGAAATCAATTCTGAAGCCTCAGAAGTTGAAAGCCTACTATTAATGTTATAAGACTGGTATAAAATCTTGGGATTTTTCCTTCCATTTGTTTACCTTACATATACACCAGGAATGCCTTGGTTTTGTTGAAATATTCGTGGGATGATGTTTGGTACCTCTCATCTGTTAATTAAAGGGCAGGAGAAGAAAGATACTCTAAACAGTTTCTGATATCACACTGATGCTCAAGGAAGTGAAAAAAATACACAAACAAAAATAACCCTCAAAAGTGAAAACCAAAATCAAAGACAAGGGAACGCTCCCTTCCCCACAGCCCCTCAGAGTGCGTTTTCTTCCACTATGAAGCAGGTAGTCCTTCAACAGCTGAAATACTCTGCTGCCCTTCTGAGGTTGTGGGATTTGGCTAGAAGGCCACAGGTTTTGCTAAAGAAAGAAATGCAAGATCCGCTCTTGCCTTGCCTGACTTACTATGGTCATGGAAACTTAGAGGATGTGCTGGATCTGACTTTCTATTAAAAAAAAAAAAAACCAAACAGAAATAAAGAAGGGCATAAGCAGCGCATTTGGTTCCCTTTTGCAGTAATTTTAATGTCTTGAAAACATGGGTCAATCCCCTCTCATACATGTTTTCACCAAATCTGACTTCTACCTTGGGGAAAAAGCTGAGAAAAAGGAGGCAGCCCGAGGCTGGAAGAGAACGCCGAATCGTCTGAAAAATGAGAGATTAACACAGATGCCTTTGTGTTAACAGAAAACATACAATGAAATGCGACAGTGGAGAGCACTGCCAGGGAGCCACGAGAGCACAGCAAATAAGATGCTGCAGCAGTCAGCCACCAAACGCACTGGAGATGGGGATTTTCAAGTCAGGAAAAAGCTCTGCTTGTTTCTATTTGAATATAAATGTGCTCTGTGGAACCAGAGTACTCTCCAGGCTTGGTATCCCCCATAAGAGGAATGCTCTTCCCTCAAGAAGGCATTAGCCAGACTGGCTCTTTAAAATAAACAGCTGGAATATTGCCCTAAGGGCCAAATACAAAGGGGTTTTGGTGGCTGAACCAGAATTAGCTGAAATGAAGACCAGATTTCTGCTCTCCGGCAAGGGTGGTGACTTGACTCGGTGAGTTTTTAAACTGCTTTAGCTTCAGGGTGGCTTCACATGGCCCAGGTTTTCCTGAACAGGAGGAGAGAAAACTGGAAGGTCATTTCCCTTCTGTCCTTGCTCCCTGCTGCCAGTGTCCCCCGCTGCACAACCTTGCTGAGACAAGGCACAAGGTCACAGCTGTGCTGCGCCAAACATCCATCTTCCACTTAGGTACCAGGGAGCTGCACTGCCTTTCACTTTTGCGTAGGGAGATACAGCAGGGCTGGCGAACCTGTATCCTCCCTTCAAGTTATTCCATGCATAGAGGCTGCAGTAAATATTTCCCTTGTATTTCTTCAAGTTTGCAGTATTTGCTCTTCCACTTAGTAGAAACTAAAAGCCCCCAACATGACCTAGCATCCTAATTCACATGGTCTTAATCTTCTAGGCTGTTGGACAGGTCCATTCAGTAAAGTCAGCGACAGATAAACACAACCCCAGAGAGTAATAGGTTTACTGTAGTAATTTACGATTCTTAAATAGGAGAAACCAAAAAGTAATTGGAGGGGGTGGGGAAGAGGGAGGAATGAGAAATAGGACAGCACACAAGATTCAGCTGTCAGCACTATAGGGATCAGCTACAGCGTAAGATAGTACGTTTGCATGGAAAAGCCCCAAGGAAAAGGGCACGTGGTGCTGCTTATAGACCGCATTCATACCTAAAAACTCAGGGCAAACCAAATCGATACCTTTAGCTACCCTAAATGCATGGGCATTACTCGACTTCTCCGCACTTGTCCACATAAACCCCGCATTTAAGAGTTCTTATTCGAGTGCTACGCCAGTATTCGCCCAGCTCTGTAACACCACAGCATAATCCCCGGCTCATCACATCCCACTCGGCAGCTACAAAGCAAGCCACAAACACAGAGATTTCTTTGCAACAGCACCGGACTCACCATTCCCAGACACCTCCTGCCACCACCCAAATTGCCACAGCCCATTTGACTTCCTCTCAGTAAGCAAAAACCATAATTTATTAAGAACTAAACTGAGTGTTGGTCTGAAAGGGACATGCATCACTAGCATGCTAAAGGTTTTGTACTGTTTCCAAGGTAGGAAGATAGGGGCTTTGCTGTAGAGTCAGCAAAACAACAAGGTGTTTTTAAAACATAAGCAAAGTGAGTCTTTCAAATTCCCCATGACTTTGGGCACTCTGACCAAGGGCACCACCATCTTTCAGCTTTATTCCAGCACACCATGCTGTGTTCCTCACGGGTCAGAACTGTCTTCAAACTCCGCTAAATCCACTGTTATTTCCTGTTCTTTAATCTATCAGCTTAATAAATCTGCTCCATTACTTGTCTCGTTTGTAGAGGCAGGCAGGAGACTGTGCAACACAGCAGATGCAGGAGGTTTTTTTTTTTAAAAAAAAAAGGCAGTGGGGAAAACCTAAGCAAATGGCTTTTATTTGCTTCTATCTGGGATCTCAGAATGCGTGCATGGAGCTGCTGGGGCCAGCCAAAGCAGTAGCAATGGTTGCCTAAGCCCCTCATTCCCCTCCACGAGTTCTCCTCATCGTGGTGGCCATCCCAAACCACAACATGCCTCTAGATTTTATATGGCATTATACAGTGGTAGAGAGTTGGGTCATACCCAAAGATCAAATCACAGGGGATCCTGCCCCATGTTATGTAAACATTGCTTAGTAGGACTTGTGGATAAAAAGCCATTCTGAGCTTTTCCGGACTCTGCCAGATTTATCTCACAAGGCTTTGGAAAGCTCAGGTTGGAAGAGTAGGAATTCCAACAGATGTGTCAGCTGTTTCATTGCTCTGCAAGACTACGTAGCATCCTTCACATTCCATATGAGAGCATGAAGCAAGAAGCGTTAAAGGGTACATCCTAGCAGTGTAAAGCCGCATCCATCCTTCCTAGCACCTGCTGGTGATGGGATCACTGCACAGAAGCCATCCAGGGTCTGTCCGGACATGCCTTCTCCTGGATCAAAAGAATGGCAAGCCTGATGCACTTTTTCCACCAGCTGTGTCAGTGCAAGAAAGGCATCATCTAGATACCCAATGTATCTTTCCGGAAGCCATATTCCATTTAATTCCCCAAACAAGGTTACATGGGGCACTAGGGAGGACACATTGCAAAACCTGCAGAGCGCTGGCTGCTGTTTTAAGAGCAGCGGGTCTGCCTTCATGCTCGGTCTGTTAAACATCACGCGTCTGCACATGTATCTATGTATGTCTGTGTATGTATGAGCACCTGTATGGAAAACCAAAGGAAAAACAAGGAATACCTAGAAGGGAGTCTAGTTCAGTTAACTGCCCGCTGACATCCCCAAGCTCTGCCTCTGAAGCTCTCCTGCCTACACAATCCCACTCCAGGCTGTAGTCTTCAAGGGTACCGAGTGTTCCACATATAGTAGTTTGCACTCAGCAGTGCAATGATTTGTAACTTCAACGTGCTTTTATCGTTCTTCTTGCCATCCCAGATTTTAGGGCCAGCAAGGAACTTCTCTAATTTGACCATTTCTGGGGGAAGCAGAACATCCTTCTTCACAGGATCACGTGATAATAAAATATCTTAATTTTCAGTAGTGATTTTCTCCTGTTGTTTAACACTGAATAGAGGAGCTGTTGAAAGAAGCAAGCAAACAAGACAGACAACAGGAGGGGCACATTTCACCTAAGCATTCATCAGCCCATTTGCTTGAATGAGAGCAAAAGCAAGGCAAAGAAGAGAGGAAGGAGCACCACATTTTTGCCTAAGCACAGGGATGAAAGGTAGGTTTCAGAAACTTAAATTCTTCACAGCTTCCAACAAGCACAAGGCTTGTTTTTGTACTAGTGGTGCTCAGTTTTAAGTTGTTTTCCCTAAGCTGGAGCTTTACTTTCTAGGATATCTCAAAGCTGCTAAAGTGGCAACTGAGAGTCTGGAGACGTCTCTGTACGGATCAGTTAAGAGGAATCTCCCTCATTTAGTCATAAAAAGAAAGCGTTAATGTGCAGGGCAGGGACTGCACTTTGTTTTGTGTTTGTACTCTGCCTAGCACAGGGTGGTCTTAGTTTCTTAATCCAAGGGTTTAAAGGCAGAAAAAAACCCAAATCACCAATAAACAATACATACTAAGGCAGATAAACGAGGGACTGGAGCTATTTGTTAAATAAGCATGACAAAGGGTACCAGAATTTACATCTACAGGACCTTCCATATGCTACAAAATAATTATGAGGGCCGGGATTAAAATGTGAATGATCAAGAAAACTTCATGAGAATTCAAGAAAGACCTCGATGTATTCAGGGGGAGATAACAGCTCTGCAATTCAGTTGGATCTCTCATTAAACATTGTTAAAAACTCCATGAAAGGGAAATGAAGTTAATCGAATTTAAATCAGCTAATAAATATTCTTTTGGATACTCTTTTCCCAGCAAAAGAGTACAAAGGAACAATGCCAGTAGTATATCATCAATGTTAAAAACTTGACCCTTAAAACAGCAAAAGAGAGAGGAATTTACTATAAATGAGTACGCTAAGCATAAACCTTGCATCTTGCACCTGGCTGGGACCATTCTTCAAATTAAATCTTCTGGTAAACTTTAACAAATCCTTGATGACTGTAACAAGGTATACAGTGCTGTAGATGGGAAAAATTTATCTTCTAACCTGCGTTAATATTTTGTGCCCTCTCTGTATAACCGCAGACAATTCTGGTAGTCATACAAACGCATACTTACGCCTGAGTATCTCCAGGAAATTGTTTAATAATGACAAATGAACAAAAGTCACACAGAATAAAATGGAAAATCAACTCATGCTGGAATTATACATTACAGAATTAATTTGGGAAGCATGCTGTAATGCCAGATTTGATCCATGCAAGCAAATCTCACAAGTCTGGGCCAACATCTGGCTTCTTATCTGAACTTTCCAAGCTGCTTCTCAGTTATACAAAACTGGCTTGGATATTTTATGAGAACGAGCTCTCTCAAATTTTCCAATACTTTTATCTTCAGGGATGCCAGAATTACCACAAGAATGTCTTTTTCCTGGCACTTTGAATTGGACTGATTCAGACCTCACTGATAGGATACGCTACGGGATAACTTATACCAGGAACGATGCTTTAAGAGTAGAGGGTTTATTATGCCAAGCCAAACCCATCCTCTGTTAAGTCTGATAACCTGCTGACAACGGCCTTTGCCTAGTCCTCCAAAGCAAAAATTAAAATAAATTTTAAAAAAAAAAAATAAAACGAGAAAACCCCACCACAAAACCCAGCAATACAATCAAGCAAAACCATGACCACAAAGTCATGGTAACCACCAGTGGAGCACTCAGGAGTGAATCAAGACTCCCTGTATGTAATCCTCAGTGCCTGTAGTTTAAGAAGTAACTGATACTATAAACCCAAGTCATGTCTATGAACTAACGCAGACAACAGTGGGTGTTCCTCTTACAGGGGCAATTCAATGTGAAATTAATTTACTCATTGGAATCAATGAAAAATCACCAAGTTCAACCAGTTTGCTGGCATTTCTCTAGATCAGGATATAAGCAGTTAATCAAATGAAAAGAAGTGGCCTTCCATTCTTCCTGGAGAGAATTTTAACAGAATATTTTACAGAAAGAAAAGTTAATATAGTGGTGAAAAGAAAACCAGCAGTACTGTGTTACGGCGGGGCTGGATGAGCACATGCAAGCTGGGTTAATGCACTTCTGGAAGAATGCTTAATTTCTCTCAGCTTTCTGATTTCCTGTGCAATCAAGACAACAAAATTTCATAGTTTTTCTTCCAACTTTCTACTTCAAATGGTCAGCGCAGGAAGTAAAAACCTGGTACCAAGTCACCAGATGAGGAAATATTGGGACTCAAGTTACACTTAATTAATGGAGAGTCATCCTTAAGCCAGTGCTGTAAATGTTTGTCAATGTTTTCCCTGCATACCCTCCAATAAACCATTCATGCTGAAGACAGTCAAACCGTCTCCAATTTTTAAAGCAGCCACTATGAATCAGAATAAAAATATTCCTCCCTATCTAGCAACAACATACCATCTTGGAGCACTTATAACTCCACCTGTTCTGCAGTAAGAGCATGCCTAATTTATATAAACTCTGGTTTATTCTGGGATACAACAAGAAATCCACCAGAAGAAAGATTACATGTAAAGATATCAAACCACCCGGGAGAGGCACATTATTGTACTATCATACATCATACTATTCAGTGGTCTCTTTAATCAGAATTTTCATGAACTGACCCACCGCGTATCTGAAGAGAGGAACCGGATAATAATCACTAGGATACAATAATGCCATAAAACTAAGTAAGTTCAAAATTGCAACCTCTTTATATTCTTGGAACCGCATTCTAAAAAAATACCTTAATCCCAAAGAAATTGATTAAATTCAAACAATAAGCAAACATGAGATCTTGGACTGAAGAACTGCTGGAGCTGATCCAAAGCAGCAGTCTCTCCCCTGACTGCGGTGAGTTTTGGATCACAGCTCTCGGCCTTTCTAATCTGTTTGTGCATCGCCTACAACTTCAGCAGAGCTGCGCACCCCTTTGAAGTTGCTCTTCACATTTCGGTAAGTACGCAATGTTGTGTCTATTACAGGAAGAGGTAACTACTGTCCAAGAATATCCTTTTTTTTTTTTTTTTGGCCGATTAACAGCTGGAACTTAAGTAGGAAAACACCCCGAGCCTGTTGCATTCTAGCTTTTCTGAAGAGAATTCAAGATGGATCCAAGGATACAAAATAACACAGTCAGTGTAAACCGAGCAGTATTTCTAGCCCTGCCTGCTGTGCTCACTACAGGAAAGTGCCTTCCATCACATCCCTCCTCGCATCCTCCCTTGCCGCATCACCAGAAAGGCATATGAGATGCTACAGTATTCGTTTTACAGAATAACGGCGTGTATTTCAGTTGCCAGCAAGGTAAGTGTTCATATTTTCCTGGACCACAGGCTCCTATGAGCTAAAGCCATTAATTCATTCAGCCCATTTCCCTCCCTATCAGCATCTAGTCCAAGCTAGCAGAGCGTGACTCTGTCCCTTCCAGCAGACCACACTTAAGAAGTTGACTCCAAGCAGAGGAGTTGGCCTGCTAACTGAAGTGCCTTGTTTCCAAAAACTCCATCCTAATTTGCGGGCACAGTTCAGTCAAGAGAATACGTGGCCCTGAGCTGCCAGCCCTTCAGGACATTTTCCAGGGCTCTCTGTGAGCTTTACAAAACCCCAACCAACAACGCTACTGACATTTTTCACGGAAGATTATTCAACTTCATTCCATCAAGAAGCTTTTCCTGATGTTCAAGTCAGCTTCTCTTTTGCAGCCCATTAAGTCTACTTGCACCTGTTGCAAAGGCGAAGAGATTACCTCTTGAGTACCCACACCTGAATTGTTGTTACCTCTGGTGCTTAGATAATCTATCTATACTAAGCATTTTTAATCATTCCTCAGAAATCAGTCCCTTTGCTTTCCTAATCAGCTCCTTCCCTTCCCTCTCAAACTTTCAAAGGGCAGGTGTCCTATATTTAAGCCAGGGAGGCAGATGCATCCACACTGCCCATGTAAACCCTGCTATTCCTCCATGCATAACCCGGATATCACGGACAACTGAGCTGCCTTGTATTACTGCATCACTGCAGCAGCCATGCCTGACCACGGGCCCTTGATTTGTTTCAGGCCTGTGACTTTGCCTGTGCTCTTTCACACCCAATACACACATTAACCTATCATTCATTTTATTTTCCCGTTTCCAACCCTCAGCCTCCTCAGATTGTTCTGCACTGTTGGACTGTCTGCAGAGGCAGAATTCATTGCCAATAACTGCAGACACCCAAGTTTTACACATGAAAAGGTGTAATGCACTGAGCTCTTCTGATGCCTTTCATGTTCTTTCCTCGGTTGTCATCATCCTGGCTTCTACATCACGCCGCCACTGAGCATAAATACATTTTATCCTTATACAGAAGATGCATCACCAAGTTTCCCCAAAAAAGCTGCTGCTTTGTCTGCTCGCACAAGCGGCATAAAGGGTACCTCCCTCGTGATACCCAATATCTTTCAGATCACAACTGCGCCCCGAACCACTTGTCAGCCTCCCAAACAGATTGAATTTCAGCCTGAGCGACACAAAGGAGTATATTGTGGCTAGCTGATGGGCAGGAAGGGATTTGGGGTTTACAGTTCCTGCAAGCCTTCCAGCAGCCACAGGGTAATGTGACAGAAAGTAAACATCTTTCAAGTGAAAATAGCTCAGAATAAAATCGATGTCCCCTTTTTTTTGCCTGCACCTGTCTTTGTTTCAGATCCATAATCATTACAAGAAACAATCTTCAACTCAATTGTCCGAGCAAGGGAATGCCCGGCATCGTTATGTGGCGTTTTCTGAGTTAGCTGTCAGGTTTCGTTTAGCATTCTGCACCGGTCCTACAGTTTGGCTCGCCTGGAAATTTTAAATGCAAATGTATTTGCGGGGTGGCATGAAAGAACAATATCAGAATTTTACCTCACACCACAGCTCCTCGCTCAGCTCCATTCGACTCCCTTTTCCTCCCTTCCACATACACAGATTTTGCAGCTACTAAACAAAAGGCTCAAACAAGAAAATCTTTTCCTATTATTTTTTCCTACTGACAGACTTTCCCTGGTCCTTCTGCTTAAAGAGACCTAAACCACAGTTTAAATAATGCTTTAAAATCGCCTACGACTCCAACTTGAGACGTAGAGCAGGCAAGCAATTTCTTTAATAGCAGGGAATAACAGCTCTTAATTCAAATCATCCCCGTACAGTATTTTCCATCTTCCAAGGGCTAGAGATGCACTACCTAATTAATCACTCTTTTCTCCACACCCCAAACTCGCCAGTCTTATCCTAAGAAGCCAGGGGGAAAGCAAACGCCACCGAGAGGACGTGCTTCTGGACAAGCATTTGTCATTTTCTTCTCTCCTTTGTGCTCAGTGGCAATGAGTCCCAGGCTACAGATGTAGGCAGATAATTACCAGGTCTCGTAATTCAACAATTCCTTGAGAGCCTATGGCCAGGGCTATCCGAGAGGCAAATTTTTCATTGACCTTAATATGACGGCATTTACCTAGCAGTGATGTTGAAACGCTTCAAACACTGTTGAACAACCAGAACCAAACCTAATCGTTTTCTTTCTGGCGCAAGGATGCTCTTGCCCATGCGTGGGACCAACCACTTGTGTAAATCCAGGCACAACCTGAACACAGCTCAGCAGTTTGCGCTGAGCTACACGAGATCAGAATATGTTCTAGAAATTGTAGTGCCACTATTGTGCAGCAAAAAAGCTCTGATTTTCCCTTTTAAGAACAGCATTTCGGTTTGCATTTGTGGTTTATCATCAAACACACATGCAAGAGTGACACTTCAAAGGAAAATAAAGAAGTAGGCCAGAAGGTCAGCGGGTACGAATGGTCAGAGCCTTCAGCTCTGGACCAACCTACCTTGTTGCAGTTAATATCCATTACAATATTTAACTCTGTTGTTGAAATGGGAAATACTATTTTTAGCCATTACCTATTATTTTTGTTCAAAGATTAAGTGCCACTTACAGTTCTACTACTGATGTTCCATTTTATCATGTGTATTTATGGAGCTTTTCATTAATCCCACTGGCTTTTACATTAAAAAAAACCCTAACAATTGAAGTAATTTTACTGGTTTTCTTTATTGTGGCTACTTTTTACAACTATAATTCTATCTGTCATAAACATTAAAAGGAAATGCCTCTAGAATGGACATGGGGAGAGGTACGGCTGTAACACAAGGACCAGATTTTCTGAAGTGCTTGTGGCTTGATTTTCTTTAACTGTTGAAGACTCAGAACTTGGCTTACACAGATACATTTCCCTCAAGGTCCCCCCCAAAGATCTCTGGACACAAAAGTCTGAGAACTGAAAAGAAAGACGCAAAAATCTAGCCATTTACTCTGGAGCCTAAACGCAACGCTAGGAGGGCTCAAAATCTGGCTCTGTCTTGGGCGATGAGTCCTTTTGGAAATTCCTCTTACACTTTTTTTTTTTTTTGGCAGTGTCTTTTCTGTCTTTTTGACTTTTTTGGCTGCGTATCCACTGGGGATGTGTCTTAATTCCATATTCCCTCCAGAGTCTTCCCCTAATTAGATTATTAATGAGAAAAAGAAAGATGAAGCATTAAGTCATTCAATCAATGGTGTACATTATAGATAGGGAAATCCCTGTCAATACACGTTGCATAGTAAGTCACATACTAATAGACTACCATAGGGAAAACAGGGTTATATGCAGTATTCCTCTGACTCCCAGAACTAAGTTTTAGATACGCTGTGCTTTGGCTAGGGCAGAAGTTGTGAACAACGAACAGTTTTGCCAGGCAGCACCACAGCTCTACATCCAGCTACGCACCAGATGCCAAGCGTGTCCATTATTCTATAGCTGCCCTACACTCAACTATTTCTTTTACTCAAGTTGTAAGAAAGCTGCCTAATCATCACTTTATAATCTTGTTTTTCCTAAACGCTAACAGGTGTGTGAGACAGAAGAAACGGAAAGCATTTATTTTAAATGAAGCGTCAAAATTTAGTTTAGACCTATCTTTCCGTTATTAATCAACCTGCTGTTAAACGCAAAAACTGATTGTTTCCTGTAATTTAAAATGAAATGCTTAGAAGTACGCTGGCTGGAAATGATGAACATTAGAAAAGCTAAATCATTTCCCCAATCCTTTTTCTCAGGCCGTCTCTCTTGTTGCTTCTACGGTATTAAAAACACTGGCATATCTCCAACTTAACGTATTGTTGAAGAAAACCAAAGACACCGGACCTTTACCACCCGTCACTTACGAGCTGCCAAAATTTAACAGCGACTGCACGCGCACGTACACACACACAAAAATTGAAGCGGACAAGCCCATCTTCTGCAAAAGCTATCAGAGATCATACACTTCGGGGTGGAAACATGCAAAATCATTCTGCCTCCCCTCCCAAAAAATAATAAATAAATAAAATAATCTTACTCATGCACATAGATCTTACTTGCGTGAATAAGGCTTACAGCAGTCAACCCCCAGGAATCACATTTAGAGTCAACTCCCGTTACCTGAGGCGGCTATTTCGGACTACAAAAAAAGGAGGTGAGTGTCTGCACACACGCGAATTTAACGACGGCGTAGCGTGCAAAAAGCTGCGAGCCCCAAGTCCACAATTTAACAGGAATCGCCCGAACGGCTGCCGGGGCGACACTTTACCGCACTTCACAGCGATAAACAAAGCCGGGAGCCCCCCTCTGACCACGGACACGGTTCCCCTGCAGCCTCCCCTCTCCCCCCGACAAACCCCCGGCGTCCCACCGCCCCACGGGTGCCAAGAGGGGTCCCCGCAGCCGCCCCCCAGGCCCTCGGCACCGCATCCCTCCCGCAGGCGCCGTGCCCGCCCGTGGTGGGGGCGGACACAGGGACAGACGACCCCCCCCCGTTCCCTCCCCCCAGGCCGGGCACAGACCCGGCGGCGGTGGCGGCGGCAGCGCCCGGTCTCCCCCAGACCGCGCCACCGGCGGTGCGCGCCTCCCGCCGCCCCCCACTCACCGTGCGCGACCCCGGCCGGCGCCGCCGGGGGACGGAGCCGGAGGGTGGGGGGGTCGGAGGATGGGAGGGGGTTGTCCGGCGGCCCCGCAGCGGAGAGCGACCGGTGCCGGTGCTGCCGCCCGGGGCAGCGGCGCGATGCACAATGCGCGGCCGCGGGAGCCGCCGGCAGGGCGGGGGCGGGGGCGGGGGCCGGGGCGGGGCGAGCGGCGGAGAGCGGGGGGGGGGTGTGCGCCTCTCCGGTGGGAGGGAGCGAAGGGAGAAAGGAAAAAGACCTCCGAAACCCCCAAATCCAACCAAACCCAACCCCGGCCGCGGACCCCGGCGTGTTTATGGGCAGCCCCTTCCCTCCCCGCCCGCTGCTGTCCGGCGGGCAGCCCCCCCCCGCCGGTCCCCGCCTCCCGGAGAGCGGGGCTTGGCGGCGGGCTGAGCGCGGGTCCTGGTGCCAGAGCCGGCCGGTTTGGGATAGCTCAGCCCTGGGCTCGTTCCTGCAGCCTCCCAGTTGTTTTGCGGAGCAGGCGCCGAGGGGAAGGGGGGCTGATGATGGGCCCCCCCTGCCCCGCTCCAGCGAGCTGCTGAAGGGGACGGCGAGGGACCAGGACGCGGGCACCAAATCGAGCGTTCAGTTCAAGGGGCGGATTGAGGCAGGAGTTTGATGGAGGCAGGAGGACAAAGGAGCCCGTCCAGGGGCGTCGAGCGAAGGTGTCGTTTCTCAAGGAGAGCCGATGCTGCTCCAGGCGCTCCGGTGCCTGGCAGAGCTGGAAGCCCACTGGGAAGCATCCCGCCGTGTGCCGTCGGCGGCACAAGGACTCGCGTGTGCGAAGGCCCCGGGCAAGGGTTTTGCTGGAGCGTGAAATCCCGTTTGCTTTATTATGGCTGTGTATCAGTCAAAAGTTGTGGTTTCGCCTGGTCTGTAGTTGGTAGTTTTGATCTGAGTTCCGGGATTTAAAGTACAGCCTGCAGGGATTTAAACCCAAGGAAGTTTTCTACAAATCGATTCCACCACAAGTTTCAGCCACATCAAATCGTAGCTCGTTTGGGGTAGCTGGCAGGCACGCTGCTTTGGTTTCCTACCCGCTTCAGCTGTCCCACCTGAGGGAACAACAGTGCCCAGAAGCGGACACAAACGATGGCTGCGTTTGGGTGTTAATGCCACAACATCACGTCACAGTACCCGAGACTTCAAAATACGTGGTCTTCTGATCTCAGAAAGGGCTGCAAATGCTTCACTTTCTTCCCATTTCCGTGGAAGCTGGACATAGGTGACTTACTGTATTGATTCGATCCAGTTTGTGTTCAGACTATGACTTTGCATGGTAACACTAGATGAAGGAATTTAATAGAGGAGAAGTAAGGATCATACAAAGGAGTCCTCCTTTGCAGTGATCAGGGCAAATTGTAACGCTTCAAAAGCAATTAATAAAGTACACCGTTGCCTATTTTCTGACTGCAAAGACAACAGCAGCAGTGAATGAGTTATCATTGGGTATTTATACCTGCAGAATTTGTGGTGTTTCCTGCGATTAAACAGTGAAACAATCAGGTTCATGACTAAGTAGTCCAAGAGTCGTGTAACCTATAAAACTATACTCCTGCATAGAAGAAAACCATGATTTCTCGTCAGCTTAACTGACCCAGAAATCTGGGGAAGAAAACTTTGCCCTTCTAAACATTTGGTGGAGGAATGAAAGGAATGTCCCTGATTGCCCTTGTCACTGTAATGCAAAGAAGAGTTAATCTGAGGATGAGGGAGTAGTTTCTTCTCCAGATCTGGCATTTTGTCAAACAATAGGTCTCTAGGACAAACTAAAGCCTTTAGAAGAGACATTTTCATCACTGTCTGTTTTCTTTTAAGTTGTCTCTATTTTAGAAAATCTAAACCGAATGATTAAAACACAATTAATTAATAAGCAAAGGAACCAGAGTTGGGTCTTTGATCCATAAGTGTTACAGAATCACTATTAATCAATGCTTTTTTGGTAGGAACTGGTATCTGAATTTGTCATCAGAAGCCTCAAATACATTCATTTTTTTATTTAACAATGCAAAAATGTACAGTTACATTATCTCTGGAAGTTTTCCGAAAGCTTTGCTTTAAAAACTACATACTCCTTAGCAAGCATAAAAATAAGAGAATTGGCACTTACAACTGATTTTAAAGATGAGTACCAGGATCATAGCCACAGCCGAAGGAGCAAACTCTCTGCAGTCCTCCATAGCCCAGCTGACTTCCATCAAAACTAGAGTGGGCACAAACACCCTTCTGTTAGGAACCTCCGATGGGGTCAGAGCTTCATTTTGCAGTATTACTTTGTGATTACTCTGGGTGGATGAAATACCACCCCGGTATGGTATCTTGGCCTTACCACCCTCACAGTGAAAAATTTCTTCCTAATATTTA
>RSEF01000001.1:85476791-85530714 GCA_003993805.1 Himantopus leucocephalus | reverse complement strand
AACTAGATGATCTTCAAGGACCCTTCCAACCTAAACCATTCTACGAGATACTGTGATGCCATGTAGCACATTTGCCTTGCTACTGAGCAGTTGCCACACTCCGTGCCAGTGCGGGCTGCATTTCCCTGAATGCAAAAGTGATTCTTACACCTCATAATATCATTAAAAGTTTGTTAAGTGCTAAGGGTCTTTGTCAAAGAAGAGTTGGTACATAATTATCATGATTAAATTTTCCAGAATAATGAGATGCTCAGAAGCAAGTGTGAAATGACACAGAGACTTAAAGGAAAAATATTTGGCTAAAGGACCCACATATATAATTTACAGTCATTTCAAGTTCTTACAAAAATATTTTCATTTTAATGTTTTTCACTTTGTATTTTCTGATGTTTTTTAAACAATTTGTTTATTACACTCCTCAAGCTCTTCCTTAAGAGAGTCTGTTTTCTTTTTTAAGTACTGTTTTTAATACCCTGAAGATCAAACTCACAGTAGTCCTATGTAACAGATTTTAAATATTAATAGCAGCACACTGGTAATGCTGTAGGGAATAATAATATCTTCTTTAAAATCCATATACCAAAATGACTTTAATAAATAACATTACAAATCTGGTGCTGGACTAAAAGTAATAAAATGATAATTCATACATATTCACTCCCTTATACCCATTGCTGTAACAGTTCTTTCAAAAACATTACCATAAAAAAGGTCTGAAATTTCTGTAAGACTCCAACAGCATATCCTATTTGTCTTTGCACAGCCACTGCTGTTTCCAAATTAAAAAAAAGAAGTTTGATTTCTCTGGACTGTTTAGATCCACTCCATCTCATTTATTCTTTGGCTAACGCTTGTTTGCAGCAGCACCTATAACTGACCTTTCTCCATCAGCAAATACAAATTAACTCAGATATTACACATTTGTGGGTGTATAGGGCTTGTGTGGCAAGGCTGGGGGCAGGGCGGGGAGGGCTACAGGGGTGGCTTCTGTGAGAAGCTGCTAGAAGCTTCCCCAATAGACCCAATGCCAGTCGGCTCCAAGATGGACCTACCGCTGGCCAAAGCTGAGCCCATCAGCAACAGTGGTAGTGCATCACTGATAACATACTTAAGAAAGGGGGAAAAACCCCTGCACAACAGCAGCCAGAAGAGAGGAGTGAGAATATGTGAGAGGAACAACTCTGCAGACACTGAGGACAGTGAAGAAGGAGGGGGAGAAGGTGCTTCAGGCACTAGAGCAGAGATTCCCCTGCAGCTTGTGGTGAATACATACCATGGCAAGGCAGGCTGTCCCCCTGCAGCCCGTGGAGGTTAACAGTGGAACAGATATCCACCTGAAACCTGTGGAGGACCCCACACCAGAGCAGGTGGATGCCCAAAGGAGGCTATCACCCTGTTGGAAGCCTGCACTGCAGCAATCTCCTGGCAGGACCTGTGGAGGACCCCACACCAGAGCAGGTGGATGCCCAAAGGAGGCTATCACCCTGTTGGAAGCCTGCACTGCAGCAATCTCCTGGCAGGACCTGTGGAGAGAGGAACCCACGCTGGAGCAGGTTTGCTGGTAGGACTTGTGACCCCATGGGGGATCCAAGCTGGAGCAGTCTGTTCCTGCAGGGCTGCACCCTGTGGAAAGGACCCGTGCTGGAGCAGTTCGCGAAGAACTCCAGGCTCTGGGGAGGACTCATGTTGGAGAAGTTCGTGGAGGACTGTCTCCCGTGGGAAGGACCCCACACTGGAGCAGGGGAAGAGTGTGAGGAGTCCTCCCCCTGAGGAGGAAGGAGCAGCAGAGACAGCACGTGATGAACTGACCACAACCCCCATTCCCCAACCCTCTGCACCACTGGGGGCCGGGGAATAGAGAAAATCAGGAATAAAGTTAAACCTGGGAAGAGGGATTTCACCCTCACCTGGGAAGAAGCGGGGAGTGGGAGGAAGGTGTTTTTGAGATTTGGGTTTATTTCTCATTATCCTACTCTGATTTGATTGATAATAAATTAAACTAGCTTCCCCAAGTCGAGTCTGTTTCGCCCATGATGGTAATTGCTGAGTGATGTCCCTGTCCTTATCTCAGCCCACGAGCCTTTCATTATATTTTCCCCACCCTGTCCTGCTGAGGAGGGGAGTGATAGAGCACCTTGGTGGGCACCTGGCATCCAGCCAAGGTCAACCCACCACAGTGGGTTAGTAGTTTGTTGAGTTTAAGCTACTGGCCTCTCTTGGCTACCTAAGGCAGTGAGACATCTTTACAGGTGGCTTTAGCCAGCTCACTTTGGGGGAAGAAGCAATAAAGGTAGACTGAGAAAATTCCAGCTGTTTATGAGCATTATCTCTTTTAGGGAATAGCTGAAGAATTTGGGAGTTGTACAGAACAGAACATCAGTAGGTAGTTTACTACTCAGTCAAGATCCAAAGTCTGCAAGTTTTATATTTTCAAAAGTTCAAGTAGCATATCCATGTGGATAGGTACATACATGGGTATGTAGTGTACCTGCTTAAAGGACAGCTTTTCTACCATGAGCAACTCAGCTCTCTGGTCAAAACATCACGACATTTCCAAAGAACAGTTCTGCAGAAGAGGAATATCCTTGGTCATGGAGCAATGTATAGTCATTAAGGAGCTCTTCTTGTTGATAACCTTGAAGGGAGACATTTCAAGGAAATTTAAAAGAGAAAAATATCAATACAGAAAGACGAACAACCTACACAAATAACTGGAAGACAGTCTTGTGTGCCACCAGAATGGTAAACACTGCCTATGTAATTCAATTCATTTGGAGAAAGCCTTTGCTCAGTTATGGCCATTATCAGGCAGCCAAAATATACATGGGTACAAGTATAATAATCCCTTCTGCTTTCATCTAAACTGGGGTTTTCAATCTCCTTTTAACTGTGCAATTGTAAAGCCTTCCAAGTGACTCTACAGCCTCCTACGTGCCAAATGTAAGCCCACTTGCCAGCAGGATGGCTTTTTTGTTTGTACCTTTGGGTGGACCCCTTAAAATCAGAGACACTCAGAAGCCCGCAAGAAAAAAAAATATGTGAAAGGCACTGATTTAAAAGGCTGCCCCTTGGGAGCAGCTGGAAGTCCACTGCATAGAATATGCAGAAAAACAGTGTAGAAAAGCATATTAGGAGCAACAGTCATAGATGAACAAGGTGGGTGGAAGCAGTGGCAGGGCATTTGCTGGCTCCTAACTGTTCCGACAGTGGAAACCCTCTGTGTACTGCTCAGGAATATGTTGTCCCTGCCACCTGCCATTCACACAAGAGCAAGGTGTGTTCTAAAGAATGGTTAGAGCTTTTTTCCCCCCCTGCACTACAGATGTTATCTATGCCACGTGCTGCAGTTTCTGCTCTAATAAATACCTATGTTTAATGAATAATATGTAGGGGAAGATTCCATGATGTAAAAGACTGGTTAGACCAGCTACAAACCCACTGAAGAGTTTCAGAGTGACATTGTATAATGTTTTTCAAGTTCAGCTGTGCACTGATGATGCTTTTTTTTTTTCCTGTGGGAGGTACCTATTTTCCTGTTACTGTGCTTTTTCACATGGACAGTATGGACTTAATGTACACCAGCACATTTGTGAATACTGGGCAGAAAAGAGCTTCCTTCTCGCCAAGAAATTTTCCTCTGCCTTTGCCAAAGCTTAAGGCTGGTGATAAGTCTAATCTCAGAGAAGGGGATGGAGGGCCTGGAGCACCAGAGGCAAATCTTGTAGCTTTGCTGACTCCTAAAGAAGCAGGGGAGGATGTGCTTCTGCCTTGCTCAGGGCAGGTTCAGTCCATACAGAGCTGTGTAGAAGGGAGGGGAGAACAGAGCTACTGAACCAGCCTTTGGAGAGGCTTAACATGCACTCCTGCCTCACAGGGTTTGATTTGCCGGCAAGTGTGTGAGAGCAGCAGTACGGCTAATGCATCCACCTGGCCTACCTGGGGCAGCACAGCAGAAGTACACCTGATCTGCCAAAGTCAGAGAAAAGAAATGTTCCTTTTTCCTCTTCAGAACATCTTCCAGCAGCCTCAACCCAGAGCGAGACCATCAACGTGCGTTGTACAGTCACACAGTACAAGACAGTTCCTGCCCCATGGGGTGACAGATGAACAGAGACAGGCAGAAAAAAAAAAAGCGCCACACAAGGCAGTGTTATTCTTTCTGTCACACGCTTCATCTGACCTCTAGTCCAGGCCCCTGCCAGTGCCCTCTACTCCCCAGGACAGAGGAAAGCATAACCGTCTGCAAATCGTTGCAAAAATTTAAGATACATTTTGGGGAGGCAGTTTTTCAGTGTTAGAGATGTGCAATACCCTGACGAAGGAGAGAACTGAAGTGTCCGCTGCTCTGCAAAGGTGAAATCCCTCTACCCAGGCAGGGGCAGCCCAACCATGCACCTCAGAGCAGATCTACAGAGACCAGGCACGGAGGATGGAAAAGCACCTTATCTTCATGGTGATCTGATGATTCAGTCTCAGGATTTTTCTGTTAAGTCTGGTAATATGAGAACAAAGTGTCATTCACTACTGCGATGATTCAATTTAAATCAGGTCAGATTGCCAACTCTTTTTATGAAAACCACCAGACTGTGAGATGGGATCCCAGACTAGCCCAAGCTTTGATATGAATCTGTCAAGACCTTTTCTTTCCCAGGGAGCTCCTCAAAGACAACCTAGAGGCATTCAAGTTTAGAAAAAGCCAGTCTTTATCAGACCAAAAACCTGACTTGTTGACTTTTTGAATCAGAAGATGCCAAGTGACTAGGTAAGACTAGGTAAGACAGAGGAATAGTTTAAAAGGCTTATAAACAAATTTCCCCCTGCCCATTGTATCCTAGAAAGGCAAGCCGTTCCTCTCAATCTGCAATTTGGAGTTTTATCATGGGTTGCAACTATCTGCAGAGTCCCCTCAGCTCTCTAAGAAGTTTTCTCTTACATCAGCACAGAGCTCAAAGCGTGCTCGCTGCTTCTCTCGGCGGTCTCTCGCTTCCTCGCTGTGCTACAAATTGCTGCCTTGCTAAAGCCTTGCTGCTGCTTTCTCTGATCCACCCCGTAATCCCGATGTCTCTCCCTTGGGCAGACTCAATTGCTCCCTAGGGGAGGGAGCATTCCTTCTCCTTCCAGAGGCCTCTTCACCCAGCTACTCTCTTCTTACAGGGAGATAATCTATGAAGCGAGAACAAGCAAAATAGATACTGTCTGTCACGGATAGCCATCACTGTTAGTCAGCAGACGGCAATTAATATTTGTTACTCTCTGAACTGTGCTAGGTGATCTGGTGACACGACGTGACTTCCTGGGCTTTGCTTGTGGTAGTGACGCAGGTGCCCCTGCTCAAGGTCCTGCTCACAGGACCGGCACCGAGAACCTCGCTTTCCAGCCTCATTAGTACACAAAGGCAGGCTAGAGGTGTGCATGCCCTGAGGGATCAGCCATCAAGTCTGCAGGGCAGGAACAACAGATACGCTGCAGATGAAGATAAAGAGGGAAGACGTCATCATATCCTCCCACAAGCTAGACTTCGTAAGTCTGAAGAGGAACTTTCAGCATGCAAAACTTGGAAAGAGGACATTTCTAAAGAAAGCCACTTGCTCTGACAGTATTTTGGGGGTGGTGGGTGTGAGATTCACAGTGTTGAGACACTGAATTTGTCAAAAGATTGGGAAGATGCTTTAGCCAAGAAGCCCCAACAAATATCTGTTGGGAACAGACTCCTTGTCAGATCTGATTGAAGCTATCAAAGGAGTCAATTTTAAAATGGTATTGCCATATCTGCTGCCAGTAAGCGTTCTGTATTTAAAAGTAAAGGAACACAAGACTTACTCTATTAGATCTCATTTTCTGTCACGTTGGGCATCAAAGAAGGCTGCAGAATCAAACACCACCACAATCCTCATTTTTTTTCAGGAGGTTGCATAAATGTATGGTCAGTCATAGCGTGTGCGTTACACATGCCAAAATAATTGTCAACAAAAGCCTAATGACTGAAGGAGTAAAGAACAGGTTCTTCCTTGTTCTGCCAACAGTTCAAGATTTTAGTACTTCAGAGCTCATTTTTTCCAAAAAGCACTTTTTTTTAACATATGCTGTACTTGTGCATGAGGAAATAATTCCCACCCAGGCAGCCACATCTTTCCCAACTCTTAACTACACTATAAAGACCTCTGGAGAACCACCGTCATAACTGCAAAGCGGGTAGAAGCTGTTCCACATACACACATGCCATGTTGTCTCATGTTGAAACTGAGACTGACCAGAGTGGTCAGGAATTCTCCGGTCTGTTGTCCCCAGAAAAGCATCCCTGTCCATCTGTAAACCCTGTTCATAAACAGCTCTTGTTGCCCAAGGGAAGAGGTTCTCGCTCAGCCCCAGCAGTAAGACTTCTGCAAGGTGCCCTTGACAGAACAACAAGGCACAACAACCTGTCAGCATGCATGCTTGGGCTGCCCCCCTAACGCTTGGGTGTCTGTCTAAGCTGAGTGGTCTCCATCTGCAATTCATGGGGAGAGCACGTTATATCCATGCTATAAGCCAGGCATGGTCAGCAAAGTCTGGAGAGAACCACCTGATGCAGCCAAGCTAAAAGTGCCCAGTCCCCTAGGACAGTGTGTGGTGAAAAACGGCCATTGCAAGATAAAGGCTGGGGATTCTTGCAGGGAAGAGTCTTCACACCATGGTACCACCCCCACATGCAACCCGTTCTCAAAGTTTATTTCTCTTGCGTTAGCACATTATTAATGCAAGCAATAAAGACCCAGTCCTGCCAAAGTGCTGTGACCTTCCTCCTGCCTCTGTGCCCATTTAATCCATTTTGCCTCCTGTGGGCGTCCAGCTTTCCAATGGGAGGGCTTATGGTAGTACTTTTAAGGACACATATAACTGTCCACAGGCCTGGAGCAAAAAGATCCCTATGACTAAATGAAAACCATCCATGCCAGGAATTGGGCACACCCAAAACTCAGAGGTGCTGAAACCGGGGGCTTTTGTGAGTTTCACCCATCTTGCTCCTCTAGCATTTTCGCCCAACAATGCTATATGAGTTGAGAAAGCTTTGCAAAAGAAACCTCAGCAGCACACAACCTCACTGCAGAGAATTATTTCTCGCTCAGCAAAAAAGAAAAGGAAAGCGAGTAAAACAATGCAAACGATTTATATCATTCCACTTAAACAGCTTTTCAAGGGGCGGTGTGTGGGCATGCCACAATTATTCATTTTTAAGCTGTATCTCACTACTGTTGTGAAGTGGATTCTGTGAACTGGCTGGCTGAGGCAGTGCGGGGCTGAACTCACAGGCCCCCGACACCCTCCCCAGCCCTGCCTCGCAGAGAACCTCTCCGAGGGTAGACTCAGAACATCTAATTCATATCACGTGTGTCATTTTCACAACAAAAGTAATTGCTATCTTATCAACAATGGCATTACAGCTGAAACAATGAGCTGTGGGCATTTTGCAGATAGAAGTGCCAGCTTCAGCTCTCGCAACATCCAAATGCAGCTTTTTATATCGGGTGGCCATAAGACACATGGATACAAGGTGAGGCTTGTACTTCCAGAACTTCCTCAACCTACTGTACACTTGCGAAGGGGACAACACTGTGGAAGAACAAAAGACCATGGCCTTGTAAAGATCTTTTTCTTAATCTTGCCATATATTTTATAAACCACACACATGTGCAAGTGCTGGACCCAGAGGGCTCAGTTCTCACTGCAACCGACAGTGGAGAGTATACACACCCTTTTGAGCCCCTTTTCACTCCTGGAACAGTGTTTAAAAGCCCCAGCGTGAACAAAAGTTTTCTCTTTTCCTGAACTGTTTGGGCAATAGGTCACAACATGTTACGTGAAGGGTGGTGAATATTTAATTTTCCTGCATACAATCTTGGATATCACTCATGGGTGTCTCTGCTCGATAATCTGGACTTTCTGTAAGCACCCTCTAATGAGCCCCTCTGCTAACGCGGTGCAGTTTTCAAGCATACATGAAAGAACTGATCAGAATCTTACATTTTCACTTGAGCTTTAACTGAAGTTTTGCTTAATTAGAGCGTTCTTTCATTTTTGATTTTTTTTTTTTTACCAAATGTCAAAGCTGGTTGCTTCAAAGGATCATTTCAATCACCCCTGCAGGAAGAGAGAAAATTGCTCAGAAAGATTAAAGAGAGCGCGAGAGAGGGAGGTGCAGACAGATAGACAGAGTGCAGAACAAAATATCTAATGAAAGCCTGATCCTACTCCCACTACAGTGAATCTGCAAAGAAAGTAGAGAGATCAAATATAATTTTTGCATCTAAAACACATTCATGACAATATACCAGAATAGTAAATGCGACTTTTGTGACATTCATGAGAGATATTTTAGATGAAGCTCCTCTCCTTCAACAAGGAAGATCATTGCAATTCTGTGCTCCAGGTATCCTATTACTGATACATATTCCAGCTCAGAAGAGCTCCAGAAAAGCCAATTTTAATTCTGCATCCTCAATTCCTTTCTTCTTTGCCCCAGAAATTTAACTTAAATGGGATAAGCCTTAAATCACAATACCATTTTTCCAAATACACACCACATCAGGTGTTAAAGCTTTATGATAGAAATGTATTATTTGACATATTTCTGTAATATTTTCATGTTCTGCAGTCACTTCAGGGTGTTTCTGTTGTAGGTCATACTGACAAACAGAGAAATGTGTAAATGTAGAAGAATTCAGAAGAATGAAGTCTAGCTGCATCATTATGCACATATCAAAAACATCAGTCTTGCTTCAGCCTTGGCTACAGTGAAGTATCCGTGTATTTTAACAACCGAAGCTGAGGACCTGATGCTTCAAACAGTCTGTAAATACAGAACTTCTGACTTCAGTGAGACTCCGCATGGAAAGAAGAATATCTTAACACAGCACTGCACCACACCATGCAGAAGGGAAAATTCACATGAGCTTCTTCAGGCATTTAGCTTAAGCTCCTTTCATATTCGGAGTAATGCTTATGCTGCTTATGTAGCTACTGAATGACAGAGGCTCCATTTCCTGGTGGGGGGAAGGGATGATCCAAAGCACTGAGATTTAATGCCAAAAGCAACTGATTTGATTAGCCCTTCCCAAAAACATTCAACTAAAGTTCTGTGAAGGACCAAGATCTTTTAAGACACTAAACAGACACAGACATGTCCTAGCTCTTGGAGGAAGAACCTACCCATTTTGAAAAATGTTCTTAGAGAAACATATCTGCATTGTATTACAGAGACACAAGTAAATCTAAAAACCATGGATGTTTCTAGCCTAAGTCAAGTATTATCCAAATATCCAGACTCCTGTGTGAAAGGAAAGGACAAATTCAATGGCAAAAATGAAAAAGTTCAAAAATCATTCTCTCTTCACTTTTCCCTTTCCCAGTTGCAAGGCTGCAGAGTATTTGCTGGTGTCCATGTTTCAAAAAAGTCAAAAAAGAAGGTATAAATATAAGATAGATAACTTGAGGACTGGAAAGCCTGCCTTCATTCTGTCACACAAGATAAAGTCTGAGGAGACCTGATCGTGATCTCTTAACAAGCTCCAGACAGAAAAGACTTGTGATATCAGAAGAGTAATTAAGCTAGTAGCAAATAGTACTATAAGACGCATTGATTGGAAGTTAAAAAAATTCAGAGCCAGACTAAAGACACCTATCTTTTTTTGAGGTATCACACCATTAAAATGGTGACCCCAGTTAGGGAAACATTGCACTTAAATCACTTCCCAAGTCCCTGTTCTGTAGTGACCTAAACACAATCCAACCCCAAACACAATGGAGATGCAAGTTTTTTGGCTTACAATTAACTCCTTGAATGTGTTATAGGTGTAAACAATCATTCACTCACAGTCACAAAGGCACATACACAAAAAGTCATGTGAATCTTACAAGACTGCTTTTCTTGACTCTTTAGCCAAGGAATATGAGAAATACACGGTCTAGGCAAAGTAATAAGCCTAGTGAACATCCTTGCCTCAACTTCCTTGCTCTCTCATGTGTTCTTTAGTTTGGACCCATGCCCTCTGGGTAGCCAGGGCCTCGTACTCAAAGCTTTTCTTGTGACCTTTTGTTCTTCCATTTGACCTGCATATTCCTGGTCCTTCAGCAAGGTCACAGGCAAAGGTCTCAACTCAGGGAATCTGTATTTCATTCGATTTATTGCCAATTAACACCAACTTCTGATCATGAAATCGGGTAATTTGAGGGAAAAAGGAGTACAAACAGTTAAGACCTTTTCTTCTCCCTGACCTAGGCTCAATTTAAACCAAACGCTTCTCTCTTCTGTCCTTGTCCCAGCTTCCCCAGTTTTTGCAGTGGGTCACTCTGTCCATCCCAATTTCTCTGGTGAGGAGCTGGGCAGCTCTGGAGGTTGGGGTTACATAGCTAACACTTTCTTCCTGCTACACTTGACTTCTTTACTTCTCTTCCTCTGCTCCAGCACAGGCCATCCACAGTCCCCTTGAGGGCATCCCTGCCCTGGTGCGGACCACCAACCCCCTCAGGGGCACCCCTGTTCTTATAAATACATCATAAACTCTACTATCAACATCATCACAGTTTTAATAGATTTTCTTTATAAACTCCATCCTTTGTTCCTGGGGATCAGATTGTAAGGGCTGGTCACAACGTGGCAGCAACACACACACACACACTTGCTCTCCCCTCACCTCTGGGAAACAAGTTACTGTGATTAACATCACCACAGCATGAATTTACTACCTACCTCAAACTCCTCCTCCCCTTTCCCCTGCAGACCAGATTATTGGGGTTCACATTATACCGATCTCAATTTATACTCATTAAAATTCCACCCCTTGCCCCATGAACCAGACCCTAGGGGCGGGCGCTGTAGCGATCTGAATATAAATCGATTACACACTCCACCCCTTGCTCCTGTCAGCTGGATCATGAGGGTTAACATTATCATAGCCAGAATATCCAGTGCGAACTTTGTATCTTGCCCTCACAAAACAACAAGCAAGAACATCATACCCATTTAAGCTATTCACTACACCTTAGTATAAAAATAAACTTAGTCAAAGATTAACATAACTACTGAGATATTAGTGGGTTCATAAATCCAACAGGGCTTCATCCAAGCCCCAAATGGATGGTGAACACTCTTGACCTGATAAGTGTGAATTTTACTCTCCCTTTTGGAGAGAAAATGATGCAGAGGGATGCAGCTCTCCTGGACTTGCTCCCTGTCCTGTAACATTAACTGAGCTCTCACCTTGCTCCAGCACTTGCAATCCCTTAACCCTTACCTCCCCCCATCTTTTTTTCTTCAGGAACCTACGTGAGTCCCTGAATGTTAAAAAACCCAACAAAAATACCAAAATTGCAAAATATTTGCTTGCATTTACAATTCCAAGCAAAGGAGAGGTTGAACAGAGAGCAGCTATGTGGTTCCATTTTATTTCTCTTTATCCCCTATGAAACCAAATGTGCTGGAACCACACTTGCTGTATATAGCTGAGGCTCTGTCTCATTTGACGTGCTTTCTGAAAGATGTGTGCACATTTAGTTAACGTTTGAGCTAAACCAAATAGGATGTTGCAGTCAAAGCTTTGTAGAAGGCTACCCATGCAATGCAATTAGATTTAATTAGGCTTACAGCAGAAAAAAGCTACGCAGGCACCACACACAAACACACGTGCAAAAATAGAATCGGGGGGGTGGTATTGGTGGGGACAGGAAACACAAAAAGCATGTCAAAAACAAATGGGAAGAAGCAGGAGGGAAGGGGGCGACCAGGGCAGACCTGGAGCCTTGCCTAGTTGAACACTACAGGGAGGATCAGTCTCATTCAGAAATATTCTTAGGGCAAACGAGAGCCTAACGTTACCCAGAAGCAACATCTTTAGCTCTCCGGGGAATTTTGGGCACAGGATGAAGACAGATTCCTGGCTGGGATTCATAACACATGTCTCATCTTCACATCTTTTTAGCCTCAGAAAGAATTGCATTGAACGTACAGGATAGGTTTGCTAGGGTTTTTTTTTCTAGTCTGAGGATGGCATGCTTTTCATAAACTGAAAAAAAATTACATAGGAGAAGCAGCTGTAGATTATCTAAGTAGTAGCTGTGAACTTGAAAAAAAGTGAGGCCTTTTTGATCTATTCTCTTGCTGCAAAACTTAGGCTATTTTTCTTGGCCGCAAGACCTGAAACCATCTGCAGCCAGAGTGGAAATTCTAATGATATTCCAGTGAAATAATCATTGCGTGCTCCATAGTTACCTGCATTTGTTTCTGCTAAGGAAGGAGACAAGTAATCAGTGGGGTCAATGGGCTTCGTAAATCATTTTCTGAAAACATCTACATGGTCGAACACACAAGTGCACCAGAAGAGAAGCCAATAAAGGTATTTGTCCTAAAAAAAAACCCATAGCTAACAAGGCAGAAAGACTTTGCTGCATTTCTTTACTCGGCGTGCACATATGGCAAGTGACATTCCTAAATCTTTGCTACACTTTTAGTTCTTTACATGTGCCAGCTTTTTGCTTTTTCCTGTATTCACAGGAACTCTCTCTGAGGCAGCCCTCTTTCCAACATGCCTCTTTTAGAAAGTTCTGCAGATAAAAGGAACATGATACATTTTTAGAATACCTACATCCCTTCATGCAGGGCTCCTCCAAACTCTCCTAAATCAGTGCATTCTTCATCTGAGCTGTTTGTCATTAGATCAGGCAAAAAAACAAACCCAGAAAGGCAGAAAGGCAAGGTAGAAATATGATCATGAATGGGAACGCTGATTTCGATCTGCTCATGAGGGTGACACTGTTCATCTCTCAGGAACACTTAAATGACCCGAGGGTATACCTACTTTTCTGAAGACGGGCAAGTTTATGAGATACATGAAACGTAGATATGAGTCTAGATTATAACAGCAACAAAAACACTTGCTGATACAAAACTTCCAAGAATTACAAAAGAAAGGATTGTTTTCTACAAAATGAAGAAAGTCTTCTGTTCCCAGTTTAGGATGAAATTCCATATTCTATACAAAATATAGATTTCATACTATGAGCTCTCCCAAAAGGAAGGACATACACTTTACACAACCTTTCCCTTTTTTTGTCTACTTGTAGCTTGGACTTTAGATTGCATTCTGGAAACCACCATTATACATAAGTAAATAATGAATTACCTTAGTCACTTCTTATTTCACTCCTCGTTCTTTTTCCATTTCTCAGTCTCCTGTTCAAGGATTTAGGAACAACTCATCAGAGCAATTGCCTTTAAACCTACAAATAATATTATTAATATCAGTGGGACTTAGTGATATAATTTAATATTATTCCTAACCTTGCCTAAATGCGGGAGCTGATCTCTCCTTTCTTGGCTGTACCCTCCCACTACTTTCATTACATCAAATACAGATTTTGCAGCCATGAGTTGAATCAGATCAGTTTGCAGAAACAAGAAAAGGAATTTCTTGTCTTTGAGATGAGTGAGGTGATCTCCTGCCAGTGAGACTGCAGGCCACCGTATTCAATGCAGAGAGGTGGATGGGGACAGGGCTGCCCCGATCAGCAGATCATAAATCAGAAGGGGTATGATGTGAAATCACAACCCTGGATATCCAAAGAAGGAACAGGAATTGTTATGTGGCCCATCTACCACACGTCTCTCATCCCCATGAAAGTAGCAATGTAAATCCCAGGTACAAATATTAACATCAACCAACGGCTGGCTACGTAAGCTGCAGAAGTTAATTTGTGAGTAGTTATGAACCAGAGAGCCAGTGCTCTAAAATTGAAATCAGTTTGTCAAACATTTGGAAGCCAGCAGAAAAAGCAAACCCAGGAAGGAGTATTTTGGAATGGAATGCATTAACTATGGTCATCAATCTCTTTTCAATTATACACTCCTTAAGACATGTCTTGTCCTATTTACAACAAAGTAGCGATCATGCTATTAGCTTTGAACAATACCTAAATGATGAGCACGAAATTAAAGAAAAGAGTAACCTAGACTGGAACAACAATTGTAATCACAAATAAATAAATAAAAAAAAGGAATAATTGCAGGTAAATTGTCAGGGCATAACTCAGAGACAGGTATGAATCTGACATGTATAATGCCAATATGTTTTAAAAGGGAGGAGCCATAACACACTTTATGAAGCTGTAATGACGAAAAAGTTGAAATAGATTCCCTATCCACAGTAATATTTAACTGCTGAGGAGCAGTGACAATCTTGCACTATGCCGAAGATACTAAACCTGTAGGAACTGGAGACCTTGATTCAGCAGGGGCCACGGTGAACAGGGGCACCTTTATGCTTAAACTTACCAATATACATATTCAGAAGGGTTTTTTTGTTAAACTGCAGTCAGTAGCCAAAACCAGTATTCAGCAGCCTGCCACTCTGACCTACAGCACACCTAGCAAATACACTAATAAAGACCACAACTTATAATAAAAAAATATTAAATACTCTTTTTTTGGGTCGCAGAAATAAAGGTTATAACAAGGCCATACTATTGATGATAAATTCATTCATCTACAAATTGAAATATAGAATTATGCATCCAGTGCATTTCAGAAGAGATGCATTGAGAGTGAATTGCTAAATCTGTTTTATGTGACTTGCACGCAATATATGCAGTTAAATATTTTTCTTTTATTAAAAAAGCTTTCCAGAAATGCCATTTTCTTTTCAGACTGATTTTTCTAACAGTTCATTTTTGCCGTAGCAGGACAGTCCCAAAATTTCTATACAAGCACAGAGGCACCTAACAATAGACACCTATATGTACCTGATAAATTCCACATGATTAACTAGTCTGTGACTTGCACTGATTCACTTTGCATTGATCATTGTTGATTTGCTCTGGAAGATATTCAGCTGCCCAAAATTAGAGCACTGAAGAAGGCAAAGAGACTTTATCCACTTTTCTTCCAAAAAATGTGAGCAAAAAGCAAGCCTGGTGACAGGCATTCATGAGTAATTCAATTTTACTGCCTTGGCTGAAACTCAGATGATTTTTGAATGGGTGGTCTGCCTGCATCCCACAGAATGATGATACTACATCATAAGGAAAGTATTCACAGGACATAGTAAGGAATGAATAGTGTATCAGTATGGCTGTGATTGCATCAACTACATCAGATTATCGCTGACAGATCTTTCCCATGTCTGTACCCATGAAAAGGAGCTGGTTGTGAATACCAGCACTGCTAGAACTACCATGGCAGTATGAAAAGTCTGTAGACTATACACCAAATGTTCTGAGGGTAACATTTTGAGAGATCTGAGATACCCCAAATTCTCATTTTTACCTTATTTTCCAGTTCCTGGGTGCTCTGTGAAGACAATCAGGCTGTGGATAAAAATTTTAGAGTTGGCTGGTGGGACAGAGTCCTCTGTTGAAGCTGTGAATGTTACTTATCCTGTGTAAAGGAACAGTGAGCTAAAACTCATTTAGTCCACCTCTGTTCACAAAAAAAGACCAAAGATGTTAAAACTGAAATTTTGGCTGTAGGCCCAGTAAGCCCTCTAAGTCAAATGAAATGCCACACTTGGATGATGAATGGACAATAAGCGATGAGCAAGGTGCTTGATGCAACTCAGTGGCAAAAGTGAGGAATGGAGAACTTGAGGAGGTTAAAAAGATTTCAGTTATAGCCCTACTAAGTGAAAGTAGGTCTCTGCCTAGAGGAGAGGAAAATCTGGATGTTGTTGGTGCCAAATTTAGAGCCCTGAAACCCAGCACGAGTGTCAAAGCTGTGGTTCTGCCTCACCCTTTTGCTCATTTCAGCACAGCATTACACTTACCTCCTTTACACTCCCCTTACTCATATTTACAGCAAGTAACCAAACATTCCCAGCATTGGGCTGGATGGAGCATCCTGCCTTTCTGAGGATGTCTGACAATCATTGGCACTTTGTTCCAAAAATGTCTGGAACAAGCATTTGGCTAAACATCAAATTTGATGTCTGTCATCATTAAGACAGTGTGGTGGCTGCTGTTTTAACTGCTTTTCTTGACTCCCATGGTTTCACATGATGTCTACAGCTGACCTCTATCAGACACATGGTCCTGTTACTTGCAAAACACAGATGGATTCACTTCATCCTCTAATGCGTAAACATTTATTTGGAAGGTAAAAAAGAACAGCAGTGGCAGGAGAAAACAGCTCTGTTTGTATGACTTGGTACAAAAATGTCATTTGTAGCAATAACATTTGTTCTGACAGAACATATGGAGAATTAAGATAATATCTGTGCATTGCACCAACATTAATAACAAATTTGGTACCCTATAATTACATAGTGAAATATTGAACCAGAGTGAGTTCTTCTGAGTCATCCATATAAGAGTTAGTCAGCAATACTCAGCAGAACTGGCTGGAGCAGAAATAGGTGTGGGAAGGGAACAAGATGAAGCTATAACAGTGAAAACACCTGACAAATCCATCACTCAAGTATTCATCCCTTCTTTTTTCTAAGATAAGAGGAAACGTGGGATGCTCTGAAGTCTCATCTGGCCATGAGTTAACATTTACTGAAGCTGTTGGAGCTCACAGTCAAGCCTCACCATGACATGCCAACTCTGCATAAACATCAGAAGTATTACGTGGATTGATTCTCAGGAGCCTTTCCCTATACAAAGGTAGGAATCAGTTGCAGAAAGGGAATGCAGGCTGGTTAGACCACAGTACTATCAACTGGAGAGTTTATAGGACATAAGTAGGAGCTGTATATCCAGTTTGCATTTGCTGCATTGCCCATGAGGTGCCTGGCACCTAACCACCCTTAATGCCTTTGACTATTTTTTTTTTCTAGATAAGTTATTTGAAAACTTGCCACAGTTGCTGTTGAAATACCTTCCCTGAAGGAAAGTCAATTGTAGAGTAAGTTTTCTAAGCTGTTCTGTTAGTACGCTTATAGAAGTTTTTTGCCAGCACTTTATTAGGGGCAACAGCTGCAGATCAAGTTTGAAAGCATCACTAAGACAACACTGGCTCAAACCTCATCCAGCAATCTGGATAAGTTAAGCTAAACGTTCTCGTTCCAATGATTTCATTCATAGTCAAGAGTCAGCCCTAGCTCCCACACCCCAAGGAGACCAAACAGGTCAATATACAACACTTAATTCCTCAAGTACAGCTGACTTTAAGTGTCCCAGAGTTCTACTCCTCTGGAGAGACAACTGCTGTGATCAAGTTGTTTCTTTTCCTAACCCTACCTGTGGGAACTGCTCTACAGTCTGGGACTATTATGTGTCACTTGGGATCAAGATCTGATCCAAGATACCACTGGTCTAGTGGTATGAGCTGTTTTTTCTGTGCTACTTGCTCCTTATTCTGCTAGCCCACCTCTCCCAGGAGTATCACCAACTGCAGATCCACAGAGACAAGGCAGGTCGCAGGTCAAGTCAGGAAGTCCATGGGTTGAAGTCCAGATCAAGGGTGGTTGTAGTAATAGCTGGAGACTAGCACTTCCCCAACATAGTTCAGGTAGGAAGAAATACCTCAGGGCTGAGCTTAAATAGAGCCCATGGCTATGAGTGGAGGCCCCAGGTGGGGCTGGTCAGGGTCATTAAGGCCTATTACTGCCCTCAGGGCCCTGACAGAAATCCCCTCAGGACCCTGACAGAAATCCCCTCATGTGCAGTAAAACCATAAAAGCTTTTCAGACCTTCCTATCTTCCTCCAACCGGAGCCCTGCTCACTTTTGGGTACAGGGAGAGGACATAATTTCTCTTTCAGGCTTTTGGTGAGGAGTGCTCATGCTTCATGGATGGTAGTACTTCATCCTACCATCCATAGATCTATGCACAGCTGTATTCATACATTTTAAAAATGATTGGTACTGCTTAGCAATGGAGTAGTAACTATCACAGAGAGAAGGTGAAATTGAAAACATTCCCTATGTGTTGACATGTAATTCCAAACTAACTGGCTCCAAGGTACCTTTCCTTTTCTCCTGAAGTGCTGCAAACTGGTTCCTGATGGACATGGAGTATAGGAACAGCTGGACCATGCTTATGATGCCCAGTGGAAACATACTCCACTTCTAGCACAATTCTCCATTGGGTGGGGACCATCAGTCCCCTTTCCTTGCGGGTTGGCACTCTGTTTCAGATCTAGACCTACCTCTGTTACCAGGTCTACTCAGAGAATAGAACAACATTCAAAACATGAATGAAGCGTTTGCATTTAGAGCATGAATCACTGTGTCCCCTGTCACAGCTGCCTCCCTAATGCAGCATGACAACCCAAGTCCCTCCCTGTGGGAACACCTTGACAATCCCCTTCATCTGCTCTAACTCCAGGCCGGCCCTGGACACAGTAGTTCCCCTCTCCTGTGACTCTCTTTTTACCTAACAAGGCTCACTTTTGGCCAGAAATCCCTCTCACCGCAAAACTGCTGGTACTGTCACCAGTGGGAAAACAGGACTGCAGATGAAGGACCACACAGTGCCGCAGCATGGATTCATATCCCCCTCAGCTGAATGTGCCACTGACCTCTAATCTGCCTTCCTGACCACTGTGAAAGGGGAAGGAGAGCTTAACTCTAGTGCTGAGATTTACCAGGGGGGCTTATTTCTCCCCGTGCTCATCTGCTTAACCCGAGACCTGTGCCCTGTGGCTGTACTGCAGAGATGGGCTGTAGCTTCCTCATTCTGCTCTGCCCCCCGTCATGCCTCTACAGAGGACAGAATGAAATTATGCCTGGAAGGCAGTGGTGGTGGGGGAAGGAACTAATGCCATTAATTAATTGCA
Source organism: Himantopus leucocephalus (assembly GCA_003993805.1). Taxonomy (NCBI): domain Eukaryota; kingdom Metazoa; phylum Chordata; class Aves; order Charadriiformes; family Recurvirostridae; genus Himantopus; species Himantopus leucocephalus. The sequence goes on along the minus strand of RSEF01000001.1, from coordinate 85,511,972 downwards.
ATTAATGTGCAAATTATTGGCTAAAGACTTTTTTAGAGTGTTTTATCTCTTCTTCATCTCAATTTTCTGCTTTTTCTGCAGAGGGAGAGGAGAAAATGTGCATTTTTCCATCATTGTCCCCTTCCTTTAAAAACCTGTTTTCTGCACCTTTTAAGTTTTTCTCCCCTTATTTCTTTGCTTGCTTAGCAGTGTGCTAAGATTGGGAAAAGATACATGGAGAGACAAAAAGCATATGAAAGAGGGAATACTAGACTGAAGGCAAAAGAACATTTGGTATGAAAATGTTTACAAACTGTGTTGGACGCACAAAATTATTTCCTTTCAAAATGTGTAGACTGAAAATGATTTAAAAAATAGCCATTTTTTAAATTTTGAATTTTCCTGCCAATTTTGCTATCAATGTTTCCAGGGACGCTTTTGTGTAATAATAACTTTTCAGATGACAAAATTTTGCAAGAGGCAGCCTAGCCTGAAGCAGAACACTTCCAGGATCACAACCCAGCAAGGTAGATAACATCTTCATTGTGCTCAGGTTCCCAGCTGTCACTTTTAATAAACATGTTTCAGACCAAGTCTTACATGGTATAAAATACAGGAATAATAAAGGAGGAGAAATCATCACTTGGGTACTTTTGAATATAATCAATACAGATGAAATATTGCATTGCGACAAGCAGAGAAGGGATAAAATGAAGGCAGTTATAATTTTTTAATAAACTGGTATTAGGGCACCTGAAAGCAATATGAGTTACATCATCATGCAGAGTTTAACCATGAATCCCAAATATATATTTTTTCTCCTGGCATCAAGGTATGCTCAAAGAGTCTCCAACACATGAAACTTGTTTAAAAGCGCCAGAGCCTCAAGCAGCCTAAATAGAGTTGCCTCCTTGCAATTAATGGATCTGTATCAGATTTTACCATGGAATATACGACCTTGATTTTTTATGAGCTAGTAAAAGAGGAAATGGCATTTAAAATGAGAATAAGTCCAAATAAATAAAAATATGCCTCTGTCTCTTGTTCTGATGTATTAAGATGCACTCATAAAATTGGATTTCATTTTTTAAACCACAGCGTTTCCTTTGGTTTTGATACTGGAAATGTTAAGACATCCGTGGCCTGAATCCCCACTCTCACTCCAGGGATTCTGGCAGTGGAGCAACTGCAGCTTGTTTTCCAGCTGCCAACTGAGAGAAGTGAGAATCAGGAATCTGGTGTCTCTGTGTCTTTTCTCCTCCCTGGCTGGATACCAGAGAGCCTGTACCGCATGCGAGTTTCCTCTGATGCCCCGAAAACTTGTGTTATAGACTGAAAAAATATTGCCGCAGTTGTCAAGAAAGGAAATCAAGTACCTGTGTGTCTGATGCAAAAATAATGAGAAAAGGCTATACAGAAGTGGAAGAAAACTGAATAGCTGTTGAGGAGGCCCTACAGCAGAGAAGGTGAAAAAATTTTTTTTTACTGCTCTGTTAAACTTTGATGCATATGCATTTGCAACACTAGCAGGCAGAGACCCTCATGACTGAATAAGCTGAAATTTTCTGTCTGCAGCGGTATTGTGTTACCATATTTCTGCCTGATGAAGAGTTACGTTGTGGTTTGGGAGATCCAAGCCTTCTGAAGGACACAAAATAAAGTTCCTGTGGTTTGTGCTCCCTAAAGGTTCCTCAGGACATTTATCAAAAAGGCAGATGTGAACCAAACCATTGTGGCCACTATCACTTTGCACTGAATCTCCACCTGGACCTAAACTTTATTGCTACAGATGCATCTGATGACATTAATTAAAGTCATATTGCGGCTAAATATATGTCATAGTCCTGCTGCTTTTCAACAAAGGGTAAGGGACTGTACACACAGCTCTGCACAGACACACTTTTGCCTTTATATGTAGCACAACTGACTTATCCCAGTTGACATAGGACTACCCACATGTCTGAGCACTATGGTCAGTTGAGACAATCCTGCCTTCCATGCTTCAGGGTCTTTTAAAATGAAAGATGTTAAATGGTCTAAGATATAGCATAAATTTGTCCCTAAATTATTATGGGTTCCTGAGCAGGGAGTCTTCCAGGGATAAAGGAATGAAAACTGGACTCTGCTGAGCTTTGCAAACAAACAAGAAGACATCTAAAGAGTAGGCAAGTCCAAGCTAATCTGCTGAGGAACTGCAAAGTAAGTTTGCCTGACACTGGCATTGCTATTGGAAGGGCAACTGTTTGAACGTTTGAAATTCTATGTGAGTAGAAGGAGAAGCCTGACACCTTTTAATACGGATTATTGCCATTCACATAGAATTGCATAAAATGCTTTGGAATGAAAGCTAATTGAAGCTAAAGGGAGCAGCAGAGCTAGTAAACAAAAGTATTCAACTTCTTACCAAAAGGGTTGCCCATTTTTTTGTCTCATTGGAGTTCTAATTCAAACTATTGTTTAATTCCAATTGCTATTTTTAAACCAAATTTCAGGCAACAGTTGTCATTCAGGCAACAAAGTCATTGAAATGATGAGTGTATTGTTTGTGTAGGCGGAAGCCATGAGAGGTACCAAATGAATTCCTACTGGTGATGAAAGCAGCTCAAATGCAAAGCAGCCAAAGACACTTGGCTGTGATAAAAATGGATGCATATCATTAGACAAGTCTGGATTAGATCTGTTTTTCCCAGCTGAAGGTATGCAGTCAGGGACTCCCCTCTTCTTTTTCCCACAGCAGCTCAGTACTGATTCAACAGATTTGATCTGTGTGGTGTGGCATTTGCCAAGTTTGGCTGCAACTTCCTAGCTACTGGCCTGGGTCCCAAAGATTTTAAGGGAAGGTCTCTCCTTCAAGATCTAGGTCTTCTCATCTTCAGCCATCAGGTGTGATTCTGGTGCATTCAATCAGTATACTCAAGTCTGACATCCCCAATTTTGTTCCATGGTCCTGAGTTCATGGTTCTGTCCTAAACAACATCTTTTTCCTATCTTGAGGACCTATGGTCTGTCTCCCTTATCTCAGTTGCTGAGATCTAGGCTTCTCAGCTGTTTCTCCTTCTGGGGACAGTTAGTGAAACAGTGGATGTGCAAGCCTGTCCTTTCAGGAAAAGCAAAAGGACTACTGAAAGTAAGAAAAGGGAAGGAGGGTATATTACTTGAAAAAGACATCATGGTTCAGTGGTGAGGTATGCTGAGTTTTTTCCCCCAGATTTTGTACTGTCTATATTTGATCAAAACAGGCACAGCCACTCTTAAATGTAAGAGTAGGGCACTAAAGTAAGAAAGCCAGTCTTTGGTCCAGACTGAAGTGTTTCAGCAAACTGGGAAAAAGCAAATAAGTGAGAAAGCCAGTGAAGAGGAGGTATGGTTTTACTCCTAGGAACATTAAACATAGTTGAAAAAGGATGTCGGAAGGATCAGGTCACAGAGCTCAAATCATTTACTAAACAAACTCAGCAAACACTTTGCTGAAGGTACCACTCCACTGAAATGCCTAACAGGGTTGTAGTGGGAATAAAGATGATTTCCAGGGAAAGATGGAGAATCTGTTCATAGGCTCAGAAATGCTTCCTGTCCAGTAGTGGAAATATTAAAAAAAAGGCTTAGGAAGTGAGAGTCATTATAGACTACAAAAGACCCACAGGAATGTTAAATTCTTTCTGGATTTTCCTTAAGTCCCAAACAATGATCCGAATCATATGTATGCTTTTAAATGTGGTCAATCTTATTAATCCTGTTCTCACTCAATACCAAACTGAAAGGAACAGAAAGTTGAACATAAATGTGTAGGACAGTTTGGCTCTTGCCATGGCTTCTTTTGTCACTTTATAACATGGGTTCAGGAATAATTGAGATCCCAGAAAATGATCAGGTGGTGTTCTCTTTCCAGTTCTAGGAAGACCATCACCTCACTCTGACATAGGACAAGTCTTTGACATCAGTCTGCGCCTCTGCCTGGATCCTCCTTTTCTGGAAGCAGCATTGAATAAAACCAGGATTGTCTGTATTTTCCTTGGGATAACACACCTGCACGTGCTATTACAATGTCAACATAAGAGAAGCAAGTGCTAGTGCTGAAGACAAAAATATGAGCTATTGTCATTACAATTTTACACAGCTACATTCTGCAATAGCCTAACCCCATCTTTGATCTTACACATTATGTAAGACATATATACACATTATGATGTGTAAGGTTCAAGCTGATGCCAGCCCTACCCAGTTGTGAAAACCCTGCCTCTGTCAACAGGGGTATCATAGCTGTTTCTAGGATGTAACACTGAAACAATACAGCCAGTAGGGAAAAGCCTTACAGCTTTCTGGCATTAGGTCTTGGACATTTTGGAATCCCTTCCAGTGTCAGAAATAAACCTGCAGCTGTTAGGTGTGGTAACTAATGCTGCTGAACAAAAAATAAGGGACTGCAGAGTAGTACCAGAGAGCTACAAGGCAACACTGTTTGCTTCAGAGGAAAAGAAATAGGCATGACAGTCACAGGCTGCCATAGTTGAGCAAGAATAATCCTATCTGAGAGCAATGAAAAAGAACTGTTCACTATCAGACAGCAACAAAGAGAGCAAAAATAAAACAATCCCGTAACATTTTCTCCAGGAGGTGTAATTCTACTCACCACCACCAGAGTTTAAACTAAAATTAACTTAAATTGATCAATTTTCTACAAAATTCTGGTGTCACTGAGATGAGTTTCTTCATCTGTGCCAAGTGCTTATGTTGTTTTCTTAAGCCCATGAACAGGCTCTCTTGTTATCTCTAAAGTATGCCAGCATCCTATCCAGTTTTGCTTTTTCACTTCTAAGGGAATACAGGGCACAAACTGCCATGCTGTGAGGCAATTGCCGTGCTATGGAGGAAACCAAGGCAGCATCTCACATCGGTTGCTACCCCAAGGTGAATGCCAGCATGGACACTTGTGATCGTGGTTCTCCAGGCTCTCCTAAGATCCACCCTTAGTTATTACTGCCCTGCCCACGTCAGCCCTTGCCCTTGGCTGGGGATCAGCTTCCCTAGGCCCAGCATACTCTGCTGACACTGCCCGTGGGACCTCCGGCACTGCCAAGCTCTGGTGTTTCAAATACTTCCCAGCCCCGGACCCAAGAAGCCCATCTATCTTCTTGTAGCCAGCCACCTGGCCTCATAGCCATACCAAGCCTGAGACCTCAGGTTTGAGTCCTGATGATTACTACACAGGGAGGTGAATGCGTCTCCTTAGCACATGACAAGAGCCCAACACACCAACTGGGTTACTTTGAGGTCCCTCCTGGGCTATGTCCACTCACAACTCCAACAAAGAACAGGTGACTTCACCCTACAGCATAGTCAGGGCAAAAGCACTGAGAGTCTGTCAGGGTACCAACCTCAGCAGAGCTGCCTAGCTTGCTGCGGCTGCATACGGAACCGGTGCCAATGTCTGGAGGAGGAGGAGAGAGTGTGACAGCGTTGTATGAAAACCAGGAAAGGAAATGCTCTGAACACTTCACCCGGCATAACCAAACATATGATTACTTATCTCAAGGTTAGGGTAGGCAAAATGCTAAGCACTGAACACTCAGCCTGATGCAGGTACTGATGGTTTCCTTTAATATAGCACAGCTCTTTGCTTTACATAGACCATCCTTTACAAAGACCTGGGAGCTCCAGTCCCTCTTTCTCTGTCCCACTGAGGTGGTATGAGAAGGTCTCCTTTCAGATGAGCCCTTGGGCCACGTGGCTTGGTCCAGAACAGTGGTGTGTCCTAAGCTCATGGACACCAAGGCACCTAATGCTGAGGGGGAATGTTTCTTCTCTCCCCTGATGCCCAGTTCCAGTGTGAAGCATTGTATTACTCCAGGCCATTTCATCTTGTCATTTATGCCTGTGCTTTTGAATCTTCTGTCTTCCTCCTTCTCCCTCCTACTGCCCCAGGTCTATTTTTCAAGGTGTGCAGAGCTGAAGGCAACCCGTCTTCTGCATTTGGGCTGCCTTTGGCAGTGACACAAACATACAGCTGTTTTCCTAATGGTCAGGAGACAAGTGCATGAGGCGCTGTGCCCAAAGGAGAAGCAGTCTAGCAGGACCACCTCACTTTCCAAGCCCATCAGCTGCTGGAGCAAGGGGCAGGCACTGCAACAGCACGGCGTTGGACAGCTGCCACTCTGGGTCACCATGCAAGGGCCATTCTCACCAAGGTGTTGCTATCTTTTTCCAGTAAAGGTAAAAACCAACTCATTGCTCAAGTCCTTTTCCAAATTTCCCTCATTCTGAAGTGATGAAATGAAGTGGCCTGGCATGACTTACCAGCTGGGGAAGCCCTCTCATTTCTGAAGCCTTATTTTTATATGTTGTTAGTTCAGACCAGGTGACACATTATGAAAAGACTCAACTTCAGTACAAATTGGCCCAGTGTCATTCATTTCGGGGTATTTTTATTCACTGAACATTGGAAGTAAATGTATATTTGGGCTATTCAGACTGGACACACATACTAAAGAGATGAAAGATAAGTGATCAGGGCTCTGATGGGAAAAATTTGAACCTCTATGACTATTAATAGAAAGAAAAAATATTCTTTTTGATGATAAAGGACATTCACTTTTAGTAACAGAGCAATTCGCAATGAAACCTAGTCTTGTGTTTGCAAACATCTGAACAACTCTTCTTAAAATGCAAAAAGTGCTTACAGTGCATGCAGTCCCACTCTTTTCTATGCACTCCCACATGTGTCTTGTGATCTGGACAAACAATTTTACACCACTGTTCAGTCATTCTGTGTTTGAAAAGAATCAAATAGTATTTGCAGACTTATTTGTTCCATGAATTTAAGTCCATTTTCCTTTAATTCTAATGCTGTTAACTCTTCCTCAGGGGAAGACCTGTGCTTGCATAGCATTGAAGTCAGGTGCAGGTTGTGCGTAACAAATTCCAGGAGACAGTGTCTAGCTTGCAGGTACCAAACAAGCATGCTCTCAGAATAAAATAATTAAATATAAGCTAAGAATAATACAACTTACTATGCATGTAATATGCATAGAAAAATACGACCAGCCATAAACTGACTATCCTGTATCTACTCTGTAATAATATATACAGTAAGTTGTTAAAATGGCCTTGAGGCAGCAATGGGTGTTGAGAGCTGTTCCTGGGTGAAGTCTCTGTCCCCATCTGGAGGTGGTGGGGAGCCATGGCAGGGACATGCTTGCACCTTCTCTGTCTCCCATGGGTGGATGTTGCAGCCCACCTGCAAAGAGTGGGCCACGGGGCGATACACAGTTGTCCTGGTGGCCTCATCCTCAGGGAGGTCCATGTCCATGTGTTGTGTGGTGGCAGTGGTGGCTGCAAGGAGAGTGGCACATCTGTCCCAGGCAGTTTTCCCGTCTTCCCTCTTCCTCCTCCTTTGTCAAAGCTGCTCTGCCTGGTTCACAGTGTGAATTCTCTCTCACCACAGGCCCTGGTAACAGTTCTGGAAGAGCAGGCAGTGAAGTCACTGGTGACATTGGTCCCCCAACACCAGGGGGATCCTCCTGAACCCTGCCCCATGGGAGCATCCTCAGGGCCAATGGCTGTCCTTGACTGGGAGCAGGGACTGAAGGCCGTCCTCCTGGGGACCTTTCTCCTGGGTCGTGTCACTTCCCAGAAAGGCTGCTCCTGTACCAGAAAAGTGCTCTCGACCTCTCTGTAGGGGCATGGGATCTTGCTCAGGGTACATCCCCTGCTATCTTGAAGGTCATGACCAAAGATGTTAATGAGTACAGGACCTAGGACTGATCCTGAGGGGTCAGGCAGCAGCCTGTTGTGGAGGGCTGAGCACAGTGTAGGGCATGCCATGCCCTCACTCCCCCAGTGTGCTTTTGGAAGGCACAAATCCAAAATCTATTTTGTTTTCTTAGTATAAATCAGACACCTCAAGAAACCAGACTCCTTTAGTATTTGCTTCTGACTAATTTAAAAGTCTTTCTCTGGCCAATAAAAGTGACTTTTTTTCATACAAAATATAGGCTTCATTACTCCTACTTCAATCGATGATAGCGTCTTTTCGGAGGAATTTACCTAATCATAGCTCTTTTAACTAAATCAACAGTGTAGTTGGATATTGCAGACCTAGTTAAATCAGAGCATCTTAAACCAGTACTGCTGAAATCAGATAGTTTTGAGACACCTCCAATTTACTAGTCAAAAACAGTGAGAAAACCACAGAAAGGAAATCCACAATAAAGAAGTCTGTGCTTTGAAAGTACTAATAATAAACATGCCAAATTTTTTAGGAGAGGTCAATGAGTTGCATTGTGGGAAACAGCTTCACTCAGCATTAGACATGGCATCTCTCAAGACTGGAGACAGAAAAAGACGTAATGTCTCCAACAAAAAGTCCCATGCTTTTGTTTCAGGACCATGACTGCAACTCAGTAGAGCTGTGGATGACACCTGGTCAAAACTACTGAACACCTTTGTCAGTGATGCAACCTCTCACCACAATTTGTTTATCCCACTATCGCATGCAGAGTTTTGGGTGTTTCCTTCCATTTACAGTCCATTATCACTAAAATTTCATATTTGCACTGCTCAATATTTAATAGTCCCAAATGAGTTATTTGTGGTGGGCTCAGACTATTGGACTAAGGGGTTCCAAATGCCAACTCATGTTTTTCCTTTCATATTTCAATACCCTTTCACACGCAGGGCTGTAAACTGGTCTGAGACCTTCCTTTGCCTCTACATTAATAATTATTCATCTAAAAATGTAATTGGAGAGCCTGGTGTACCACTCATCCATGGTTTCTTCTAGTCAATAAAATGTGATGATATTCCCTGGCCTTTTCATACTGCAGTTACCATCAAAAGTACCATCATGAAGCTAACCTTGCAGAGGATGCAAGAAAGTAATGAAACTATTATTGTCTGCTGCGTTGTAGCTTTTGAGCAATTCAGTATGAAATGGGGAGGAGGGGAAAGAAAAAAACCCAACAAACTACTTTTCTGTAAATATATGTTAAAATAAGACTTTTTTGTGGCTGAAATTTTTGACGTTTGCATGAAAATAATACTGATAAGAAGCCTTGACTTGCAGATCATATAACATAGGATGAGTACAGGTACTAACTTGTATATGGGACACATTTTTCTTTGCTGTTATTTAAAAGCGGTGTCAATCGCAAGATGTGTATTAGCAAGCCTGTGACTCCTTGGCTTAATGGTTCCCACTGGAATGGGTCCCACTGACTGGACCAGAAAGGTCTCTGAGCATTTCTGTACAAGGTGTGGTGTCCCTGGGGGAGTACCTATTGTTGGAAACATAGAGGATGTCACTCTCCCACATGAAGCAGAAATTATCTTGGACGCTTGCACAGTTCAAAATTTATGAAAAACAGCATTGTTCAAAATGATGTGAACACTGTCAGCATAAAAGCTAATAGTTCAAAACCTTCATTCATGCATAGCAGATGGAATGAACAAGGACTAAGAAAAGGTTCGGTTTGGCTGTGTCCAGCCACACCAGTTACAATTCTGAAGAATGGCAGAGTAGCACATCAATAAAATTTGCTAATTATGCTAGATTGGGAAGAACTGCAAAACCAACAAAGTTAAAGAAATAACAGGCAAGGAATCCTAGGGTTTTGTAAGGGACAGGATGGACTTGCCAATAGATATGATCATTACCTACAAGCATTTGAAGTACATAACTAGAGTAAAATCCCAGCGCCCTGAAGTCGACAGAAACATTCCTACTAATGAAAGTGAAGCCACAAATTAATCCTTAATGTGAAGATTAATTTCCCATTAGGCAAAGAGGTCTAACAAGGTAAGAAAAAGAGAATTCACTTAGAAATTATGAGATTGTATCAGGCAAAACTTCCTGCTGGTGACATATATGAGACAGCAACATGCTCTGCCAAGGGAAATACTCAAATCTTAAAATGGAGTGGGCTAAGGACTGGAAAATGTACTGTCTTTGTAAACCTTTCCATAGCAACAGATTGGCTTAGGACGTTGAATTATTCCTTCATATTTCTAAACTTGTTTGACAAACGTAAAAGAAAAAAGTTTCTAGGATTTCCTCCTAAGTTTATATACAGGCTCCAAAATAAGTGGTGTAATTTTTATAGATTATTTCAGTCGGTGTATATACATAGTACTCAGCACACTAAAAAGCAGGCACTGACTTAGGTTTGTACACTGAATCACAACACATTTTTATTTTGGCCTTCAAATTTCAAATTTTGACTTGCCCAGCTTTTCAAAAAATGCTGCTGCTAAGCCAAACAGGCTTTGATGCTTCAATTTGTTGTTCTCAGCTCCAGCCAGCTGAAATGGCCACTGTTGTGTACGGAAAAATGTTGCATGCTACATGTTGAGGATATGGGGATCAGATGGAAAACTAGGGACAGATTAGTACTGCTGGAATAAAATATTTCGCAACAGTTTTCTGGAGTAGTCAGGATGGCTGCAAAAAGCCTGCACAGGGGAAAAAAAAATCTGTTCTGAGATGGAAACTAGTTACCAGTATTTAGATGAAAACAATACAAATAGGAAAACAAAAAAAGAATGAAAAAGAAAAAAAATTTAAAGAGATTTGGACAGCTTGTCTGTCCCCATTCCACAGAGGATGGTCTATGAGCCATCTCTGTCGCCTGCCTGTGCATTATTCCTAGACATAATTTTGCACATTTTTAAGGTCCATGGCTCAGGACTCAGGGATGTTAGCCATATGGAGAGTTTTGCCACATGGCTTATGGGATGAAGGAGGCCGATTGCTCCATTGAACATATCACGTCTGTATTTCCATCCTTCTTCCTACTTCCTCTCTCCACTAGATACATCAGGACACCCCCCACCCCAAAAGTAAAGCATAATCTGATTGTTCTTTGGGAAGTTATGTTTTCTCAAGCTAGACAGACGTATCTCATTACATGCTGTTTTCCACATTTCAAGTACTTGTGGCCAAAATGTCCATTAATCAAATTAGGAGAAACAAAAATGCTGTCCTGCAAGTGCTCATTATAGTCCTCAGCCCCCTGAGGTCTACAAAATCTCTCTTTTGCCGAGTCTGACTAGAATAATATTTTCTTGTACTTCTTACCTGATGAAGGACTGCATGTTGTAAAAAAGGAATGTATTTTTAATCGAAGAAGAAAACTTCCTGCTCAGAAAAGAAAGAAATTCCAAGTCTTGTCAAGGGGTAGTTTTCCACTGACAGCGCTGGGCATCTGAACAGCTCTTTAATTCCTCTGCTATAGTAATTCTGAAAGAATAAAAGTAGAACTGCATTTCCCTACAGGCCTACTGCAGATTGATTAACTTTTACTGCTTGGATCCAGGATCACAGAACTAAGAGAAGGCGCTGAAGCAGTGTAAAAACATCATACCTGCAAACCTGCAAATTTAGTTATATCTAGTATTACAGGTGAGCTGACATATTTTCTGCTTGTTACATTACATATTCATAAATAAAAGCTTGAAATAGTTCCTTTTAAAAATCGGTGACAAACTGATTACTAATGCTTTCTAAGTATTTAACACACTTAGAAAATCTGTCTTTGAATTTGCAAACTTTTACAATGTCTTGAGTGTGGATCACACCCATGAAGCAGTTCCTTCAGCCCTAGGACTTACATGTACCCGAAAGTTTGAAGTGTTTTGAAAATTTTTCATGCTGTCTCAACTCTTGTTTAACTGAAATCCAGAACTATTGACAATTCTAATGATTAATTCACTTCAGGAGGCTCAGGATGCTACACGTCCAAAAATCCCCTGCCTTCCTATGTTGCATGGAAACAGAAAATGCAAATCCAGTCCCTGGAGATAAGTGGGTTTGAACACGACAGGATGGAAGGTTATGAGCAGTGTAACCCAGCAAAAAGGAGCTTGCATGAGGAATAGTTTTCTTGATGTCACAATGCTGAAGGACAGCAGACTTCGACTTCTGTCAATTTTTCTTCCCACTACATGCTGAGAAGAAAGCTCTCTATTCCTCTGCTTATGTGAAAGTATTTGTTGTAGAGGAACTGAAAGTCACACCTAAAGAACTACAGTAAAAATCGAAGCAAATCACAGGGCCCCACAGTTCATGAGATCTGGAAAGGCACCAAGCTTTTGTAAACAAATACGATTTATTCATCTTGCTATTAGCAAAAAATACATCATAGTTAGTATTGCAAAATACTCTGTATCTTACTGTTTTCACTTCCCTAAAACTGTCTTCAAAGGATCAATTTTACATAAAATGTTTCTTAAGTTTAAGGAATATTTTATCTCTTATATTTGAACTTGTATTTTAGCAACTTATACCTTCAAACAATACTATTCCAAAATTTTAAGTGCTTGCTGAACCATGCTAAGCTAGCAAGTGACCGAGAGAATGAAATCTTGGATGTGTTAAACATTAAAAATAGATGGTTTTTCCAGTTGGCCTTAAGTGTAAAGCACTTACACCAAATTAGAAAAAAGGCAGAAGGACTTTCCCACCCCACACCCCTCAACCAAAGCGCATAGCTGAATACCACTTAGAGAGAAAAACTATGTGAAGCATATGAAAGGAATTGTCCAAAAATAGTTGAAAATGGCAGAGATGGCAAAGACGTGTGCTCCTTCAGCCCATTCTGATGATGCATGGGGGATACACACCAGCTGAAACAAGCAAGCAGCATGCAAACAAGCAGGATGCTGAAAGTCCAAATGTAGTCACAACAAGCTACAAATTTCCCCAGCACAAGGCAAAAGAAGAAAATTGAATGTACACAAGTAAAACCAAGCTAAAATGACGAGACTGCGTGTTCCCAGTATACCTACAGCAGTTTAAATTGTAAGCAGACTACCTGGAAAAGAGGCTGAGATTTCACTCAATGCTTACAACACGGAAGTTAGTGATAACAGCTGAAATAAGTGAATTCTTTAAATTAGTGGCACTAAAACTGGTACAAATGAGTCATAGAACGGATGCACAGGGGAAACCAAAACACGTACCCACAACAGGCACTGCACTGTCACATCCTCGCAAGAGTTGCTAAAAGATTATCAGGATGTTTTTGCATAAAGAAGATAGTTTCCAAATACATTTCAGCTGGGATAAAATGTTTCAGATGGTTAAACAGCTGCTGCTGAAATTAACAATTACATGCAAAGAAGTAAGTAATGGGAGTAATAAAACCAACAGAATAATTAGAAATCTTTCCTGAAGTGCCACGGCCCATGTTAACAGCATGTTAGATATGGAGGAGTCAGGCAGCTTCACCTTTGCAAAGATCAAGCAGCTCCGTGCCCTAAAAAGAGCTCCTTGCCAAAAGTCAAAGGAGTATTGCGTAACTTGGCCCAATTGTCAGGAGTTTGCGCCAAACAGAGTTACTGGAGAAAAAATACAGTTATATCATCAGATTTCGACACCACTCAGTAGATACAGATGGTTGAGAATGTTGTTTAGAGATCAAATTGCCAGCAGAAGACTATCAGAGTTTCCAGGAAGATATGTTAATGGGCCTCACAGGGATCAGCATCATCGTTTATCACATTATTGTCTAAAAATATGGGAAAAAAAGGAGCAGAAGGTCATGATCATAGTACCACTTCTCCCGCAGAAGCACCTGCGGAACCAACCAAAAGCTGAAGAAAGAAGAAGTAAAATGGCAATCAAATGTATAACAAAGCCGTTCTGGCTCACTTTTACAGGTTATGTTTCAGCCCCACAAAATTTAAAACCCGTGGAACAGTTCTCTGTACCTAATGATACTTTAGGTACAGCTAGGGACCATTGGAGTTTGTAAATTATCTGGCAATTTATCTCCACAGTCTCTTAGATGTGTGCGACGACTGAAGCAAGCCCTAGATGAAGGTGCTCTCATAATTAGCTTGTAATTAGTTTAAATAAACACAACCCCTAGTAACAGCAACGAATTGGTAGCCAGACTATTTCATCAGAAGCAAAAGAAGAAGACTCAAGTGAGAGAGAACATCTGTCACATATAAGAGCAGCTTATACATCTAGATCACTGCTGTCTAAACAGCCAGTCAAAATAGCAAAGGGGTGCCTGTAAAAAAATTGTACATCCAAGGTCTGATTAGTATGTCCAAAGATAAGATTTGAGGAAAAGAAAAGCTATTTTAAATTGTCACAGTGATTTCATAAAAGCCATCTCCCAGCAAATGCCTTTGATGCATACTCTTGAGCTTTCAATGCTCCACTTAAGAGCATTGCCCCTTTCTTACCAGTACCTACACGCAGCACAGAAATACAGCAGTTGCACAGGCATAAAATAAGTTTTATCTGATGCCCTCAAAATAAGCCAGTTATATGCCATTTTCCTAGCAGGAGTCACTTATAATGCAGATTTTCATTAGTTCATGTCCAGGATGGCATGCCACTAGGTCAAAATGCCCATTTGTCTTTCAAGAATACTTGAACTGTTTGAAAAAAATTGAGCAAACAAGACAAAAATAGTATAAAAGAGCTGTGAAAGACAAACCACTGATAACTCTTGACACACTGGAGTGTTTCTAGAGTTGAAGAATTTATCTTGATAAGCAAATCATGATTCAAGATCCCGGAGACAAAGCCAAATGGGGGAAATGCAGGACAACTGTGTTTCCAGGAGACCTTTACACAAAGCAAAAATGGTCTTTTCTACTGAAAACTGTCCAGGTGATTTCATTACTCTACTTTTCTTCTCAGACATCTGGGAACCAGGAGTTGGAGTGTCCATGACTACTACAGTGCTCACTCATTGTGGACAAAGCAATGACATATCCTACCTGATGTCATCACCAACCAGTACAGTTTTACAAGACAGACAGACGGACAGCTTTTTGGTAATATTTTCTAGGAAGTAGGAGCTAATTCACATCCTCTCACCCCTAAGGTGTTGTCAGTCACAAAGCTACAACTGGCAGTTTTAATGACCTTATTTTTGAAAGCTGTAGGCCGATTTCTTCTAGGAAGAAGACCGATATTGCAGATTATTTGATGAAAAGGAACAAATATACCTTGTTGCCTGTAGGAGAATTACTAAATTGGCATTGGTGACGCGCTTATCAGGGAAGAGTAGCAAAGAGGTCTGTGCTGTGCCCAGTATGCTAATGGACAAGCAAAACTCTCCAAAACCTTACTTTTCAGCTATGTACACAGGCAGAAAAAGAAATATTATAATCCATGAAACAGATATTCAGTTTAATCTGATCACTTATTGCAATCCATGAAATATACATTCAGCTGAATCTAACCACTAGAAAGCAATGAAGAGAAAATGAAGAATAAAGATACAAGGATCAAATATACTGAAGAACTACAGAGCTGCGAATGCCTGCCGTGACTGTGGCATAGGCAACTACCCATAACTGTCACTATAGGTCAAACATATAGATGCAGTTCCAATTTCAGCCTTCCATCATACAAGGAAGCAGTGCCCAGAGACAAAGCCAGAGCAAAATTCTTCCTGACTCATAACTGCCTAGAGCACTGGACCAGGGTACTGGACATGTCCATAATCATCATCAGCTCTGCTACTGATGTGTTGGAGCATGGAAAGTTGCCCATCCCTAACCCATGGAGTTATATTTGTTTCAAGCACAAGATGCTCTGAAATCTGCTGATGAAGGTTCTAAGAGTCACATGTTGCAATTCTGAGTTATGACGGTACAAAAAAAACTATTGTGAAATGCTCTGTTCACACTTCTTTTGAACATCCACAAAAATGGAAGAAGGTTTAAAGTCTACAAACTTCTTATTAAGAAGTATGTCATTTGCGAGTTTTGGTTTTTTTTTAAACAAAACCCACACAGAATTCATTTTTCCCAGAGCCCAGGTAAGCCTTGTCTATACTGTAAGCTCTGTGCATTTTTTTTGTTTCCCTACTTGTGGCTACATCTGGAACAGTTTCCACAAGACAAAAGAAGAGATCAGAAACTGTAATGCTTCATGTTTTAACAGTGACACTAGCTTGGCTCCATCGCTCACATCCATTATTTTCTCCTCCTCCTTTTCCACACTTCTCTAGTGTGGAAACACCTCTTCATCTTTGCTGAATGCTCAGGTTTTTCATGGCTCAGAGGCCAGTTTTCTCTTTGAAGCACAGAGCAGTGCTGTGGACACAGGTATTTCTTAGGGAATGTTACAAAAAGTGGACACATCTGTCTCTCTCAGATGGCATAGTAATGATCTGCAGCGCAGACAGTTTTTCCTTTTTGCAGAAACTTCAGCTGAATGTTTCCCCTTTCTCCTTAGAGCTACTGCCTCACGCCTCTTCTCAGTCTCCATGGCTTCTCTCCAGTGTGAACACTTTTCTCTCTGCTCCAGGGCCAGTCCAGTGCTGCTCCTCAAGGACATGGCTAGGCAGTGCATGCAGCGCCTTGCTGATACTGGAGACAACTTCACACTGACCGACCTCTGACTCTGGGAGAAGTCGAGTCGCAGCAATGCAGCATTCAGATGAGGCCACTGCCTCAGCATCTCCCCAGGCTCTCCCACAGCTTTTGCCACCTGTACCCACAATGTTTTTACAGAGGGCAAGGAAGGGTTAGGAAGAAGGCAACACCAACAACCTGAGAAAATAATCAATAGCCTTCAGTGGAATCTATGAACCCACCTTTTCTTAGCCAAGTCCTTCCTTTCTCCTAGAAATTTTTCCCAGTTGTAATAAATGCAAAGCTATCCGTTGCTTCAGAAATCTCACTGTTTACGATTTAAAGAATTTGCTTCATGTGAACAAAATGATCTAGGAATACAGAGAAGAAAAAAGAATACCAGAGGAACTGTACGTGTAAGTTAGCGGTCAGGGATTTGAGTCACAGCTGCACAACTGATGTGACATAGTTGGCACAAGCAGTCTAGCCAAATGATCTGTTAACATAGCTCTTCTTATAAGAGTTGTTAGAAAACAAACAAAAAATCGAGTCCAACAAGATTCTAGATACTTTCTCCTGCTTTTTTTTTTAATTTGACATTTCTGAAGAAAATACGAGTTCATATATAAAATTCAATCACAATACTCTTCTGAAATGTAGAAAGAATAAATAGGAAAGAAAATAGGCAATTGACAAACCTGATGCCATTCTTCTTCTCTAAGTTCAGCAAAATATTTTCAAATGTTGTAAATTAACACTTATCTGTATTGTCTTTCCTTACAGGATCTCAACAGGCTTTCACAAACAGTAAACAATAGGATGTCTCAGCATCTTAATGAAATTCATAAGGAATCGATAAAAATCTTCACACATTCAGTAGAGCTAAATACAGACATTTCTTGGATGGAATATGGCATGCTTTCAGCATGTAATACTACAGCCCATCTAGTGAAAAGGCAAAACACCATATCCTATTGAAATTTAAAAGGTAAGACATGTAGGAAGATTATATTCACCTTTGCTATTATTATGTGTTTAGGTAGCTAATGTTAACATTCCCGTTATTAGTAATGACTACAAAAACTCAGTTCTAGTTTCACTCTGGAAGACTAACCCCTGGCACCAGAATGAAAATATCATTCAGGAATGACTCTGGTGGAATCTGTGTCACTGTGAATATGTCCTGCAAACACAGATAATGTCCCAGGACCTTACCTGTCTATCCCAGCCTGCTTGTGCATATTCTAGACCATAGCTCAAGACGTGAGATCCCATATACTTCCCAGATCCTCCATCAGGAAACCTGGGTCTAATTAGGCTAGCATATCTTTACTCCAACCCTCCTGTGGTTGCTTTCATCACATAGTTTGACTCCTCCCCACTGCAAAAGTCAGAATAACCTTCATTCAATCATCATTAATGGGTCAAAGAGGAGTAGATATAATCTACTAATCAGGCTGGGAAAAACCTGGGTCAGTTGTCCTTAGGGACTGCAGCTAAACTTTCCAACCATAAGCACACAAAAGTGGAAGCTCCTTAGACAGATACAATCTATTCATCTCCTTTCCATCTTCAGGAGAAAATGTGCAACTTAGACCTCCAAGCTTGGTGTAAAATGGCGATAAATAGCCATGCCTCATTGCTCACAGCATGGGGGCATTCTTTCTTCAGTGGGACAAAAAATGGGGAATGAGGCATGGTGATGCTCTGCTCCAGTCATGTTTGAAGATAAGACATATGAGGAAAATACACGAGCATACACACACAAACATTGCTAACACTGGAAAAATAAGCTTTGGCTTTGGAAATCTTCCTGTCTTCATCTAGAACTGCAGATGCATCACAAAAGCCTCATCCACATACCCTCTTCTGGAACACATCTCATCTTGGGATGATATATAATGTATATGACTAAGAGCACAGTGCACAGGGAATGTAGGTAAAACACTCATTCATTCATTTTGTTGTGAACTTTGTAGCCCACAAAAAAATGGGTTTGTATTTCTTGCCCTCTTCCTGACGCTACAATGTACAAGATGATGGCTGTTTACAGGTTAGAAGCAGCACAGCTCCAAGTAGATACCGAAGCAGCCATGCTGTGAAGCACAGATCCATTGCATATGCTCACTCTGTTTAGTCATATGTTATTTTTATATTGAGTTAGAATGAAATCTGTCCTAAAAATCATTGATGTGCTGTTGCTGCTGCAAATGTGGCAGTATGCTGACAGCACCCTTCAAAATGTCCCTGAAAAGGAGCAAGATGTAGGAGGAAAGAGTAAATTAGAAGGATACAAAAGGACAGGAAGGTGACAGGTGGTCCAATAAAGTATTGAGAGCCTTCACATGTGCAGTAGAATGATTTCTTTCATTGTAATGAAGAGGAAACTTGCAGCATGTGATCTATTGTGTCCTGAGATGCAATTGCGGCCACTACTAAAACTCCCATTGACTTCAGGAGGATGAAGATTTTACCCCAAACCAATTACAAGACAGATGTATTTTGAGCGAACTGCAACTAAGGACAGTAGAAAATTACACGTCCCTAGCATTAAGCACCTAGAAGGGATCCCCAGACACGTTAGAAGAACCAAGGAATAACCATCTCCCTGTTACATCAATGGACGTTAGGTGTGTCTTAGTTAGAAATGATATCAAGAAGAAAACTCTAGGAAAAATAAATTCCACATGGCAACAAGAGACATAAACAAAACTTTTCCAATTAAAATCTTCTGAATGTTTTCTTCTTTCTGGTTTCAGAACCCCATAGATACAGTCTGCCAAACTTCTAGAAATCATTTTGTGCAGTCATAAAAACTTGGTTAGTTTTTCTCTTCTGTATATATCCCTATTTAATTTAGCTTGGTGTAAACTTAGGATGAGAAAACACAAATTATTTTCATCATGAATATATAGAATACGGAAAGTAATCACAACAGCCTTTCTAAAAAAAGAAAACTGGAAGAGAAATACATGAAGAGAATAACATTGGTTATAATTGGTAAAAATGAAAACTGAGAAGGTATTTGCTTCCCTAAAAATATAAACTATTCTGATCAGAAAACTGAAATATTCTCAGTTTTATTCTGGCTTTTTGACTTGTTTTAATATCAGGAATGAAATACTGCACCCTCCAAATGGCACACAGTATTTAACACTGCACTACTTGTTACATTTTCTATATTTTCCTCATACAAAACAACCCAGAAGCAACTGAGAAAATAACATAAGGAAATACAGGCAGAAGTACCATCTTATCAAATTGAAATATGAGCTATCAGAGAAAGAAAATTTATATTTGCTAAGATTCAATAAAAATGGCAAGTCCTGTGAAATAATTTGAATGCCTATTGAAGTCTTTGTCTTTTTGTTGTTATTATTCTCTTTTCTTTCTATTCCTTGCTTGATTAGGGCTTTTACGTCTCATGAGTTGATGCTTAATGACATGTAAGATATCCCAGATAGATAAAATGAAATGCATATTAGATTATTTGGATTATAATAAATAATGTTTAGGAAAGTTCTTGGGAGAGATTTTTGAAGACATCACTTCTGAAATCTGTGCAGCATCTAGCTTGATCAGGCCAAAATTACACAAGTACCTTCTCCCTGCTGTTAGATGGGGCCAGTTGTGGGATACTACCACATTAGGAAAAAAATTGCTTACAGTAGTCTTGTAACATTCTTTTCCTTGCCAATAGGAGACAGGGGCAACTACTATGGGGCTTTCCACTCCCTTCGTACCTGTTCCTGCCTGCCTGCAAGCCCTCACCCACAGCACACACGGGGAAGCAAACGCTGCACGGATGCCTGCACAGTGAATGCCGCAGCAGAAGAGGAAGGCACTGGAGGTGGGCTACCTGCAAGAAGTTTATTCAGGCCATAAGAAAGCATGTCGGGATGCTAATAAGTTAATGTGGATCCAAAGCGTGGCATGTAGCAGGTTTTGGGAAGTAGAAGCTAACGTGTGTACCTAGGTCTGGGGTGTTGCAAGACCAAAGAAATCTGTTTTTTAAGGCCCTATGAACTATTTCTTCTTATGATTGATTAAAAAAGGATATGTTTTCTGTGAAGTTATAGTGAAAACCAGCCTTTATGCATTATCACCACCACCCTCTCTCCGCACCCCCCGCCCCCGCCCCAGCCCAGTGCTGTACTCTTTAACAAAATTCATGGAGATATTACCACTGCTCTCTGATTGCAGTAACTCTTGTTTTAGAACTTTTTCATGGTGATTACATTTTCCTACTGAACAAAATTAAGTTCATTATTCTTACTTTTCCAGAGGTAAGCAGAGGTATTTAATGCTAACATGAAACTTACAGTAAATGTGAAGTATAAACGACAGTACATGATCCACAGCAGTACAAAATAGGAAGCATGACCAATTTTATAGTGGACTTCTGTACTTCCTCTCATTCTTCATTTTTACTCACATCTCAGATACTAGCCAGATACATTTGCACCTCTCTTCAAGACTTCTCCTTCACCATCTCTTAATAAAACATGATTGTCTCTAATTTGTTAAACTGCTTTTGTTTAAAAAATCTATAGCTTGCATGTGATACAAGCTTATAAATTTGTTTTTCATATTTTCTACCACAAAATTTTCACATAAGTAAGACAAGATGTCTCATGAGACATTTTATAGCCACTGCAAGGTTAGTAGTTTTTATTTAAAGAAAATAATAGATTGTTTCACTATAAGCCATCATTTATGTAAAGACCTAGTCAACCATTTTATAATTTTTTGTCCTTGTTTAACTACAGCAAGCTGTTTGATTTATGATCCCCCATAGCCTTGGGAATATTTACTACTGCAAGTTTCCTATTCCTTTTACATTCCTGAAAGGAACCTTCTGAAGTCTGGTCCAAGGAGTCAACCAGTGAATTCACTAATCCCACTCCTGCTTGTACGTTAAATAAACATTGCTAAGGAACTCAGGGGTGAAAAAGCAGGATGTCTTCACCAAGGCAATGTGAAGTTTGCATGTTATCCTGTCTGGGGACATTAAACAGCACTGCTCATCTATAATACTAAAAGATACCGAGAAGACTTAAAAATTGGATGGCATGAAAATGGTGAGGAAAGATTTAATGATTGATATCTTGTTTTGTGCACATTTAGAAAGAGAAAGAGGGAATAATGTGAAAACATACATTCATAAAGAATTCTTTTGCCATAGAAAATACAATTTTTTCTTGGGATTTTTTCTTTTTCTCTGCTATTCAACTACTCTGCTATAAACAGAAAACAGACCCTTGGGGAAAAGGGATGGTATTGTGTGCGGTCTTTTAAGGAGGGAAAAAATATACCAATATTTTGATAGAAGTGTTACCACTTATTCTATATATCAATCTTTCTCTGGCATACAACTGAGAAAATGGTATTTCTTCCAAGCTATGAAGATATTCCCAAACAAGAATAATTCTGGCACTAGGTATCAGTTCATAAATAAAGATAGACTGTAATAACATCTCAAATTCAACTGTTCACACCCAAATAGGAGAGAAAAATAACTAGTAGGAATTACTACATTCTGCCAAGTCAAAGGATTGAAATCATAGCAGGCCTCATAAAGGTCATGAGCGAACAAAATACAATGGAGTCAAACAGGTTTCTACTTAAGGTCATAGTTCTGAGCTTTTCAAGATTCATATTAGCAAGTTCTTCTCTATAACCATGCTAATTAGAAAATTTTGTTTGTAAAGGAAAGTTCATGTTGCCATATTACCTGAAACACTACAAAAATACCATTCTTGTAAGATGTCATGTATTATCTAGACAGGGATAGGGCTTGCTATATACGTAGAATCTCTCATTAAGAACCTTTTGTATCACACACACCCTGGCAAGAAAATGGGTCTTTTATGTAATTGGGAAGGATTTCTCCCGAATTCTTTTCCATGAATGAAAAATACATGCTTTGATATTCACAACTCACAAAAAATCCTCCAACACTAGCACCTGAAATTGGGTAAGGAATTGGAAGTAATTCAGTCCTTCCAAAAACATGTTTATCTCAGCTCCTGTTCAAAGGTGTCAAGAGTCAGACGCAGCCTTTGCGCAGACAGAAGACCAAGCAGGAAGCAGATGAGCCATTTAAGACACATGACAAATGGAGTTCATCACACAGATGCCACCGACACGTATAGCAGTTCAATATGTGTACTTGGTCTGATGCAATCTTTCAACGAGGCAGAACCTCAGCTAGTCTACAGCTGTCATAGTTCAGCTGAAGGCCCCTCGAAGCAACAGCAGCACCCTTCACAACCCTGCTCCTGCTTCTGAATTCAGCTGCCGGAAAGTGTTGCTGAGGTGCCTTGAGTGCTTTTTCCAGATGTAACTCTATAATTAATTCTGTCTGTGCACCCATCTGAACCCAGGACTACCATTCACACAAGCAAACGAAACCAGTGCACCTGTGAGCAGTTGGTCATTTTGTACATGATGGCACATGAGAAATTGCTTTTGAAAATGAATCCTTTGCAAAATTTTGTTTTCAAAACTGTTGTAAAGGCTGAACTAAATGATGGCGTTGAATTTTCATGGGTTTGAATTGATCATGTTCTGGTTCAGCACAGAGATTGTCATGATGAGTTTGCTTTCTATAACCCATTCCAGTTCTTGATCTTAATGCTTAGTAGGGAATTTGGAGTGACTGTGGACACCTGAGAACCTCAATTAGGAATGGAATAGCATTTACTAAGCATTTTCTCTCCTTTTTGCATAGAGGCTGCATATGTAACATGACTGAAATGAGGCAGCCACGAGGGTATGCAAAACATTACACAGGCATAATTCATATTTCATAAGATCCTTCACAGAGAAGGGAATGGTTAAAGGGAAGAGTAAGTTATATTAAATATTTAAGAATCTGCTACATTCCATAAAAGCATTAGCAATGCAGTAAGCAGCTAGTAGATGCTTATCATCGCTCTTGTGCTCTTAAATTACTCTTTAACTATTTAGATTAGGATAAAAATAATGCAGACATCAGAAAGCAAGTGGTGGGATCTAACAATGGAGAAGAATGAGGTCGTATCTTCTGAGAAGGAAAATTATTGTTGAGCAAATAATTGCTGCTCCTAGATACAAAGCTAACCAAGTGTATTTTTTATTTAAATAATGAGTTCCTTGACTGAGAATCAAGTCAAAGGATCCAACAGAGTTCAAGTACTCCACCAAAAGTCATTGACATTTTTGCTTCTATTTCACTTGAGCTTTTTGCCGAATGGAGACATGACAGGTTCTGTTGTGTTTGAAAACATCCTTCTTTTAATGGGAACCTTTGCAGTATCAAATACCAAAAAGAACAGTTTAGGTTTTAATATTGATTTCATCATCTTTTCCTCAATTGATCAAACTTTGTACTGATTCAGTTTTTAAGATCATGCTTTTCCTAACTTAGGATGTGATTTAACCTCTTCATTAAATACTTGTAGTATTACCCTACAATGTTTGTTGCCCCTTGATAGTGTGTGTGTTATGTGTGTCACACATGTATGAGGAAAAGTATTAGCTACCTGAAAGTAAACGTTTTAAAAATGAGCTAAGTAGAGGGGAAAAAAATTAAGATTGGTGCTTTTTCATGTTTTCTTGTCAAAAATTAGCCAATCCGGTGCTAAACAAATATACCTTTGACATTGACATAGCTTGTACATATGAGGCACAAGGAATGAAGTAGCTGCAGTGTTTATATGAAACAAGCTGCGAGAATTGTACACAGCTCTTCCTAGCTGCCTTGGGATACTCACCCTGGCAGTGGCGCTCTGGTTTCCTTATGCTGTTTGTTTGAAGCCAGAAATAGAGCAAATGAGCAGAGATAGAGCAAATGTCTGAGAAAGCGTTAAACAAATCTCATACTCCTTTGAACTTCAGAAGTGAATGCAGGGATTTCCTAAATGCCAGCTTCCTCCAGAGTGTGAGAACTTTTCTTATTTCCCCAAAGGTCTAAAGGTCTTGTTTAGCTTCTTGCAAGAACAGATATACTAGGGTGTGGTAATTAGAATTAATAAAGCCAGCAAAAAGATGGACTATGGCTTTCTACCATGAGGGGACAGAGGAGCATAAAATTCTAATAAATAAAGCTTAGAGAAAGCATTTGCTTCTCCCCACTCCCCTCAGCCTCTTCCTTTTTCTCCTTTCTTTTGGGCAGCCACAATTTGTTGTGGTTTTCACCATTTTACACTGCACCCTTTTAAGAATATACTGCAACAGTAGAGCCTAATCTCTTTCTTATGGCCAAATCCCTTGGTAGAAGGCAATAGGAGGAAAGGAATGAATTAGCTGGCACAGACAGGAATATTTTGGCAGCCTACAGTCAGCCATTTATGAACAAACGGAACTGAACAGAATGGAAAGGCCTTTGCTGATCAGCCCACTGAAGAACTGCAAAGGTGGACCACGATGGTCTCCACAGACTCCCATGTCTCCACCTACCCATCTCCTGTTTCATACTGCATCATGGGACAGCCTTTGCGCTTAGTACCAGCATACTGTCTGGAGCACTGAGATTGAGCTTACAGACACTAATATTTATATACCTATCAGAAAATTCTTTGATTTGAATGCTTATATGCTAGGTGAGGTACAAATACCTCAGAAAACTAAAATAATCTTGCCTGGGATGTCAGCCAGAAAGACCAAGCGCAGACAGGCAATGGCAGGTGAGGACAAACAATAGGAAGGCAGAGAGATGAGAAGGATGGATGAAGGTGAAATCTTCAAGACTGCAGAGTTCCTCAGACTAGCTTTTCATTTGAGAAGAAAACTTTCTATCCCATCCCCCAGTTTTCTCCTTACTTTCTTCTTCTCCCTTCTCTCTGTCCCTTCCTTTCTACTTAGGTTGCTACCGCTTATCCATCCATCCGTCTTCCCCTGCTTCCCCAGATCTCACCAACACTAAACCACATCATTTGTAATAGCTTAGTTCAAACTGTATTTCAGTTGCAGATAAAGCAATCCAGGGGTATGGGCCCATAGCTGAGGTGACTTTGAGAACATTTATATACACATCATTTGCTTTGATTAACCCCTAATTCTAGACTCATATTTGTAGAAATAATATCTATACCACAGTTATGTCAATATCATAGGGTTAGTACCACACTTATGCCAATATTTTATTTGGATTTCTAGAGCCACAGATTACAGATTATAATGACGCAGGAAAAAAATTATTCACTGTTTTCATGCACAATCTATCATTTATGTTGGAGCTGTGGAATCTGAGTTAATGTAAAGAAGACGACTAGAAGAGATGGGAATGGGCTAATATGCATTTATTATTGCGATACTGTAAGGAATTGAAAGTAAGGATTTTCATATCTTTTTTGTCTATATCAGAGATTTTACATTTGCTAAATAATTGAAATTGTTTTGACAGTTTAGAAACTGATAGCTGTAGAAAAAATATTCAGCAGTAGAGGTGTAATGTTTTACAATATGTAGGCTGAGAGTGAACAAAAAAATTACACTTATAGTTGCTATTCTGCACTGTAAATTGCCTGACTTACAGTGCAATCATTCACAGCATGAAAGAGTTAGTCTTTATAGGATGAGGGTCCTCTTGCGGACAGACAGAGCTGAAAATGAAGGAGTTTGTGTCCAAATGCAAGTATGATTATATACTCATTATTTCAATATTGCGTATGTGTTCCAGGTGGCAAACACTTCTTATGTTTTTCTCAACTCTCAGTAACAGGAAGATGTGAGCTCCCAGGGAAAGAATTGGCAGTTTTGCATAACTCTTTGAAAATCCATGCTCGGGAAAATTTTTTTTTCCACAAGGATGACTTTTCTCTCTGATGTGAATAGGCATAACTCTTCTATTAACCCCTCAGCAGAACTAAGAGAACGAGGCAACACACAAGACAAAAAATGCAATCAATGAACAGTTAGGCCTATTTGACATAATTTATGTAGAAAATTGAATTTTTTCCAGGTCTGCTTTAGAAAGAAAGATAAAATTTAAAAGATTTATCCTACAGTTGGAAAGGTGGGACAAATACATCTCCTACTTAAGTTCTTGTGACAAAGGAAGTAGTATTGATCAGGGAGAAAAAGAGATCATCCTAAAAATGATGGCAGGTTTGTCCATCTTTCTCAGTAGTTGAGTGGTGGAAATTATTGATCTCTGGTGAATGATGGCCAAAATGTTCTCACAGATGAAAGTAGATTTGTTTAAGAATTTTGGAAAAAACTTGTTAACTCTGTAAGTACAATATTAAGTGGTGGATACTTAACAAAAAGATACTCAAGTAGAAAATCCATACAAGTCCTATTTAACCACTGTGCCACGGAAGGCGAGAACAGCATTCCCTTAGGATGGGTGATAATTTAGAAAAATTCAGGTATCAGGAGGAGTGTGCTTTTCTAGAACATAAACTCTTCAAAGGAGAGGAAAAAAATAACTGGGAGAAAAAAAAATAATTAAATCATCTTCATTCCTGCCAGTCTGCAGTTCGTTTTGGCTGATGGCTGGAGAAGAGCTTTACTTGCAGCGTCAGCTAGTGGCTATGGAAGAAACTGATCAAAGCATGAGAATGCAGGGTTTGATTTTTCTGGAGTGAGTACTTGAAAGGTGATGCCATGGGCTTGCATGGACAAGCGGCTTCTGATAAAACCCATCTGCTGGCTGTAGTGGAACATCACAGTCTTCGTTTGCTGTTTTTCACTCAGCCCCTCAGTCATTTCTGCGCGAGGTTTCCTTTCCTGTCCTTTGACATTCACTTTCTGATCTTGGGCAAGTCATGTAATCTCTCTGAACAAGATTTTCATTTTCATTCTCATATTTTTATTTCTTTCCTTCTGTGGCAGTTTCCATAGACCTGTTCAGATCTTCAGCCGAGGACCCAGCAAGTATTATTTTTGTTATTTGTGTTTATGTCAGCTTCAAAGGAGACCAACTAAAGATGAAGGCTCCCTTTTGCAGAGTTCTCTGTATGAAGACAAAACAAAGAAAAGCTGCTGTGCTCTGAGGAAATTTCAGGTTAAGCGTTGTATTGGGTTTGCGTGGCAACATTTTGATAGGGAGGGAGGGGCTACAGGGGTGGCTTCTGTGAGAAGCTGCTAGAAGTTTCCCCTGCGTCCAATAGAGCCAATATCAGCCAGCTCCAAGACAGAACCACTGCTGGCCAAGGCTGAACGTGTCAGCGATGGTCGTAGCACCTCTGTGATAACATAGTTAAAAAGGGAGGAAAAAAATGCCTGCGCAATAGCAGCTGGAGGAGAGGAGTGCAAATAAGAGAAAGCAACAACTCTGCAGACACCAAGGTCAGTGAAGAAGGAGGGGGAGGAAGTGCTCCTGGTGCCAGAGCAGAGATTCGCCTGCAGCCTGGGCTGAAGATCACTGTGAGGCAGGCTGTCCCCCTGCAGCCCATGGAGGTTAATGGTGGAGCAGATATCCACCTGCAGCCCATGGAGGACCCCACACTGGAACAGGTGGATGCGCCCAAAGGAGGCTGTGATCTCGCGGGAAACCCACACTGGAGCAGGCTCCTGGTGGGACCTGTGACCCTGTGGAGAGAGGAGCCCACGCTGGAGCAGGTTTGCTGCAGGACTTGTGACCCTGTGAGGGACCCACTCCAGAGCAGTCTGTTCCTGAAGGGCTGCACCCCGTGGAAGGGACCCACGCTGGAGCAGTTTGTAAAGAACTGCAGGCTCCGGGGAGGACTCATATTGGAGAAGTTTGTGGAGAACTGTCTCTGGTGGGAGAGACCCCATGCTGGAGCAGGAGAAGAGTGTGAGGAGTCCTCCCCCTGAGGAGGAAGGAACGGCAGAGACAGCGTGTGATGAACTGACCACAACCTCCGTTCCCCATCCCCCTGCACCGCTGTGGGGGAGGTAAAGAAAATCATGAGTGAAGTTGAGCCTGGGAAGAAGGGAGGTGTTTTTCAGATTTGGGTTTATTTCTCATTATCCTGCCCTGATCTGATTGGTAATAAATTAAAGTAATTTTTCCCCAAGTCGAGTCTGTTTTGCCTGTGATGGTAATTGGAGAATGATCTCCCCCTGTCCTTATCGCGACCCACGAGCCTTTCGTTATATTTTCTCTCCCCTGTCCTGCTGAGGAGGGAAGTGATAGAGCGGCTTTTGTGGGCACCTGGCATCCAGCCAAGGTCAACCCACCACAAGCATAAAGATGACAGGATTAGTACTGATCCTGAAACATAGTATTGATCCCCAAACATTTTAGGGAGAAAAATTCAAGGAACTTGGCTGTGCAACTACTGCTAAAAAAATCTTATGGAATGATTTAGCCATGCAACAAAAGTAAATGGGGAACAAGGCAGCAGGTGTGACATAGGGCACTCACATTCTACAATGACAGATGTGAACTGTACATGAAATACAGTTTTACGGATGTGGTAAGAAAATTTACAGGAAATGTAGAAGAAGAAAGGCTGATATGCAAGATCATGAGTAAATATGTAGGAGCAGGGTAATGCTCCTTAGGTAACTTGTTAGGAGAGACATCTTCCTTAACTTGCCTGAGGTGGGCAGCTGACTTTTAAGAACTCTTTGGGCATCTCCTGGGTAAAGGTTCAAGGACAGAATAATGCAATGGGGGACTAGCCCTTTGTGCTGTTCACTTATATTACTGAGTAAGATATTTAAATCTACATAAGTTACTCAAGTATGATAATACCATCTTCCGCTTATTGGGGTAACTGGCACTTAATATGTTTATTCTAACCTTTAGCTGTAGAAAGTCCTAATTCATCTTTGTATCACCCTCAGATAAAATGTCCTGTGACTTCATTTCAACATAACTCAATCTAGGATGATCTAACTTTCCTAGAATAGGTACACATATATGTTGAACTTATACTTGTAATCTTATCCTACTCTAACTGCAACAGTTAACATAAAGGATTTCCTATATTAACTTACAGAAAATTCTAGAGTTAAGTCAGATAAAAGATTTAGGGTTGAATAACAGAGGTACAGCAGGTAGTGATAAAATGCTACTGACCAGCATCTAAAGATAATGACAGCGTAATGCCTGACTACTCACTGGTGAGCTTCTGCAGTCAAAAATGACATGGCTTCTACATACAATATTAGAAGCTGATTGAAGAACAAGCAAAATTATCACACTCTCAAAAAGTGCTTAAAAATGGAAAAGTCGTTTCCATAAAAGTAATTTATGAAAAAAAAGCACTTTTCCATAAGCTTTACAGTTGGTTGAGAAGTGGGCTGAAGTTTCCCAGGCAATTTTCGCCCCTTTTGTTGTGAAAAACTGTGAAATTTGGAGGTTGCTCTGTAAGCGCCACTAAGGATGGCTACCCGCACCCCGAGCATTCCCGGGTTTGACTCCTAAACCCTTATTCCTCTAGTGCCACTGGATGTTGCTGCTGACTGTTGCTGGTTTCGGACACCCCCAGGGCAGGTGAGCCATGGGGACCCCCTCTGTGTTGCGGCGGTGGCGGGGACCTGTCCGTGCCACTGAGCCGGGCGCTGACCTCGCCGCAGTCCCTTCTGCGCACCTTCGCCTCTTCTGCCGTCACGACGACCGCTGTTCTTCGAGGTCTCGGGATGAGGTTCTGCACGCTCTCTTTCTTCTTTCCATTTTCCTCCCTTTTTCACACCCGCCCCCCAAAATTAAGGCGGGGGTGGGGTGTGTGCCGGGCGGTGCCGCGCCGCCGCCACCAGGGGGCAGCCGCACACCTGCCACGCGCCGCCGGCCCCGCCCCTGCCCCGCGCCACGGAGGGGACACGGGACTGTCGCCCTCCCGCCGCCGGTACGGGCAAGGGGGGACCCGAAACGGGGTGGTTTTAACACACACACACCCCCACACACACCCCGGCCCCGGGAACCTGCGCTGTGACCCTGTGGTGTCCCCCGTCGGGCTCCGGGGTGGGAAGCAGAGCGCCGGCCCTCCGCAGGACGGAGGAGTTCGGTAATCGCCGTCAGCGAGAAATAAAACGGTGATTTTTAGTTACTTCAGCTGTAAGCTTTACAGAAAACCTAGAGAAGCCTCGCTTGGGGTGGCCTGATCTACCATGGGCAGGCTTTGGATAAGACGGCTGCATATCCAGTACCCCCTGTTCGACTACGACGAGGGCTGCAGATTTATATTTGGACCTAAAATGCCTCTTACTGTCTAATTTTGGGGGGGGTCAGTACTCTGATTTACTGACATGCATGTATAAGCCCCGCCCCTGCCCCGCTTATAAAGACTGTGATCGCCTAAGGTATTTGGGAAGAGGGCTATAGAATACCTCATGGAGAACCAGGAGAGGTAAGTGCCCAACCTGTCCTCTTGTTGACCGCTGAGGATGTCCTTTCCTGGCTTCTCATTTTTCACGCTACATCCGTTTCACAGCCCTGGAGAGTTGGGCACTCTCTGTAGTGCCATGCAGTAAACCCCATCCCTGAAATGATCTGTGATTAAGTGATTTTTCCAAAGAAGTTGATCTCCTTTTCCATTCTAGGTCGTTTCAGACATGTGACTTAAAGCGCAATCCAGGAAAGTGCCTTGGCATAGCTGGAGCGCGAGGGCAGAAATGAGAGCTGAGCTTCCAGGGCATCCTCAGGCCGTGTTACCACTAGAAAAGAAAAGGCACGTGGAACTATAGCCATAAGGTGCAACCAAGTAAATTAACAGCTTAGTCTTAATCGCAGAATCACAAAATGGTAGGATTTGGAAGGGAACTTCGGAGATCATCTAGTCCAACCCCCCTGCCAAAGCAGGGTTACCTACAGCAGGTTGGACAGGAACACGTCCAGGCAGGTTTTGAGTATCTCCAGAGAAGGAGACTCCACATCCTCTCTGGGCAGCCTGTTCCAGTGCTCTGCTGCCCTCAAAGTAAAGAATTTTTTCCTCATGTTGAGATGGAATTTCCTGTGTTCCAGTTTGTGCCTGTTGCCCCTTGTCCCATTGCTGGGCACCACTGAAAAGTGTCTGGCCCCATCTTCTTGACACCCACCCTTTAGATATTGATAAGCATTGATGAGATCCCTTCTCAGTCTTCTCCAGGCTAAACAGACCCAGGTCTCTCACCCTTTCCTCATAAGAGAGACACTCCAGTCCCTTGATCATCTTCATAGCTCTCTGCTGGACTCTCTCCAGTAGTTCCCTGTCCTTATGGAACTAGGGAGCCCAGAACTGGACACAGTATTCCAGATGTGGCCTCACCAGTGCAGAGTAGAGGGGGAGCATGACCTCCCTCAACCTGCTGGCAACACTCTTTTTAATGCACCCCAGGATACCATTGGTCTTGGCCACAAGGGCACATTTTACACCTGCAAAGCACCAAAAGTTCTCCAACTGCAAGTGGACAGATGCAGCCTAATTGCAAGATAATCAGCTTGCCTTGGCGGTAGGAGCTCTGTACAGTAAATTCTGGCAGATTCTTAGCCCGAGGATCTCCTGACCTGGAATAATTGGTGTGCTCTGCCTACTTGACTCCCATACATGTTCCACTATTCCTGTTGTGAATCAAAGGACTATAGATAGCCCCTTGTCACGTCATTGTCTACCAAGTCAGTTTGATATACTGAGGGGAAGAAAAGCATTTATCAGTATACGCAGGTAGCAGAGAGCAAAAGACAAAGTCTGAAGTTACAGTTAGAGAGTAAAGCCATTACCATTCCAGGAAAGGAACTTGGTGGGAGAGGAGAACATCTGTGCCTATTTAAACACAACTGCAGGCACATCTAGATGTGTATTTTCCCTCAGCTTTAGGGTTTTATTCATGTTATTAAAGAGTTGAAATCATCTGGGGTGCTCAAATCCAGGGCTTTGGGTCTATCTTTATCAAAAAGCACCCTAGCAGAACATCTCTGCCATTTACTGGAACCCATACTCTGCGACCTGGCTGCTGACAGCAGAGAGCACAGGAATCCGGAGAAGAGGGCCCTGGGTGGGCAGACCTGCCACACTGGTGGGAAAGGGAAAAAGGTGAAAGGAGGAAAAAGGGGAAAAAGGGGAAAAAGGGGAAAAAGGGGAAAAAGGGACTGCAGCCACCAGATCTTGGAATGGGCCCTTCTCTGACTTTTGGTTATAACATCCTGTGGTTGAAAGGAGCTTAAAAATTCTATTATGACTTGCTTATTCAAAACCAAGAAAATCTCCTGGTTGTTTCTGTTTAAGGACAATACAGCCAGACCAGAAAGAACTAAAGTAAGTCCTTAAGCCTTTCTACCACCTGTAAATTCAAAAGCATCATGTGCTGTGCTGAAGAACAAAAGGCATGTGATTTCTTTTTTTTTTTTTCCATCTGGCTCTGTCTAAGCCTTGTATCCTTTTCACCAGCCAACTGTTTGTAAGGAAATTTCACTGGGAAAAACAATGCTGATCTAACTGCACGCCAAGGTACCTGCTGATAGTGCTGTGCACGCGCACAGGCAAAAGCATATTGCAGCCTCTGTTCTTCTCTTGTCCTCTTGCCTGTAGACCTAGCACTAAAGCAGACCTCGGAGTATAGAGGGAATTAGATATGCAGATTTATTTGATTAACTGTGCCTTGCAGCGCACGCATAAGGATGTTCTGAAAGACAGTAACATAATTATATGCAAACATATTGCTATTTGACATTTCCTTCCACTGTGAGCAAATTATCCCAGCATCTTATTGTTAACAATCTATTATTTAGCAGAATCTGCTTCGCTGCCAGAAGCCCAAACATAGCTGCTTTAGGGGCTATGTTAATATTAACAACACTGCAGTTTTTACTACTGAGAAGAAAAACTATTCTGAAAGAACACTGAAGGTACAAAAGCAAGCACTCATATTGTAAGAAATACTGGATTTAAGCTTTCCTGGACAACCTTGACTTGATCATTTTATCCACGTGTGTCCTCATACAGCTTTAGTTAAGTGATATAAAGGCATTTCCCTTAAATTCTCCTGAAATCCTAATTCCTAAATTGCTAAGAGTTGCCTTTTTTTCCTGTCTTTTCACTGTAGGAAATTGCTCATACAAGAAAAACTATTTTCTAAGAAGTAGTTAATTACATTGACTCATCTTAATGCCCAAGCCCCTGGAGACTCTGATTTGCTTTAACTCACTGCAGTCTTGCAATGAGTTAATTTTAGCAATTCCACTTTACTCTAAATGTCATGAGATACTGAGGAATGCAAAGCACCTGTAGGGCATGAGAACTTAAACGAATTTTAGATAGAATTTGAAAAACACTCTGAGAGCAGCATTGGTCTAATTTCAGCCAAGGTGACAAGAGAATTTTGTGGTAAAAATAGTAATTCTACTATTCCAGAAAAAAGCACTAAGTTGAATTTTTAATTTTACAAAAAGTATTTAATTTTAAAAGCTCAGTGAGGCATACAGCTGAGAAACAAGGCAGGTAGAAGTATAGCAGCAAGAAAGCTGGAACCTGGCTTCACGGTTAGCGGTGCCTAAGACAGAAACATGAGTAAGATATTCGACTTCACTAATTTTATTACATGGAAGAGATAAGCATTCATGTTAAATCACTCTCCCTTATTTTTGATTTACAAGTAGTGTGCTGTAAGATACAACTTCCCTGCGTTTAGTTTTCATTTCTGTAGCCCTGTTTTCAATCAGAGCTAGCTTTGTGAAAGTCTAAACATATTAGTGTGCTGGGGCTGTCTGGGATGGGGTTAGTTTTCTTCCTAGAAGCCCATGGGGTGCTGTGTTTTAGACTGATGACCAAACCAGTGATGACAACACATCAGTGTTCTAGCTATTGCTGAACGCTGCTCGCACAGTGTCAAGGCCATCCCTGTTTCTCACTCTGTCTGTCAGAGTCTGTCAGAGGACACGGCTGGAACAGCTGACCTGAACTGGCCAAAGTGATATTCCATAACATCTGACTTCATGTTCAGCAGTAACACTGGGGTAGTCTTTTCCAAAGTCGCCATTGCTCGGACACTTGCTAAGCATTGGTTTGCTGGTGGGAGGTAGTGAGCGCTTGCCTTTGCATCACCTTTCCCCTCCCCCCCCCTTTTATTTTCCTTCCCTAAACTGTCTTTATCTCAACATATGAGTTTTTCTTACTTTTGCTCTTCTGATTTTCTCCCCCATCCTGATGCAGTGGGGGGTTGAGCAAGCAGCTGGTGGGTGCTTAGCTGCTGGCCAGGGTCAACGCAGCATGATTAGAAAAGATTATTAATCGTTTACTTTCTATCTGGACATGTGAATGATTTCACGATGGACGAAGACTAAAAGTATCAGCTTCTGCTAGCAGATCCGTGTCTAGAATTCCCTTTCAGCAAAGCTGGCATATCTATGTGGCCCTACTAAGGTTGAAAGTTTGAAAGCAGGAACTTTGACACTATATGAATTTTTACAGAAGTAGCTGAAGACTTCTACTGTTTTTAATCCTATATAGCTCTGCCACTAGCAGGGGATGTAAGTCTAAAGGGACCTTGTTTCACTGAGGGTAAGGAAGAGCTTTAAAATGTACATAAAGCACATCCTGTTGAATCGTTTAGTTTCAGGATCAAGTGGAAGATGTGTCATTTGAATGCATTATCTCTTGAAAATATTATAAAATGTTGGTAATTAAATCAACTACTTAGTGAAAATAACAATAACCCCTTGGGTTACTTGACTGAACCATTGTTTTCTTCTAATAAACATGTCTGGCTGTGACATTATGTTTGTGGGGTTTTTTTTGTACTTTACATTTCTGCATGTTCAGTGATCACTTTGCATTTCTGAAATGGTGTCTCCTGCCTTTATTGAACAATTTACATTTGTTTAATGGAGGCAGACCAACCATGCCCAAGTGTCCTTCATACTAAAAAATTCAAAAATATAATGTTCCTTAACCCTAAACCCTTCCAGATGCAAATTTCAGAAAAATTGGTCACAACAGCCAGAAAAATTTCAGAAAAATTGGTCAGCCTTATGAGGAAAGGCTGAGAGAGCTGGGACTCTTTAGCCTG
>RSEF01000001.1:85359680-85476691 GCA_003993805.1 Himantopus leucocephalus | reverse complement strand
TTAGAAGAGGCCCAGCTAAGAAGCAAAGGTACTGAACAAAATTGATCCCGTTTTACCTCAAACCAGGACAATACACAAAAGCATGCTCAGTGAATTCTTCAGAAAAAAG
This sequence comes from Himantopus leucocephalus, assembly GCA_003993805.1. Lineage (NCBI taxonomy): Eukaryota > Metazoa > Chordata > Aves > Charadriiformes > Recurvirostridae > Himantopus > Himantopus leucocephalus. Next base: position 85,476,582 of record RSEF01000001.1, on the reverse strand, counting down.
TTATTCTGAAGATCTTGCTCTCAAGAAAGAAAGTATAAGAGAAAGGTGATTTAGCTGCTTATTTTGGGTTAACTTCTATGCTCTGTGGAGAATTTTGTATGTACGCAACTAGAAGAAATACAGGCATTTAGGCAGAAATTTTGAGGTTATTACTGGGATCCAAAGGATGAACTATGCATCTGGAGGGCAAGTAGGTAACTAACTAGTACTTTGTCTTGGCTTTCATCTTTGTCTTGTCCATAAAATGGCAATACAACTCTCAGGTTTGAGGGCTTTTAGTATTCCCTAGAACTCAGTCAGGACCTTTCATTGCACCCCTGTTTTTTATTAGGTTGAGCTCTTCCAAGGATGGGAAAGAAACAGCTGCCAGAGACAAGTCAGGGTATGTGCTTGAGGACAGAAATGTTGTCAAGAAAAATATTGTAGTTTGGTAGTTTTGAGACAAAGTAGTTGGAGACATTCACCTTCCTTGTTTTACAGTTTATAGGCTTGAAAGCTGGGTCTAAGCATGGACTTTCAGTGCCCGGCTGCAGAGGAATCATCAAGTCGGTGTTAAGGGATGAAGTTCTCTGTGTAAGGGGCTCAGGAGAAGTAAGCAGATAAGTGCCCAGGATTCAGGGTAGACAGCACATTTTGTGAGAAGCCCTGCAGAAAACTAATGGGCAACACCTTCAAGAGGAACATTTGTAAAATTCCTTATCTCCACACGAATATGGGCACATATGAGTATCCACAGTTGAGTGTCAGTATAAGGGTAGGATTCACAACGTACCATTTTCTCCAGTGTCTCTCAGTCTTTTCCTTTGAGTCCTGATAAATGGTTTGGCCTTTCTTTGAAAGCACATACAGGTTGGGTGCAACTCCACTGCAATATGAGTAAAGTACTCCTCCAGAGAATGTAAGACCTGTATTCTTGCTCCTTCTGAGATAAAAAGGCTTGAAACTATTCTTCCGTTTCCCATACCTTCACTGCCATGCTAAAAAAAAAGTTAGAATGATTGCAAGAAAACACTAGACTAGAAGGCTCATAGAATCTCCCGTGGCACCCTGTGGTGATAAAACACCTTTCATGTGACCAGAGGGGATCAGAGCTGCTGCCTGATCCCTTACAGCCAAGTGCTGATTCCCCTTATGCTGGAGCTGATGGTACCACAACATCCAACCCTCCAAGGATAGCTTAGGCAATAACATTGGAACAGGGATAAAAACTCATTCTTTTGAGCTTAAAATATTTTGTCTAAAATTCACTGCCAGAAATATTAAAACAAGCTTCTGAGAAACACATTTTGAGCCTCGCTATTGTCTGTAGCCAAACTGTGTCTCACTGGTTTTCACTCCAGTATGTTCTAATGACCCTTTGTGTGGCTGACCAGAGGTTTAAGTCTGCAGGTTTATAGAATAAGTTTATGGAAATAGGTATCTGCTTGGTCCTTTGTTTTGTTTTGTTTTGTTTTGAAGAAGGGGCTTTATTCTGAGAAGCAGCACAGTTTACTGTCTCTAGTTCTAACAGAGGAAGGAAGTTCCCCAAGTACACTAAGATCTTGCAAGGACTTTAGAGATTAAATGTCATGTCTAAAATAGCACAGCAGCTTTAAGGAAAAGTTGGAATCTGAGGTATAGTCCAGTGACTTAACTATAAACCCAGTTTTTCTTTGAGGACTAGAAGACTTGCCAAGGTCTCCAGAAACATTTAAGTGCTTTGATTGAGATCCTCCACAAAATTAATCATGCATGGGTAGCATTTGCAACATAGAGATACCAGAAGTTCCAGTTATCCCCTTAGATGTTCAATGGAGTCTTTTCCAAAATCTCTCAGCCTTGACTCTTCTGCTCTAAGAAATGAAGGACCCACCAACCCTCTGGTGTAAGGAGGGAAGAGTTAGACTTCCAGTCCCATGCGGAGAAGTAGCTGGCAGTGTAAGCTCTGTAAATGTGTGTAGCGTACAACTGCAAATGCTAGAGACAGAGTTTTCTCCACAGATATAGTTGACCAGCTGTATGAAGTGATGTCAAAGGGTCTCAGATGGCAGCGACTGCAGCAATTACTCCAATTTAGTAGCCACTTTTCTTTAGCCTTTGACAATAAGGACTTTATTTACAAAAACAAATAGTCATTTCTAGAAATAGATGTGGTAGTGGTCAGACAGAAAGTTTTCAGTATCTCCCTCTACTTGCGTGTGCTAAAATCAGATGCAGAGCAGCCGCTCCAAGTCCAACCTCCCAACTCCGGTGTGAGTGAAGAGCTGGCTTTGATCTCTCATCAATAAACAAATACAAGAAAGGCTTTTTCGGCGGATGCGAGCACTACTGTTTCCAGGTAACCATGTCCTTTCCTCATTGATCACTATGGAAACCTGATTCCCTCCTTCTGTTTCCTCTAAATGAGAAAGCATGTTTCCCTGCTAGCAGAGAGGGGAACTCTTTGATTTCCTATTCCAGTCCTTGACTCTGCAATAGCAGAGGGTCACTTTCCATTCTAATATGAGGAGCTTAAATTTCAGCAATGTTGAAACAAACAGACACCCCAGGCAGTCTTGCAGCTGCTTCAAAATAACCTGCTCAAAATTCATTGAAAAGAAATGAAAGCCTTTTTTCTTACAGAATTGTGCTATTATGCACAAACAAAGACGTGGAACACAGTTCAGCTCCCATGCCTTCCACCAGCCCTTCCTGGTTGATAGGGCATTTCCACCTATGGGTTAATTACCATCATTCTTTGCTGATGCAAAGGAGTTCTGGAAGACTTTTGTCATGAACTTGAGCTCTTCTAAGGTCAAGATGAAACTTTCTGAGAACATGGTTCCCACCTTAAAGAGTGTTTCCCAAACCTCCTCCTGTCTGCATTTGTTCAGGTCTTCTGCTTAACAATTTGTGAGAGCTTACGAGCTGACATGGAGAAATGGCATTCCAAAAATGTAGACATCCTTCACCTTTCATTTTGGTTAAAATGCCCACCAGACAGTACTGATTTCACTTATGCTTTTATCTCCACTTCATATGTTCCCAGTTTAGAACAAAAGGAAAGGCAGCAGCAAGTCCCAGGCTCCCAAACATGGTCAGGTGCTTAAGTTTTATTGGAAAGCTTTTGACCACAAAAAGCTGTTTTTTTTTTTTTGTTTGTTTGTTTCCAAAGGTTTCAAGGATTCTGTCTCATGATGTTATTTAAGTCCTGCAATATTTTTTTTTTTTTGGTAATGTAAAGATCTGTGCTTTTCTTTCTTGGTAATCCCATCATATGCATGGAGTTGTTAAAATATATGGTGGTATGTTCTATCAGTACCTCAAATGGGTATATCAGCATTTTCCCCTACTTTCTAAGCATACATACTGAGATCTTAGCTTCCCACACATTTCAACTTGTATATTCGTGTGTCTTTATCCTGGGATCTTGGTGGGTCTGCAGCTATAAATGACATTATCCATTCGCCCTTGAATTATCGTTATTGCTTTAAAGCTAAAGACATCTGGAGTTTCAGACAACCAAGTAAAACAAAACAGCCCTTTCTTGTTATTTGCTTCCATGACAATCAGAGAATTAGTTTCCAGTCTAATAGATTATTTCCAACAAAATTACATTGCTCTTTTAAATTGTTGCCACTGAGGTTGGGGTGGGGAAAACCATGGGCAGACAGTATTTTGCTCCTTTGCTTCATGCTGTTTTAATGTGATTTTTCATATTGAAATTCCTGATTTCAAGACAAGAAAAGTCTTCCAGTGAAAAATCTGCACTGAGGGCCAAGAGTTTCAATATTTTTGCATAAAATCCTGAAAAATTAATAGCTTGCTCTAGCTAGTATTTTGGTGGGTTTTCTTTTTAAATTTTTGAGCGATCTAAAAAAAAAGAATTATTTTACCTGATCTTCCTCTGGATATTTTTAAGATCACTTTCTATCCCCCTCCAAGCATGCTACAGATGAAATTGGCAGAGGCCAGTCACACACTATATGCATTACTGGTCCAATTCTATTTTTAGATACACCCAAGAAGAAGCAAATGTAGCATAAGCAAGAAGCCAGAGAGCTTTTCCTCAAAGTGTGTTGTTGGAGGCTTTCCCTCTGCAAGAGAAGTCAATCTTGCAGGTCTTGGGAGAGCTATCTATGTGAGTTTTGTTACAGACTTCAAAGGGCCAGGATTTCACTCCAGATGAAAACGTTGGAAAAGAGCCTTACTTTGGCTACTGCATCAAAGGACTGGAGTGATGTAAAACCAAAGCTAAAAGCCCCTTTTCTGGTCCAGAGGATGATTCCCTCCAGCAGAGACACCACGTAAAACAGCACACAGCCTCACTCCAGATGCCTGTGCATTACTTTCCTTTGATGGATGCCCATCCCAGTTTAAGGATAGCTCCAAGTCATAGAAAGATCCACACTTTGACTTTACTTCAGCATGATATGAGCCTGCATTCCTTGCCTCTAAAGTATTGCCTCTTCTCAACATAAAGATACAATCCCCAGAATGGTACAAGCTTATGAACAACACTATAGAAAAAAATATGCTTTCCCCTTGCATACATGCATACTGCATACAGTACAGGTCTAAGAAGATATGCTAGAATTATACTCTCAGATGCTGATTGTTTTGTATTATTCAAAGAGCTTCTGCTGAGCTAATCCAAGTTGCTATTTCATATATTATAATAATTCACATGTGAAAAAGTACTCATTGTATCCTTCTAACTTCCAGTACCGTACTTTTTGACAGGCAGCAAATTCGTCTTTGTGATAAAACTAACCATGAGCCAGCTGGAGAGGAGATTAAAAAATGGGTTGCTGATTCTCTTATCAAGCCCCACTTCGGTTTCATGCCAGACTTAGTTATGGATTTTGGTTTTACGCTGCCATAGCAAAACATGCAGGAGCAGCAGCTCTGAAGGGTTCTTCAGGTTGCTGTCATCTCATAAGGAAGAGCACCTGTTTACATATAGACTGTATAAACGTGGGCTGGGGCTTTTGCAAACAACACAACTGTAGGCTTGGAGAGTTCTCATTCTGTGTTCAGTCTTGAAGAGATGTCAGAAACCCTGCTAACTGCTACATTGTATAGGTGTGGATATAGCAGTATGCATACATGCACATATTTGTGTTCTTATATCTCACAGGTAAAATTTTGTGTCATATTGTGGGGAAAAAAACTACTATAGTTGGGTTCTTGAACTAGCTACCTAGGAGAGGTGGCTTTTAGGATAAATGTCTGCTGGCAGCGTGTGCACACCATGTGGAGATGCTCACTCTGGACCCACCAGGTGAGCTCAACTATGCCCTTGCAGAATGCCTGTTAAATATCCATTATGAAAAAACACGGTATTAACACAGCTGGAGTGCTCCAGGAGCGCAAAGGTGCTGCCTCTCAGTGTGCTGAGCTCTGCGGGCATCCCGGCACATTTACAGCTACCTGGCCTCTCTGCCCAGTGCTGCATCAACTACACAATACTTCTTCTGCTCCTATTTCCACAGTTGCAAAATAGATTTCACAACACAAGTGAGGATTTGGAAATGTTTTTGTTCATGGCTGCTCCCCCACATATCTTTTCAAACTCCAACATTCTAGTTTTAATGTTCCAGTGTTTTGTGGCAAAGGACAAACTAAAAATCATAGGAAGAAAATCAATAAATCCATTTCTTTTCCTCAAAGAAAACGTAAACCAAAAAGCTTCTTAGTAAAGATCCCTTGCTCTCCAGTATATAATGTTGATTGTGAATATCAAAATTTAAAATAGAAAATAAGTTTGCAGAACCAAAATATATTTTTAACAAAGCCACACAAATCACTTGAGGATATTTTCAAAATCTACTTTTTCATCAATTCTTTGTGAAATAACTGACTGTTTTGGCCAGCTTTGGAAGTTGTGCTAGTGATTTGTGCATCAGAAAAATAATAATACAGACGATCACCAAGACAGTAAGGCTTAGCTTGTGAATGTTTGCAAAGCAGAGCTGAGAATCTCAGATGGAAGCACTATAGAAATAAATAATAAAAAAAATCATAAATTCTACAGAAAACTTGTTCTTTAACAGAGATAAAGTTTATCCTGACTGGTATGAAATATTAAGCTTTTCCAAAAGCCAACACACAAACAGAATCAAAGCAAGTAAACAAAATATTAAAGAACTACTGTAAAACACTGTACTGTATAAACCCAGAAGGGGTCACTCCAATTCTTAGCTATCACTGCCTTCATAGAAACTTAGTGGCACCGCATGAAATGTTTAGAAGTGCCTAACGCACTTGGATGCTCCTGAAAATGTTATCCATGAGTCACCTTGCCATTTTGATAAGTTTACTATTCATTAAAAAACAGGCCAGTGTCTAACCCCATCTGCAACAGCCAGTACCAGAAACTTCAAAGGAGATTAATATCAGAGTAGGTCCTTCACCTACCTGTGCCCCTCACTTATTTACTCTGGTAGACAAAGGCTGGTTTGTGCCCCAGCACACCTATTTCCAGCAGGGACTGCAAGGAAGATACAGGCCTCTGAGGATCTCAAGTCTTATGTCACGTAACCCCAAAAACTTCGTGAAAATTTCTGCCATTGCAAACAGAAGCTAAATTGTGAATCCTGAAGGCAACCGCATTATACAAGAGAAGAACTTTAGCTGTTTAGGTACATGCAGTCAGTTTTCTCATCCTTTTTTAGCCTCTTGGTGCAGTGTAATTTCCCTTTGTTCCAGCAGGTAGAGCTGTGGCTTCAAATATTTTCCAGAAAAGCAGCTGGTCTATTCATTAGGGTTGAGCACTGTCTCCCCAACTGCATGACTTTGTGTTTTAGGTTAGAGCTATGAAAAAACAAATCTAAACCAAAGCACAAGCATTCTGCTTGCACTGCCATAATTGGTAGGAAGTTAAAACTGGGATCCCATCAGCTGGACAATCCTTAATCTCACTGTGACAACTGTAAAAATACCCACAAACAAATACTTAGTTATATGGGCTGAAAAGCTGTGCTAAAAGCCTAGCTATGTAAATGAAAAGGATGCACTGGGAGGCAACATGAGGTGATGATTTTCTGTCATAAACGAAGAGATGGATCATCCAGTCTTTTGAACTCCTGAAGCATCACCAACAAAACCAAAAACACTTCCTCCCCGCCTCCCCTGCCCTGGAAGGGACAGAAAGGAAACTTTTCAAGATGGATAGTAATCCTGTGGAGTGATGTATGTTTTTTATATTTTTAGCTAAGACTCCAAACACAGAACAAAAGAGAATCTGGAAGACTTTCATTTTTTTAAATCATAGATTGCTTAATCAGTATTTAAACCTTTCTTTCCCTAGCTTGTCCATATATTTCCTAAGTCAGTCAGAACCGGCTGGTTTAGATAAAACCTCACCAAACCCATAGTACTGGTCCCATTTGTGGATTATCACGGATAGTTTATGAGGCAAAAATATTAACAGTTTCTTGACCTAGCCTTTTCTGAACCTGGACCAGGCCTGTAGTGACAATTACACAGATGTTTAATGGCTGGAGAGAATTAGATCTCTAGTCTTACTTCAGTTTCTAATGAACAGCTGTCTGTACCAGAAAGAGAAACATCCTGAGTGCTGCTTCCCATGACAGAGCTGACACTGAACATGAAGACTGAATCGCAAGACATGGTGTCTCCAGCCCAGCCCTGAGATGTGGTGCCAGACAAGTGAGGAGGGCGGTTTCTCTATACAGAATCCTGCCTGGAGGTTTCACACACTGCCTGAGTGACATCTTTGGAGGCTGAAGCAATAAAATATACTGGAATAATAAATTAACCTCCAAACATGAAGAGACAATTATTAACATTTTACTACCCTTTCTGGATTTAATTGATAACCTGATGACCTTATGACCTTTATTCCTTTGGAAAAATATCAGTCCCATCCAAGGCATAATACTTCTGTGGCAGAACTGTAATTATTGAGCTGTTTGAAATTGCTTACAAGGCACAGTTAGAGGCCGTGCAGGAAAATATGAATATTGGGTATTATAAAGAGAAAGAATGCCATTCTCCAGTGCTATGGTAAAAAGAAACTGAATTAATGTGTTCTGACATCAGTGAACAGTGGTGTTTCAATGCAGGCAACGTTAATTGCATTGTTTTCCATGGAATTAGTGTGACAATTTGTTGGGGCTGAGTTCTCAAATGGTAGAAATTAGTGTAGTTCCATCAAAATCAATGAATCCATGTTTGTAGAGGATCAGAGCAGTAGCGTTTCGCTTTTTTCCCTGCAGCCTGCTGATATTACATCATTTTACTCTACTATCTTTCATTATCAACATCAGCTGATAACAGTTCTTAACATGTTTGGGCCATTCACACACAGCAGAGCTGCACATGCTGGCTTAGGCAACGCCGGAGATGATGCGTTAGCCTGAGTAGTATGTCTTCCTTAATCCAATATTAGAATTGCCATGGAAACCTCTTAGCAACATAGAAGATGAAAATGGAACGAGAAAGGAAAGATGCAGTCAGCTCAAATGATAGTTCTAGGGGCAAAAAACCCCAAACCGTATAAATTGACTAGCCTTGGGAAAACACAAGAAAGAAAACTAAACTGCATCTGAGAAGCTCATCTTTCAGATTCCCGGGTGGATTATCTCCTCACGTCTTTCACATCCTTCTGCTTTTTGTGTTAGCAACCAAAATAGCCAAGTTGTTGTGATGCCTGCCCTGGACATTGTATTACAGATTGCACTGGTGTGCTCCAGTCCTTGCAGAGGCTTGATTTTACCTGCTGGGAAATGGTGGGTAATTTCGGTACTTTAGAAGTAGCTCATTGTTTTTCTGTGGCAGGCCATCCTTTTTAGCATGATCTTTTAAGATGTGCTGTGGTTCAGATATCCAGCCTATCTTTTAGTTTTGACAACAACCAGTTTTACTGGAAGGTCAGCCTCAGGTCTTGAGCCTTTTTTCTTTTTTTAACTGTGGGAATGTCCTTCTCAGAGTCGGTATTATCCTATAGAATACACTGAATGTTGAGCAATATACATTTATTCGGTCACTGACAAATGGTTCCTCCGTGGTTTGACAGTTTTTGACTGCATGGGCAAGATTTAAAAGAGGATTAATGAAGATAGAGTAGACTGACTTATGTTGAATGTGCCTGAGGAAACACTTTAACACAGGTGCAGGTAAACCTCACCTCTGAGTTGGTTAGACATGAATCAGCTCCAGTCTGGGAACCATGAAGCCATGGTAACATCCAGGGTAATATATAGGTTGAATATTGAATACATACATTCACTGGAGCACAACACTGAGACAACATGGATATAACAGCATTTCCACCCAGCTCAGGACTTCTGTAAAGAAACTTGAATTTGTCCTTTTTGCAGCTTGGAGGGGGCCTGAATTTAAGAGGCCCAGTATTCAGTGTTTTCTGAGAAATCAACTGCTGATTTTGATCCTTACTGTTAACTAACTCCATTCACCTGAATATACACAGTTTAGTCTCATGCATTCCTACCTATTCACCAAGTGCACGTGCAGTGATGTTTCTCCTGTAAGTGATCTTTGACAAGCTTATGCAGCAGACACAAAAAGTAGGCTATGTAAATGACTCAGGAATAAGGATTTTTACAGGACTGACAGCTGACATAATCAATTGTTGTACAAATAGGTTCCACTCCTACTGGAATTCACAAGGGAGAGTCATACAGTGATTATTGTTGCTTTCATCAAGGCCAACCTCAACAGCTACATAAATGCCTAAGACAAACCAAACTAGTCATTGTTTATAGATGTCTGAAGTCTAAATGTCATGTTGGAAATCACAGCAAACTGCTTTCTTTACCGTAAACAAGGAAAATACATTTTATAGGTCTTTTGTAGTATTAAGGACTTTTTTGTTGTTGTTTTTCATTTCCAGGAGAGCTCAAATAAAATAGTCCCAGGGACTGAAAGCAGAAGGACAAATATCTTTAAAGATCAAACATAAATTACCCAATAATGTCAAATTAGGTTAAAAGGTAGTATTGCACTAGTAAGATGTAAAATAAGACATCCCACTAGATGGCTAAAAGCTTCAAAAGCAACAGTGTGTTGTGTGAATATTGAAGAGGTAGGCATTTTCAATTACCAATGGGCTTCTGATATTTTTCAGTTTATTAACAGATAGATAAAAGCAATTTTGTGCAGGTGCATTAAAAAAATAATGTTTGTGAAAATCAATAAAGCAACTTTTACTTAGTTATACCAGACTTACGATACTCAAAAGATTTACTGTCAGGTTAAACCTTTGGATATCTGTGTAGAATTATCATAAAAGCTGATGTCCATTGTCCACTCATACAGACAGGTAAAAAATGCTGTCCTTAAAAGTCGTTGCAAATTCTGCTTTAATAGATTTGCAAATTATCAGTTTTATCTCTTACATTCAGGCATAGTACCATCTTGCATTATTTATGAGCATGTGAACTCCAGTTCTGCTTTGAGACAGTTGCTAATCCTACTTCCTTTAAAGCACTGCTTCTTATTCTTTATTCATTACATTTTGTGGAACTTCAATCATTAATAAATAAGACTATTCTTATACTTCTAACTCAGTTATAAGCTCATCAAAAAAGGTTCCAGTCTGCAAGGAGCAAAGGTCTGAAACACCTGTCAGAGGCAAACTGTAGATGGAGAAAACTGATCACCTATGAATGAGAGCATACAACGTGGCTGCCTGCAGCAGCAGCAGGAGGCTAGACATGATGGCCCAGAAAATCACTGTCAGCATAACAGGCTTTGATTTCCTGACTCGTCAAATAAGGTGATGAGCACTTTACTTGTTGGTCTAGAAAGCAGCAAGATAGTAAACCTCTAATATCATATTTGTGCAAAACCCAGCTATTCTGCTGCAGTAGTTTAGAAGCCACACAACTTCTTCATTCACAAGGCACTCTATATTTTTAAGTATGTGACTGCTGCTTATAATAAGGCTAATAAACAGGCAGTGATTCCAGAAAGGTTCTTAAAATGGAAAAATCCACATAGAGAATAGACCATAATGAGCTAGTTTTTTAAGGGAAACTGGAGCTAAATGGTGGCTGAATTATTCTTCTCTTCCAAAACCACTTGAAAAAGCCCAATAGAAGAATAAACCCTCTAGAAATGTTGTTTTATTTGAATATTGTTTTGCTGTATTCCTTCCTGCCTGTGGTGGTAAAATTAGACCAAATGAGATAGCAGCAGTTGGTTATGTTGGCAATTATGTGTTATACCTCTTCCATGTCATGTGTATACCATTTTCAACTTATTTCAATATGCACATGAACAGAGAGCTTTAAATTTTCAAGAAACAAGTTCCCTAAGCGCAAGCAGAAGTAAGGTTGAAGAGGCCAGTTTACAGGGTGGAAAACCCACGGCTTGATGACAATGTAGCCTCATTAGTTTCTCCTCTATTTATTTCACATACATAAAAAGGAGATGTTCCCATTAGTGCTCTCATTAAGCTCTTGATCCACCTGACCTTGTGTACTACCTCCACAGGCTTTCTCCAAGGCACCCCAGAGATTTCCCACTAAATCCCAAACAACCTTTCTAGCCGGCAGTTCAATGCCTCGTGGCATGTGGTTAGTTAATTGCAGCAAGCAGGGGGATAGTCTGGCAACGAAAAATCTTCAGAAGGGGAGGGCAGTTTAAAATGGTAAGATCTGGCTATTTGCTTTGCCTGCATCTGATCCTACCTCCAAATAGTCCAATGGGAGAAGAAATGGGCTTAATTTAATTAAATCCAACATATTAGCCTTAATTAGTCTGCAGAGGATGGTTGTACGGATACTGGTTCCTGAAATCTAAACTTCGATGAAAAGCTAAAGGAAAAACTTGATTAAAACTGCCCATAAAATTATTTGTATGTGGAATTAAAATTGCAGTTCTCCATTTGTTAGCTCATGATAGTAACTAGATTATGAGTCAGGACAAATCAGCAGTAATGCTGGTTATGTGTGGTAACAGGAACTCAGTATCGGACCAAGGTGAGAATCTTGTGTGTTTTTGTCAGTCAGCCTTAGCTCCTCAGATGTTGCTGATGTTGCCACTTCTAGTGGAGACACAAGTATGATCCTCTTCAAGGCAGAGGGACGGTATGTATTCCTTTTAAATACATGCTCTTTGGAAGGAAAATAATAGTATTGGATGCATCTGTTTACACAAGGTTTTAAGAAACTCTACAGAAACAAGGACTTCAGGGATGAAATGTCAGAAAAGACACATGGTATGGCACAACAGTAGAAGGGAGGATTTCATTCAGCAAGGCTGGGACTCAAGCCCTACATTGTAGGAGGACACAGGAGAAAGCAGCTGAACGTTCGGAGTCAGCCTGGCACGTTTCCTGCAAGTGGTAAATTGTAAGAAATTTGAATTAAATGCCCTAGAGGATCAATATGTAACAGCAGAGTTGGAAGCGAGGGCTGAAGAAATCCTACAGGTAGTTACACTCTCTCTTTTGCATATGTCTGCAATTGAATTTCATGAACGGGAAAGCATTTGAAGCACAGTTTGCTTTGCATTGTTATTACTGACCAAAAATGAACTAATTTCCAAGGAAAGCACAGCATGGCAAAGAGGACCTGTTCAAACAAAAGCAAAAGGAATGGAATTTGAAGCATTCCTGATCTCCAAATGATTTTATTGTCTCTGTATTTTATCATTATGTTCCCCCATCCAGTTGAAAAAAGGCTGCATGGAAATGGGTTCCTGATCCAGGATTGTTTCTATCCTTTAATGTTTGCTTTCCATTTCTTACTGCTGAAAATATAGGAATGTGACAGGAAAAATACACCTGAACCACACTTGCACACTGGGGAGGCTGTACTATAAGGGAAATTGGCTAGAGAAGACATCACTGGCAATTCTGTCAGCACCCCTCTGCTTTACCAGGTGTAAAGCACAGCACTGACTGGCTCCAAGGGCTGCAGAGAAGGGCTTCTCCACTGCTGGGACAATCATCGTGTTGAAAGTTCAGGGTAGCATAAACAATAAAAGACAGGGTAACCTGCAGGCTCAGATGCTCGGTTCGCAGAACAATCTGATCTGCGGCTGAATTCACACTGATTTAATGCAGGAAACAGTAATTCTGGTCCCTGATGCTCCATTTGTAGCTGGAGAGTTTGGCACAAGTCTGCTCTAGGATTTTAAAATGGTACCCCATCATGAATTCTATTTAAAAAGCAATGCAATGTAGCAGTCAACAAGGTGCCTCATTAGTTCTGCAGAGATGCTCAGCAGGGGATACTCTTTTCTGCTCTAAAATAGCAGGAATTAGAGCGTAACAGAAGAAAAGTGGCTTTCTCTTTAAACAAAACCCAAGCACTTCCTTTCCATCACTCACCCTTTGTAATTTCTTATCTTTTTGTTTCTCTTAGAGGCTCATGTCCTCTGATTTAAAGAAAGGAAATATTTTTTCACTGTTCTTCTTAGTTTTCTTTTTAAACTGTGATAGAAGGAATGAATACTTTGTTTAATCTTTAGCTTTAAAGTGACCAGATATCCAGAGAGAGCCAACGCAGCCCAGCTCTTACACCACAGTAAACTCAGCATAAAGTTCATGGGTAAAAACAGCATGATTATATACATTTGTAACTGCAGGAGCTTGTCTGCTACAGGATCACACCACACTATTCCACGGTGCTTTGTTCACAGGTCTGTATCTCCAATGTGCCAATACAGTGTAAATTGAGGTATGTCACCTGGCATAGAAAAAGTTAACAAAAAGAAAAGCAATTAGATGTCTTGCTTTTATAGAGAGTAAGAGCTGTTTTAATACGTATTAAATATTTTTTTTAGGTTCATAGCAGATTCCATCTCTTAAATTTGTCTTTTAGTAAGCCCATCAGAGAAAAGCCTGACTGACTGGTGATATCTTACGCCAAACGTTTTGTGCACCACTGCTATTACAAGGGTAGCACAAAGGGCCAGGTGAGGGCATTCCCCTGCTGTGTTAAGGACTATTCAACAGGAAAACATGTGTGGCCTTATTTCAGGGAGGAGGGTGTGGGTACTTAGCAATGTGTTTTATACACACTTTTGTTGTGAGTTTGGGAAAGTTTTAAGATTTTATACTTGCTTGAAAACATTTGCCCAAACTAGAAAGCAAAGAGCAAGAGCCTAACTTTTTTTTAGCATCTTAAAAAATATCCTCATAAATTTTGAATACTCTCAGTAAATTAGAAGAAATGCATCATTGCCATCTACTAATGCCTTTCTTCAGTTTACTATTACAAAGAATAACCTTTCCTTATTTAACATTTAAATCATGCTATGTAATCTCTGTCCCCAGTATAACACCAGCACGATGTTTCTCCCTACAGTGTATTTACTGAGTTATTGATATGCATCCTAGTCTCACTCGCTCACCTCCTGAGTTCCTGTTGCCTATAAATATTCTGAAGGAGCTCCTAGAGTGTTTGGTTTTCCAGAGCACATACATCAAACAGGAACAGTAAGGCTGCTGCTTACTATCAGCATCATAATGAATATTTTTGAGTAAAGGAAAGAAATGGATGGTTCAAAGCTCCTCCCTTCCCCAGCATTTGCTGCTAAATTGATCAACACAAATGCTGGGAGGCCAGCATTGGCTATCATGACAGAATACAACCAAAATCACTGAGGAAAATATTGTCACTTATCTGACAAGATAGAGAATAGGAGTGGGCAGAAAAGGGGAATCCAAACTAATGCCTAAGTCTCCAGCCAATATATTATCTCGTGGAGTGTGCCTCTTAATTATGCAGCTTCACCATAACATACAATCCTGGCTATATTTTATCTAATACTTGTGGATTTTTTAGTCTCTAAAGAGAATAGATTTTATATAAATAAAAAAGCATCAAGCATATCTATGTATACCTGAATAAAATACATACTTATGCATATTTTGACCCTTCTCCTATAGTTACCTTTCATGGCATACAATATGCCACAAACTTGTGCCACCCTTCTCAGCAGTGAGACCTTTTCTTTATAGCTAACAGAAAATTGCCAAAATCAGTGAATTAGCGTATGCTGAGCTCCATTCTGCTGCAACTATTGTGCTCTCTGTACCCGAGCTATCTCATTTAAAGTTACCTCAGATATATCTACATACTGCTTACAGAGATTGCTGGGATGGTACATACATCATATCATCTGAGTAAGACCTTACATTTTGAGTAGTCTAATTTTCTCCCATATGACCTCCTGTGAAGTGAATTGTAATTATTATGAAGAGTAATAGAGCCCGGTCAAATGTGGAATTACTGTATGCACTTACAACAGTCATTACAATAGCAACATATGGGAAAAAAAATGTTGGCAGCTATCAGCTGTGTCCTTTCTACTCTTGTGAACATCAGAAAACATTTTGAGAAGTTAGCCTGCTAATCTGCTTGAATGCCACATACACTTAAGGAACAAATAGATATGCCAAGCCTCACCATACATTTCCCTTTTTTGCAGAGCTTCTTTCATAAGAAATAAATTTCAGCACTTGGCTGAACTAAGTCTGAAAAGGGAATTCTTACTGAAGAGAACTGAAGGGTGTTTTTATGCTGCTGTTTTATGCTCTAAAGTGGATCAAAAAGCTTTTACTCATAATCGTGCCCAAACAAATTGACTTTGAGATCAAGGTTTCTACATGTTATTCTCAAAAAGGGCAGTAAGCAAAATCTAGGCACCTTAATCTTGCCAAAAAGATATTCTTGCAGCTTTTCAAGCAGCTTATATTTTACACAGTGAAAAGTCCGTAGCAAGATGAAAGTCTGTACCTAGGGGTCTCTAGAAGGTTCCTTGTCCAGGGTGGTTTGTGTCTTTTCATGCTACCTAATCAGTAAGACTTGGTAGCTGCTACGTGAAGTATGCAGATTGGCCTGCCTCAAAACCAAATAAAACTTCTAACAGACTAGTTCATAAAAAAGTGATAGGAGGATACGGGTGACTTAGCAACTCTGTAAATCTGAAGTGTTTCATAAACTGTACTAAAGAAAACCAGCCTTCAGGAAGACAATTGCAGTCTGGCAGTAACCATCTCCTTTTGGAGTTGATCTCTATGGGGACCTGACTAAGTGACTGTGTTAGAGTGCATTTACAGTTTCTCATACAGTTTGATTTCATAGCTATATGAAGACCATAATTCCCAGGCCTATTGTTGCCACTAGGACACTAAAACAGCTGTATCTACAATGTGGAATACAAGCAGGAAATTGAAATTACCTGGCAACTTCCAGTCCGCGTATAGAACCGGTATGTGAGATAGGGCAGGGGCTGCTGAACTACATAACATCCATTAATTTATCTTATTCCACCCACTTTCTTGTACAAATTTTGAAACTATATTAAACAGAAGCAGAAGGAAAGCTAGGGATCCTATCAAACCAAACTTATCAGTGTGTGTTAAATAACCAGCATGAATAAGGGCCTCATTGCCTTCTTATACTTCACTCACATGGTATTTCTGGAGATTTTTTTGGTTCAGACTCAATGACACAGGGACAAATATCACCAACATTACTTTTTCTGCCTTCTGGTCTGCACCTCTCTTAACAATACAGCTTGATTTCTTGCTCCAACCCTGTGCTGGCCTTAAAACGACGTCTGGGTCTCTGCCTTACTGGTGGACTTATTAAGAAAATCAAAGGAATCATATATATCATATATATCATAAGTCCTAGCCACAATGGGATACATGACTTTTAGAGTGGATTCAATCTCTGGAAATCATCTGATGATATCAGAATCTTGGTGTCATTTAAAATACACAAGTGTGCACACACACATTTACAGAAATAATACACACATTAAAAAGTGAAAACCAGATTCCATCAAAGTCAATTAGAAAACTAATTTCAATTGTGCTGAAGCCAGGATTTCAGCCTGTGAGGCTTATAATTGGAAACTTTAGCTGAATGATTTAAGACTGAAAAATTAATGCATTGATGAGATGTTTGAAGTTGCTCACTAACTCCATAATTCTGCTGAACATTTATAAGCCTAAAGATATTTACCCTTCTTTAACTGCATCTCCAATATAATAAGACTGAGATTTGAAAGACCCCTCTGCCAGTAACTCTTGTTGCCTTACCAGCAATGCATAGGCAGCAATGCAAATTCTGTGAAGTCATAACTCCCATTATCTTCTTACTCTTTAAGATATAACTGAGGGCTGTATCCAGCCTTACTACAGCTTAATTAACAACTCTGTTGATAGACAAGCTATAAAAGAGCATCTGTAGATCTGTAAAGGAAAAAAGATTGAAAAAGTAGCAGAAGCATACTTGCATACTAGAGTTAAACACTTATACTTTTAATTGGATATTGGAAAGTGCAATTTTAAGAGTACAATTTCCCTTACATGGAATTAAAGCAAGTCAAATGATAGACTGATGCTTTGCGATCTAACTTGAGCGTATTTGTCAGGCTGAAGTCCTTTCCCTTCCTCTGTGGAAGAAATGAGATGCATTAGCCCACATCCCAGTATATATTTATGTCTTCCTTCTCTTAAATGCCCTGACATTGCCTTCCCAGCTGCTTCCAGTGCTTAATCTGAAAGGGAACAGCAGCCTAATGGTCACTGACTTGCCCCCTTTGCACAGAGTTTAGGCAGGTGAGCCCTTGGGCCTTCTTTATGACATTCTTTGCTTTGGCGCAGGGATGCAGCTTTTTTAGCTAATCTCAAAGGTCACTCCATCTTTTCCTGCTCCCCGTTAGAAAAAGTAGTTCTGAACTCACGTAATACTGGAAAGACATATTTTCAGGGGAAGGTATTTCCTTTGCTTGTTCCGGCCATCACACCTTACAAAAAATAGGGGTTCTTCTTGAGTGATTTTGACTTCCCATTTTCTAGCCACTCAACTTATCAGAGACACATCAAACAACTGCTTCATTGATGTTAGATTCCCACATGCAACTCATGGAGGGTTGTCTGTCACTCACAGGAAGGGAAGTGGCATGAGGAATAGTCAAAAAGCCAAGAGAAGGTAGTCACAGTACGTGCTTCATGCAATGCTTTTTCTCCAGGGGCTGTCTATCATGATGTTTTACCCATTTGTATAAAGTTGTGTACATCTGCTGTACGTCTGGGCTCAAAATTTCAAGGGACAAAAGAATGTAAAGCTCTTCTATAAATGATAATTGTGTGCAACTGCCAGTCTGAACTATATTTGAAAAGGTGAACTTGAAGCCAGAGTTCCTTACCCATGTTTCCAGTCCCCACAAGCTATACAAGAGCTTTACGTAGTTATTTCTCCTTTTAAGAAGCACTGCACAGGCAAGAACAGTTGCTGAACTGTTCCCACAGTTCTGCTCACATTTTGTCAAAATAGGAAGTAAGAATGAAGCGGAGGGTATTTTTTAATCAAGAATAGCACAGCTAACAATTAGAACTTCCCCTGAAGATGGGAAGGTTTTTGTGCAACAAGATGAAAAGGGAATCAAAGTCAAGAATATTTCTCAGTGAAAAAGATTGATATGACTATCCTGAGGCAAACCGTCATTGGTGTAATCAGAAGCAGCAGCCATCAGAGGATAGGAATAGTGTCATAGATTGCCTGACAGAACATGACAACTTGGTTCATAAATAGCTTCTTCTGTGAAAACAGATCCTACAGCAGAGAGGCAAAAACATATTGCAAAGGGAATCAACTTTATGTTGTGCTAGCCTCATTCTAATTAACACGCTAGTCCTCGGGCAAAAGGAGCCCTCTTCTACAGCCCACACTCCAGATTTCTGGTGTCTCATATCTTCTAAAACAGAAAAGACAAGGTTCATTTTTTCTGGATAAAACCAATCTATCAAATCAGTATAGTGAAAACTACTTCAGGAGGACACACAGACTCTGCCCTAGCAGCACCGACTAAGCAGGAACTTCAGTAGAGGCTATTTTTCATCTCTACTTACTGTTTTTTTAGCAGATTGGTGTAGCATGCGAGGATATTTCTGAGAAGTGCAAGACACCTCTGGGAACTAGGTCTATAAAAAGGAAATGAAGTAGGAATAAAAAATTGCAGTGTATTAGAATGAATATGCACATGCAATGCGAATATATCCATTTTTAATGACACTTTTTATAACTTTCAGTGAAGTAGAAGCTTATGGATTTCTAATTCTGAGAGAGTGGTAATAGAAAATGATGTCTTCTTCAAACAAGGTCACCCTTACAGAGTGGGCATGTGCCCCGTCCAGCTAGATATCGCTAGTCCAGTGCACACAGTACTCACAGTACAGGAAAACACTGCATGTTCTTAAGCAGAGCTATGCAAAGAAGATCAGTAATTATCTAAGGAGAACCAATTAAATTTTGTGCATACCAGGCTATGTTGTCACAACTGAAGTGTTGCACCTTCAGCTGTGGCCTCCCAAATGGCACGGATACTAGTCACATTCCTTTCCATTTAATCCTTATTTTCCTTTGGTTTTATTGCAGGTTAAATGCAACAAAATATTACCTAACATTCCTGCAATGTTAAATAATGGACCCAAATGCTAATGGAGGTAAAAAAGAAAATATTTTGACATTTTATGCAGTGGGAGATAACAATCAAAAGAATGGTTCCAGTATTTTATTGCTCCAATAATTTCCTATGTTCATGTTGGCAAATTTGTCCTTGGTGATGACAAATTTAGTGGTAAGTTTTAAGATTACTGTGTATGTAAGACTCTAGAGTCTGTTCTGCTTTTTCTTTGCTTTCCTGAGTTCATATGTACATCTTTACCCCTCCGTATTATAGACACATCTGATTTAATACATCTCTGATAAAGCCTAGATCTTTATTCTCACAGAAACGTAACAAGGGGTACCTACAGGACCCAGCTCCTGCACTGGGCCCCAGGCTTTTCGGGGCAGCTACTGCTGCTGCCCTGCATGGGTAGGCCGGGAGAGGCAATGAAAGAAAAAGCCCCCGAGTGTGTGAGAAGCACAGGGAGAGGACTGAGAAGGAGGGAATGGGACACTGCTAACAGCTCCTGGACACCATCTGGGGAACGGGGTAGAGGTAAGTGCAGCAAAAGAGACTTCTGAGCTGCAGAGGTGCGACGTGGGTGCCATCCCTCCGCTCTGGGAGCCCCACAGGCCTCGCCTGGTGCGCCAGGGAGTGTGCCAGGGCCTGCAGGCACCCACAGCCCTGACCCGCCCCGGGCCAGTCCCAGGGGATGCTCTTAAAAAAGTGAATTAGAACCACAGAAGCATAGAATCATTTGGGTTTGAAGAGACCTTTAAGATCATCAAGTCCAACCATTAACTTAGCACTGCCAAGTTACCACTAAACCATGTTCCTCAGCACCACATCCACACATCTTTTAAATACCTCCAGGGATGGCGATTCCACCACTTTGCTGCGCAGCCTGTTCCAATGCTTGATAACCCTTTCAGTGAAGAAATTTTTCCTGATAGCCAATCTAAACCTCCCCTGGCGCAACTTGAGTGCATTTCCTCTTGTTCTATATCTTGTTACTTGTGAGAAGAGACTGAGCCCCACCTCGCTACAACGTCCTTTCAGGTAGCTGTAGAGAGCGATAAGGTCTCCCCTCAGCCTCCTTTTCTCCAGGCTAAACAGCCCCAGTTCCCTCAGCCGTTCCTTAGAAGACGTGTGCTCTAGACCCCTCACCAGCTTCGTTGGCCTTCTCTGAACACACTGCAGTACCTCAATGTCTTTCTTGAATTCTTCAGCACTGCGCTTTATTTTTCTTCTGCTGTCCCAGCAGGTCAGCAAAAGGGTGGTTCAGCAAGGCTGAAGCAGAGCAAAACAAGGGAATGGAGCCCAGCTAGTTGCCGAGCTGCCCCGGGCCTTGCCGACTCCCTCCGTCCACCCCACTGTGAGAGCCCTGAAGCACTGCTGAAGCGACTGCGCTCACCGATTTGCAGGGCAAACCTCCCCTGCAATTGCAAACTGAACTAACTCACCCAGAGTGAAGCTTTTAAGGTTTGAAAAAGTTTGAAAAAGTTTTAAAAAGTTTACCTAGTGGCTATCACCATAATATTTTAGAGAAATTTGCATTTTCTAATGCAGGGCTCTTGTAGCTGTTCAAGTGCCATCTGTGGGCTCAGCTTTTTGATAAATATTTATACTAAAGATAAGTTGACAAGCTTAGGTGAAGGAGCAGCTAGTTAATCTCTCTAATTTTACAGTCATCCAACAATTTCAGCTAAGGACTCTTCTTTCTTTATATTTTTTCTCTTTACTACTGCAAGTGCAGTGCTAACAGATATATCTGCTTTCATATACCTTTTAAAGTTGTTGTGATAAGTCTGTTTTGAACAGAATCTGTGCCAGTGTTGCTTGACATGGCAGAAGGACTGTTTGGGTGCTCAGTTGTTGCATGTTAAAGGGTCTGCTGCACACTTGGCTGCATGGCACAGGCACACTTTCAGGATTTTCTTTTAAACCGAGATCAGTTAGAAATTTGTGGGCTAGGATTGCAGGACTGTTTTGTAGTCTAATTTCTTGTTTTCTCTATGATTTGGATTTCCACATGCAGCTGACCTCACAGGAGAGCTATTGGGATCATTTCTGAGGCCTTTTGAAACAGTTTTATAAAAAGCAATTGAAAAATTAAGCATAGTTATGAAATGCTTCCAGCCTATCATGCAAAAACCAAAATCAACATCAGAATACAGTGTTTCAGTCTCTGCTCCCCTCACCTTGAGAGGCTCATCTGCTTGTTATAGTAGGATGGAGGGAAGTCAGTAGTGGTGAACCCAGTTGAGGAAAGAAGGATTTTGGTTTATTTAAAAGGTGTTGTTGAATAAAAGAGCAACTTGCAGCCATTGCTGCAAGAGAAAATCATGATTTTCAATTTTATTAATATTCAAAATAGTCTAATTAAAATCTGAACTTTGTTTTGTTTTTCTTTCTGGGAAAAAAACCCTCAAGCTTGGGACTAGCAATTACAAAGATGAATAACTGCATAATAAATACTAATCTGAGCCTTGGTAATTAGACCCTGCAGCATTTTGACTTTTAAATGAGAATCTGGTTCTGAATGGGTACACAAGAAAGGCAAGCAATGTATAACAGATGTAAAGAAGTAGCTTACAGTCATCTTTGTACAAGCCTGGTGTATCTGCAGTGTGCCTCAGTACAGAACTTACACTGTATTTTGCCACAGGGAACTTGGTAATATTTGTTTGTGCTCAGCTGTAATCTAAAGGCCCCTGTCATAGTAGATAGGGCTTGGATGTGACATTCTCAAACATAGTCTAAATAAGCAAGGTGCCTAGGACCTAGCCACAACAGCAAAGGAGCTTAGAAATTGGGCCTAAAAAGTTTTGTCCATCAGGTCATGCTGTATACTTTGCAATAAAATGCAGAGCAACTAACTGTTCAAAGTGAAATTATATGTGTAGTCACTTGCGATTTCATCCAGTCAGTAACGTTGTATTTGTACGACAAATTAAACTGGATTCAGGCACAGAGTAAGATTCTTGTTAGATCTTTTTTTTTTTTAACAAAACTTTAAATTCCTAGACTAGAAGCTGGATCACACTTTAATACTTCAAGAACATCCCCATCTGAGTTTCTTAAATTCCTAATCTTAGAATTTCAGGAATAAGTATAGGAATTTATGGAACTATAAAATGATTACTCTCTGTTATACTACTTGTAATATGGATTTGTAAGGGAGTATTCTCTGATATATCTGTTAAAGAGTATTAGAAATAAACGTCCTTCGGCTGGTTGTTCACATAATAGCACCTCAGTTGATTAAATGAACCTCAGCAAATTACTGCCTGGAGGTTAAGAAAAATCCACAAACCCGAGTTTAAATTCTGCATGGATGAGTTTATGCATAGCATAGATAGCTCTATTTTCACATCCTTTATTGAAATGAATGACTTTCTCAAGGAAAAAAAAAAAGGAAATTTAATGAAGGATTTACTTTATTGATGTGTGATATGCATTTAAAGAAAAATTTTGAAGACAGAAAAATAGTGAAACTCAATACAAAAAAAGAAAATCTAAACTTTTTATGTTCTGAAGCAACACCAAGGAACACAATAAATTCAGGGGTTTAAAACTGCATGAGCCTTTACTTGTCAAACCTATGATGTTTTCCCTCTGTTTAATGGAGTGCAATTTTACAACAATCGTACAGTGGATTTAAGTACACTAGAACTTATTTGGCTTAATTTTCCATCGAATAATTTTGTCTTTCAGCTTATTTTAGTCTTGTTCTTTCAAGTTAGAATAAGGATCCCTCTTCTGTGGATTGAAGTAAGCCCCAAATACTTCAGTATTCACATCTTTCCTTTGACCTCTGTTATCCCATTTGCAAGCAAACCAGTAAATCGAGCGCAGTGACTGCTGTAGTACTGATTCATTATTTTCTTGTACTTTTGCCATTGTATCCATGTGCTGAGATTTGATTTAGACTAGAATTCTGCTTGGTGGGACAGTCTGTCGTGTGCTTGCATGCTCCCTTGAAGAGCAAAGGTCCTACTTCCTCAAAACTGCTGTAGAATAAATACCATTACACATGCTAAATCCTGGTTCATTTAAATGGAAATATATGAATAAGATTAAATGTATGGCTTGGTTGAGAATTAAATTTTTAAAATGCAAGAGCACTGAGGTATCACTCAACCTTTACTCTAATCAGAGGTCTGTCCAGATACCTAGGTATTGGACAGGCTTATGTTTGATGTATTTGGTTTGTATTTTGCAAGCTTTGTTTTGGTAAAGGGCTTGTTGACTGATGGGAATCCTGAGTGTTTACTCATTTAAATGGCTTATATTCAGTGCTTCTAGACTGGGAAAAAATGAGCTAATGCCAGCTCTGTCCTATTAAAACTTACGATTATTCTGAATCATCATCTGATTTTTGTCACTCTTATTTCCATTCCTTATTTGGAAGGGAACTGGTTCAACCAGTTTTTTATCCTCTGTTATCTGTAGCAGGTAACAGCTTCCAAAAGGAGGAGTTCCTCTGATTCTGACCTACTCCTTTACCTACATTTGGTGCCCCTTGCCTTCCTGTTGGCTGCCCCTTGCCTTCTTGTTGGCTGTATGCTCCCACTACTTATCTTCTTCAGACCATGTCCTCTTCGAGCTGATTCAAATAGCTAACCAGACATAAAACTAACTCAGCAAAATCAAATGGATGTACTTTTGCTGCAGTAACAAGCTGAAACAGCTAACAAAGGCATTTGAGCGCACTGGTGCAAGGAGAGTGCTGGAGAAAGCAGCAGTATTTTCTCCTTCCACCACAAAAGAGCTGGTAGTTGGATTCAAGTTCCTTTGTAGGTTCACAAGTTGGCTAGCTTCTCAATTCTTCGACTTGGCTCGCTAAGTAGCAGGATAAGAAAGCATTTAAATGGGGGAGGTTGCTATGATTCCAACAGCCAGCAATGGGGTCAGGCTTGCACAGACACCTGTGAATTTATTCTGCTCAGCTCCCTTTCTTGCTGTTAGGCTCTGCTTTTTGCTGAGTTAATTCTCTACTGCCTTTGTGAGTTGACGCACCTCACAGAGGGATTCAGTGAATGCTGGTGCTGGCACTGGAAGCAAGCAAAGGGAAGGAGGTAGCTGTGGAGCGCTCATTTTTTAGTGACAGCATGTTACAAACTCAGCCCTCTCTGTCCAGTTGAACTACACGGTTTCACTAGCATCAGGCTGCAACTCTGTCTTAGTCTCATGAATTGTCGGGATTATAACAACAAAGTGAGAAAATACATCCTGACAGTCCAGGTGGAGGGAGAAAGAGAGGTGTGGGAAGATGGAAGGACCTCTCACTTGCTCTATTCTTTTTCTGTGTAGGAGTATCCATTTCCATTGTGTTTCACACTTTGGATCTGATAATATGCTTAGCAATGGCTGCTAACACGGATAGGAATGTAATAACTTGTTCTGTTCTCTCTGTCTTCTGAGTTGGTTCTAACAGTAAGTGTGCTTCAGTTTTGGTTACTTAATTTAATACATTAGATGGCAACCAACAGGGCAGAGCTAATATCTCCCTTTTTTCAGTTTAAAGCATAGAGCCTGAAGTTGACTTTGATGGATAATCCAACCCAAAGTTTAAGAACAGAAAATTAAATCCTGAGGATAGTCAAAATATTTATTAAAGCAATGGATCTATTTAAACCAGAAAAATTAATAAGATAATTGGAATGCATTTATTTGCATTCATCTCAGAGTCTTTTCCTCCAGCTTTAGCACTACAAATTAGCTTTTCGATGATATAGATATTTTGGTAACACAGGCTTTTAAATCTAGATCCCTTACCTGTTAATTTAATTCCTACCCTTTTATCCTGGCATTTCTTCTTAGCCTTTTTACTATAATCAGGTAAGTATCCATCACTCTTATGGTACCTTATCTTTCAGGTGTATGAGCTGGGCTGATGCAATAAGTTTGTTCGTCTTTGATACAATACTGAATTACTGTCAAAATAAGCTAACTTATTTGCATCCACTTAATGCTACATTAACTAGTAGTATAAAATAGGGTGGTAGTAACCTTATTGTTACTGGTAACTGGTATATGAGCAAGATTATGAGGTTTTAGTCCTAGGATTATACAGTTTTATGGAGTAATCAGATGATGTGGAATGAGACTGAGCTGTTAAACATATGACTTCCTGCTCTTTTCAGATCAAAGAAATAGTAAGAGAAATCACCAGGAGGTGATTACTAGTGGTGGGGGTTTACCTGCAGCTAAACAAATATTTGAAAAAAGTCTCCCTGACTTTTTTTTAAGCCTTCTCCTATTGTTTCCAGGAGAAGAATAGAATTTGGCAGCATTCCTCTGGAAATCAATCATTACAGCCTGGGTCTGAAGCCAAATGAAATAGATAAAAATTTCTTTGACTGCCCAAGGAGATAATTCCCTGAGTGTGTGTGTAGTCTTGGTGATAAAACCTGTTTCATTGCCAAGCTTTTTTTAAATACTGCTCTCACACTAGGATTGGGGAGAAGCTTCAGAATTGTAATCACGAGCGAACAGACCTGTACCACACTGGGACTCTTCTGCCTTTCTGTCAGTACAGTCACACTTCCTGAAGCATAATTTAATTTTGGTATTTGTTTCATATCTTGGGTTTTTTTCTCCATCTTTTTCACTGTTGATTTATTTTTCTTTTGTTATGCTTCTTTTATACTCAGTGATTTTTCTTTCTGGCCTTTTATTATGTTTACACAGATTTGCTTGAAGGCTCATAGGAATCCTAGGAAACTCTTCCTTCATGTGGAGAATATAAGATGTGCTATGAGGTAGGGGAAGTGCTTTGTTAAAACATCCTTTTCAAAAAATCACTATAGACTACTTCCAAGAGCTTCTGTTTCACTTAAGGGAAGTGCCTTTCATTGAGAGTCTGGTCTGTTAAGTGACAATAACCTTTGAGCGTTTGAGAAAGCAATGCTTGTACATAGTAATTATGGTGAAATGGCATGCTTTCCACTTTCTTTCTAAAGCAATACAGCTACAGCTCTACAGCTAGAGTTAACCCAGACATAAAGTAACCCTTGTTTAAGAGGTACTCTGTTTCTTCATGCTGTAAATATAGCTATTCTGCCCATCAGGGTCATAAATAGGAACACCCTTATAGATTAATGCTTTCTCTTCCACTACCCTGAACAATTTTACTCCAGTTCAGCTAGTTCTGGTGACAGCCCCATAAAGCTCTGTGGGTACTGGAAGTTGCCACTGGTGGCTCTCAGGATATTTGGTGCAGAATGCAGTGACCCTGAGAGTCACCAACAGAATGCACCCAATATATACTGGGTTGTATATTTATAAAAAATATATACCAGATCGTAATAGCAAGGATAAGAAGGAGCTTATCAGAATATTGCAGGGAGAGAATCCAATCCAGCCCTTCCTCAGTTTAAAATTAGAATTGTTCACATAACCCACTTAATTTCAGTTGGAATCAAACACAGAAAATGGATAGCATGTTTAGCTTAAGAGAAGGTATGTATGGAAAGTTCTTGTTGATTTATTTTGACTTGTATCTGGTAGTGGAAATCATATTTTTTCCCATGATTTGAACTATGAAGTCCTTAAACACCTATTGTTTTCTCTCATATTTCTGGGATAAAGATGCAGATTTCTGCATAAGAAGCTGATGCTTATCAGCTGACAAAGGTATCAGCTCTCACCTAATCATATCTTTAATTCCAAGAAATTCAGATGTGAAATCTCATCTCTGTCCAAAGACTGGTAAAGCTATTTTGGTCCAGTGAGACATTCTTGGTATATGAAGGTATTAACATCTGTTATCTTGTCAAAATTAGGTTCAGGCAGAGCAGATTACTTCTGTGAAAGTGAGATGTCCAGATTCACAATGAGACCTAGCATTTGTATCGTGACCTAACATTAAAGTCACTATTTTCAACCTAGTATAAGGTAGAAATTGTAGTTACAGAAATTGACTGAATGCCTAGCTGGCTTCATAGCAAAACATTTGACTAATTGTTACAGGAGCTCTCTGTGTGGGATTTTCAGACAGTCTAGGAGATTCCCTGCAGGCAGCCCCTGCAGTGTATAGGACAGTTCATAGGTACTATTTGCATGCCCTAACGTGTTGGTTACCAACCTTGTGAGGAGCAGGGAACAGCTGTATGTAAGAATTTGGCAGAACAGCAGTTCAGGGAGACTTGCCTAACCCAGATGAAGACACCAGAAACCCTTGTTGCCATACAGAGAGCAAACAATCATTCTGTTCAGGAGATTCTCCACATGAGTGTTACTGTATGCAAAAGATCCCAGTAAATTAGGGTTTTTAATAAACACTCTGTGTCTGTACAACACTAGAGAAAAGTTTTATCATGATATGAAGTTATACTAAGATTTGAGGGCTTTGTCTCAGACCTTTTCAGTTTGATTTATGTACCACTGCAGTTGTGATCCTGCAAGTGGCTCCTCTTGAAACCAAATAATGCAATAGTGGACATATTTCTGTGTAATACATGTCACTGATTATAGATGGCATATTAATACCAATACACTGAATACCAGTGGAAGAACATTCATGAGTGAATTTTGTTAATCAGTTGCTCAGTGCATGCTAAACATTATTGCCGATGTACTATAACAAGATTTAACATACTGGCTCATCAATAAGATTTCTGTTAACCAGCCAAGTCTGTAGCCAGGTATTTAATACAGCTTTTTTTTTTCTTTACATTATTCCTGGGTAACTGAAAGTCTTAGAACCAATTCCAGACCTCACAACTCCCATAAAGTATGGCCAAAGTCTGCTAGTAGGGAATGTAGTTAAGTCTTGTGTTTGTGCCCAGGTAGTATGCTGAATTCCTGAGTCTGTACCCCTGAGATATTGATACTTGTGCATATGAGGTTCAGGACTTGGCCATAGTACAAAATTCTATATTGAAAAGTGCTGCAGTAATTAGCTGATGTTCCTTCCAGAAAATAATCTTTTCAGTGTCATGTCACCAGCTTGTATGGTGTAGCAAAGGAAAGCTGCTCACGACCACATCACTGACTTTCACAGAATCAGAAGTGTCACGGAATGGCTAAGGTTGGAAGGGACATCTGGTCAAGGAGGACCACCTAGACCTGGTTGCTCAGGGCTATGTCGAGATGGCTTTTGAATATCTCCAAGGAGGGAGACTCCACAACCTCTCTGGGCAACCTGATCCAGTGCTCTGTCACCCTCACAGTAAAAAAGTGTTTCCTGATGTTCAGACATACCCTCCTCCTGTTTTAGTTTGTGCACATTGCCTCTTGTCCTGTCACTGGGCTCCAGTGAAAAGAGTCTGGCTCCATCTTCTTTACAACCCCCCCTTCAAGTATTTATATACATTGATGAGATCCCCCCTGAGCCTTCTCCAGGCTAAACAGCCCCAGCTCTCTCAGCCTTTCCTCAAGGTCCAGTCCCATTATCATGAGTGGCCTTTTGCTGGACTCTCTCCAGTAGTTCCATATCCCATTTGTACTGGGGAACCCAGAAGTGGACATAATACTTCAGGTGTGACCTGGGTTCTACCTAGAGAACTGCCGGATCTTCTGAGGACAAGGTCCAGGATTATCAGGGAACTCCTGGGCAGGAATCTCCCAAAGGTCAGCCAAGAGTTGTGGCAGTCTCTGGGTTGTGCTTACGGAGCTCTTCTTCCAGGACAAAAGCAACTTTTAACTACGTAAGTAATTTTGGACAGAGAAAATGATGCATAAGTGTGTTTTCCTGAGAATTTTCTTGACAGATGGGGCCTTTTTGGCTGATATCTTTAGTCCTGTTTTCTGGAAGAGGATAGTGGCAGTGGAAAGCCTCATCAGTGAAGGGCCTTAGATATGCTCAAGGCAGGAACAGTAACACCGTCAGAAGCAGATAGGAAGTGACAAGTGATCCCAGAGTGTGTTTACAGGCATGGAAATATCTTGCCCACTGTGCTTTCTCCAAGGTTTAAAAGTAGCTCAGTTGCTACAGTTCTAGGAGACATTAAATATATGGTATTTACTCATCAAGTTTCTTTGCCATCACCCAAGTTTTGTAGCTGCAGGCACTGAGCAATTTCACCACAAATTCTGCTGCTTCCTTAACACTCATGAGTATCAGGTGAAGCTCATTACTTCCTTTTTCATATAAGCACTTACAGAGTCACAAAGGCTTATTCTGAAACATTTTGTGTGGGGTAATCAGCTGCTGTCTGCTATAGCAACGTTTCACTAGACCCAGCTATAGGAAGGCAGCGATCAAATACAGAATCTCTTAAGTCTTCTACCCCCTACTCTCATATTAGGCATATCAAAATGAGCAGGTTTATCCATACTGACATTAATGTATTTATCTACATACTAAGCTGTCTGAAGAATGATTGCCCCGATGTGACTGGAAGGGCTGTTTTGGCTCTTTAATAATGTTTTTTAAAAAATGGTGCCATCCATATTTCTGCACCTAATTACATACTCTGATTTTTGTTTTTCCTTAGAGTACCAATGAATAGCTTTTTTTCTGTTCTCAGTTTTGAAGATCTTGACTGTAGTATATTACTGTACGGTTCTAAAACACTTTACACACTCTATTACAAACATGTTGGTATTACATCTTACAAGATAATATATCAGTGATGTGCATGTTAATTCCTGTGCTGTCTGTGAGGATGCAGTAAAACCTTCAGGGTATGTACTCCTTACAATATTAGACCAAGCAAATATTCTGATGACCAAACTCCAAGTGTAAAAGGATCCAGTAAGATAATTGTACTGGTGAAAAAAGGTGGGTAAACTCTAGGTGATCATCTTTTCAGGCAGCAGCCTAATGGGCGTTGCAGGCAAGTTTTAAATCTAATTAATGCAGCTGCCTAAAAATCATGCAGTAGGAGACCATTTTGTTGAAAAATGGCAGTAGTTAAGGAACTGTAAATGTTATGACTCAGCAATCTTAGATTCCACAACAAATCTTGTTTTATCACCAAAGTCAAAGTAGGATTCCAGATTATTTTGCTCTTGATTGTGAATATAAGAGCTGATGTACTGAGATAGGTCAAAGACCTGCCTACCTTCTATCTGACAGGAGTCAACAGGAGATGCCTTGGTTAATAGAGCAATCCTTCCCTAGGCAAACTCTTCAGCTTTCAACAGCTAACAATTTAGGGACTTCCTGAAGTGCTTTCCTTCCTGTTTAATAGATACTGATCTACGTCCTCAATATATCTGCACAATACTACCTGCCCTCTGCAACACCGTATGCAGGGAGTTTAAAAATTCTGTAATATTTCTTGTGGCTATCTTTAAAACTGCTATCTGAAGATTTAACCTGGTGTTCCTAAGTTCTGAGAAACAAGGAATAACTATTCATTCATCACCATTCACAATTTACAGATTACCTTTACCTAATATCCTCTTAGTCATTTATTTTCCAGGCTGAGGTGTTTGAATCCACTTAGTCTTTCCTTCTCTAAAGACCTTACTGTGTTTCTCTGACCATCTGTGTCACCACTTCAGCAGCATTTCCAGATTTGTCTGAGATGCGCTAATCACAGAGAGAAGCAGTGGCTGAGATGTGGGAGCACAGTGAATAGATATAGTGATACAAGGAAGCTTCCTATTTCACCTCTAACAACTCCTTTTTCTGTTGCTGGAAGCTGAGGTTGAGTCTGGGGAAAACTATTGGGTTTTGGGTTTACATGAGTTTACATGTTTACTATCCACAGTGACTAAAATCTTGGTCCTAGTCTATTGTCATGTGCGCATAGTTAAGGTGGTATTTCCCACTGCTAATTTCTAATTTAATTAAATCTGCTATTTTTTTTGCCTTGTCACTTAGTGTTGTGATATCTGCATAGCTCTGTGTAGTCTGTTTGGTTTAGAGAATTCTGAACAAGTCCAGTAACATTTGGACCTCTTCTCACTGGAGTGTCCATCCTCTCTTCCAAATGTATGAACATGATGAACAATGTGATCCTTGAGAAATCCTGAAAATAACCTCACTTTAATGAGAAAACTGACAATTTTTTTGTCTTTTAACCTTTTCCTCCAGATTTCTGGTTTGTGACAATTTTGGGGATGAAAAGCTCTTTTGAACAAATTGAATACATAGTTATTTTCTATTGAACTAGTAGTCCCATAATTTTGGTCAGTTATCTAATAATGCAATACACTGTCCACCTTAATATGTTTTTTGAGGGGGAAAGTAGACAAATAGCAGAAATGTTCTACAGAGAAGAAAGATAAGACAACTGTCAATTATCAAGTACTTCCACAGAAAGCAACACTTGAAATCATAAAGGCACGACCCACATGGACAAAGCCATCCCAAATGACTTCTTTATATATATAGACACTTAATCTTTAGGTTGCCTGCCTTACAGCTACTACTCTTAAGGACACTCTTAAGTCTGCTGATATTATGCTATTGATATATATCTTTGTTCTTGAGATTTGCATCATTTCTCTATTCTCTTGCCTGTTGCTCTGTTACATCTTTATATCAACAAATTCAGAGCTTCTAAAAGCAATGAAACAACTGGTGCAATGAAACAACAGTTCTGGTGGAACATAAGATCCAGTTTAAAGCAAAATCATCTGATACTGTAGTCTGAGTTCAATAATTTTCTTTAAGGAACAGACTCTTGAGACTTCAAACGTGTATTGAGGACCCTCAGCTTACTGTGCTATGGTATTCAAAACTGATATACCAAGAAAACAACAGACTCACTTTTGTCATGCAGAAGGCTGTGCATCAGAAATAGAGAACAGGTTTACTGGAGCTTGTTCTTGCACTCATGTGTGATACGAAGCTGTTTAATGTTCAGTAGTATTTTCTGTCAAGTCTTATAGTCTGAAGAAGCCAAAACATTTTCATGTATCTAGTTTTGAAATGATATGAATAGTTTTCTACTCTAGGAATTCAACTTTAACTTTAAACATCAAATAACTTGGCTGCTTCCATCATTTTTATTTAAAAGGTCTTATGTACAATTTATTTCTGTGAGTAGGATCACTTTTTATGTAAGCTCTTGTGTTTAGATAAAATACACTTTGAAGTGAAGAACTGAATATATTTGCTGAACACTAGGGAACAACAAACTTATATTAGTTCTCATTATTTCATGTAAATTATTTCTGCAAAAGATTACTTGGTAGTGAATGTTCTTCTCTATGCGAGATTTTGTACAAGATTGGGTCTTGTCTCCTTTTCACTTGGGACACTAAGACAGAAACTTATTTCCTAGTTTTGCATATACTATAGCTATGAGCTGATTTAGATGACCGCTCTGGTTAAGCTCTTCCCTGAATCTCTTGATCACTATTAAGAACCTTTCATGCATAACTTTCTCTCAAGGCTTGATAATTGTGTTGAAAGCCTTTCTGTGTGGTCTGTAAAATACATGTCGCTTTTTTTTTCTGGATTTGTTTTGTGCTCACAGAAAATGCAGACATGTGTGTCCATGTGCCTAAAACCAGCCGTCCAACATAAAGCTGTTTATTTTGCTGCTTTGGTTTTTTTTTTTCTGCTATTCACAATGTCCTTGACCTTTCCTCCAGTTGAAGATGCCAATTTGTCTCAGTTCTTATGTATAAAGAGAGCTAGGATAATCCAAAACACACACACAAAATTCTGTCCTTTCTGATAAGGACTGTATAGAGTCTTGTCCTGGAAAATCTTTCTTGCAATTTAAAACTCTCAGTTGCAACTTTTGAGCTAGGAACCACCCCAAAAGTTGCACATATTCAATGGATTGGACAGTCAAGACACTTTTATTTGAAATGTGCATATAGCAGCTTTGGATTGAGCATCTTTGCCTGAAAGTTTGGCTGTAAACCTTAATGTCAGTGGATATAGACAAAGAAATCTGTCAGGTTTAATTATCTGTGCAATATAACACCATTGAGGGAAATATTCTCCGCTGGCTCCTAATCTTCCTTATCTTTGGTACATGTTAAAGCAGAATGGCTGAGTTTCTTTCATAAATTGCCTGAAGCTTATTATCATGGGAAGCCTGTCACCCATGATTAACTGCAAATCTGCTTTAGGAATAATTACTTTGAAAATGCATGTAGGTAACAAGGTTGCATTATACATCATGTTTCTCATATTGACTGTAGACACAGGACCTACTTTCAGATGCTTGACTGTTGTCATGTCTACTGCTTCTGAAAAAAATATGTACCAGCCTTCATTAATTTTTTTAAATAGAGCAGTAAAGAGAATCATGTCACTGGAAAGAGTTAATTCTTGCTGTCAATACTTGCATGTGTAATATTTCTTTTTGAAATAATTTTGATTTATTTTTAGATTCTAAAACACTTTTTTTCCCACAAATGCAGATATTCTCATTAAATAGAATGCAATAAAGCAAGCAGTTCTGTTTTGAAATAAGCTTTTCAAGAAACTATTGTAATTGAAGAATATAAAAGAAACATAAACTTTTTGAAGTAGTGTTATGAGCACTGAATTGCTAAGTAAGGTACTCTGAGATAGAACAAATGTAGAAGTGTCTGAGTTAAAGTCAGTCCCTGTTTCTTTTCATTAGTAGGACACACAACTTGGATGGAGTTGTGATTTCACATTAAGAGGAAATTACTAGACTGTTAAAATGCTTCTAAATATTCTAAATAATTTCCCCTGTAATGCCCTGAGTACTAGGCAACACTGAGCGCTCAGCCCTTGAACACAAATTTTCTGAAGATTCAAAAATAATTTGATGAGATTTCAGAGGAATGAGCTATTCACCAACCTTGTAAACATTTGTCAAGCTTCATCCCAAATACATCAGTGTCTGCTTTACCACACATAAGGGAGCAGGAAAACCAAATGTCAGAGAAAGTGGCACCTAAAAAAAGAAGGTTTGCACTCTCATGTTTTTTACAGATTGGAACAGAAGATCATTTCCCTTTAAATCCACGCTGATATTATTTTCAATGTGAATTTCCTCTAGAGTACACCTGACCCTGCAGACCCTTTCAAAATACTGATTTGTTAAGGAATCAATAAAAGCCAGTATCGTGCTTCTGTTCCTTTAAAAATGTTGCCCACTAGTTCAAACCTCGGACTCAGCGATCCTGGGCTGGAGCTCCTATTTTGCTCTAACAGGCTGGTGTTTGTGTGCCCATCTAGGAATGGTGGGAAGATAAATACAGAGATTTTGCAACAGCTATATATTAAGACTTGAATTAGAAAAGGGTGGTAGACAGTGAGGAATGCGTCTATTAAATACTACTAGAACAGCTTTAGGAAGTTTACATCAGACACTGCTTTTCTTAATCACCTGTTAAATCCTCTCTTTAGTTTGTTGATATCCAGAAGTCCAAACTGATATCTATTTTTAGATATTTATTTGCATCAGATATGAGGCTAAATAACAAACAATCTCCAAGGTTTACATCCACCTTGATTCCAGTTTGGATTGGCAACTTGACTGTTTATAAGAGCAGAATGTTTGAGCCCCTGAAATGAACTCCCAAAGGAAAACGTCGCATCACAGACATTTAAAATGGGGTCTGCAACAGGCTTGACAGAGACCTTAGTCAACAACAATCCTCCCTTGATTGTTCGTTGCACAAATAATGACTCCACCAGTTTATTTCTATTTCTGTCTCCCATAGCTTAATGATCGTGGTCCCTTTGCCCCTGCTGCTCTAGTTTGCATGTACTCTTTGGGTTTTTTTTTTTTGTTCTGCTTGGAGCACGGAAGATGGATGCGGTAGTTAATGGCAGTATAACGTTCCAGTCGTTACAGAATCAGATGTCACTTTGACATTTTTCTGACTCACTTGGTGCCTTTGTGTCAGCTGCCTTCATAAGCCCAAGGGGCAAGACTTGCTTCATTAGTGTAAAGGGAATTTCAGGTACATAATTAACAGGTGCTATGTTGGCCTGGTAACCATTGAATACTAAATTAAGAATCAGCAGAAAATTGAATTACTCAGATGTATAATGGTTACAAGGGTTACTTTTCTCACCTGTCAATTGCAATCTGTTCCACTGGAAAAACAAAGTTTGCTGGCAGTCGAGTGCAACCCTTGCTGTTAGTTCCTGTTAGATGACATTGCAGGAATTTATTGAAAAGGGCATAAAAAATGAAGGGTCTGACCGTGTTGGTTTTCCATGTCACCCCAGTACATGTATTAGTACCAATGTATTACTAAGAATGTACTAATTCCAGTTCTCAAGGACACTTTTATGCTTTCTATTTTAGCTACCCGATAACTTACATGCTCTGGTTATTTGCTGTGTAACAATTTTGGCGATGAGAACCAGGTAGTGCTGAGCCTGGCAGGACTATTTAGATCAACACTTCCATATTTATTTAAATGTCCTTCGTCGATGACTGCACTAGGATTGTCAATTTTTTCTCCAACAAAGTCCATATGTGAAAAAGGCAGTGTTTTGCCCCACCTTGATTTCTGTGTGCTGCATGAAGAAAATAAGGGCTGCGGGCAAAGTATGCAGCTAGCATGTTGGACTTAGCTGCGACGTACTATGCTCTTTCACTTTACATTGAGGTTTGCTCCATTTTTCTATCATTTTATTGCATCATATCAATGATCAGGCAAATAGAGACATCTGAAAATAGATAATCAAACAGTTGATGCTGCCTGTCACAAATAATTGTCAGCTAATGGGATTCTGATGTAGGGCTATTTGCTGCTGTGCACATAGTAGCAATGACTGCAGGTGATGCAGAGTACAAGCCAAATGGTATTCATTTGCAGTGAAAGAAGGCTTGACAAGTCTACTCCATCACTTGTGCTGGCAACAGAAAGCTCATCTCTGCTTTTTCAAAGACTGACTCTGTTTCCATTGTCCTATTCTGGGGATTTAATGCTTGTAATGGTCCACAGGGAAGAGATCCAAGGGGAAGAGATCGGATTAAAATTAAACTCAGATTAAAATAAACAGTCTTGGAATCTAAACTTGATTGCACTAACTCATAGTGTGAATGTTTTAATGTAATATACTGTAGTTCTGGTAGTAATTTGTTAGGAAATGAACGAAGGACGTGGAATAGGCTCAGATAGTAGATACATATACCTAACATTGAAAAGGCTCTCAGGTACTCTTGTTCAACTAATTACACTTTGTTAAAATGCCATTCCATCTTTTTAAGTGACAAAGATATGTAAAATCCTAATAATGAGCTTAGTACAGACAACTCTGTGTTTATAAACAGATGAATTCTGTGTTTATAAATAGATGAATGTACACATCTGATATTATTTTCTACAGTAACTAATATCTACATGAGCATCTGCACAACAGTCAATAACCTTTCGACAAAGGACAGGAATAGTAGTGAGACACTGTAAGATTTTTGTTGCACTGCCAACTGCCTGGGTTAGGAGTTGACAGTCTGCACTAATTACTTGGCCATCAAAGTTTTTCTCTTCACTCCCTGAGGACTGCCAGTGTTGAAGCGTGCTTAGCAGTTTGTGCAAGTTGCATGCAGTTTGTGAAAGAGAAAATGTTGTTGTTTCTAGCCGCTCGAAGACCAAGCAAAGCAAAATGTCCCTTTTAAAATAGCCGTTTTACACAGGAAGTAAGGTTTTTCATAGGACTACTGTGCCTGGAAGCAAAGTTGGCTTTAGAGTTGAAGGAAAACCACTTGTGATCTGCAGGATACAAATCACTTGTGAGTTTGGAACTGGAGAGAAACTCTTTTCTATAAGTCAGGTGGCATTTATTATATTAAGCTACAGAAATGTGGGCACAAATGTTGCCTCACAGTGATGTGAGGAAAATCTCTCATGGCTCAAAGGCTTGGTTTTGACTGGACATGGAGTCCATCCTTGCTGCACAGATTTGGTCAAAGACCCTGCCTCTGACAGGTGGGACCTGCTTTGCTTTAGTTTAGGGCCTCAGAGAGACCTTATAGCAGCCTTCCAGTACTTAAAGGGGGCCTACAGGAAAGATGGGGACAAACTTTCTAGGACGGCCTGTTGCAATGGGACAAGGGGTAATGGTTTTAAACTAAAAGAAGGTAGATTTGGACTTGATAGAAGGAAGAAATTTTTTACAATGAGGGTGGTGAAACTCTGGCACAGGTTGCCCAGAGAGGTGGTAGATGCCCCATCCCTGCAAACGTTCAAGGTCAGGTCAGACGGGGCTCTGAGCAACCTGATCTAGTTGAAGATGTCCCTGCTCATTGCGGGTGGGGTTGGACTAGGTGACCTTCAAAGGTCCCTTCCAATCCAAACTATTCTATGGTTCTATGATAATAAGTGGTATTGTGTGCAGCCACTCTGGCCTTTATGCGTTGTCTGTATTTTGGATCCCTGTGACAGATGATGTAAACTTAATTTCATCATAAAGAAAATCACACTATTATGCATCTTCATGGGACTTCTTACACTGGAAAGCCAAGTTGTGTGATGTTTAGGGAATTCCACCGTAGTACAAGGCAAACTATAGTCAAGGAGAGCTGCAACTTCCTCATGCACGACAAGTTTGTGCCTCAACAAAACTGTTGTTTCCATTAAAGCCTATGAAATCGTCACCTACCACACAAATTATTGGAAAACCTGTGACAGTAGAGACACTGTCCAAAGCAAAGCCCAGCTTGCTCAGGAAAAAAGAGGTACGAAGTTCATGTTTTGCCATTGCTGTGAAACAATTTTATT
Source organism: Himantopus leucocephalus (assembly GCA_003993805.1). Taxonomy (NCBI): domain Eukaryota; kingdom Metazoa; phylum Chordata; class Aves; order Charadriiformes; family Recurvirostridae; genus Himantopus; species Himantopus leucocephalus. The sequence goes on along the minus strand of RSEF01000001.1, from coordinate 85,438,638 downwards.
GGTAAGTTTCATGCAGATGTTGGGGAGAGGGTGGTTTTTATTTTTGGAAACTTGCATTCAGTGAAAACTGGTTTTAAACCTTAAAAGAAAAAATATATGAAATATCCAACAGCCCCTACACCAAGTGTGAAAATGGAGAAACGTCCCAGTTTTAGTAAACCAATTTCCTTTTAAAAGCAGCTGGAGAGGCAATAAATAAAAATGAGTTGCAATCAAACCCCTTGATATCCATTTTCACTGTAATGAAGCTTGATGCTTTTTGCCAAGCTGTAGTAGAGTAAAATTATAATTAATGCTCAACCAGCGTGTGAATTGAATGCTACTTGTAATTACATCACCTTGGTAATGCAGTAGGATATTGCACATGACTGATTTTGGATTTTAACTGGATTTTTCTATTGGATTCACTCCTTCTCAAAAAGTGTGTTGAGGAAAACTCTGTATGGCTGCCTCAGGCATAATGTGCACTTGAGTGTAGTCAGGTTCATATTCAGCTCTGATATTGCTTCAGTGTAAGACTTGGAAGAGTCGTTTGGCCTCTCTATCATTTAACTTCCTGAAAAGTGAAATGAAGAAATTATGTGCTGGAGGGTCAGGAAGTAAATCAAGGTTTTTTTCTTAAATTTGGCAGTGCCTAGCAGCCTGTGTCTTGCCACTGGGACCTGTTTTGCAAAGTAGTACTTAAGCGCCTAAAGAAGCAGATAGGTGTTCAGAGAGATTTAGAAAATAACTAAACAGATGAGGCACTTAGACTTTTTTGTCTCTATGTAAATTAGGTGTTTGACCTACTTCAGTAACTTAAAACTGTAATGGACTCCTACATAATTTTGCAGTTCTGGTCTTAAAACCACATTTTAGCAAACCCATAAAGCGTTTATGTAAACTAACTGGGAAAGTGGAACAAAGATCGTCATTCTTCTAGTTGAAGTCATTTTCATGGTTACCGCTGACAAGCAGTCGCCTGTAAAAAGTCATGGTGCAAACAGCGCAGGAACAGCAACTTGACTTGAATGAGAACATCTTTCTTGATAAGAAAATTTACACTTTGTCAAACAAAGAAAAATTGTTATGGTGACTGGCTGCAGATTTCTAAGCTTACTAGGACTGCTAGGAACAGAGATGCTAAAGCTCCTTCTAACTGGTGGGCTGGATCTCTTTCCTACAGCTCTCTCCAGAAAATGCCAGATTGTGAGTTGCCTGAGGTAGCACCAGGCATGCAATATGCAATATGGATCAATATGCAGACATTTGTGGATGATATTCCGTTTTGGAGATTGGAAGGTTATTTGTAAGGGTAAATAAGCATAGCTTCTGCTTTTCATAACTTGAAAGGTGTGAAATGAAAACAAGAGTGAAATGTCTTTTCAGCTTCTCTCAAAAAAATGTCAAAGTCAAAACCCAGATGATCCTGCCTCCCTCTTAACAGCCTTAGTGATCTCCTACCAAGGTGGGATAGATCCCCACTGTCAACATCCCACTAGCTTTTGAAAACTTTACTTTGATGCCACTCAGTTCCTGATTGCTCAAGTTGGAACATCTCAAAAGAGCACAGGTTTTAAAAGGGTTGCCTGCAGAGTGGGTTTTTTTTCTAGAAAATTAAATCCTTTAAAGTTGGCCATACCTCTGTAGCATCTTTTGAAAATTGTGATCTATAGCTACTTCTCATATTTGCAATCCACAATCTCTAATTAATATTTTTGCCACCACAAGTCATATAAAATTCAATGGTGATGTTTGACAGTGGAAGAAATTGAGGCTTTCATCTTTTGAAACAGCTTGCAAAGGTGTTTAATAAAGAAGTCGCACAAATAATTTCATGATTTTCCTTAGGGTTTGCCTGTAGAATAGATTTGAAATTGGATTTTTAAAAATTAGTTAACATAGCTTTCAGTAAAAAATTTGGTGGAAAAACTGCCTTGAAATCCCAAACCAAACATCTCAAAGGACTGTGTATAGGGTTTCTCATGGAAACAAAAATGTTGTGGGATGCTTTGCTAGGCAAAATAAAGGGAAGGTGTTTTTTCAGGTGATGGCTCACAGGAGAGACAAGGATAGGATTATAACCCTAACCACAAGGTAAGATAAGACAGTCACTTCTTTTTTAGGATTCTGTGTAGACCTCCAGTAATAATAAACCAACTACTGCATGAAAGTACTTCTTTTATTAGAGATCAATCTGGAGTGTGTATCCACTGCAAGCATGTAAAACGCTTCCTTTTCTAATATAGAAAAAAATTAGCCTCAACAAGCAGAATGAATGTTGCCTGTCTTTCAAACCTGCCTCAGTGCAGACTGCTCAGGGTTTCTCAAAGACATATGCAAATGGTTTTGCATAGACAATTGTTAAATTGTCACTGTGTTTGGCATGCTTGTTTTCTGTTCTATAGCTACTTTAATGAGATCAAGCCATACTATTCAGGGAGTGTTTTGAAGGATTCAGTCTACTGACAATATTTTGGCTCGTTTGCAGAACTCAAAACTAGTTCTGAATGTTAGAAAGTTTATGTATGCTCAGGGTAAGAAATGTGATAGAGCCCAACTCTGCATACTTATGAAAATAAGACATAAATGCACCACTTCATGCAGACTGTTGTATTATTGCCTTTTTTTTAAAGCCAGGTATTTCTTTCTGCACTAATTATGCACTAATTATGAATTGGTTTCTTCTGTGATTTGACTATGTAAGTTTTATGCTAAGCCATCAGTGAATCAGAAATTGTCTATAGCACACACTCGGAGAAATGAATTTTAAGGTGACTTTGGCTGAAGTCTGTTAAAGCAGAACAAGGAAGAAATTGTGGCTTGTGTTGATGGCATTCATTTACACTCTAAAATACAGAGTATTAGCCCCTATCCATTTTCAACAGAAACATACAGATTCTTAAGTCGATAGAATTTTTCTTTCTGTAGTGGAAACAGCTCACATCAAACCGCTGTTCTCCCTGTGTCACTACTCATAGGGAATGAAGTGCGACTTAACCTATTAGAAATAATTTCAGCTGTTATGCTCCAGTACTTATCTGAATTCACTGAAATGCAATAATCTGTATCAGTCTTAAAAATCAAATTATTTCCAAATCTGCTTCAATTTAAAGTAAACTGGTTTTGTCGGACATAGAGCATTGAGTGTTTTAGGAATGCAGCAGATACACAACTGGTATGACTAACTCCCAGATGTTCACATTTTTCTTTGAAAAATCTATGAAATGAAATGACAAATAATTAATACAAGTTCCATGACTTTCAAAGTTCAATCTCATGCTATGTATTTTTAACAGCTGTAAACATTCACGATGTGTCCATCTCCTCTATGATAGCTGTGATACTATGCCCTCTTGTGAGTCTTCAGTGAATTTTAACAGGAAGTGAAAAAAAATGGGATGGTATTAAAATAGCATCCTCACTGGTGGTGAATGGCAAGCCTTCAGCTGACTGCAATAGAAATGGAAAGTTGAGAGCGTTTCTGCATGAAGCACAGAATTGAGTGATGCTGTTGAGATGACTGCTGGTGTTTCTTGGAAACCTGAGAGTTGTTGCATTTTTTTCTTGTCCCTCACCACTCCACTTTATTTTTCTTTCTTCAAAGATGATCACGTTAGTTCCTTTGCACGTATTTCTATTTCTTGGATAAAAGCTTACACTTTGAACTTCCCCAAAAATAGGGGCTTACTTCCATGGTCATTTTAGGTATGTAATACCCTAAGTAGCCAAAGCATTAGAAGGAATAAATGTTGCATTTCTATACGGCTGCAGTTCCCTTAACTAGTACTTGTCAGACCTAAGGAACTGAGTTTTCTGAAACGACTTAATAACTTAACTTTAAAGGAAAGCACGGCAAACATCAATATATTTTAATTTTTACTTTTAGTGGAGATCTTAAGCATTTTCTTATCCCATAGTTCCGTATGCAGTTTCAGTCTTACCTCAAATTAGTCCTAGGGAAGGAAACAAGTGTGGAGAATAAATCTTTCATTCTGCTCTGTAACTATAGGTCTGATCAATTCCTACTCAAAAGCTGTAATAGCTTTTGTTTGAAATGACCAGTTATCTTACAAACACATGCTCAAACCTATGATCAAACTTTGAGGTTTTTTTAGATATTGCCATCATGAGATAGCACAGATTGCAAGTTGAAAACATTCGTGCATTGGATGTTAAAATTTTATCTACACTGTAGGGATGAGTAGCATAACTGCATTATCATTTTTTGCTTTATCAATAAGATAATGCTGTAAATGCAAACTGCTGCATATTCTTTGGTAAACTAGGTCTTAAGGGAAAGTACATAGCTTATTTTGAGACTGGTAACTATAACCAAAACGAGGAGCACATATCCTGAAATGGGTAAAGTATTACTGTCATATTCAGAGAAAAATAGTTATAGCCAAAAATCCCCATTTCTTAAGCACCTTTTAAAAAGTGCCACTCCTCTAGATTTATGAGGTGGGAGACAAACTTTTGAAAGATGTCTTGTGTACATAAAGGGAGAGAGACTCGGTTATCATTGAAGCTCAGGTATTTAAGAGTTCTGTCTTCAAAGTCTGGGTAAATAAGTTTTGGGTTTTTTTATGATGGAAGTGATAGAAAGTGAGACTCTGGGCTATATTCCGCTGCTATTGTACCTTACAAAGAAACTTAATTACAAAATTACTTTACCAAAACAGGATTCAGAATAAGCCTTACTACTGTTACGCAGGAAATATAATCCTGTATGTTATGTTTAATCTATAGTTAATATTAATTTTTCCAACTGAAAGAGGAGTTATAATTTGATACTAACCAATTAAGATTAGAAATGAGATAAATTATTATAATTATGTGAAAACCTACGTAAACATTTCCTGACACATCGCATTTTGTATTCTATAAATGCAGAAAAATCCTTCAGTTACTGAGACAAGTAGTGATTTCACATGCCATAAAATATTATTCAGATCTATGTGTTTTGAACATGAACTTTGTTTGTTAAAATTAAGACTTCTCTTTACTTGAGCTGACTTTGGGTTAGCCTTTGTTCTGTTTGCACACCTAAGATTACAAGTGGGAAGTATTTGGCCAAGACTGCTAGTCTTTTATTGCCACTTTCTGTAGTACAGCAAACTGTATTATGGTGCTGTTGGAAAGAATTTTTTTCTCCATCATTGTAATAATTTTGCTTAATGTACTGCTGAATGGTTTCACAAAACTTTTTTTTACCTGATTGCTCTGTTATTTTTTGTGGTAGCAAAATATTTGTTCCACAAAGAAACTAGGACAGAGGTTAAATGTAAATTTACTCAGGGATATCAACTTTTCTACAGTAGAATTTATTAATCAGCACACATTAATCACATATTAATTACGACATGAAGGACATTATTTTGAGAAAAAAATTTTCCCCATTGCCCTAAGTTGCTGATAGGTAACAGTAAATTTTGCTTTTCCCTGAACCATAACTGTGGACATTTTCTACAAAAGAAGATACTGTAAACAGCCTACTGTTCTATTTAAAATAGCTCATATAATGATAAACTGGTGTTTAAAAACTCCTCTTTCCTTTTTGAAAGAAAAACATCTTGAGGAGAAAAGTAATACAAGTTAGTTATTACCTGGTTGTGATTCAACTGTAAATTCAAATTAGCAGACCATTTTGAGTTCTCTTGAGGTGAGTGGATTTTGTCCAGATGTGAGCACTGGTGCTAGGAAATGGTGTAGGATGAGTCTGTGTGATGCTGCTCACCGTGTCAAGAAAAGGGCTCCTAATTGCTTCACCTCAGCTTCCCATCTTTGGGACATCAATCTGTGAGCTTCAAAGCATGATCCCAACCAGAGAGCTAGGCTTCTTAGGTTCATTCTCCCCATTTTTTAAGGCTAGGGTGCCCCTCTGAGTACAGTAGAAATAATTTCTTCTTTATGAGACTTGATTGTCTAGCTGTGCTCTGCTTTGGTATTTAAAGATCTCATTCCTTATAGCAAAGGAGGAAAATTCATGTGAAGGTGCTCTCCCAGGTATTGATCACTTCTGGAGACATAACGGGCTGTAGCTGCTGAGAGCAGTATGACCAAAAGCTTCAAATGATAACCTTCTCCCTTCTCAGATCAACAGGGAAAATGTTAACTGTTGATATTTTATATTAATGTTATTGGAAACCCTACTTCTGAACAGAAAAGAAGTCTGTCTGACTCATGACCTCGGGAATAAGAATGAAAACTGAAATAAGTATGGGCTTCTTTTGCAGTGATTCATTAATATTCCTTTGAGACAACTAGTGCAGCTAGTCAATGCCTGTCTTTTAAAATCCCACCACTGTGAGGTTTTTTACTTGATTCTGTAGTCCTTTTTGGTTCACGCAAAATGAAATGGTACTGGGAATGTTTATTTCCTTTTGCTTGGTTTGTTTTGTTTCTGCCATTGTACTACCTTCAAAATGTGAAGACTAAGCTAGAAAAAGAAGAGACATCCCATTGTATTTTCAGTGTTATCACTGACATTTCTTTTGCTAAACTTGATGTGGATAATCCCACTAGCACAGAGAAATTAGTATTATCAGTGCAAGGGTTTTGAACTGAAGCCTGACACATTAATTACACTTGATAAATGGTCTGGTCTAAAGATAAAATTTTCAACAATGGTATCCAGCAACCCGTGTACAAATAATGAAGACAGTAAGTTAAACCATGATTATAACCAAGACTTCATGGTGTTGTCTTCAGCCTGGAACCTCGCTGTGTTCTGACAAGCACAGACATGCAGCAAGAAAAGCCCTCTGATTTGGAAATCAAATCTAAATTCTTGCTTTCTCTCTACTGTACGCAGTTAGTCTCCTAGCTACCTAAGGGATATTATTTAATATTTTTGTAGCTGATTTGGTGTTTTCCTATCATCCCTTGATGTTAGTGTAAGTCTTGAATAGAAAGGCACAGGAATATATTACAAGGAACGGTTATTTCTAATAAATATACTACTAATAATATTGTGGAAAACTACGTAACTGTACAATGCCCATAGGAGAAGGACACTATATGAGCGATAATATGCTCTGTATTCTGTCATATACAATTCTTTTGAGTAGAGATTTCATTTTGAGGGTTTGGGGTTTTTTTTCCTGGTTCAGAATTTACACTTACTGTCTTGGCCTTTATCTTCAGAGAGATAAAAAAGTAGATTTTTTTGCTTGCCTCCTGTAGTTTGCTGTTGTTGATACTGTAGAAAAATGATATGCTTAACACATTTATTGCTGTAAAATACAAAGTGTTGATAGGGCATATGTATCCTCTGCCAATTAGGTAGGATAATGTAAAGGGTCCTATGCAATTGACCCTGCATGAATTGTTCAATTGCCACTGAACATGGCAAATACTGTTATTCTGTCATTGAAATCACTGCTATGTGGCTGCAATGTATACTTTTTTCCTGGTGATGGCATAAAGTTAACAATATTTCTCTCTTATCGCAAATATCTTGTTGCAGTGCTCTGGCAGCATTAGGTCCCAGGCATTCTGTGTTGCGTGTTTCATGGATCACTGGAAAGCACATCTCTAAAAAGGTCTTCAATACAAAACAATTTCATAGTGGGAAGAGACTTGGGATCTGTCCCCTTCTTTAAATAAGCATGAATTTTCTGCTCATCTGTTAATGCAGTAAACTTGCTTGGTGAGCCAAGCGAAAGTTTGTCATTACACGGCAATACCCACAGGGGCAGCTCATAACTTGAACCCCACCCAGGTGCGTGCACCTCAGTTTGCAGCCAAAGTGAGCACTCTTTCCAACGTGGGGGATGGCTTGGGCACTGTTTAGGCTGGGCCCATCACCCTGCCGGGGGCAGAGTGCTCTCACAGAAGCTGGAAGGTGTTTCCAGGCTGAGCGATGTTGCCTGTGTGAGGGGGTGATCCTGCCTAGTGTTAAAGCCAGGATGGAAATGCTCTCTCTTGCATGGAAGAGCCCCCAAACTTAAAAATTTAATAAAAGGTGAGGAAGAAGGGGAAGGAATTAACCATGTTAGTGGAAATCTCTGGTGTGGCAAACTTCAGAGAGTTTGATTGTTTGATATCTTCTATTATAGATTGACTTACATCTCAAAAAATAAAAATAAACACCACATCACTTGAAATGGAAAACCAGGAACATCTCCACTTAAAAATGACAGAACGTTGCAGTCTTCCAATCTTTAAAGAACAAAGTACCACAGAAAATATATCAAGAGCAGTATTTCTTGCGTGTTCCTATTTCAGAAACAATGTATTAAAAATATGCATCTGTATACTCTTACTACTCTGAACCCAATGCTGACCAGCTGCAGTCTGAGAAAACTGCCTTCTAGATAACTATAATGTTTTTATGGTGCTCGCAATCTCTTTGGTGCCAGAAGTTTGTGTAGTAGACTTCCTGTGAGCATGAAAATGGAGACAAATTTCTGGTTACATGCTGCGCTATTAGCATCAAGGACCCATTTGTTCTTCCAGTAATGTGATTCTCAGTCTCTGGGATTCATCAGAGGGATTTATCTGTCTAATAAATACGTCCACTCTGTCTATACTTTTAATGTTTCCTGATTAAAATAAAGCTGTTTATCTCTCTTAGCTTCAGAGATTGTATGTAAACAGGGATTACTTACCCAGGACTCTCATCCCCATTGCCAGTTTGCAGCATGATCAGTCTTTCTTTGGCAATGACTACAGTGTGAGGCATGTGTCTGCCTAAACATGTGCAACTAGTTTAGAGTTAGGCTGAACACGGGAAAAAAAAATACAGAACAGTCTGTTCTACTAAGTTTTTATGTATGTTAGTGTAATTTATTATTAATCACTATTTAACACAAAACCAGATCTTGTAAGGGGGTGAAAGGCGGAAGAAGATTTGACCCTTCCAACACAAATTCTTTTTACCCCTCTTCCTCCAAAGAGTAATAAGAACACTTACACAATGCCACTTTTATTTCTAAATAAAGTGTTGATAAAATCTATATGATGATAAAATAATTGCTCCTTTGGGAAACAGACCTCAGCTGTGAGAGGGTATAAATTATCCTACAAAAAACCAAAATGAAGAATCAGCACAGAGTGACTTCTTGTGAGAATAGAGGAGCAACCTGTGGAGGCTATGCAAGGAGGGTCAGGGATAAAGTTGGACCTTGTGTAACTTCCCATTGAGCAGAATCAGGCTATATTTTACACATGATTAACAGGTTATATGCATATGAAAATATGGATATTTTTGCTTAGCAAGCCTCAGACAAATTAAAGGAAGCAGAATGCTTTTAGGGCTATTAAACAAAAAGATCAAGCCGTAAACCACTGATTTGTGTTCATATGGAGAAATGCATCCTCTCTGCTTGTCATCTTTCTGTAGCATCTGCTGCTGGTCTGTGTCAGAGATAAGACCTTAGAAAGGATGGTCTGACACAATGTGGACTGCCTCTAGTCATGTGTCGGTCCCATGTATCAGCAGTCAGGAAGTTTCATGCTCTCTTCATACTTATGTCTTACCAGTCTTACCTTTTTTTACAATTTTTCTCTACCATGCAGAGAAACTTTGTGTTTTCCTCCTGAAGTAACGCGCCAGGACCTCGTTTAGCGACTTTGCATCAACCTTGGATAGAGGAGTGTACTAAAAGCCTGCCCATCTGAAGACATACAGATGACCTGAGCCTGTATTCTGCTACTGTTAATAGTTTTGCATGCTGTAGTGTTGTCTATGCCTAGGTTTGTCACCATCAAAACCTATTGTGTTGGCTACGTTATGATTCTTATAGAAGCAGCAGTGCTGTTCTCCTGCTTTAAGTGACTTTTTTGACTCAACACATCCAGCGCTGTCCAAGATTAATTAATTCCTATTAAGTCCAATATATTGCAGATGGGCACTCCCAAGACTAGGTTTAGATTGGTTAGGAACATAGGCTTTTATAATGGCAAACCGTAAACTGCCATAGTTTGGAACAGATGTAAATGTAAGACAATATTGCTCTTAATGCAGCAGGCAATTACTCATTCAATTGAATAAAGTTTCACAGCATCTTTTTTGGGATTGTGCTCATTATACAGATTGGAAAAACTGAAGCCAGTTTAAATTAATTTATTTTTTTTTTTCATTTCTACCTTTAAATGATTTTGATAAAACCACTGCTCTCTTTTTCATTAAAAAAAGGAAACAAAATCCAGCTGTTGGCTTTTCAGAAGAGTCACTGTGGGACAAGGTAATTGCATGCTCTGGCATTTCCTTGCAGGGTCCCAGTCTGAGGAGGCTTGCTCTGAGGCAGCCAGCAGAGGAGGAGTTTGACCGCCTCTCTAGTTTTTAAGGCTGTGTTGCTAAATAGGGTGGCTTCATTAGCAATTATTGTAATAAGACTCTAGGGCACTGAAGTTCTGGTTCAAAATTCAGATTTCTTTCCTTTCCCTACAGCATACAACGTGCTGTGGATTAATGACAGATAGTACAGTTTGTAACGTGACAGTAGTCTACATCTACTGGCTCCTGTTGTAACTACAGGGTTCCAATATTCAGACATCTAAATGGTGCTAATCATCACTTTAAGCCTATAGGGAAAGGAAAGTACCCTCATAATATGCTCTGATGCAATACTTGAAACATTTCTTTTCTTTCTATATCTTATCCATTTTCTATTCCTTTTTTTTATATCTTGCCACCTCTATTCACATTTGCAAAGACTTTTTACAATTTTTATGTGTTTTATTTATAGGATTAGTAGAGATAGAGAATGTCTTCTTGTGAAAGTTTTACAGATTTTCTTCCTTATTAACATATTTGTTTTTCTTTTCATCTTTCCCCAGCATGTCACACTTCTGCATTTAATAATCTTTTTTCTGTTTTTTCCCCTTCTCTATGCTGAAGACACACTTACTTTCTCACCTCTTTTTCTCCCACACTTTTATCCTCTCTCTTGCCCTTTTTCCTTTGCATGTTTGCTTCCTTCTGATGTTTTTTTGCTGCTAATGCTTTTTTCCCTGGGTCCTCAACTGTTTACTTTGCAGTCCCTTTGCTGATCTACCAGAATTCCCATCGTGTTTATTTTCTTGGCTTGTCAGCTCAGCGTGCAGACTGATCCCATGCAAACCACTGGTCTGATCCTATGCCGAACTCCAGTGGAGTAGGCTGGGTAGCTATAGTACGGCAAGTGCAAATCAGAGCTTCACAGCAGTATGAGGCACCTTTTGCTTGCAAAGAAATATAGAGAGCAGAACTCTGCTTCTCTGTAGTTCTTCTGTCTGCTGTATTCTCTGTTCTGAAAATGGTCTCTCCTTCACCATAAACTGGGGGAAGGCAGAAAAGATCTGTCTTAACCAGTGGTGGGCAGGGAGCTCTGTTATTAGATAATCACTGAATTGACTGTGGAAAAGTGTTTAATTTATCACTTGTGTGGAGATAATGTTGCTTTGCTTGTCTCAGATTGATATGTTCCCTTTTTCCTTCATGAACATTCTTCTTGTTTGATGTAAAGGCATCATGCTATTTTCATGCTGTTATTTAATTTCATTGTAGAGCTATAATGGATGATTTTGAAACAGATTCAATATTGCTGTCAGATGTACATGAGAGCTACAAGATATCACTAGGTTAAGTTCTTCTTCCTTTGCAAACCTGTTATTTTTCAGGTAGTACTGACCTGTTCAGGTGCTGCACATCCTCAGGAAATGTGCGTGCAAAAATGTTTTGAATGTCAGTCTAAAAAATTCTTAGACTCTGTGCAAATTTCTTGTTTAATCATTTATCAATTAAGAAATAAACTTGCTTTCTAAACTTAAAAATGCATCTCTTTCCCATTAGAGGCTGAACATGACGTTTTGTAATTTGGAGAGCAGAGGCAAGACTTCTTAACCACGCAGGAAACATTGAGACATGAGGCTTTTGATCTGATATTTCCAATTGTGAAATGGAAATCACAAACTAGCTGCTTAGTTTGTTGTAGTATTGAATAGATAAAAATATACAGTGTCTGACTGTAAACCCCCATGCTGGGATTGTTGGCTGGCAGCCCGTTCACAAATGTTCTGTACGAGTGCTTAAGTACTAAGCCCATTTAAGTAAAAGTAATTTCTTTCAAAGATTAGATAAGGGATTGCAGAATACTCGGATACTCAGTTTCAGATATTGAACTCAACAAACTCAGTGGTTCTGGGAATGATCAAATTTCTTTATGTTTTCATGTATGGAAAACTAATTATAATATGTAGTGATACTATTCAGCCTTAATCTTACGTAATTTTCCTTGTATTTTCTTTACATAGACAGTTTCTCTGTATTTTCTCTAACACGGCTTCATCTCCTGGAGTTCTTGAAATTGTTTCCATCCTTCAAAGAGCTCTACAGCTTAATTCTATTGCGTTGATTTTGTTGAATCAATTGTGCTCCAGAATTCACCTATCCTGGTCAGCACTGATAAGTTTTCTGACATTGATTTCTCTGGAGGAGGAGGGCTCTCGCATCCTTGTTCAACAGCACAAAACTGAGCTGCAAATGAGTTTCTATAGATTCTTTTTTTCTTTCTAAAAACAGTGGATGTTTCTGTGTAATTTTTTCCTGAATATCCTCTCTATCTATTTGGCTTTCTTAGCTTTTATAGATGGCTCTGGCAGTCCCCAAAATGTGGTTGTGGCTCAAGCAGACAGTCCCTGAGCTGGTAAAAGCTTTGCTAGTAAGACTGAAAGGCTGAATGTACCTTTGATTCGCTTTTTTCTTATTCCTGCTAAAAACAATTAAGGCTGCTCTCTGGACAACCTGCTTTGGAGACGAGTATATCAGTGATAAAAACTTACCCAGCCCATATAATCTAATGTTACCTTTTGAGGCAAGGAACTGTGCAAGAGAACATTTAGAGGATTTTTATGGCATATAAACAGGGTTTCGTGTGTGAATGTTAGGAGCCTCCTCACAAATACTCTGTGCTCTGACATTACATTCCTAATTTAGCAAGATACTTAAGCGTGTGTCTAACTGTAAGCATGCAGTATAATACATATGCTTACAGCTACCCAATAACACATCTTCCTAAATGAAAGTCCATATTATTATATCTAGTATAAAGGACTAGTAAATGATTTCGTCAGGGCAATTTAGTGCTCAATAACAAAATACCTGATTTATTAGCACATTTTTTGCATAAATAAATATTTTTGGCACTAATTTGATATTAAGAGGTAGATGATATTTTAAAAACTTATTTGTAATAAGTTAAACCAGAGACTTGTCATGGAAACTTGATTAACATCTAGAAAAATTTCTACTCCTGACAAAAATGAGAGCATCAGTCTCCTGTCATAGCAAATAAGTAGGTGTCTAGAGCACTCAGCAGAGTTATGAAGGATTCCAGTTCAAACCCCTGATCTAAATTTCACATTTGGAAGGGATTGAGACCTGTGTGAGTATGTTAGTAACCTAACTGTAACTATTTACTCTTCTGGCTTTTTCCCCTTCATTCTCTAGTGGTGTTTGTTCCCTGTTTTCACTTGTTATTCAATAACACTCTTAGGTAAACCTCAGTTTCATGAAATGAGAAAGCCACTTCCTGCTCAGCTCTCGTTAGAAGGCGAGGCACAAACATTTATCTTTAAGCTCGATGGAGAAGTATTCACACCTCCTAAATTTATTCATCCAACTTCATTACATTAGAAGCTGCTGCTTTCAGTGTCTCAGTGTATACTTCTTGGAATTGCACCAGGACATACTGGAACTGGGAAAAGAAATCTGAATTACAAGAGAATTACAGTTCTCCCAGAGAAGAGCATCGTCAGTCCTTATGCCATAGCAGAATCCTGAATCTCCAGCAGATTTAACACCGAATGCCAGTAAATCAGCAGAAACTAGCGGCAACTGTGATCTGCCTGTAACACAGTCATCAGAGCATCCATCTGCTGAGTTAATTATAACATTTGAATCTACCTTTGTTACTTTTTTTGATGTATAAACAAGTTGCCAGGTAGTATGCAGAGGGCTGTGCAATATATGTGTATTTTGAAGGCAGGCACATGAGGAGAACTGGTGTCATTTTAGGTTGCTAGCACCAGTTTTTCCTTTTCTCATATAATTTCAAAAGAAACTTGATGGCATTGCTTAGAAGGTGCAACTGCAATGCCTTCTGCAATGAGGCATAAATCAAGTATAGTTTTATGCAGAGGACTCTACAGAAGAGCAACTTCATGTGAAGTCAGGACTGTAAAATCAAGGAGTTCAGTAAATGTTTTTTCCAGGTAGGATTCCCCTAGCCTCCATTTTCATTTTGTTGTATCAGTCAGCAATCTAGAGAATCTGTGTATAGCACCAAGATTTGGGTTGCTTTTCTTGTATTTGTGTTTTGTGAGACAGTCTTGAGCTCTGGGCTGTGCAGAGAGCAACCCTACAGCACTAGGACAACCATTGTGTAACTTCATGGGAGCGCAGTCTCGCTTTCGGAAGCAATGTTTTCTGTCTGGTCCTGCAATACTATAGCTCCAGGATGCTCCATAAAACTAGCAGAAGATGAATTCAAGATAGATAAAAGAAAATACTTTCCACTGCTGGCAGAAAGCTTCTGGAGCTTGTTGGAATTTCATGAAGTGGATGTATCTGCAGCATCTAAAAGGAATTAAATAAGGTCCTGGGTAACAGGGTCATAAATGTTTCTACATAGAATAGGCATGGACGTGCCTTCTAACATCCCTAGTAACAACCCTTCTGGGTACAGGGGAGTAGGGTGGAGTGGACTGCAGAAAACGGCTGCATGCACCTACTCTGTATACTCTGTAAGCTTCTCCTTAAATAGAACCAGCACTGCTGGGGGCAGATTCCTGGCCTGAGGCATTCCCTTATTGTCGTGAAGCAGATATCTGGAAATCCTATCCATAGTGAAAATGCATGATTTATTATTCCCTTTTATGAAGAATATTCACAAGCCCGGGCAAGACTAATAATCGACTGAACTGTCCTTGAGTAAACAAAGATTTGCGTTCGGTGCTTGGTAGCAGCACTTACTGACCACAGGAAAAGTGAGAACTAAGGTCGTTCTCCTGCCTGGGTCTGAGTCTGAATGTAAAGAATTTCCTGCCATGAGCCTGGGTATGCTTACCAGTGGATTTAAGGTTGAGCAGTTCTGCTCCCTGCTCTTCTTTTTGATAAAAGAATAGCAGTATTCACACGGTTGTTCTGCCTGTGTTATTTGTAGCGTAACTCGAGAGTCTCTCTCTTCTATGTGATGCTTTTCAACATGCTTAAGCTTTGCTTGGAGACAGGACACTGGATGAGATGGACTGCTAATCAGATCCAGTCTGACAATTTTAGTGTTTCTAACAGTATGTCAGAGATCCTACTGTACCATTCATTTATCAGCTGTACGAGAACTTAACCTCAATGACATATGGAAATGCACTGGGCAGAAAATTTGATTAAATTCAACATATTCTCCTAAATCAACTTCTATTGTCTAGTGATCCTTGCAGAATATGAAAACTACTTCTGAAACTTTTTGCAACTGATTTTTCTGTTGTATTCTCTAGCAATTTTAGGCATTTATTTTAAATGCCTTTTTCACCCCATTTATGCTTCTCTCCAAAGCTTCAGGGTTGTTGTCCCCCCCAGATCCTTTCCTCCGAACCCATCACCTCCAATTCTGCTCATCTAACTGAGGAATCATAGCTCGGACCTGTGAAAGGACATTTGGGATGTTTGGAGCCACAGACAGGGATAGTATTGTGCCCTCGGTAAAGTCAGTTCAAGAGAGGGCATCAAACTGCTAACAAACACCTTAGGATTAAGAGGAGCTCAACAGATGAGAAGAAATGCAATTTGTAGCTCGTGAACCACATGATCAGGGCAACATTCACCATGAGGAGAGTGAGAGTATACATAATTCTCGTAAGAGAGAGATACAACTGGGTCATAGAAGGAGGTAAATTATTGAAGGCTGCTCAGGTACAGCATGGGGCATAGTGACTTACTCAAAATGCAACCATTTTAATCATTGCAAGGTAAAGTCATAGCAACTGTATTAGCTAATATTGAAGCCTAAAAGCTGAGCTGAAATCACCCGAATTGTCAGGCATTTTAAAAAAACAAACATAAAACAGTACAACACACTGTCAAGGTTTTTTTTTTTTTTTTTCTTCCAGGTACACTTCCTCCTGTATGTAGTTACCATTTCTCTCCTGGAACAATTCTGATTTTTCTACTTAACAATTTCCACAAATTTCTTTCCCCTCATTCAGTCATGCTCTTTAACTTTTTATATCTATATGTAGTCATCTTGCACCTCTGGCCCATATGACCTGAAAAGTTCAATAATAACATGAATAAGCATGTTTTTATTTGTAATGACAACCTAGTCTTTTTGCAGTATGACAGAAATGTTTTTGGACTGACAATGAATGGCATCATGTGGCGCTGACAGTCATCCTTTCTCCCTGCTCTGTTTCTCTGGTTTTTTGTCTATCTGCAGCTCCTAAGGCAGTTTGATGATCCTGATCTTTTAAAATCTGGCCTGCTATTTAAAGAAGGGCTGATCACACTGTGGTTCACATGCCTTGTGTGGTCCAGGCATAGCCCACTTACCAGCACTCAGAGCTGGACGGATGCAGGGCTGCTGCTGCATAACCCAGATGCTCGGCTGGGGGATGCTGAGCTCAGCATCATCTCTCCTCAGGATAACCCCACACAGAGGTGGTGAGACCCCTGGGGATCTAGTGTCAGCTAGAAAGTGAACCCTTTCAGAGTATTCCCTTCCCTTGGTGAAGTGACAGTGTTTGTGGCTCGTAGTTATACATTTGGTGTGAAGCTTGTGGGGTCAGGCAGGTTGGCCGCACCAAGGTCTTAACAGCAAAAGTCCTTGGAATATGTTTTGCCGTCAGCTAAAAAGGACAACTGGTTCTGCAAACATATTCTTGAAAATATTTTATGAAGAATTTTTTCATTCACTTAAAGACTTGTCCCAGTAGACCTTTTTCCATCACCTGTCTTTTGTATGTGGACAGTTGATATACAGGTGGTCATTGCAGGAATAGTGTATGATTACTTTTAGTAAGGAAAAGGAAATACCACAGCCAGTGTACCTTTGTGCTTGTATAACTGTCTGTGTTACCAGCTTGCACGGATGTAGCTGTTTCTATAAAAATCATCTTTGGAAGCAAAATTATTTGAACCAAGGAAAATAATTTCATAAAATCCTAGGACTGGGAAATTATATTACATAATAGTTTTGCATAGTCTAAATTTGAGTGTTCCACTTTAAACACTGAAAAAATGTAGTTATCAGTAACTCATTTGCACCATTTAGAGGCAAACAGATTTTTCATTAAAAATAACCATTCATTTTGATAGAAAAGAGACTTCAATGGAAAATTTTCATACCAATCATAATGTTTTACTGATTGTTTAAAGAAAGAAACGGTTATTGTTGTCTCCCATTTATTTTATCTGTGAATTATATGTATGGTTGAAAAGTAGCTGATGCAGGAAAAAATGATGAGTGTCATTCCTCTCATGGCATCAACTCTGGCAGTTGGCAGTGGGAGGAAGATGCCTCTTCATTGTCTGTTTTCCTTTACTTGTTAGCTACCTTTCATAAATAAGAAATGAAGAACAGCCTTCCTTCTTTTGATGTAGGTTATAAGATATTTCTGAAAGCATGTAGTTTTGTCTGTTTTCATTGCCCTACAGTAATGGCAAAGTCACACTCAAAACCTCCAAAGCAAAACTAGGAGACAGCGACAAGTACTTAGGCCATATGTTTGTTAGTTTTTCTTTTACTTAGATGGTAAACAAGTTCATAAATCCTTAACTATCCCTGCAGACTGTTGTTTGCAATGAAAAATAAGAGCATCTCTGCCAATCTATCCTACTTTCAAAAAAACTTTTCCCCTATTTTTTTTCTGAGCCACAAAGATGCAAGTCTGTATAGTAGGAGTGAGATTCTCTAAGGCAGATATTGTACTTAAATGCTCATCCTCCACCATAAATCATCATGAATTAGAAATGCATGGCCTGCCCTGTTATTTACATGCACTAACAGAACTGCCTTTGAGTTTTATTGATGTAAAATTTATCATTCAGGGATGTCTCCATAAAATATCAGCAACTGATTGGAAAGGTTGTTTCCTATAGAGGGACTCTGACAATGCAGGAACTAAGAATCTTGCCTTGAAATTGTGGCTCCGTCATCTTAAAACATACCTGGTTAGATATATACACTTTTACATCACTGAATGCTTATGAAATACTCTCATCTTTCATCTTTTACCATCCTGTGAAGTTTAAAGCAAAACACAGTCTATCTGACGTAGAACCTGAATAATGGTAGCTAAAAGAGACATTCTGTTGCTTGTTTTTTTCATTATTGCTCTCAGGACTGGCATGCAGAAACCGCTTTTAGGACAGAGAAGCTGTCTTAAACAGCTCTCAGTGCTATGTATGTGCTATAGCCTGCTTGTCTGTCTTGTTCCGTTGTGTCATGTCAATGACAGTATGCGTATCACAAAATGCCAAGTAATTTTATAGCCCTTGTCAGAACTGCACATAAAATGAAAGCAGTGCAGAAGATAGGTGTTCATTCCGTCAAATGAACAAAGCCACCTAAAAGTTTTTATTATATTTTAAAGTAGTTTAATTTGCTTTTCCCCACCTCATCAGAAAGTTTTGCTATTTGACTCTCAGAAGGAAAAGAAATGGAATGGCAGCTGGAGAGGACAGTTTTACATAGCAGTAAAACTGCTGATGTGATGAACACGAGCCATGAAGTCAATTAAACGCCCACCTGTACTCTAAGCTAGCCAGCCCTGTGTGAGCATATAAAACTGTTTTCTGAACCAGCACCATCTTTACAGATGAGAGAGTGACTGCAGGCATAAGTGCATCTCCATTTTACGCCATTTATTTCATTGGTGGAGTGAAAAATCCACCTGAAAACCTCTTTGCTCAGGGGATGAGTGCTGATTTTACTGAGTTCTCCAAAATATTTCTTTGGTTTGCTGTAGAGGGAATAGTTCTCTACTGAAGTCAAGTCACAACCTAGTAATTCATCTTTACCAAGTAAAGAAATTCATCGCAAGTAACAGTTGATTAAATCTACTAAAACCTTAATGTTATCACCTAAAACTTTTTGGCATAGAGCTGCACATCCTATCCTGTCCTTCCACTGCAGAGACAGGGGCTTGTATGGCAAAACTGTTGTGGGACAGGAGCATCTCCACTGAAATCGTAGGCTGTCGCATAAAGCGTTAGCAGTGCTCTACATGGGAAAAGGGTTGCATTCAATGACTAATATGAGACAATAGTGAGCAATGAAAAAAAAATGAGTTTGTAACTCACTATACACAGCACAGATGATGAAGCTCCATGTTGTTTTGGGCTCTTTATTTAAGAGGTGGTGTGACACAGCAGAAAGATAAGAGTTACTCTCTAGGTGTAACTCCAGAGAGTGACAAGCGCTACAGAAGCACTGACACCACAAACATGTTCTTTGAAGAGAAGTGATTAAAACAAAAATAAAAACATAAAAAAATAGGGAGTGTGATAACTTATGTCAATTATGAAAATGCAATTTTTTATATAACTCTTTCTCCTTAGTGGAAAAATTAAGGCAATACCTTCTACTTCCAGTTTTGACTTCTCAATTTTAACTCAATATTTGTATTAGATTTGGCGGTGTTTTATTTCCTTTTATAGAGCAAAACATTTTATTTCAGGGTCAATTTAAACATTTCTTCTTATTTGCAATGTTTTACTTGATGTGTTTTACTTGAACTGAAAGAGAATTTCAGTAGAGAAGGGAGAGTGTTTTTCACTGGTTTGTTATACGTGGTATGAGCTGATTTTTTGGTTTCCTCAATGGAGAAAAAATTTTTGTGTAAGCCCACAATACTCATTATTTTTAGTGAGTGATTCAGACATTGAATGAAATGCAGTTCTTCTTCAGACCATCTGTTTATATTACTAATATCTGTTTGAGTTTTACAGTATTTTCCTTTCATTTCTTTCTCCATTACTCAGTGTTTCCCATTCAGACATCAGCTCTCCTCCATTTGTGCTCCGTCTCTCTCATTCTTTTATTATGATGTTATGAACCTTTTCTTTCCCAAAAGCTTGGAAAAAATTGTCAATTGCTCTTGTCATCTTATACCTCTGTGACACATGGAGTAGTTATTTTCTACCCTCACGTATTATACTTCTTTTGTTTCTTAGACTCATCAACCATGAGAATCTGGTAGCTCACTGTGACCAGCAGATGATACTAAACCTGGGTTGTCTAATCAATATATTCTTCCCCAAGACGGTGTCCCTTCTTGCATCTAGAAGCCACATTTCAGTTGCAGCACTTCTTGAAATATGAATATTTCCCAGAATGGATATTCAAAACATCTGCTGTTTTTTGAAAGCTTCTGAGAATTATTTTCTTCATCTTGAGTCCTTTCTGGGTTTTCCTTTCATTACAATGTGGAAAAGAAGGAAGAGGAAATAAAACGTAGACAAAGCAAGCTGAAATAAACAGCACAAAGTCCGTTTGCTTTAAAATTTAGGTTTTTGATGACTTTTTTTCCTAGCAAGAAAAGAACTAAGAAGGGAAAAGAATCCATGGAAAACTGGTTTTCTTTAAGACGATTTCTCTAGAGTGGGGTGAGTTTGGGGAAGGAATAAACTATTCCAAACTCACCTATAAAAACTGCTAAATACTCTTATTTTTGCTGACATGGGTCCATACGCAGGTGCTGACTTAGAGAGTGACAGCTCCTTATTTCAAGCCTTAAGGCATTCTCTCTGAATCCTCAGCCATGCTGGCTTTCTGCCAGGGAGGTATGGTGGCAGGGTTATTTTATTGTTTACTGTACCAGCCAGGATTATAGAAGAAATATATTTCATTATTTATGGAAGACATCCAGAAATGGGGGGGAAATAGTCAACAGCGCAGTGTTACCACCCGCAGCTCCCCGCTGGTGTTGCTGATGGGGTGTAAAGCTGTTGCCCATCATTTTGCAAGCAAGATCTATTGTTGCCTACAAGAGAGAGGAAGAAAATTATAGTGACAAATGATAATGTTGTTGACTCCCTGGTAAGAAAGTGGAAGCTTTATTGCTCCACAATCAAACAAACAACTTCCTTTGTATCTAATGAATAGGTTCAGCTCCAAGTCAAACATAATTGCAGATAAACCCTGCTTAATACAAAAGCTCAAAGCAATTAAACTCCCCAGACTACATCAGTTCTTTCTCGGTGACATTTGTTACACAAATTGCCAGAAAAAAAAAAAATTACATGCAAAAAATCTTGTAATATATTGGATCGGAATGGTTCATTCTGAAGTGGATGCTCTGAATAAAGTTAATAATGAAAACATTATTCTGTGATTGCTTTGGGACTGTAGGCTTATATCACACCAAAGTTCTAAAGTAAGGTGCTGTTTTTTAAAAAAATTATTTATTTATTTGCTTGGGATAGGGGTGACTATCAGGGAATTCAAGCTTACAAGAGCTACATTACTGACTTCAACATGCATTAGGAGCAGGCCCTGAAGATATTTCAGTAGAACAAGGGAGGAGAATGGTGGTTTAAAAATCTCAAAATTCTTGATTGAAAGGAGTGCATAAGCTACACAGGGAGAAGTTGGAGACTATTTGTGTTGGGGTTTGTTTTTCTTTTTGAAAGAGACCAAAATGATTAGTGTATTCATACTGGCTATAATGAAATCCACATGCACCTGCATATGGACCCATGTCAGCAAAAATAAGAGTATTTAGCAATTTTTATAGGTGAGTTTGGAAGAGTTTATTCCTTCCCCAAACTCACCCGACTCCAGAGAAATCATAAAACATGTAAAACAATTACATGTCCCTGCTCTGAGCAAAGGTATGCAGGTTTGAAGCTGAGTCTTCTACAGGATCACTAAGACTCTGGGATGAGACCTAATGGCTGTTTCTGTAAGATGATTTCTAACTTTGACCAGATATCTCATCTGAGACCCATAACCTTCTCCTGCTGTGTCCAGCAAAAGATTTCCATGCACCAATATTTTCCAATTAAAAATATTAATCAGAAAGTAAATGACCACAGTTCATTTTTACACAGTGACCATGAGGACATCACTACAAATGAAAGGACTCCTGTTCTGGTTTAAGACCCTTTGAAATGCTTCAAGACAAGTGCTGATGCTACTTCCAGGAAACAAATTTCTGAAGGTAGGAATCTCATCTCTTAAGTAATCTAGGAGGCAAATATTTATTTGAGTGACAAAGAAGTAAACACAGCTTTGCTAAATACCCTTCGGTTTGAGTTGGTATAAATCAAAGATGTGTCTGATGAGCTATTTTTAAACTGTTTTTCTCCAAGAAATTAATTTATAGGTCCCAATTCATCAAGAATAGAAAGATGCATGTGCTTCTACTGTTCCCCTAAGGCTAATGCACAAACTTGTTCCTGACTATGTAGATCAGGCAATCGTTTAAGAGTTGCTCATTTGTTCAGGGACTAGAACCTGGTATGCTTCCCCGGTAAGCAACACAGTCCTTGGAGGAGAAAGCTATGTTTACTTTTTCTCAGCCAGTGAACTATGACTTTTTTTCTGAAAAATAGCTTCTAAAGATGAGGTGGAATAAAAGATATGAAGGTGACAGGTATGTTTCTTAACTTTCTCCAACTGAAAAGGGCACGTTAGTCATGTCTTCTTTATACTGGCCAAGAGAATGGGCTACAGGATAAACATGAATGGCGAGCAAGAGTGAAAGGAGGAACAAAAGACCAAAAAGATCAAGATCTGGACCTATTACTACCAAACTAATTTGCTTTTTTAAAGAAATTGACATTGTGTTTTGAACAAAGCTCTGCTTAGTAGATGTGCTTTATATACGCTTTGGACATCCTTACATACTTTAAGCTTATTTCTGGAAACATTTGGTAAGAAGAGGCATTAAGGACTCTGGTTTAGACAAGGCACATGGTAGACACACTGATTTTCAGCTGTGTAAAAGTGGCAGCAGGGCCAGGGAAAGAGTGTTACACACATAGGTACTTTAATGCCGAAGGGGATTACATTTGATAGTCCTGTTCTTGGACACAGATATGTCCAAATCTATTTGTCCAAGTCCGTTTCAGCTCAATTACCAGTATAAGGCTTAAGTCAAGGAGACTCCTTGAGTCACCTAAGTGTTTTGAAAGGATTATGGAGGACAGAAAATAATGATCAATCTGAAACTAGAGCTACAGTTGTAAAAAATCTGTTCTCATGTCTGTGCTCCTTTAATGATGTGAAAGGAAAGATGAACGTATTTGGAAATTTTGGTGTGCCTACACAGTACCTGGCAGAAAGGAATAAGGAAATGAACAATAAAAGTCAAACATAGAGAGGAGTTAAGATATTATACAAAAGCCTCACTGAAGTTGGAAGTACATTACTGATTTACAACAGTTACAATCATGTAGGTCCTGGATAAGGATGAGAAAAGGTAAAGGAAAACAATCATAAATACTTGAGGGGGTGGTAGAAGGAAGATGGGGATAACCCATTTCTGAGGGAGGCTAATATTTTCCATACAAAGTAATTAATACAAATTGCCTTTTATATTTCTTATAAATCACATTGTGGTTTGGGGGCCTTTATATCCAGAGTGTTTTCAAAAACTATGTGAAGGCATTGCTCTGTGTTTTGCACAATAATTAAAGAGGTGCTGCTTTTCTGCAGTGGAAGAGCTTGAAATAGTGGTAGCCTGTTGTTCCTAGTGCTCACCTGAACTCTTCTGTCTACCTACCTGCCCTAGAGCAGCAGAGAATGCTGCCTTACAGGACCATGGCTTCTTTGGGTCTTGTTTGTTGTTTTATTGATCCAATAAAAAGCTGCAGTAAAGAATTTCTTTACTAAGAAGAGTAAACGTTACAGGTTTTGCCTTTGCTTTGCAGCTAGCACTGCACCTGCCTCAGGTTACAGTAGCAGCTGAACCTCTTTTCCTTTTTTCTCCTAGTAAAAATTTGGAAATATGTGTTTCAAGCTTTCTCATCTTTTGGTTTCATGATCTAGGAATCTGTTGGTCTTGCTTTATGGAAGGTGTGCTAGTTTTATATTTTCAGTGCTGCATCCATGCCCCTTGCATTATTTATGCAACCTACGTTGTAACAGCCACTGGCAAATCTCATAACCAGTTATTCACTTTGGATGAATATTTAAAACAGCAAATAAAATATAACTCAAATTCCAGAAAAATTTTGGAAGATCCTACCTTCCTGCAGCACGCCATGGTGGTTGAAGCTTTCGATCTACTCATGAAAATATTCCTCTCGTGAGTCTCAATGGGGGGAATGTCCCCTTGCCTGTGTGTTTGATGGCCCAGCCTCTTGTTTCCTTGTGTCTACTGCCTCAGCCAAGAGACACCAAAGGGAATATCTTACTCATGAAAACTCCTTTGGCTTCTTTTTCTTCAGCATTCTTGCGCTAGCAGAGGATTACTGATGTGTACTGACCAATGCATTCAAATTTGATCTCTTGTGGAGGTTTGGTGCTGCTGGGATGGCTTAGCTCAGATGGGCCATGTCCCTTCACACCACATAAGAAACTGGCAAGGCCCGACTTCTGGGGACTGTCCCTTTGCCAATGTGTGTATTTCTAAGACCTTTTTGAGGAAACCCTCCCTAATCATTATGCTATAACCTGTCTATTGCTGGTAGTGGCAGAGGTAGCCTGGACCTACAATGTACAGCACTACAGCCTTCAGTAGCTCTTTCACTTGATCTGAGAAAGACTCAGTGATGAACAACTGCCTGTATATACCAACTTTTCCACCATTTCTAGCACCAAGAGACCTATACCAATGCAATCATTAAAGCATGCACTTTCCCCAGAGGCTACTTGGAGAAAATACTAAAGTTTCAACATTGTGGTTAGTAGAAGATTTGGGTCTATTATTTTACTGCTTTTCCCATCCATGACTGTAATGATTGTTTTTGCATCAATATGTTTTCAGTGTAAATGAACAATTATATTTCATGCCTCAGGCAGTTTAATTTCTCATTACCACATTAAATACTAAAGGCTGTTTTCCTGCCTCAGATCCACAACATCTGTCAGCACTTGTCTGAAAAAGTTTGTCTGCTTTGGAAGTCAGTGTGGTATCAGAGTGAGTCACCATCAAGCTAAAATTTAGAATGTGGTTCTAGCATTCCTGATAACACTTGCAAAATTGAAGAAGCTCTTGTTTTTTTTGGGTTTTTCCCCCAGAATGCCCTAAAGGTAGCATATATGAGGTTTATGAGAAGAATCTATAAAGAATTCCTACCTTGAGGAAAAAAAGACATCATAAAGAGTAGATAAATAACAGTATAAGGAATGATTAAGGATCATACCCTTACTCAGTGTGAATCACTTCAGCTTTGTTGATATCAGTGAAACTTTGTTCATTTATCTCAACCAAGAATTTCAAGTGGTATATTAGAGTTAACTGCTGTCCTCCACTCCCTTCTGTAAGATGTGTGGACTCTTCAGGACAGAAAGTCAGTTTTCAAGGAGTTGAGGTCTAATTGTACAATTGATTTAATCTAATGTGCTTCTTTAGTCACCTACTGTGTGAAGGCAGGATACAGAAAAGTGCATGTGTCCCTGAAAACGATATTATTCTAATAACCTGTGGTAGTTATCTAATGATTCTAGTATACAAAAGGAAAGTGGAGGATTTTATATCTGAGTATCTGAATAGGGGACAAGAGAGCTCTGATTTTGGTCACAAGAGAAGTTGAGCTGACTGTGTACTAGTTAACAATTACAACTTTTCAGTCTCTTCCTGGTGTGCTGTATTTTTAGACTTTCATGTATTAATTGGCTGGGTAAGCAGTATCACCTAGAGAGAAATAACACCTCCTAATTGTCCGATTATTTTTAAAACAGTCCTCCAGTGTACATATAGTGGAAATCCAAGGAATCAATCCACCCTTCTCTCTGCGACTTCTGCCTGCTCTTCCCCTTTTCCATTTCTTTGCCAATGTTTTGTCACTTCTACGTCGTCCTTCCTCAGTTTGTGTTGTGCGTCTGTTTCTTAAAAGCCTCCATTTCAAAGGCTGTCGAGTTTCCTTACAGTATCATATTCACATGCCCAGCTTGTCACTGGAATGAATGAGAAAGTCTCCAAAATAAGAGAGAAACAGAAAGAAACTCTGTCTTATACTTTTGTGGATATTATTTTGTTTCAAGAGAAGAAATTAAATTAGTTTAGTTTGTTTCTGGAACAGCAGATGCCAGCCATTTGTGTGACCATCAATCCCTCAATAGAGATCATTAACGAAGCTTCTCTAGGCTTTGGATGATGTTAGTGTAAGACAATGAATCTGTAGGCATATGAGTCATCATTTCACAGATGCTAATGTGACAATTTTTCTTCTCTTAGATTTCTACAGTTACTATTCTATAAAATAAAACTTTAATCCAATGACTTACTGTTAATAAAAAAAAATATTATGCTGTTGGTTAAGATAAGAGGTATACGAATTGAATCAGTTCTACGTTTCTCAGCTCCATTTTAATGAAAGAGAAACACATCACTTTTGCTTTTTGTTGGGACTTGCATACTTGAGCTCTTTGGGCTGTCCTCTGCCTTCAAAAACGGAAGAGTGGGCCCTTGGGGCCCTGTATAAAGAGCAGACTCTACCTAAGAGGTGGGTAGACAGTTTCAGGAAAAGGAAAAAAAAAACAACCCAGAAGTCATGAACTGTGAGGCTCCTTGTTTAAGCTCATAGCTGCTCCAGAGTTGCTCCCTTAGTACTTACTGATAAAAGCATGATTCAATGGCATGCTTTTCTTCCATGGTTCTGCTGAATTGTAAAGGATGCCAGAATTTATATTGGATCATTATTAAGGAAAGGAGGTTCTGACCCGTTCTTGGAAAAATAATATATTCTATCCTTAGGAGGTTAAAGTAAAGTTGAGAACCCCCTCATGCCTACACTTAGTGAAAAATTATTTTGGAATGTAATTTAGTCTGAAAAACTACTAAATATGGTGAAAATGGGTAAGCTGTGGGTAGCTTTCCTCTATGGCTCTTCAGTTGCTAATATGAACACATCCTGTTACTCTTTAAATTCCTCCGAAAAATGTGCTGAGAAAGTGCATTTCCTCAACTTAAGACATTCATTGCCCTGTAGGGTGAAGAATACCTTATTGTCACCTGTCTTAATATTGGAGATTGCATGACCAGGTTGGCACATATCAGTCATGAAAAAAAGTGGTTACCGATAACTGGTAACAACCAGCAAAGCCTACTGGCAAGTAGCAAAATACTGTGAGGTATTTTTGAACCTGCTGATCCTAACATGCTTTTGAATGTGAGCAAACCAAAATATTTACCATCACCTAGTTAAGATTATCCTAGTTGCACTGAAACCCTTTAGAAATGACAATATAAATTTTAAAGCCAATATAACACCTTTTTTCTGCATTTTCTGCATTTTTCTGCATTTTCTGCATTTTTCTGCATGTACTTCTTTGCCAAAACTAAGGTTCCCATCTAAGTTGAGGGAGAAGGTAGTAATTTGAGCTTAGCTGTTGCAAATTCAATTCAGAATTAGGGGACTGCTTTAGAGCTTAAAACTAAGCACGTATGCTTGCCCAAACTGCGATTTTGGTAGTGCATATGAGTATGTCTTGTTCAAATCAAGGTAAGCAATCTTGGTATATAAAGAAGTGTAATTTTATAGTGCCATTGATCCTACTCTGCTAGTGTCAACTGCATCTTTGCTATTGTTTTTATTTAGTCTGGGTTGATCACAGTATGCTTTTCTACATGAATTGCTTCTCTAAATACATCTAGCAGGGAATTCTAATGGCAGGAAAGAGGGTCTATGCCAGGACTAGTAACTAAATTGTGATTTCTTAAGCTGCTAGAAAGCAAAAGCAAACATGAGCTCCTCTGATACAATTTTAAACCTCTTACTAAAATGAGAAACTTCCAGCTCCGTTAGCAGACACTTATACAATGAGCACTACCAGATGGATATTTGCGTGCCAGGACCTGGCCGGCAACTCGCCAATTCTAGTTACAGAGCAAAGCCTTTCCGTTGGCAGGAGCAGGGGGGTCTCCCTACCCCTCCCAGAGTGGTCCGTGCACCTGGACAGCCTTTCTCAGGAAAGTCACTAACACCACGCCTAGACTAAATAAATTAACTGTGGCTAATTTCACTTAACTCCTTCCCTACCTAAAAGAAATTAATTTAGGGACTGAAGAGCTACATAATCAGTGGCCTTCTCAATTCTGAGGCTTATGAAGGCTACAGAGACTTAAGGAAGGAAACCCGTCCTTTGAAATTTTGAAATAGCTGGTTATTCACTTCTGGATTGTAGCTAAGACTGAAAAAAACAACAGGGAGACCTGTGCTTTCTGGTTAGTATCAAAGACCAGGATGTTTGAAAGTTTTAGAAGAGTTGCTCGATTAAACAGACTGCAACATTTCTTGATCCTATTTGATCAAGCGAGAGGGTCTTGTCATTTTTTGCCCCCTTCTTATTTCCTCTAAATACTCTCAGCAGTGAGCTATTTGTTAGAGTGTCCACAAAAATGTCAGACTTCAAGTTGAGAAAAAGAGATGTTTCCAGAAGCAAGACTGGAGCTTCATGTATGTAAATATTCATACTATAAAACAGATTTTTAAGGGTAATAGTATTCATTCAGCCAGGAGCATTGCTAAAGGAATTAGTATCCAGTGACAACAACCAGTAAACCTGGCATTTGAAATACCAGGCACACGTAATGAACTCACCTGAGAACAATCTTCGTAGATAAATAGCCATAAAATGAATGGTTCTGGCTAGTAAATAAATACGAATACATTATGTTCCTCATGAACAGATAAAGGCTTAAACTGTTTAAAAATGAGTCACTGTGGACTATTAGCCTAGTTCTCCATAGAAATAAATGTTCTCATGAAGTTTGCAGCCCATGTTTGCAGACTGATGTGGTTTGGATAAAGCAGATGAAAAAGAAAATTACTAGAAAAAAAGGCAAACTATAAACCTTTCTGAAACTTGCCTATCCCTTTGTACTAGTTGTTTTCCTTCAGTTACAGAAGTTGTGATATTTTTTCCCCTCCTGAAACAATCTGCCACTCAGTCATGCAGTTTAATTAGTTCCATTTCATATGGTACAAGCAGGTGGCGTTGGATGCAAGGAAAACACCTTCTTGCCAGGGGCATTCTCCTAGCCCTCGGGATTGCTAGAAAATTGGGTGTTCATATCTACACCACTGCAACTCCATTTTCACCTTCTAATATAGAGACGCCCCCACTTGCAAAGAGAGGTCTGCTAAGGAGTGGTTTCAAAGGAGAGGCACTGTAACACCACGCTGTCTAGTTTCCCATATAATTTCCATGGACCTGCTTGGAGACAAGGGGAAAAGGTATGTGTCTGAAATAGCTCTCCTCCGCTCTCTGGGTTTCTAGCATGCCTCCTTCCCAACCTAAAAACCTTGTGAAGCGACCCTCTGAAGTACAGCAATCTCTCTTCTATTTTCCAAATATAAGGTGAGGAACCTCATGATGTATAAAACTCGGGATACTGGGAAGACCTCAGAACAACTGCTAAAAATCCTAACAGTTGTATGCTCGCATCAGTTTTGTTACATTTGTTGTATTGCAGCAGTGTGGGGATGTGCCCTTGAAAGATTGCTGTGTTAGGAAGCTGGTGCTCATGAAATAAAATCCTTCTCTGTCTATAGCCCAAGTAGTAATTAGTTTTGGTGACTCTGTTACAGTGAGTAATGCTCCTGTATTGAGATGCATCGGTGATAGCCTCATTGTTCCCTATTAGATATAGCTGACTTGCGACTTTACAAATAAATACAGATGAGGACTGGAAAGACATATTTGCTATCCAGCTGTTTGGGGGAATTTAGTATTGAATGGACCTTCTGGTATACCGAGTCCAGTTTAATTATTCTCACAGGCATGATGTTCCATAATACATATTCTGCTATAAAAATATATCTTAGATCTTCAGCCCAGCACAGTTTTTCTCAGCATCTGTTGGGACAGTGTTGCAGAGCCACACTTTTTTTCTCTTACAGATCTCTTCTAGCTTCTTGTCTAGATTTATTTATATTTATATTCTGTGCCAACATTATCCAGTAGCTTAAATTGTTTTCTCCCTGCACAATGCTTATATGAGGGCATTGGACTGTGAACTGTAGGCAGGGATGATATTGCTGCCCTTGGCTTCTGTATCTGGGGTGCAAAACAATGTGCTCTGCTGTGGTGGGTCTGCCCAGCCAGATGATCAGGGCTATCCACAGGATTCAACACAAGTTTTTCTGAGTGCCTTTTATAATGGTACCTTGTACAAGACTTTCTTGGAAATGACTTGTCATAGGGTGCTTTTTTAAGGTATTTTGTAATCGAAAAGGCATAAAATTGTTCTAAGTAAGGGAAAACACTCTAACCAGTGCATGGTACTGTCATTCCCTTCTGTTTGTCATATGATTATAACACTAAAGCTTGAATAGGAGTAACAGGAGCTGTATTTTTTACCCATATGACCTAAAGAATAGTTCCATGTAGATAAAAACATGAACAGTTTTGGATAGTCTGAGACTATTATAAGCATAATTAATAACAGCTGTTAAATTTTTGCTGACTCATGCCTTGTACATGAAACCACTAATGACTCTACTTTGATTGTACAACATAACAGATCATATATAACCTACACTAATAATAAATATTTCCAAGCACTTATGTAATTACATCAGAAGCTTGTATTTCTCCTTTACATGAGATTTAAAGCACGGAGGGATGGTTTGTATTTATAAATGCCAGGACAGAAACTGTTTTGTTCGGGAGCTGAAATTGGATCCTATATGCACTTTTTGGTTCCTTATGCCACTATTGTCATCTACACTGAATATCCTTATCCTGCTTTGCTGGCTGAATACAGTCTGAGCTTGCAAGTGCTGTTCAGGTTTCAAGTATGCAGCCAACTGAGCTGCTCTTATCCTTTCTACCCTGCCTCCTTGTAGTGTGGTTACAGCACATCTGGAAGCAACTGGGCACGAAAACTAGTATTTCTTTACAGATATGCTTTTAACTGCCCCTTCGCTGCCTTTCTTTTTTTTTTTTTTTCAAATTGCTTCTCTGCCCTCTGGTCTGCGTGAGATGGATGGTACTTTATATCACCTTCTTTGGTGTTTAGTTACACGTTTTCCTCTCGAACTGCTTCAGACTGCCAGCTTAGGGGCTCCAGGCTGCCAACCATCGTGTGGTCCGCCGGGCCAAGAACGTGCTGCCAATATGCAGCCAGAGGGCTTACTCGCATTCCCAGTAATACTCAGAATATTGTTCAAGGAAGCATAGGGTTGGCATCAGTAATAGGACCATATATCATAGTAGAAACATACATCATATTCCTGGGATGCCATGCCAGAGCAAAACAAGGACTGAAACAATTATACTGGGAGGCAAAGGATACTAACCACAAGTATAGCAGAGTACCTACTTTCATATTTCTTCCGTGTGGAGGCTAACAAAGTACATGCCAGTGTCCCAAGAGCTGAACTCACTGATCCCTCCCCATGACGCTGTTCTCCTACAACTGAGAGGGTACAGGGAAGAGGAGGCCCCAGGGAATGAGATTTCCTTTGGGAGAACGGAGGTGGTTCACCAGCAGGCTGTCCCACCAGGCATCCTGGGAAGAGTCGCCCAGGACTCCTTCACAGGTGGGTTCTCAGGCACCCGTAAGAGTGGCAATGGAGGACTGTGAGTTTCAACATAGCACACCATCCAGACCATATTGGTTATTGTTTTGACAGACACCTATGTCCAAAGTCAAGATGGCAAATGAACTCCACAGGTATTTCAAAATTCTCTGAGATGTGCTGTGCTGCCTAAGGATTTATGCAGCGTTTCCCTTTCCTCCTTCCATCTTCCCTCCAGGATTCTTCTTTCATTCCCCCCGCAATGTCCTTTGTGCGTTACCCGCACTGAAACAGACCACAGAACTGAGGTCAGCAATGGAAACTCTGTTTATAAATCTTATCCTGCCACCACATTTCAGGAAGAA
Organism: Himantopus leucocephalus; assembly: GCA_003993805.1. Lineage (NCBI taxonomy): Eukaryota > Metazoa > Chordata > Aves > Charadriiformes > Recurvirostridae > Himantopus > Himantopus leucocephalus. The sequence goes on along the minus strand of RSEF01000001.1, from coordinate 85,406,673 downwards.
GAAATGTCATATTTACTTTAGACTTTCAAGAAAGTTTTAATAAAATAAAGCTTTTGGCAGTGATCTTACTATGATATGTTCCATTGTTTGTCTTGTGGGCTGACACCTGCAGTTCCAAGACAGCTGAGTTCACAAACAAAAAAAGGAAGAATACAAAAATGATGCAGCGTGCCAGCTGTGGCATTGCAATGCAGAAATGAAGTGGGAGAAGATAATTTCTTACTTTTCCTTCCTTCAAGGAAGAAAATTAATGAGCAGGGTGTCTTTGCAGGCATTTAGGGACCTGAAAGGTAGCCATTCTACCTTGGGGCTTAAGCACACCTGAGTCACCAAGAGAGGGAAAAGAGCAGGAATGCATGACACTGCTGTGAAAATGCTGAAGAGGACTATTGGGTTCAAGGTGCTTCCCATTGATGGAAGAGAAACAGGAGAAGAGGATGTAGGACAGGTTATTGCAACAAGTGGTGAAAAGGAGAGCAACCTGGGATGCTGTGCAGGTTCTGCTTGAACCCCAATAACAGACCCCATATTGAGTCCGGCACCTATGAAGACCCATGCATGCAGTGAGTCTAAGAAGACAAAGTCATTCCGGCAACACACGGTCCTCTGCTAATATTTGGCCAAACATATGGAGTTGCGCAAGCCCTTGCTCCGCCACCCTCTACAGAGCACTTCTGGGATATGCAGGCTGTCTGGGAGCTGAAATTATGAGTGTTTCTCAGGAGACAGACTGCTCAAAAGCTTGCAAGAGGGAAAATGTCCCTTGTGCTTCTGGGCCCCATAAGCTTTCACGATGCCTAGCCTCCCAAAGAGAAGTTGGAAGGGGCGGATGTCCTGTATTCATCTGCGTGTACTTTAAAATTGCATGCAGACCTTGGGAATTGTTTGATTGTTTCTAATTTGCATTTTAATTTTATTTATTGCACTTTCTGTGACACTGCACAATTCTTTGGCTGCTTAATAAGGATAAGCAGCCAGCTCAGCTCACTACACATTCATTTTTCTTCCCTAAACATAACTGTGAGTTTAACAGTTTTGTTTGACGTTTACTGTTCTCCTCATTGTGCCTATGTTTAGCATACATTGTTACTTGTAATGAAATAAATTAGCACTACTATGCCAAAAAGTTTTATTAAAATATTAGAAAACTGTAAGCAGTCTACGTAAGTCAGTTAGATGGCACTCCAAGAACATAAACTAGCAGTCACTGAGGTTGCCAATGAGATTGTATATGGTAAGGAAATCAGCCTGCACCAATGCCATCCATAAAATTATTCAGGCACAATAATCCTTATAAAGGTCAGTGGCTCCTTCATCACAGGATGATGACCTTAAAAAACCCCAAGCAATACCACAACCAGTTTAAAGCTCTATAACCTATTAGCACAATGTGTTCCACGATAAAGCAGAACCTATACAGGAATAAAAGCACTTGCATTTGGGAGAAATCGCCCATCAAATCACCGCAATTGTCCAGGATATGAGCACGGGAGACATTTTGAATTCTCATTTCCAGTATTGAACCTGGGTTTGTGTTGCTGATAGGAAGGACATTAAGATGGATGCTTTTATCATTTACACAAATTACCAAGGACATCCATAGGAGTCCAGAATTCAGCTCATTTGTCTGTGTTTAATATTTTTCTCAGACTTCATACATATCACACAGGGCACAGCAGCACATCTCCATAAATGTGATGTTTGTAATAATTACATTAGCTCTGAAAGGTAGCTCCAGCTTGTCTCCAGAATAAATGCTGAAATTGCTAAGAATCTAATTAAATTATCTCTAGGGCTCCCTATCTTACACGGTCCTTAAGCAATGTTGGAAAGAATGAGAAGTACAGCTCTAAAACATGTTCATAACTACGTAGTTGGAGAGTAATGCTGTGTGACCTCCCCACAGCCCCAGCTTAATGAACTTTCCTAGCACTTCCCAAACTGGTATATTGATCCAATCTCTGGGATACCCCAGGTCCAGCACAGTAAAGGAGGCTTGTCCTTGATGCTTGCCAGCTTTTCAGGAAATAAACTTTGTGCATTTGTAAGCCATCAGTTGCTCAGAGCAGGCTGGGCACTTCATCCTCTCAAGGCCAGCAGCTGTTTTTGTACACATTTCTACATTTCATATACCGCATCTGGCAGGTAAATAACTTTTGTAATGGCATCACAGTCCTGCAGCACCAGTAACCCATTGTTTGGTATATGGAAATGAGGCAGACAGCTGTAGAGTTGTGAACTCCCTCAGTTCTCAGTTATGAGGCATAGGACAAGCTGTATTTCCATGAAGGTCTGGTTCCTCCTGAGGTAGCTGGAGTCAGCTCATGTCTAACAATTTATTTGATCACACCCATACTGTTGTTCCAGAAGTGATGAACACTGGCCAATAATGAAAGGGTTGAAACTTTCCACTAAATCTGTCTTTAGAATATTTGAATAAGAAAAGAGACTATAGACTAGGCCAGGAGCACTGATACTGAGACCTATAAATCCTCTGCTTTCCAGATGGAAAGGTTTGCCTGTCTGGAAGCACTTACTATTATTTGAGAAGAAAATGAAGAATATTCACAATATATGAATGCATCAGACCTACTTTTGAAAAAGGTGTTTATCTCCTGTATATGTGTTGCATCTTAGTCCCGAGCTAGGGGAACACTCTGCACCCATACAGCAGCCAATTCCAATTCTTTTCTTTCTTCCAACTACATGAAATGCAGGACGAGGGATTTGAGCAGGATGAGTTGCCAGCATCTGGATGATCAATCCAGCATCTGTCTTGGGGGTTAGATGATTTATTTTGTTTGTACTTCATTTGTGTTATCCAATTTAAATACCACTTTATTTTTTCGAGAATGTCCTGTGCTCTACCTAACCTCCATCTTGTTTAGAATGATAAATAACCAGATTACACTGGTCAGTTGTTTAAGAGATCAAAGCAAATCAAATCAATCAATAAATCAAGGGTTTCAGTCCCTTGCTGAATTTCTTTCTTTCATGAAAGGAAGCTCTACTATGTTTTTCCAGAAGCATCTTCTTTGTTTTCAGAAGGTCTTTGCTCCCAGGTCTTCTCATATTGCAAGGCTTAGATTTTGGCTTTACCTAGCAGCACCCTGTATGATTCCAATTTCTTTTTCTTTAGGTATCTTAAACATCTAAGTATTTTGAGTGACGTTTTGCTTACTAAAATCTTTGACATATTTCTGACTCAACAAGGTTAGAATATGGATACTTTTTGATAAGTTTCTTTGATAGTAACCTAAGCCAGATATTTTTAAATACAGATGGTTTCTAAAACACGGAATATGCATTTCACAAACTGTTCCTTTTCTTCTATTTTAACTTGAAGGTGAGATTAGGAAGCAAAGGAGATGTGTCTGGAATAAGAATTTATGAATAGTATTACTTTCATCATAGTCTAACCATTCCCATAGTGCAGTTGCCCATTCATGCAATTTTTCTCTGCGAGAAGTGGTTTTTTGGATTGTTTCTCTGATACCTTTGTGACATCCGTCTTTGATCTTCTATCTGCAAATGCTGTTTTCACATAAGTAACTTTCTAATCTTATTTTGAATCTTACTAAAGAGTTGCCTTCCTTTATATCCTGGGACAGCGATTTCCATATGGATTGTAAATAGCTTTCTAATGCATTTGTTGGAGAATGAGAATAATATGCATTTCTAAACTTCTAGGGGACTTCAGTATATAGTACAGAATTTTTTGGAGTACAAAAGGCAGTAACACTGTGTGATTGAACAAGATGGTCTCTGTATACAGGCTGTTAACTTTCACATACAGTGTTTTTCATCTTGCTCTCTCTCCAGGGCTGTATCAGCAATCTTTATTCTGCTTTTAATTGTAATTCATTATTCTTGCAACATTCCCTACGAAGACAAATGTCAACTGGTGACAATTCTGTTTCTGGCAGCAAACCAGCCTCTCAGGTTGTATAGTTTTTTCTTTTGCAGAGATTCTACTCCATCACATGGAGCTGTTTAGTCCTAATTACTCTGCCCTTAAATTGACTTCATCTTGTTCAGGAACATAGCTTGCTACTTTCTGAAGTACAAATGAATAATTCTAGCTAATGTGAGCATAGTTTTAATTCTTTCTTTTACTTTCTTTTGTCTTGAGTTAACAGTAACATTAAAGTTTTCTACTGCACAAGTCTTATGGGTTATGACTTTTAGTTAATGAAGCCCTAAGCAGTTGGGTTTGGCCATAACTATGTATGCTGCAGTTTACTAAGTTAAAATTCGTACACAATTTCACAAGACTTCGGGGCTTGGTTTAATGTCACCAAATATAAAATGTTTATTATATTTTGCATCAGCATAACACTGTTGGCAAACAATGGTGTTAGCTATTCTATCCCTTTGGGTTGATCAGAAGCATATTTATTACATATACAGCAAAAAAGGCATAATGTAAGTACATTATCTATTTGTGCCAGATATTTAAATTTATTTCAACTTCTCAAACAATTTTCTCTGCAAATGCAGAAATCTAGGTTTTCTATAAAATCAAAGGCTAATCTCTTGCAGCTGGCAGAATTCGGGCCGAGTGTGATATACCTCCCTTTCTTTCATCGTTACAAAACCTGGTATCTCCACCCATTTTCTATGTACCTCTCTCCCTTATAATTTAAATTCAGCATGCTGCTTTGATCTGTCTCATGTTTTCTCCAGATGCATTGTAAGATATCGTGTACGCCTAGAATACATACATACATCTCACGTACAAATCCATACTTTTCACTGCTCTATTTGGCACTAAACCAGTTTGTAGAATCCTAGGGGCAGAGCTCTCTCTTCTTTGTGTCTATACGCCACTAAACACATTGTGAGCACTCAAAGAATCAGCCAACACGCATGCAAAGACCCTTCCTGTTAACATTAAATAAAGTTTCCATAGTAAAACATTCAGATGCCAGGAAATGTGAAAATTGTTACTGAACTAATAACCTCACTTATGCCCTCTATGGAAAAGTGAAGTCAAAAGCCCTCTACTTTAGCAAATGCTTCATCTGAGATAGTTTTATTTTTTCAGATTTAGTTTTCAAAAAATACAAATTTAATAAACTTTTGTCCCACAATATCCTCATGTAACATTTTCACTGGGCCCTAGCTAACATTGACACAGGTAGGGTAATCTCCAGCAGTCTGTTGACCTATGCAATAACAAGTATATCTGTGTTACAAACCCTCTTCCTGGGCTTTATTGGGGCCAAGAGTATAGAGTTTTTGCATAGCATTTTCATTTTGGGGAATAAACCTTGCTTTCATAACATTACTTGTCTGCCTGCAAAGCTCCAGTTGTCCCTGTCACAAGCAAAACACACACTGAAGGCTGAACAGGTAAAAGTAAGCCAAGGGGCAAATAATATCTTCAGTAAGGTTTTGCATGACTCTCATTTAGTGGGAATTTTAAGCACTGAAAAAGCTTGCAGCTGCAACGCACTGCAGTGGGTTTCCATACTAGTGCCATGGGCTTCAACCTTCATGTGTTAAGGATCTCCTGCTGCAAGACATTCCTTCTCCAGGTAATACCTAGCAAATGTAGAACTGTCCCACTGGTTTTAGTAGGACATTTTTCATCAATAAAGGTCTTTAGAAAGGCATGATTTTTCTTCTCACAGTCATGGTTGTATTATTCCAGACTTTTATAAGGGCTGTCCATTGCAGCAGGGAATATTCACACTGTATAAGCTACCAAAGAAAACAAACACACAGTGAGCCTTAATAATGTAAATACATTCAGCAAATGGAGTTTGATGGGATGACAATCATTCTTGAACCAAATCCATTCCCAACAGTAACTCTTTGCCTCATTGCCTGTCACAGTGGTAATAAGTTGGAACATTATTACTACAAATGATGCAAGTCTGAAGTTCATCTGGTGGGTTAACAGTGCAGGATGAAAATTTCTGGCAGTTCCTCACTGTGTTTCTCCAAGCACAGAGGATTTGAACTGTGATAAATGCTGGTAAAACTTAGACAGCTGTCAGGTATGTTGACAGTGGGAAATTGGGAAGGAGGGACTGTATACGTTATGTGCTAAAGCTGAATTTGTTCACACAATGATTTGCTCAATGTATAATTAAAACTGAGCTCAACCCAGCAGCTCTTTTTTGCTCAGCTCTCACTTCTTATTTAGCTTCAGCCTGGCAAAGAGGAGTTGGTGGTCCCCTCTCAACCTCCACTCCCTGCGTCCAAAGCCCCTCTGGTTATGCCAAAATGATATGTCATTCACATTTGACTTGGCACAGTTTCACTTATCCTTCTTCTTCCTTACATTTTTATCAGCAGTGACATTGCTGCCAAGCCTTATGCACCTCTGGATGAGATTTATGCAAATTATCAGCTAGGCTATTTTGTACATTTGCTAATAATTTGCATACAACTGTACAATTTAGCTTAATATGTGCATACTGAGCACTGGGGAAAGGCTTGTAAGTGAGGGGCCAGATGTCTATTGCAGTCTACCCACAGTGACCTTTTCCAAGCTCTCACTTTCTTTTAAAACGGGGAACAATAAAAATTGCCTTTGTCCTGAGGAAAGGCTATGCAACTTGGCTGTACGGTAAGCACGGCAAAAACACAGAAGTGTTTTCGGAACAGGCAAGAGAGGGGAATATCGGAATATGTGGTCATTGCTCCAATGCAGCTCCTCTCCCTTTTGCTCTGTAAGTCAGGCATGCACGTGCAAAGTCACACTTACACTCTCCTGCTCTTTCTGTCCGTCCTTCACCCTCACTTATTTCTCTGACCTCTCTACCTACCTGTTTCTGCCTCTCAGATACAGGAAGGTGCACAGTGAAATGTTGATACTTAACTTCAAGGTAACATAAGTATCATCCTTTTGATGTGGTTGTCAATGAAGGAAAATATCTCCTTAGAAATAAAATTATATTGTACTATTTGGGTCTAAAGGTAACGTGAAAGTCAGTGGAATAATGAATTCTGTTTTAGGAAAAAACAGTTTCCTGTTACGATATGCCAAAGACTGAATTTGATGGAATAGTAAGAATAATAAAAACATTGTCAAAATTTAGGATTGTGATTATTTAAAAAAAAAGCTGGGTTTAATCAGACAGGGAAAAAATTCTATTTATTTTATTGCAAGTTGCTGTCCTTATCCTAGAACTACTTTGGTTTTGTTCAGTTTCAGCAACCCAAGTAGATCCATACCGTGCAGTTTTGTTTAATTGTGATGGCGGTTATGAGTGAAAATTGACCATCTTCTGTTGCTTTTCTCTGCTCTTGCCTGTACCAATGGTACATACAGCTGGTGGAAGTGTTTGCTAGAACCAAGTTATTTGTTTTTAATGAAAAGGGCTTCTTTACTTGGGTCTTCTTTTTATTATTATTTTTTAATATACCTGTAAAGAGCACTGGGGAAGTTCTTTGTGTTTGTGTGTACATGTGGGTGCGCATTTAGAAAAATCACCTATAAACAAAATAAATATTGAGTTGTACCATCTAATTGGAGTTTCTAAACTCATCAAGAAAAGGAACACTGAGCTTTCCAAATGCTTGTAATAAATGAAATATAATTTTGTTGCCCCCTCAATTACTTAGGTCTTGGTTTTCAGCCTACAAATATTCATAGCTACCTTCAGAAAAGTGAACATTTCTAAAAACTGGTTTTGCTAATAATTTGTTGTCACCATTTGCATAAGTAATTTGATGAGTTAAGTGGTTAAAGTGGTGAGAGTGGGAACATACGTTTTCTGTTAAACATTTTGGGAAATTCTTCTTTTTGTTCTTTCTTAAGCACAATAATGCAGTCATCATCCCAAATAAGACTCACAAAAGATAATAATGTTTAAAAAAACATCTCCCATGAAAATATGAAATATAATTTACTGTGGAAGATGTGCCATTTGAAGTAAATCTACATAAATTATAACTCTTTGTGAAACTTGTTTGTCCATAATAGTGAAGTGCTGTGTGGTTGTAAACATAGCTGGTTTGGGGGGATTTGTGTTTGCATTTTTATTAATACAGCTGTAAGGTTTTTTTCCCTAATAAAAAACACGTGTATTTAACACTAGCAAAATCTTCAGAGATAGGCATTGTTCTGCTAAAAAATTATCTTAAAGGAAAAATTTTAGAATTGAAAGGGAATCCATGTATTATGGAATTCCCTTTGGAAAACCTAGTATGTTTTATATTGACTTTGATTCAGAGGCTAAACTACATTTAAATATTTTGCAGCAATACTGCCTTTAAATGGGTTATAAATAATTCACTCAATAGCTGAACAGATGTCTCTGTGGAGTGCAAACTCTCTATATCTTAATGAGTAGACTTAATAGAGTAAAACAAACTTCCAAGCTTTCAGTTATTGCAAAACAGATGACAGGAAATGTGACATGCTGCTCTGTATGGAAGAATCAGATAAACTAGAAATAAAAGCAACAGAGAGTGCCTAGACTTTTTTTTATTATTATTTTTGAGCAGTCATATTGCACAATATCATGGCCTATAACATTTTGTTCCCTCTTTTAGTTTAGAAGAAGCCTTGATTTTTTCTTCCTGCAACAGTCTTCACACAGGAATGGGAACGACACGGATTTGCTCTAAGTAAAACTTGAAAAATACAAAAACTCTATTCAAAAGTCAAGCCAGTTCTGAAAATTTAACATAATAAAAATTCTTCAGGACTGACTTCATAATATCCTCCCACTGAAGAAGAGACATGATAAGGCAGAGAAGCATTACTCTTCTCTGCTACTAGGACATTTGCAAATGTTTCCACCCGCCATCCAGTACCCTTCTGCACTGCTCAGAAAATTGGGGAAGAACTTGAAAAAAGGACAACAATGGACCCTTGCACTGAAAAATACTTTCACCCTTCCCCCCCCCCCAAAATACAAAAATGAGACGATCAATCCAGACTCTGTATCCTTTCTTCCTTCACTTAACACCCACAGGACACAAAATTATCAAAAAACCCTCAAAAAAAACAAAACAAAAACAACTTTACAAAAGAGGGAGAGATTTGGCCATTTACTACAAATATACCAGCCAGAAGAGACTGTGTGTGCGATATGGTGGTGCTCCTGAAAATCAGAAATTACACAGAAGTACTCTTCAGTACTTGGCTGGGATTCAGACATGGCATAACTCTAGCTATTCCTGGTTTCCAGTTTTGTTGCTGTGCCACTTATCCCTATTCTTACTTTTGTGTTAAATCCCTTCTTTTCAGTGAAGACTGTAGATCTGTACATACTTGTATAAAGTAAGATTTCTGCTTGATATTACAAGTCTTTTCCCAATATTGATAATAATGTTTCTAGTAGAAAATGATAGTGTTACAAAAGCAAAGGTTTTTTTACAAAATCTTATCGTATGTGTGTACAAATATATCATCCAGCAGCGTGTAGTAACTTAACTTTTCTGTGAACTTTACAAATATTTTTTCCCAGTTAGAAAAAAATCAGATTTCAAAATGTAATTCCAAACAGAAATCTAGGTTTTAAGCAAGACCTAGTCCCTACCAGCCATCTGTGTATTTTTGAGCAGCATCTCTGAGGAGGCATCCAATAAACCCCCAAAACTCAGATAGAGAACATGGGAATTTGGACAGGACGAAGGGCAACAGCATACTTTAGTAAACTAAGTTCAAATCTTCTCACAGCTTTGGCAGCCATGCTATTAATTCTTATCATTTCAGGCCTTTATGAAAGACCCTTTCTGGAAGCGTGTGAGTAGGCAAAGCCCCAGGCTTTCACTTCTAAGAAGAGCAACTCTGAAACTTTCATACTGGTGAAAGAAATTTTACAATACCAAACCTTCAAAGTTGAAAGATGAAAAGGAAAACAAAAATATCCAGAATTTATTTTATTTTATTTTTTATTATTATTATTTAAGGGCTATTGTTTTTTTAATACCTGGGTGAGGGGTATGGAAAATTTCTTTGATTGTGGCCTTTGTCAACACTAAGGTAACTTAAAACCCACCTTGGTTCTGTCTCCCTAAGGTGAATCTCTGGGGAGAAGCAGCACGAAGTCTACCTTATGAACAATAAATAAGAAAGGTGCAAGGTTGTGAAAAGTCATCCAATAAAACGAGTGCTGTAGTGTCAAAGGCAAGCGCCTCCAAACTTCTGAGTAACTCAGACAGTACTTGACTGGAAAGCATGACCTGCAAGTAAGGATACAAGAGTAACTATCTCAAAGCAGTAGAATTAGTGCCTGCCTGAGAAGCACGTTGCTCATGAGGGGCATTCATGGCTAGCAGGAGGCTGAAACTTTGCAAGGCCCCTCAGGTACCTTCCTAGCTCAGCCCTGCACCATCCAAGAGAAGCTGCCTCATCAGAAAAGGGTGCTTGTAATGATGATCTACATTACAAGTTAGAGCTATTCACAAAGTGTTTTTTTCAGGGGAATAGTGAAATAAAAAAGGCTTGCTGCTTTTTTTCCTTTTTCAAAAAAATTATTTCTTTTATTTTTAAATGCTATCCTTTGTTAAGTTCTGATGACATCTTAATTCAACCAAGTGGAGCTTCAACACTATCCTGTATGTCCAGACCTGCTCTACGTACAGAGTATACTGAAATTTTCTGCTATGTAACCCTGCTCCCCTTGTATCAAACACCAGAATCTTTAGTAAATGGCTATCTTCACAGTACAGAAGTATTAAAATGTAATGGGAAGCATGTGGGAGCAAGGCCAACCACCTATGCGGAGCAGCTGATGTTCTTTTATTATCAGATCTCTGGCAGCCCGTGCCAGAATGCTACATCTCATCCCCTAGATTAATTTTCACAACTGCTGCTTGCAATATGGAGGATTTTAAAACGTACGTACCTGATTTATTTCCCTGTTTTCTCTGTGTGCAACAGACATAATATGAGGAAGTTGTACTCAAATACAAGCTCAGTAGGCTGTTTTCCGAGTTACATCTAGCTATCATGAGCACCAAACCAGGTGTATCCCAAGCACGGTGTAGTGAAGTGTGGTAGAACATATTTGGTGTCTGCCCAGGCTGGACCAGACTTGCAAGTCCTTTCTCTTAAGCAGCGTGTGATTTTCATTCTAATGGGCGCTCATTCAACTTTGTCCTGTACTGCAAAGGCTGCAGTTAACTTTTATGCTTGCACGACAAATGGTTCCATGTTTAACATAGGCATTTGTGGCTGCCAGTGCCAGTCCAAGATTGCTGAGGAGAGCAATCATAGAATCATAGAATGGTTAGAGTTGGAAGGGACCTTAAGGATCATTTCCCCATCCCCATCTCTGCGCAGAGAATCCAAACGCACACTCTGAAATGTGCGTCTCCAAGAGACACACTGGAATTCAGTCTGAGTAGTTGCATAGTTGAATTTCATAGGTAACCTCTGTTGTCACTTTCAGCATTTGAAAACTTTTTCATTCTGAATGGATCTACTGCACATTTCTATATATTAGCAACATTCTCGATTGTGTTAGTGTATCATAAACATCATTTTCATATTTCTGAAGCTTTTTCTTGTACCTAGCAATGCAAAGTATCATTGTCATTTTGTCAATTAATTTTGAACTGATAATTTTGAAAAGATAAAATTGTGAAAAAAGTAGGTCAAATTTCTTTTTTCACCTAAATTAATGATTTTGCTATTCTTTAACTAAGAGCATTGCTTTTAAAGTAGCATAAGCCAAAAGTTATTATTAGATGACAAATGCGAAATCATGTTAGCCATGCCTGGATTATTGAAGAAACAAGTAATAGTAACTCTGATATCTCACTTCTACAAAAAGCATAATTGGTGGAAAGATTTTCCTCTTAAGGGTCTCTGTATTAGGCATTTTTCATTTTAACAGTGTCCCTTTTGTTTCTTTTGAATGTATTTCGAGAAATTACTAGTTGGCACTAGTTAGGTTGCAGGAAAAGTATCATTATTATTTGCAAGAAGATTAGTCCAGATTTTCATAAAAATCTAAGCAGTATACAATGAGGACTCCCTCTACCCTTTCCCCCACCCCAGTTGTTCCACCATACCTGCGGTCAGGTCATTAAAGGAGGTCTGGAGTGGGTGATGAAGCTGCAATGTCATCAACATGCTGAAAACTCAGCTCTGTTTTTCGCTGAAATAAGTGGCAATAGCACTACAGCTTTCTCATCACCGAGTTGACAAGCTGGCTGATGAAATAGCATGCTGTGGTTCTCAGAGAACTGCCTTGAAATCAACCTCTGCAAGGCAAGGGACAGCCCTTTTAGCACAAGCATCCAGAACAGTGGTTTGGACTGGTGTCGGCAGCAATTACTGAGATGGTCTTTCTGCTCTTGTCAAATTATTTTGCAGCCTGTGGATCTTTGTGCCTGCCTTTGTCCCCAGTTCCCAGAGAGCAGACAGGTCTTGTTACCATCTGGGGCAAACCTAGAAGTCAAGATTTTCTCTCTCCTGGGGTGTTTGTTTCTTATCTGCGCGGTAAATGTCTCCAGCCAGTTTACCCTAGCGGGTGGGGAAAGGCATTTAGCTTCCCATTTAAACACCAAAGTAAATAATTGAACTCATTTGGCAACAATACAGTTTCAACTGTTGAATGGACAGAATTCTATTTGCGCTTCTCTTGGTGAATTACACTACCACAAGGAGTTTCTGTGAGGATGCCTTACAGTAAACAACAATACTCTGAGACACCCTGGATAAAGGAGCGGTAGGGAGGATGATTTTGCAGTCATCTTACCTATACCTTTGAAAATTGAGGAAGTGACAATTGAGAACTAATTGTTTGTCAAATTTGACTATCCATGTTACAGACCAAATCCTGCTTGTCTTCCTGGCATAGTCGATTTGAATCTGATAGCGATATTTAATTGTGTCCAATAAGCAGGATTTAATACTTTGTCATATAGGGTGAGAATAGCTGGCAGAAATCTGTGAAATAATTGGCACACAACTAAAATACATCAGATGATTATCCCAGCTGAGCTCTTCCCAAAATAATTGCCAAACTGATTTAAATGTGGCAATCTGAGTGTTATTGCACACAGTTCTTCATGAATTTTCCCTTTTCTATATTCCTCAATTTTAAGTCTTGAGTGTTTATTATGAGATAGTCCTTTACAGAAACAGAGTAAGACAAGGTTCCTGCACCGTATATTTTACAGACAAGTCTGGACAGTAGAAAAAATTGACCAAAAAGATAAATGTATCCTTTTTTTAAAAAAAAACCAAACCAAAACAGAACACCAACCACAGAAATTACTTATCATCTGTGTTTTCTGAGATTATTGTTTTTAATGAAAAAGTTTTCTAGAAACCTCTAAGTGCTTTAGAATGAGAAGAAATTATTTTTAAACCATTTTCTAGGGAAGAATTAGCCCATCTATGTATTTGTGTGGGTAGAGATGAATAATTAGTACCTTTACTGAACAGAAACGGAAATAAACATTTCTTTCAAATAATGAAACAAAAAAACATTTTAGAAGTTTCAGCCAAAATATTACTTCTTCCTCCAATACAAGATAATACAATATATGCCTATGACTGATTCTTTAAAATCTCTGGAAAATAGATACGTAAAATGTGTCTCTATCCCCACACTTGTGCAACAAAACCGGACTTTATTTTCCACAGTGCCGAGGGGTTTTCCTTGAGATTTTCCATAGAAAAGAGACCAAAAAAAGTCTGCAACATAATTCAATTGTACTATATATGTCAGCTGTATTTCAGGTATTTGTTGCATTACCTTTATGGCCACTGAAAGGGAAAAAGAGAAGGGAGAAAGAACACAGCTTGTAACTGAGAACTGTACAGCAAATGGAGCAGCAGCCAACTGTGAGAAGGGAATTGTGCATTGCAAAGAGTCCTCTGGGAACTGGTTTTGCACAGCTGCTCTGATTCAGTGGTTGCTTCATGTTACCTTGTTTATTTACCTATGTGAAAGATGAGGAGCATCACAAGTAACTTCCTACTATACCTACTGCCCTCTGGGTACCACGTATGTTCCTGTAACCATCCTTGTGCTGTGCTCGAGGGAAGGGTAAGAACATGTACAGCACACTGTGATGGCACCATTACCCATACAGGAGACAGACATACAGGCAAACATCAACAAAACTGCAAGGCTGGCAAAATCAAAGTGAAATCCTAACCTGGGAGGTGTGCCAGGTTTTCACCAAAACACTGCCAAATGTTGGGTGAAGGGGAGAAACCAAAGGGAAACTTTTTTCTAAGTTCTTCAGTAGTAGTCTGCATAAGCAGTTTTTCAGGTGAACTTCCCAGTCTTTATTTTTGCCATTTTATGGGTTCTTATGAAAAAAAAAAAAAAAAGGAAAAAAGGCACAAATGAGTTGTACTATGAAGCATTGGTTCTAGTCTCATCTTGTTAGCTGAACAGAAAAAACTATATGCAGGTCTCTCTTGACCAAATTTGCACCCACTTTCTCATCGTCTGATTTCTTGAATGAAAGAATTCAAACATTGCATTAAAAAAATGCCATATAGCCACACTCACCATAAATTCTTGTGATGTTTTTTGGACTTTGCAACTTTTGATGCAGTATTTTCAACATAAATATGACCTGTCAATCATAACAACTCGTACCAGGAGTGAAATTATAATTAACTATTTGATTATATGAAAAGTGATGAAATCAAATCTGGAATTCATGAATAAGTGAACTGTGATGAAATTATGTTGGGCTGATGTATAGCAACTGTCATCTTAAATACAGCCCTAAGACTTTTCAGCATACACAAGTTTCTTCTTGGAAGGAACAAAAATTGGGATTCAAAAGCCATCTAACTCTCTGCCGTTGACTTGCCAATGGTGAAATTATTTTCTGAATCTGCTTGGATTTAACTGATTCATCTAATACTTTTGAACACGGTTTCCTTTAAATTTCTGCCTTATTTGCATCAGGAACTGCTTCGGCATCTAAGCAACAAACTTCTGACCCTATCTTTATGGTCTTTTAGTGAGAAGTGCCCAGTAGTTTGTTAAACATTTCTTATAAATGTATTAGCTCAGACTATAGGATGGTTTGATTCCCCTACTGCCTGAGGTAACTGAACCAGATCTGCAGCTGGTAGGAACTGGTGTACACACTGCAATATTCACTCATGTTTTCTTGAGGGGTTTGACGCATTTGATGGGTAAAGCCATCTGTGCTTCCTTCCACGAGCCCAAGCTCCCTCCCCAGTCACGGTTTTTCCTAGGAAATCTATGTAAAAGGCCCATTTTCAAAGATCCCCTTTTACTTCTGATAGGCACTTAGTGAAAGCAAGTTTCACAGTGGACTTTCAGGACAGTGTTAGCAGCTCACAAATCACAAGTGAGAGGAAAACCCCTGTTCTATGAGTATCTGCCACTAAGCAGTATGAAATACTTTTAAATATAGGAATTCTACTTATGCTGAGTTAAAGGGGAACTAAGTTTTTATTAGGGCACTGTGAAAATACGAATGTGAGGTATGACAACTGCATGCTTCATATGTGAGGCAAAGGTACTAGTAAGGGCTGTCAGGTTTTTCATTGTCTCTCATTCTAGAGTAAGTTTCCCGACATATTGCCAGTTCCATCAAGAATACACCAAAATTAGCATCACAGTGATTTTTGTAATGTGGAGAAACTCTACCAGGAAATAGATGACAATTCCCTTCCTTTGTATGCAGTGATGGCTTGGAAATCAGGACCTGGTTACATTACATTACATTTCCTAACATTAGGATAAGGAAATATTTCTGCTTTTACTCAGGTATTCCTACTTAAAAAATCAGAAAATATGTGGTGTATATGTGGTTTTTTGTTCCTTTGCTTTGATGGTGATGAAAGGAAGTTTATGTTCCAGTTCAGGATCCGAAGTGGGATTCCTAATAGAAATATATTAATAAATCACTTAAAAATCTTTTCACTGGATGCAAGTTCTCTGCTGTGCTTCCAATGTAAACATTTCAGAATTGCGCTAATGCATTATAGCCAGAACTTGAACCTAAATAATCTCCTTTCATTTTCACAGCTGAATTTAGTGCAAATAGTAAAATTGTACAAATGATGAAAGGCAATTAAGGGTATTATCTTAATAACATGTACACACATGAATAGTTCCATCAAACACAAAGGAGCTAATTTACTGCATGAATGTCTTAGCTATTTAACATGCTTTCAGTGTTAATAACTTAAGATGGACTATTTTAAATAAATGTTTTTAGGCTTTGCACAGTGTTTTTGACAGCAGTCACAATGGCACAGTGCTGCTATTTCCTCTGACCTTGTTTGCAGTGCGCTCTTTGTGAGTAGATTAATGTACAGAAGCTTTTTGGAACTGCAAGGAACAACCACCTAAAGGAGTGGGGAAAGCTGTACTATCCATGCAAAGAATGACTAAAAAAGACTGAAGACCTACAAAGCCAAGTGAATATGAATGAGCTGCTAAAATGGCTGCCTTTTCACCTAGAACATGTTAAAAAAAGTGGATGTGAGTGCCATTTGAGGAGCATATGATCCCTTTTTTCTAAATACTCACCTCCTGTCACAGTATTTATCTTTCTTTGAAAGAAGAGAGGGAAGCAAACAATTAAGATGCTTGCTGAGTGAGTGTTCATTGTACATTGCAGTTAAACATTATGGTAACAAGCCTCAAATGATGTACGAAAATGCTTCTTTAAAACAGCTGATTGTATACTTCAGTGTAAGAAAATAGATAGCAACCTCAAGGTTTTATTGCTGATATTTTCAGTCCTGCAAACAAAAAAAAATCAATTAAAGAGAGCTTCTAAATCACAAAGAGCAGTTCCTCATATTTTCCTGTGTACTCAGATTCTTACTAGGAATCAATTTGTAACCTTCTGTTCCTAAGAAAATACTGTCTTTCTTGGTAAGATTACCTATGGTCAAGGTTTATACAAAAAACCTAGGAAGTATTGTTTTCTTTCTTATTTTTGCCTGAGTGGCAGAGTAAAAATCTGAGAAAATAGGAATCTTTTCTCTTCATAGGCTATTTCTTTTTATTTCACTCTGCTTCCTTCATGCTGCCTGCTCAGTCTACCATGCGTAGGAGACTACCATGGTTCCTCCTGAATTATTTCTCACCACTTGCTTTCTTAAGGGGGCCTGATTTTCAGCACATAGAGTGGATCATCTTTAACATTTATACTGAGAAACTTGGGCAACAGCTGTTCCATAAATGCTACAGAGTCTGGATTTCTGTCCTTATGGGAATGCTTCTAATATACATACTGCAGGGACACACATAGCCTTCTGACTTCAACGTGCCTGCGATAAGCCAGGAGGCTCTGTGGCATAAGAGAAAAAGTCTAGTTCAGATGCTCTCTCTTCCTGCAAAAGTGCTCAAAGGAAAGGCTGTAAGGTGGATGCTTCAGAGAGGAGAAATGTTTTTGGAGGAAGAGGCATGGATCTCAGGATTTCCAACACTAGGGACTTCTTTTACACTGACCTTTTCCTGACTCAACTTGATGATTTGAAAGGCATCTCCAGAGCAGACCACAGACACTATGGCAAGATAGCTCCATAGCATACTGACTTGAGTTGACTTGTCTTGCAAAATAAAAAATTACCTTTTGCACAATGAAAGACACATAAAAAGGTAAAATGAAAGATGGGACTTTCTACACAACTTTCTTTTATTGATATTGTCTTCTAAGTGAATTTTAAAAGTATTTTTTAATCAAAAAGATTACAATCTCAAGAGCTAGCAACAATTTTTCATTGCATTTTGAAGAGCAACGTTGTAAAAGTCTCCATAGAAATGAAGTTAGAAACGAAGTCATGTCTCTAATAGGACAGAACAAAGCTACTACAACTTCATAGGGTCTTTCAGTGAGTGTTAGCCAGGTTTACACATTTGACTATTACTTCTTTTTCCATTGCTGTAAAAATTGCATTGAAGTTCCTTCTAAGATTCAGACAGACAGTCCAGTAATACTATCATCAGCTATGCAGTAGAAATATAAGGAGTATGCTGAAAAATCAAGAACAGAATTCCACAGGGAAAAGTTTAGACGCCGGTGAAGCTATAAGGAACCAAGTTTATTCTATCTCTCTGTATAAATACAGATAGGTAGAGATGCAGACTTAAATAGTAACTTGTTTTACTAGCCAAATGAGAAAGTTCTTTTGCTCTGCAGGAAACCAGATACTAAAACAAAACCATCATTTTATGAGATGGAGCAAAAACCAGCTGGTATTTAGGAATTCTAAAGTGAGATTTCTGATCAGAAAAGTTAAGATGGGAAAGCAATGCAACTTCCACTGTGTAGAAAAAAAATCTAGACCTTCTATTTTCAAACTGTTAGTCCTTACTAGCTCTCTTTTCATGTCACACATATATCAAACTAACCACAGCATATACAAAGGGAGCTATTGCCTTAACACCTTTGTATTTCACTGTAGGGAGAGGTAAGAAAAAAGGAGTGTTATTAGTTATTTGCGCTTTTTCTAAATGTAAAAGCAAATTGAATTGAACTGACTTTTTATACTCAGTATTTCAGTCAAAGTCCATTCAGCGTGGAAGGGAAATTTGTGCTGGCAAGGACACCACTTACCCACAATGACTAGGGCAAAGTGCTTTTACCTAGGAAAACTGGTCACTACTGTACTTCTCAGAGAGTTCAGCTCACACAAGTGTTGATTTGAAGGTAGAATATTGATACTCAAACCCATGCCTGTTTCCATGTCCTACCAACTCGTTCGTCTCCTGCTTATTTCCACTGGCGTGGGGGACCCAGTACAATAAACGAGGTGAGTTCAGCCTCATCAACAAAAGAGTTAACAAGTTTTAATGACAGTCTGTATTACTGGTCATTACCAGTAATGGCACGAAAGCAAGAGGGAACAGGACTTGTGATTGCTTTTCAGGGCTGAAATCACTGAGGCACTCTAACGTGATACTATGAAGTACCATTTTCACAGGGATACACTTCAGAGTACAACTGCTCTTTAATTCCCACAAACATAACTCAGAGCTAATTAAATCACTTTTTTTCTCTACTGTTCTTTTGTGCTATTACATAAAAAAAAAAGGAAAAAGAAAATTTACTGGAGTTATTGAAAGCTGTGTTATCATTAAGATTCATAGCCTCCTGAGAGACTCCAAAGCGCTTTGACACCAATAGAGGCAAGTACAGGTGAAATGCAGCTGCTTTGAGGAAAATTACCATACACAATTCATGAAAGTTTTAGAAAAGAGTGAAGGAAACCTATTCTGCTCTGACACCAGCAAGATCAAAAAGTTTGGAACTAAGCTGTTTCCCTTGTAACTGAGAAGACTTCACTATGAAACTAGTGCTGTCCTAAGCAGGGAAATTGCAAGAGAATAGAAAAAAGAAAGCTAGAGCTGTGATGCTGAAACTGGAATTCATGTGAGAGCTCGTCATCTATGGACTTTTGTTACCATCTGTGTTTTGTTAAATACTATTATTAATAAGCGTATTTAACATTTATTTATATACCACTGTCAAAATACTATCTCAGAAGTTATTATCGTAGCATTCTGTAGGAAGCATAAAGAAATCTGATGAATATCTGCTATGAAAATTATTTCAAGTCCGAGTTTTTGTACCATGACTTAATGAATGACTGAGGTGTTTTACTGAATTCTGAACTGAATAGCAGAATGTCTGAAACTATTCGCTGGGTCGTGAAGTATTACAGAGATTATCTTAATTATCTGTTCTCTGGTAATTTTACTTTTTAATTTAGTACATGGATTTTAAGTCACTGTGCATGTCATGCAACCCTGTAGATATAATGCATATCACTATATATATTGTTGTATATAATTAAGAGCATATTCTAGATACAATATAGAATAGAAAAAGATACTAAGAAAACCTCCAAATGACAACTATTAAATTACTCAGATCTTACTGCTTCAAAAACCCAACATTCCCTCCAGCCCTGTGATTTTATCGCAGGCAAAGTAACATGATGCACTATGTCACTATGCAGGCTTAGTGAGAAGGGGCACTCATAAGTTTGCTGCAGAACAACAAAGAACATTGAGCATAGGCTGACAGCTATTCTAAAGTAAGTCTGCAGTAAAATCCTTAGTGCTTCTACTCTGCAAGTTTGTATAGAAGTGTTGCTGACACATTAATTGTCCTATGATAAAACTAAAAGCAGGGTACCCACAATCTCTTCCTGCTGAAAAGTGCAGATTCCTGTCTGATAGTCACATCATTGTATGCTATAAATTGTATGAGGAAACAGAAATATATTTTAGGATTCAATTCTACTGTAATTTTATGCCAAAAATGCCCCTGTCAGATGAATGCTTGTGAGACAGGCCTGTTAGCGGCAGCATATTTATTTTCTACATGAATTTCTCTACTTTCACAGTAGACACTCATTAGTTAAAGATGGTCTGAAACAGTTGAATGTCAATGCAAAATTTAAAGTTGATCAATGTCTCCCATTTCATTTAAAAAAGAGAATCTGAATATGGCTCCCACCTGAGTACAGAAAGAGTGACTTACCCTACTTTCTACAGGAGTACAAAATTAAAATGTTTTAAGACCAAATTCCTACACTCGCTTTCAATTTAAAAAGCCAGTACAAACACATTTGACAGATTCCTAAAACTTCTTTTCCTCCATCAATACTTTTAGAAGTAGCATTCCCTTGATGAAATGTGCACGGCTGGCCTCTGAAGGGAAAGTAGGATTTTTCAGTACAGCTATAACAAAAAAAGTTATTGTTATGTGTGCATGCGTTAACAGCTTTGATTCAGATTAGGATGTCAAACAGGGCTTCACGCCATCTGCTTAGTGCTACTGCTTTGGAAGCTAAGGCTTGGTTAGGCTGAGACAATAACTGTAGTTATCCAAAAATCAGAAATCCTAGAATAGAGAAAATGTGATAGTCTGTCCTTGGAAGACATTAAAAATATTCATTAGTTAATGTATATGTCGTTTGCTCTACTTACTACTAAAATATCTTCATTTAGGATCCTCAGGTCAGCACTCTCATAAACATATTAATAATCAGTGAAAACAAACCCGGTGGCTCATTTTCACAGAACTAAGACAATAGGATGAGGCTGTGGCAGCAGCAACGCGTAGCACATGGGTTGGTCAAAGATCAGGCACTCACCGTGAACAGTTTTCCAGAGAACTGATACAGAGCTGTGTGTAACTTGGCAATAGCAGTTGAGAAATTCATAGCTAATGAAAGGATTATGGAGATATGTAAAGCCTGAATTTTTCATTGTGATCATATCTATGCATTGCAAGATTGTTTGCAAAGTCTTACGCAGTAGTGCCCACCTACTCTCATGGAATAAAGATGTCCTGTTGTGTTCTAGGGGAGATCAGGATCCACCTGAAGGACGTTCTAAGGGTCTGGTTTGACATGCCAGTCTCACTGGGACACGGGAATATACATCCTACATTCCCCACAGGAATAAATTTCTTAAGCCGTGTTTGGGAATGAATTCCATCCTGGTGTCTTAGACTTATTCCTGCATGTGTCAAACTACTTTGATCTGTAACACACCACATAATATAATTGGCTCCACTGCTGGAACTCAATCTACTGATGATTATCTTTCATTCCCTAGGACTTTGCTCATCTAGCCTACTGTCTTATCTGCTGGTTGAGAACAGGTGTGATGGTACAGACATTCAAAGCAGAGCCTCCTGTCGTATATATTGCTTTGAAATGCCATCATTTGGACCTTCTATCCCATGGGAAGTTGACCAGAGCTTTATTAGGGTACTTGATTTATTGATTTAGCGTGTTTTGGTTTCTGAGTTAATATTGGTTTTTCTAATTACATTTCAGGCTTCTTTTACTAGAAATCATGGGGGTGTGACTGAGTTCCATTCTGGTAGCTTAAGGACTGGAAATACTAGGGGAATCTAGGGCAAAGGATGATGAGGATCTTTTGGCTGTAGTCTTGGATTGGGGAGGAGTAACAGAAGGAGACTAGAGGAGTGTGATAGACAGAGGTGGGAGCGGAGTTTTGAACTGAGGTGAAGGAAATGCATTCTGGAATAATTAAGAGAGAGAGTGCAAAGCCCACCGGTTCCTGGTGTGTTGCTGAGGAACAGGCACTGTTTTCCAGAGACCTGGGAGGAATATCAAAATAGAAATATTTGGGTAATGGGAGATCTGGTTTAGTAACTGTGGGGAGAGGGATCTATGGAAAAGCTCTTTATTCTTTCTTACAGCTACTAAGATCATAAATGTAACACCTCTGCTGGAATTAGTGCTTTCTAGTTCAGAGTTTAATAAAGTTCACTTGATAGAAGACCAAGGTGAGGACAACCTTACCTTAATTGCTGGGAAGATGATGTAGCAAATAATCTTGGAAACCATTTCAAAATATATGAAGGAAGAGAAAGTGATGGGGAGTAGTCAGCATGGGTTTACAAAGGAGAAATCACACCTGATCAATCTGACAATGAGATGACAACCTTGGTGGATGAAGGAAGAACTGTGCATCTTGTTTATCTTGACTTTAGTAAGGCTTTCAACTCTCTTCCCCATAAGACCTTCATAGACAAACTGATGAAATATGGACTAGTTAAATGGACAGTGAGGTGCACTGAAAAATGGCTGAACTGCCTGCTGAAAGGGTTATGTTCAATGGCATAAAGTCCAGTTGAAGGCAAGTCACTAGTGGTGTGCCCGAGGGTTCAATATTGGGGTCAATACTGTTTAATATCTTTGTTAATTATCTGGATGATGGGACAGAGTGCACCGTCAGTAAGTTTGAAGTTGACTTTGACAGATGCACACTCAGGTGTTACAAAACTGTGAGGAGTTGTTGATGCACCAGACAATTGTGCTGCTGTACAGGAGGACCTCAACAGACTGGAGAAATGGGCTGACAGGAATCTCAAGAAGTTCAACAAAGGCAAAGTTCTGCATTTGGGGAGAAATAATACTATGTGCATGTGAGGGGCCACCCAGCTGGAAAGCAGCTCTGCATAGAAGGACCTGGGAGTCCTGATTGACAACAAGTTGACCAAGAGCTAGCAGTGTGACCTCATGGCAAAGAAAGCCAATCTCCTCATAGGCTGCTTTAGGCAGATCACTGCCAGCAGGTTGAGGGAGGTGATCTTTATCCTCGGCTTAGCCCTGGTATGACACATCTGGAGTGCTGTATCGAGTTCTCGGTTCCCCAATACAAGAGAGACAAAGACATACTGGGCAAAGTCCACCACATGGCCAAAAAAATGACTAAGGGACTAGAGCTGCTGTCATAGGAGAAGAGACTGAGAGCTGGGACTATTCAGCCTGGAGAAGAGAAGGCTCAGGTAGACCTTATCAATGTGCGTAAGTATCTGAAGGGATGGAGTAGAAAAGACGGAGCCAGACTCTTCAGAGTGGAACCCAGTGACAGGACAAGAGGCAGTGGGCACAAACTGAAACACAGGAGGATCCATGTGAATATAAGAAAAAACCTTTTTACTCTGAGGGTTCTCAAACACTGGCAAAGGTTGCCCAGAGAGACTGTGCAGTCTCCATTCTTGGAGATGTTCAAAACCCAACTGGACATGGTCCTGAGCAACCTGCTCTAGCTGATCCTGTTTTGAGCAGAGGGGTGGAGTAGATGATGTCTAGAGGTGCCTTCCAACCTCAACCATTCTGTGACTGTAATCCTCATCATGTGAGTAGAGCTAGGAAATGCACTGGAGTCTCCTCTCTGTTTGCCAGTGACAAATCTTTATTGCAGTTTTCATTTCTAAGTTCTCAGATCCAATTTATGAATTTGGAATGTCTCTAGCTGGCTCTGAAACATGTAATTCTAAGCTGCATGGCAGGAGTTTAATGTTCCTGGTGACACGTAACTGTCAAATGCTTTTTACTTAATTCGAAAACATAATGTGTTAAGACAATGCACCCTTAGACAACAACAACAACCTGACTGTTGGGATAATTAAAGATGCTAAAAATGCTCAAGAAAAAAATTAGTGAAGCATTCAGTGACATTGTAGATCAACAAATGATTTTTTTTGTTTGTGATAATTTTACTTTCTTCTAGAAATAGTTTTTCTAAAATAATCCAATCGTAAACTTACTGTGTTTCCTGAGTTCTAAAATCTGTCTTGCAGAAGAAAATTATCCTTTACAGGACATGGGTATTTTAAAATATTTTTTCATTAATCTTGGAATAATATTTCCTTATTCTACTTGCTTATAGAGTTTCATATTGGATGTTTAGTAGTTATTTGATGTACAAATTTAAGGCTGGCTTTTGGATGTTTAGTTAATAAAGAAACTCATGCTAAACACCTGTGTCAACGCTATAGTCAACATGTCACTTTGTGCTTTTCAGCATTCTGTAGAGAAGGGCTGTGCTAATTAACGGCTGCTGTAGAACACTCCCTTTTTTTCTGAAGACAATAACCCGTTCAGCCCACCTGCTTAGCAGATCACAAGCGCATGCCAAGATGAAACCATAGGCAGTGTTAGAGTTGGAGTCTTTTCTCACTCTTTTTTGGTTTTAGGTAGAAAGATAACGAGAGGCAGGATAACTGGATAAGAGTTGCTCTGGCAGCCAAGAAATTTACCCTGTTAGTAGGACATTTATTCTGTTCCTGCCTTGGACACTTAGCTGCTGCCTGGCATTGGGGTTGCCCCGTTTCCCTGAAACTTGTAAAACTGGGATTCTAGCACTGAGGTGATGATCACAGCCATTACAATAAAAGTGCTAGTAAACCTTGTTTTACCTGAAAAAGAAGTGGTTGTTCGAAATACTTTCCTTTTTCCAAAGGATGTTCTGGAACAGAGGTGGCATCTGCGTTTGATTGAGAGGATGTTCTGTTTCCATTTTTGAAAACTTAAAAATTGAAAATTTTGTAATGTTCCTTTGTTGTTTTTAAAATTTTTTTAAATTTATTTTATATTTGTTTATTTCTTTCTGTCACTTAATGCAGTAGAGTGAAAAGATAGCTCTTGATTTGTATTTCTTCTTCCCCTTAGTTACTTTACACAACATTCCCAATGAGTTTCCCTCTCATTACCCACAACTGTTTGAAATGTTTATTTTTATGGGTGAACTCAAATGGTTATGAGAAACAATGATTGATGATTAGAATTATGTGGGCAGTTGACAAAGACTTTTCAGGAGATGCAGAGGTTGTTAGTTTACCATATTGGAAGAAGAATGTAACTCTGGGCCTGAAATAGTGTGAAAAGGGGCTATGTACCCCAGTAAAAAAAAAAAAAACCAACAGATTTTCATGAAGCAGGAGGTGTCTAAATGCCTCCTTTAAAACAAACGTATCTTTTTCTGGTAAATGTAAGGTTTTTTAATACTAGTGACAGAAATTACACAAATGTAGCATTGTTCTCGATGACTTATTTTTGCCACCAACTGCGTGTTCGCCATCCTCCCTCCCCGTGTGACTCCCAGAACCACAGTCACACTGCTTTGCAGTACTTGGTGGGTTGATTTTCCTTTGCTCTTCCTGGTCCACTGCCCCAACCTAGCTGGGACGTCTTCTTGTTGGCCCCTCTGTCCTGCCCGTCTCTCTTTCCTAGGCTCAGCCTGTCAAGCAGGAATTGAGACCAACAGTCAGCATTTTGCACTGGTTTGCTGTCCAAGAGTAGGTTTTGAGTTGTGTTTCCACATTTTTATCCTGTCACTGGACAGATCGCATCACCTCACAAACCACTCATCCCTGCACCTTCTGTCAAGGGCTACCACCATCATTGCCACAACAAGTGCAGCTTTGCCTTCTTCACAAGTGGATTGATGAAAAGGAGCATGCTTGCTATATATGGCAGAGAAGGAAGAGGGATTTAAGCTGGATCATTTCATAGATGTGGTTAAGAGCACGAGTACATGAACTGTCGGACTGATGTAGCACCAGCTGAGACAACCTCTGCAAGGCACTGGTGGGGGACGCTTAAGAGGTGATAACTTCTTAAGCTGGGTCTGCTCTTGCTAAATAGTGTCATGCAGCCACAGGCAGCACACTTGTTCAGAAATATGCTGGAAAGCAAGGGAAGGAATAAAGAAGGGGAAAGAAGGAAGCAATAAGGAAGTGCTGGAGTGATCTGAAATGGGGCATGGTACAAAGACATTTTCAAAAAAGCACTGAACGCCTCAGAAAGCATCACTGATTTTAATACTACACATTTTAATGGTGTTATTAAATGAAACCAGGAGGGAGTGTGCTGAGAGACTGTGCCAGTGCACAGGGCAGGTAACTTCTATTCCATCTTTCTGTTTCCTGAGCCAGTTTGGCTGGTTTTCTAGTGATCTAGCTCATTCCTTAAAAAGCACGTAGCTTTGTAATAATAATTCCTACACCATGGGCTGAACGTGAGCAGCCTTTGATTTGAAAATGTAAAAGCAATAGGATAGTATTAATCAGAAGCATAAATGATTTTTTTTCCATCACCATGATTTAATGTCTTTAAATTACTGTTACCAGATTGTGTAGTTCAGTGATGTTTACTTGAAGTTGTGAATTTCTTTTTTTCCCCAAACACGTCTCCCATGCTTTTTCTTTGTGAATTGTCACTGAAATCTTTTGGAGAAAAACAGAGAGGAACAAATAAAGCTAAGGCAACTTGAAATACAAACATATAGAAGCAACTTCTCTGAAAAATGTCTCCTGGTTATTAAGGAGGAGGGCATTGTTGCTTCAACATTAAAAAGAATCCTCCAATGGCATTTGCCTTAAGAGAAAAGAAGGTCAAACAATTATTTCAGTACTTATTTTACTTACTAAATCTGCTCCTAAAAAATACTTTTGGCAGAATTCAGGGCAAATTGAATGCCTCGTGAATACTTTTTTTTTTTTTTTGGAGAAGAGGTAATGTGTGGAACTTTGATTTTCTTCCGGTTTTCTATCTTTTCCTGTTTATTTTCTTCTGCTGAAACAGTTATTTTCAATCTTTTTTGATCTGTGAAATCCTAAAAAATGCAATAGCTGGCTCAGTAGGACAAATTTACTGCTAGGAATAAACCACTTTTATAGTTAACCTTTGCAGGTCCCTTAAAAATCTCTGTGGATTCTCAGATTGATCTATGGATCATAATTTGAAAGTCATAGTGGCAAAGAGAATATAGGCTCTTTTGAAAGCAAGTATTTTAAATACAGTGCTTTCTTCAGAAGACAGATTCTTGCCCTCCTTAGTGTCTGCCTAGTCTTGTAGAATATTAACTTTAGGAGCCAAGATCTTAGTTGAAATCCTATAAGCATTTAATCTTCGTTTCAACATCTGAGCTCAGTTGCATAATCACTTATAACAAATTACCCCCAAAATACCTTGGATTACTCTCTAGAGCTCTAATACTCGAACCATGAACTCATGGATTTCAACTTTTAGGAGTATTCCCCAGACAAACCTTATATAAATAAAGGGGGTTTAGAAGCTTTAAATGAAAATTCATCATAAAAAATAAATATACGATAGTCCAAACTCCATTTCACTGACTTCTTGCCAAAACATAAGACTGTTTTGGGATAGACTAAAGCCAGTTTTAGGGAAGATCTGTAAGTATCTTAGAGTATCAACTCAGAACTTTTATTTCTTGGTAAGGCTGGATAGGGAGTGCGGCTTCTGGAAGATGTTGCTTTGTGATCATTTATTTGTTTATAACTTGGTTTTGTTCTGTATCAGATCTGCCTCATCTGCTATGAGAATCCAGGTAAACTAGGAGATGTGACCAATACTCAATACCTCGCTTGTGCCTCCACCCTTTCGGATAAATATTTGGGACCTGTATTAGTATGTAGGCCTTTAGCATATACTAATATCTGACAAACAAGGGGACTTTTCCTCTTCTGTTTTTCACCCTGTACTTGTTTCATCCAACAAATGGGCGGGTTTAAAACACTAGTGATTCAGAATAGCTGAGCAGTGCAGCAGTGAAAGTGAGAACAACAGATGTGTGATCAGATGGGGTCCCTGCTTCTATCAGTCCAGCACTATATGTGGATCCTAAACAGAGATCCCCATGTAGTGTCCTTCATGTCATGGAACTGTTGAGTAGCATTTTCTGGCTAGGGTGTGATCAGGTATCCCATTTCACATATAAGTGTTCTGGCAAAAGAGTATTACTTCCGCTCAGCTGCTTGTCACCACCCATCTGGCAGAAATTATTGACCCTGCACAGACAGCATAGCTACCAGAAGTGTCCAGCAGACATCTGTTTCTGATGAATTCACCATAGGAGCAGAAGTAGTCCATGAAGATGACCTGGGCAATCCTGGCTGCCAGGTCAGTGGGCAGCGGGAAGCAGCAGGAGACAGTAATATATTACATTATTAAACCTGGATGATGTTATATGGCCATGTCTATAGAGCGCTTCAGTAATGTAATAAAATAGAAGTAATTTCCAAAAGGACAAAACCTCAAAACACTATGCGATCTGGTAGTCCAAAGGTTACGATTCATGAATTTCCATTATATTCCTCAACAATATTAAATCCTTCAGTATAATCACAGCCAAAATTTTTTTTTACTCTCCTCTGTGGCCTTTCAAGTGAAACAACCTTACTTTTCCCTGAAGTCTGCCAATTCGCTCCCCATTTACTCCATCAAACTATTAATAAATATTCTAATACTAGGTGCCCTAGTGTCTGAACTCTCCATTAACCTCTCCCTGCTCTGAGAATAATCTGTTCTCTAATCCTTTGTTTCCTATTACTTCATCAGTCATTTTTAAATCTATGGAAACATCTAATAACCTTCCATCAGATTTTCTAGAACAGAAATGGAAGGGTTTTTTTCTCATTAACAGTATAAGGACCAGTTTGGACTTTTCTCCGGTAAAATCTGTGTGAACAGGCACTGCACAGGTGGTTTTCTTCTCTGTAGCAGGAGTTGCTTAGAGGATCCCCTGCTCTTAGATGTTCTCACTGGCTTGGTACAGGATCATCCTAAAAATTCCCTTCAGCATGGAAATAGCTTCCCAGTATCATGATCAGTGTCTTTAAAGATGAAGAAAAATCACCAGCCTCTATGAGGTGTGCTGGGTGTTATGCCCAAGAATCGAGGTAGGCTTGTGATAGCAGTATCTGCAACCTGACACTCTCATGTGTCTTTACAAGTAAGCCAGAGGCAATGCAGCAATGACTCTGATCAGGTCATCAAAATCATAGAATCAGAGAATGGTTTAGGCTGGAAGGGACCTTGAAGATCATCTACTTCCAACCCCCCTGCCATGGGCAGGGGCACCTTCCACTAGACCAGGTTGCTCAAAGCCCCATCCAGCCTGGCCTTGAACACTCCCAGGGATGAGGCATCCACAACTTCCCTGGGTAACCTGTTCCAGTGCCTCACCACCCTCATAGAGAATTTTTTTTTCCTAATATCTAATCTAAATCTACCCTTTTCCAGTTTGAAGCCATTCCCCTTGTCATATCACTACATGCCCTTGTAAAAAGTCCCTCTCCAGCCTTCCTGTAGGCCCCCTTCATATACTCGTAGGCTGCTATAAGGTCTCTCTGGAGTCTTCTCTTCTCTGGAGGCAGTCTAAATCTTGCCCATGATGATTTGAATTTTTTACTACCTTTTTTTTTCTCACCCCGTCTCTGAGGTGGCTACTGACTTGAAAGGTAATCTTGAAAAAAAATTGGAAGGATTTGCTGGGTCAAAGACCTGCTTTTAGGGCAATTGGCCAGTGCAGCTACAGCAATTTGGAGGATGAATAAGTAGGCTCTGCACAACACAACATTGTACATTACCCCAGCAGAACTGATTTCAAGGGGGAACAAGTAGGGGGGCAGAGGGACCTCCTTGGGGACAGGCTGAAGCCGGGCTGGACCATGGTGCCGCTGGTTGGGTCAGGATCAGCAGAGCCCCTGTCCAGGCAAGAGCGATTCAAGAGCTGTCCCAAGGCGGACGGTGGAGTTGGGGCCAGCAGTTGCTGCAGCCAAGGGACCGGTGTGGCTGTGCCATGCTGCAGCCAGGGCAGCCCGGGTGGGCTCTCCAGGGATGCTCCTGAAAGGGGAAGCCTTTATCCTGGTCTTGTGCAGGGCTGAGGCACATCTAAAAAACGTCCTGTCTGCTCAGTGGTATGTCCTTTATTGTGACTATTTTCTGCCATAAAACTTATTTACTACTCTTCCTGCATCTTCCAATGAATATCAGTTATGTAGATCAGAAAATAAAAAGGATTTTCTAGTAGATGTTTATGCAGGCCAATATAACTGTTTCTACTTTGCACGTTGCATTAGTATGACTACTTTTTTGCAGGGAAAGACCACACAGTTATTATCAAAATCGATACACTGAGAGAGGCCTCGCAGTCCTTGCTGTATGCCAGGAGAAACCAAAGGATGGTCCTGACCCATCACACTGCTGCTGTCAAAACTGCCATCTGACCCACGCATCCCTGCCGGTACACAGCTACATTTGCAACACAACTGGATTCAGAGAGCTTGTGTCTGGATTGTTCAAACACCCTCTCCCTAATGAAGATCTTTTCATTCTCTTGTTTTCCTTTTTAAGAGTACAAATGCCTGCCCTTTCTTTGGTGCACCAGCCCCCCGGATGCCGCCATATGCACCTGTGCCCTGGAAAAGGCTGGATCTGCAACAGTGAATACTTGAGGTAAATGGCTGGAGTGGGGATGAAGATGCTGAGATTTTATCAACCTGGAATAGCTTTTTTCCACTACAAATGGGTTATTATGGAACAAAGAATGCTGTTTTCCTCCTTTAAAAGTTGCCCATTAAACAGGAGCTGCAGAGGGAGAGGAGAGCGGAAACCTCCTTTAGCAAGGTGAGAGAATGGGTGGGGATTTTTGTTTTGTTTTGTTTTTTAAAAAGCTTTTGACACATTGTCATACTTTAAACACCAAAGCAAATGGTAGCAGAAGTCGCCATAGCAACAAAACCTTGGTCAGTGAAAGACTTTCCAAGAAGTAGTGATTATGTCTTTCAGGTAGCAGAGAATAAGACCTCATTATATTCAAGCTTTGAATACTTTAATTTGCACTTTGCTTTAAGGGAAAAAGCAAAATTAGGAAGGAAAACAATGAATAGAATCGCCTTTCTTCTCCTCTGGGGTGGATGGTGGAGTATAATAATACGAGCAACAATAATCCTGTCACCATCCTTCCACCCTGGAAAAAGAGAAAAGGATAAACATTCCTTGATCCTTTTTTAAGGTAATAAAAGATGAATTATTCTTTAGTGATGGTGGTAATATTCTTTATTCCTTCTAACCCTCTAACCCCAAATTAAGCCCTTCTGAAAGCAGCAAAATATTGAAAAATATTTTAACCGAGAAATGGTTAAGCTTTCCCCCCGGCACAGGTGCCAAAGGACAAGGGAGCCCTTTTTCCTGGTGCGGGGAGGCTGTCCCCCTGCAACAGCTGGCAGAAGGTCCAGGCTGGAATGTGAAGCACCTCGAGGCTTTGGGGAACTCGCTGGAAAGCTGAGGGTGTGGTAGTTTTTCAGTACAACAACGCCTCAGGCTGACTTTGCTATAGTCCTTGAGAGGCTGAGCTGTCCTCCGAAACAGCTGGACTTGGATGCCCTCAAAAAAATGTGAAAAATTAACCAATAACGCACAACTCTGTTGTTGCCTGATGATGCTCTGAAGAGCGAGGAGGTATATTTGCTGTGTTTAAAACCCAGAGCAGCAAGAAGCTTGGTCACAAGTGGTTTGTAATCAGCCTTTTTAGGATCTGAGGTATCTTTACACATTGCCCTGCAGCATAATGAAAAGCTGTTTGAATGGATTCCCGGAGAAGATGGGATGACCTAGTAATAGTCATATTTAGCACCCGTCAACAGAAATTATCTTAAATTTCCTATTGGAAATATTCTTCATAAACATTCGAGTTTTTGAGAGGAAAATGAATTTGTATTTTAAAACTTTACTTTTAGCCAGCCTGAGAAAAGAGGATTTGGGGCCTGCCTTCCAGGCATTAGCTAACATGCCAAAAGCAAACAACTTTAAGAAACCCTTAAGACCCCCAAAGCTAACAGAGCTGACATTTTGTAACATTTTGACTTAAACCAATAGGCTTTGGTATTTGATGCAAGACTACAGGACTTTGTGGATTTCTTCCCCTTTCTTCAGCTTTATTAATCCCGTCCAGACATATGTATGAATTCAAAACAAAGAAAGGTTTAATCTTTTAGAAGACTAGGCAAATGCTTAGAAAGAACATTGGCTTAATTGATTTTTCTTTTACTAAATACATTTTGAAATTCTCCTCTTTTGTGATATGACTTGTCCCATTGCTTTTTATTAGGCAGTCTCTGAATGGTACTTTCATCTTCCTATAATTCAAAATCAAGATCTTCCTAGTGGAACCACAGCAATAAATTGTTCAGCCTGGAAGCACAGTGCTTTTTCTTATAAGAAGTTTCAAAACTGGTATCTTCTACCTCCACAGAACAATTCCCATTTTTTAATTCAGATTTACAATTTGACTTTTGCATTGGCTTTGTTTAATACTGTTGGCGTCACAGTGCTAATACAGCTAACACTGAGTGCAGTTCCCAGCTTATATGGCCTAATTTGTACGTATAATGCAATTTGGGTTACACATCTACAAAAAATGATTGATGCTGTATAGTTGTTTTCACCCATGGAAGCTTACAGAGCTCAAACAGGTCACCTAAAGCCTTGCATAGACCCACAGGACTTTTGTTGCTCTTCTCTATGGTGTATGTGATTATAGAAGTCTATATAGAGAGAAAGCGGAGTGTCTGTGGGAAGGGCTGTTACGAAAGGTTCCTCTCTTTATTGGTAAATACAATGTGATTTTAACAGAAGTCAGAGAAGCCCTGTGAAGTCAGTACTCTGATGTAATTTTCACAGAGATACTTTTTACACCATTTGCAGGAAAGTTACCGGAAATAGCACTGTTTGTATAGGGAGTCCAGGGAGCTATGCAAACCTTTTGATTTTATCAACAAATAGAAAAGCTGTATTCTCCCATGGCTTGTAAAAGCACAAGAAGGAAGAAGTCAAATGTAGTGCCAGAGTTAGGACTCTGAAAATAGGTTAAAGGTTAATAATAATCATCATCATAATCTTCAGCATTTTTGTTGACCTGCCTGCATATAAAGCTGGATACATATTTTGATCTACTTTTATCTATTTTAATGAATAAAGCATATATGTGTCACTGGCAGAACAAAACCAAAATCTCTAGGTGCACAGTAAATCCATAGCAAGAGGAGAGCTCAGCAATGTAGTTTGACACGTTTCCTTACCTGCACATCAGAGGTCTTTTGCCCTATGTTTACATAGCAGACCACAGCTGTCTCTACATCAGATATCTTAAAGAATAGATAGATAACAGAAATATTTTGGGAAATTATTTGGCTTGACATTGATGTCAAATAAACTTGGCACAGCTGTTGTGGAGGCTGAAAATATGCAGAAGTGAGAATCTGCTGGCTGGAAAACTCCAAGGAAAAGAAAGCAGCCTGGGAGATGACAAGATGGGTCTGTGCTTATTTGTCATCTGTCAGGGCCATAATCTTGGTTTATGTATAGAATCTGTTAATTAGAGCTGTAATGAACTGTTCAGTTCACTTTGTTCATGTACTAGCTTGCAGACTTAGGGACAAAAGCCAGTGCCTGAAGACCCAGGGGACCAATTAAATACACAATGTTTCAAGTAATTAACATCCTAGTCAGATGTTTTCAGTGACAGTAAGTATATTATGCTGTCATTGCCCTGCCCTAGAGCATCCTCAGGCCAGGTTTTTTAAACACACTTATTCTGTAATATATTTTATCTGTTAACCCACATGAATGTCAGGGATTCTTTAATAAATTTATAAAGCAAATCTTTAGCAAAACTTGTTCTTCCCAAAGAAGTCATTGTCATGATAAGATGACCCAAGCTGTGATCCTTAAAATTAATTATTTGTGCATCAATTTAAACTAAACAGACCTATTGGCAGAAGAGATTTTTGTAGAGGGGTGATGCCAGACTTCTGTACTGTTTATTGGATTATGTTGTCTGTGTAGATTAAAAGACCAGTTAGATATCTCGTTGTGTATTGACAATTGCATTCCCATGCAGTACAGCTGAACTCTTAGCTTTGGTAAAATGTGGCAGCCTGAAGCCCAGTGACAGTAAAAAATATGCATCTGTTTTTTAAACAAGCAGCAAGTTATCAAAGGAATTTCTAACCTGGAAGAACAGATCAGACCAATCTTTAAGAAAGTGTCCAAAAGTAACAAAAGGTAAAATAATTCAGAGCCAGTAACATGATTTCATTTCTAGTGAATTCTTTCCTTAAGCACCATGAGACAATATTAAGAAGGCATTGCTTCAGGACTTGTTGGTTGAGGTCAGTTTATCAGTATGTTTGCTTAACCTTCTGGATTAACTATTCAGACTGATAGGCTGAGACCTCTGCATCTTCTGTTCCCTTTTCAGTCAGTGGTAGACTTTCTGATTTCAGAAAGCCTTCTGTGAAAGATTATGGGTAATTTTCATGATTTTGCAGTCTTGGAAGGGATATATGTGACTATTTGCTACCTTGGGTCCCCAGACTGAGTGTACCCCTGCTTGCTCCTGGTACTTTTGCTGCTTATATTAATTGGATGATTCAGAAAGTGTCACCTTTGTTTTGTCCAGGTATTATCAAAATTTACAACCAGCCCTTACTGGTTGTAGCCAGCAAGTAGCAGGCTTGTGCCTGAGAGTGCAAAAGTTCGGTTTTAGACATTCACCCACACTCACTCACATACAATCCTCAGCTGCCTGTCAGCATTCACAATTTAAGTTAGTTTTTGTCTACCACAGGGGCCAAGTACTGAGGCGTTACAGTACTACAGCATACAGAACTTGGTACCATTCTCTCCTATATGGGACTTGTATCACCATAAATCAGCCGTGCAGAGACTTCTAATATGACTGAGGCTGCTGTAAAGTGTACTTGTCATAGCTCTTAGTAATAACTCCTATGTGTGCTTCACTAAGATTGTCAAGAATGCCCAAAGCAGAGTTGACTGGGAAGCAGCAGAGCCCACCAGAGGGCATAGTCTCTGTCTGGTGGGCTTGTGCTGGTGGAGTGTATTTTTGTGAAAGATTTCTTCAAGTATTGCAGCATAGGACTCTTTTTTAACATCAAGTATTATCAAGCATTTGCCTATTTCATTTCTACAGAGAGCAAGTTCCCTAGGTATCTTTATTAATATCTGATCTCCACACAGTCTGAACCTGCGTATAGTTTTACCTTCTAACTTTCCTTCAGAATCAGCGAATAATGAACTTTAATTTGCCACAGTTTTAATGCATTGGCTGAATGCATTGGTAATCCCTTCTATCCTCTTTTGCCTGATTGTCCCAGTTAGAAAAGAGTCTAACTGTATGCTCCACTCAATCGTAAGTTTTATTCCTCAGACATAATTCCACAACAAATACAATTGCTGTGAAGTAGCAGTCCAATGAATGTTCCTTACTATCTTCCTTTGTATTTGCTTCTTTATAGCAATAAATAACCTTCAGAAAGGAAGAACTGCTACACGAATGGAACAGTAGAGATTTGGAAGGGGTATCCCAAAAGTTTTAACTTCTTTTCCTTGCTGTTTAAATGTGTTGGTGCAGACACGTTTATGCAAGCCACTGAGTATAAAATACGTGCATGAATGTGCATTTCTGAGATACACAGCTAATTTGACTCATTGGAAATACTTTTGCAGTTAAGATAACAGTTTAAATTTCTCTTGAGGGGTGAGGCCTGCCGCTCCTCTGTAGTTCACGAGGATAAGCTTGACAGATGACCTTGTTTGTATGCAAATTAGTTACTTTAAATACATTTTCTCGTTTATTTAGACTTACTGTACTGGGGACCTAATGACCAACAGACAGGAGCTCTTAAATACATTTTAAACTGTTTTGTTCTGCTGCACCCGATAAATTAAACTAATCCTTATTAGAATATATTGTATCATTAGCATCTCTTCCAATTTTAATTTACTATGGACAGAAGAAATTGCACTCATGTCCTAGTTTTTCTGTTATTCATTGGGGGAACTAATAATTTCAATGAAAGCCTTCTCAAGGCTTAGGCAGACATAAATGGGCATGGGGACAGGGAGAGAGTATAGAGAACGTGGCTAGGGAGTCCCTCCAACAGCTGGCAAAGCTGCACGGTTGAAATGAGTGGTGTAAATAGATGCTTTGTGAAAGTCAGAATAAATTTTCCATTGACTTTAGAGTCAGGATTTCACCCTTAATTGTTCAAGGAACCAATAAAATTATGAGCTAATCCTGTACAGGTATTTATGTGTAGTCATAATCAGCTCACTAAAAAATGTCAGAACTCATGTATGCTCAAGGACAGATACTATCACTGAAACAAAAGGCTAGAAGTGTCTTCCTGTTCTCTCAAGTCCAGGCAGCTGTATTTTATAATCTCATCTTTATCTAATCAATGAGTTTTTTACTTTTCTTTTCTCTTCTTCTTTTTGGGGTCCCACTGATCCTAATGGGTCCTGAAGCTCTGTCCTCTGATTTGGCAGGTTGTATTTCTACCACCAGGATGGTATCCTAAGAATCAGCAATTCTGCTTTTATAAAGGCACCAAAAATGCCTCAGAGATGTCTTTGCTGTACCTCAATATTATTATCAGTATTGCCAGACAAGATACCAATATCAGTCAGATCTTTCTTGGAGCCCTGGGATGAAAAATACCGAATGACAGCAAGGGAGACAATCTCTGTTTAAGAAACAATTGAGTTAATCTCTTAGTTTCTTGCATACCTGAAAGTGAGAGATCTGATTGTATGATGACTTATACACATGCGTTGAAATGAATTGTTTTATTTTGAAATGATAACTTGTAACTGTCATGTCAAATAAATGCTCAGAAGATGCTGAGAAACAATCCTGATTCAGACTTCCTTCCCCTTCGATAGACTTCTCCTGTGGCCTGAATGTATTTCATTAGATTCTTCCTTGCTTTTGGCATGTTTGTATCACTTGGCATTTTTATGAGCCATATTTTATTTTCCTCTTAAAAACAGCTTGTTCATCGCTCTCTGATTTCTCCTGCTACTTTGTGATACTTTTACTGATAAATCTGTTCATTTTGCCTGTGTTAGAGATGCAAAGATATTTACAGCAGCCACATTTTTAAATAGTCTTTCATTTAAATTTTTTATAAGTCTGAGGAAGCTCTCAGCCCTTTACCTTTATTTAACATATTTGTCCTGTAGTGCCTAAATGCCAAGCAGATGAGCCCTATTATGTTAGGTTGTGTACAAGGAAAAGTAACTGTAGTCCCTTGATCCATCTGTAAGGCAAAGTAGGGAGAAGACTCAAGCCAGCAAGGTGGGTTTGGTAAAGGAAATGATAGTAGAAACAGAGTAACAAACATCTATACTAACAAATTTGAAGTGGGAAATGCCAATGAAGTGAGAAACCTTCCCCAAAGTAGAAGATGATCTCAAGAACACTAGATAAAGAATGGTTTTGCTTCTCCCTATCCAGAGATGTTCAGATTCGTAGTGGCTTGGCTACAATTCAGAACTATTTCTCACAGCTAGAAATATTATCAATAACCTCCAGGGTAACATGGTCCCTGTAAAGCCATGATTGGAAGGTGGGGTTTTTGACAAGGCATGCACTGTTTTAAAGCTTTCAGTGCCATTACAGATTGAATTAAATAGCTCAATTCATTTTAAGTACTGATGCCTTACAGAGTAGTGTCATAACTTAAACGGTCACAAATTTCCTATGGAATTCTTGTTTGTTTTCTGGCTATAGACTCTGCAGGCCCGAGACTGCATACCAGTCAATGCTAAAACCAAGAACAGGTTAAACGTGATAAGAAAAATAGAAGATGTTGTTCAGCAGGGACAAATGCGAAGTATCATACTTGGGCAGAAATAATGAACTGCAGAAATTTAGTCTGGGAAACTTCTGGTATGGTAGTAGATGTGTAAAAGAGGATCTGTGGATTACAGTAGATCACAAACAGGAGTTACATCCATGAGATGAAGTTATTCAGAAGAAGACAAATATGATCTGGTGCTGCAGAAAAAGTGTGGCTCACAAAACAGGTTCAGTATTCGCTTATTGAAATTGCATTCAGTAGTAGGCAAGTTTCTCGTGGAGCAGTGCCCAGTTTTGGACATGACACTTCAAGAAAGATGCAGTTTGACTGAGGACAGTCTAGTATAGAGCTATGTGATCAATCAGAGGTTGGAAAGGATGAATTATAGGGAGAGTGTGAATGAGATCAGGTTGCCTGAAGAACAAAGGACTGAAGAAGGGTATAACGGAGTCTAAGACATGTAAGAGGCTGTTGAAGGAAAGAGAATAATAGTGTTCAGTGTTTGCAGTAGAATAGGCAGGAAATAGTTGGCTTTAATTGCAAAACAGGTGACTTGGACTTGATATTAGAGCATACTGGTACTGCAAGAAGGCTAAGTGTTCTCCACTTCTGAATGGGTATAATACCTGAATAATCAGGACAGCTAGCAACTTGATGTCCTTTCCTTTTTCTTCAATGTCAGTAAATGTTTTCAAAGTATAACACCTTATTTAGCCAGCAAGGGTACATAATAAAAAGAAACGGGATTTTCTTACCCAGAGTCTGAACTGACATTAACTTCCCCACGGCACTTATTGCAGCCTGCGTCAGCCTGAGGGAAGTGGAGCCCTGAGACTATAATCAGTCAACAACGCACAGGCAATTGCACATGCATATACTATAGGGCAGCCATAAAGTAAACACCAGGCTGGGCTTTAAAGCTGCCTCAGGAAAGAAAGTAACAAATTGATTCAAGAGCGAACTCATCAAGGAGACGCACTCCCTCGTGCTTTCCACCCGGCAATCTGAACCACCAGGACTAGATTCTTCATTAAGGGAACACCAAACACTCTGTGATCATTTCCCAGGTAATAACCAGTAATTTGTTTCACAGTCTCACAGAGTAGCTGGGATTGGAAGGGACCTCTGAGACCGTCTACTACATCCACCCTGTTCAAGCAGGGTCAGCTGGAGCAGGCTGCCTAGGACAGTACCTGATTTGACATTTTATGTAAATTAAAGTACGTTTCAGAGTGTATGTTTCCTTTAACTCAGAGAAAGAGCACCAGCTAGCTAGTGGGGGGGACAGCATATTCTCAATTTTCATTGTAGTCACAGAAAGTAAAAGATCTTTGCCACACTTAGGAGGAGACTTCTTGTTAGGAGGGGATCTTATGATGGAGCCCATTATTTTTGCTTGAGTGTATTTTCAATGGAACGTAGTGGGTAGTGAATTCCCTCTACTGTTATCTATGTGTCCCCAGAGCAACTACTACAAGATAAATGGGAATATTTAAAAAAACACTCAGTCATCGAGTTAACAATACTGAACTTTGAAGCAGCCACAGTTTTGGTTTTATAACATGCTAGCTTGCAGAAAGAGGGGATTTTTACAGTTTTTCAAACATCTTCTTAGAATTGTTTCTTGAGCAGCAATGTTTTCTACACTTGTTTTGCAGTTAAGAAAAGTTAGACCACGGGTCCTCGAAACTCTTACGGCATTTTTGTCGAAGCTATGTCAGGAAGTGATGAGCAATTCAGGAAGAAGTCTTTGCTAACTGGAATATCATTTTTAGAGAGATAAATATGCATTAGACTTACAACAGAGGAGAAACCACACAGAATGACTGCGATGTGTATTAATCTAATATATGCAAAAACTGAAATGAAACTGTCCAACTGACATGAGTGGAAATGTCACTGCTACATCATAAATATTTAACCTGTCACTCGAATAATCAGATACTCTCAATTTGTTATTTGGATCTATGTGTCTGCAGAGAGGAATCTGCTGTAAAGTTTTTTTGACTCTTTTTCAGATTTTTCCACCTCCAGAAGAGCTCTCTTCTGATACTTTCTGGCACATTTGACTAGCATTTTTGTGTGCAAATTCATTCCTTTTTGAACCAAGTAGGGTCGTGCTTTGCTAAGTTGTTATACCAGACTTGCTGACTACCCAGCTGTTGTTCCCCATACTAATTCAGAACCGTGCCTGCAAGCTCACCTAGCCAGCATTTTACTCATGCTGAAGCAGAAGGGCCAGCAAGCAGTGGGAGATGGAGCTGGCTTCTCCTCTGTCTTACGAATCACCAGTGCAAAACCCACAACTATGTGTCTGTGTCTGTAGCACAATGTGAGGCTGTGTAGAGTAACGCCAGATTGCTGTTGGTGGCTAAATTGGCAAAGTCAGTCAGTCACAGATACAAGTGGAAGACAAATCTGATGAACACATTGGGGCTGGCTACGCATTTGATAGTAATAGAGATATCACGCAGGAGAAGACAATAAAGAGATTGCAAAGGTGGTTTGCACAACTTTAAACTTCTAACTGATTAAGATAAATGAGGAAAGAGGACAGCTTGACTTGCAGACTCAAGCTGGATTTTACGAGGCAGGTGGTAGTCAGTAAAAGGATATTTCTCCTCTAAACAGCACACATGAACTGAAGCCACAACAAAAATGGAAACCTGGGATGCCATTTTTATCAAGTCCACTGTCAGAACAGAACTGCATTTGTGCCTGATTAAATAATACGACTTTCCACACTGAACTAACATCAAAGACAGATTTCAGTCAGATACTTGTTCTTAGTCATTGTAAAAGCGTTGAATGGACTACTGAAGAGGGAAGGCATTTCACCTTATTTTCTGTAGTATCTTTCATATATATTTCTATTATTATTTTACTTTGACTCTTCAATAAGGGTTTAGTGAAAACAGGACTCAATAGAGTCAGAAATATATTTTTCAGAAGGTAGAGAATAAAGAAGCATGAAAATGCAACAAAATTGCAGACAAAATGTTAGTCTGGAGTCAATACCAGAGGACAGCGCAGATATTGCTGAGGAGAGCTGTCAAGCCAACAGGAGTAGATTTAAAGGGAGGAATCAAGAGGGAGTTACAGATAAAGTACAGAAAGGGTGCAAGTCTGATACTTGCTATCTCATGCAGATGGCCAGGGACATGCATTTATACTAGCTCAAAAAATCTTGAAATTCAGTGAAAATAACTTTTGTATAAATCAGCCAAAGTTTTTATTTTTAAGCTTGATCAGGACTGGGTCGAGAAGAGTGACCCATCTGACTTGGAAAGCCTTTCCCTGGGGGGTTCCCAAGGAAGACTCGTCGGAATACCTAGTACAACATTATTCTAACATTACCACCCAGCCACACTAGCAAAGCTTTTTAGATATGACCAGTGTATTCAAATATCTGGGTGTCCAGTGCCAAGACAGTGCATAAGGCTTTCTCTTCAGTGGATAGGTTATGAGCACTTTCTAAAAATCATATCCCTTCACTGAAATGCATTTGGGCATCTAATAACACCTCAAATCATTAGCCATCTCTGAAAAGCTTAACCTGTGCCATCAATGAAAACATAAGCTTAGTGTGTTACATTTTGGTATCTGCACCTCATGAGTGAAGATCTGGCCATACCTCCTCTTCTGAGCTCCCTGAGTTTCTTTTTTTAACGTCAGGCCTTCTTTCTATATGGTATTCAACAGTCCTCAAGCTTCGGGTTGCAGCAAAGCCCCACACCTGCAATGATTTGTGCCTCTACCCAGCTTACTCTGGTCAGCAACTGTGTTCTGGTCCTGGTAATTTTTTGGTTCAGAACATGTGACCAGTGAGATGTTTCATGGCTAAAGATCCTCCTTAAACCAGAGCATTGCTTATTGAGAGGTAGAAACAATTGTGTTAGGTGTATTTCCAGATAGCAAGTCCTAAGTGAATTTTTTGTCTTCTCTGATGAATTATCACTCCAGAGATACATGGAAAATGTTTTCTTCAGACAAATCTCTGTATCTACATGCCATAATTTCAATGCGGTTAACGTAAACAACTGCCTTCCCCCTTCTGAGAGAGGGTGACTTTTTAGGCAAATCAGACTCCTTTCATTTTCTTGTCCCCTTTAACTTTTTCCTGTCCTAGAGTCCTTCATATCATCCTGAGTAAAGGAGGATAGTAAAAAGGTCATGAGCCATCCTTACTGCTTCTTTTCCAACGCATCCCCAATTATGTTGAACTCAATACACTGTACTGCAAAAACCCTTGTAACAGATATTGATAAACAATACAAAGCACCTCCAGATTGGTCTGTTTTCTCAGCTTTGTTATCTACAAGCTTCTACGCTAATATGGCACATTTCTGCACTGAATTTTTGTTCAGAAAGTAGCTTCACTGCTATTACCAAAACGAAAAATAAAAAACACCTGGCATCTTAATTTGCCAGATGCTGTATCCTAAGGATCCAACACCATCCTGCTGATGATAGAATTTTGCAATAAA
Organism: Himantopus leucocephalus; assembly: GCA_003993805.1. NCBI lineage: Eukaryota > Metazoa > Chordata > Aves > Charadriiformes > Recurvirostridae > Himantopus > Himantopus leucocephalus. The sequence goes on along the minus strand of RSEF01000001.1, from coordinate 85,364,500 downwards.
AAAGATTTATAAATCTTGTTAGATGAGCAGTTTCATTTTTTTTTAGCATATCAAAGCCAGCAAATTATTAAATACCAAGATGCTCTAATTTATGCCATGTTTATATGCATAATCTTACTGAAGTCAGTTCTCATCTGTGGTGACACTAATTTCTGTATGTGTTTAGTTTCTTTACCAGTGTTCTCTCTGCCTTGCTGTATCTTTTTTTTTTTTCCCATTGGCCTTTTGATTCTCTTCTCTAATTTCATTCCTGCTGTTAGTCTTGACTCACATCTTAGTAAAGCTGGGCAATTATCAGAAAAGCTTACTTGACATCTTTTGGTCAACACAGTACAATTTAATCAAACAGATCTAGAAAGAATAATTTACTCAATTTTTTATCTGTCTCCGATTGAATTTGAGCAAGTCAACAGGCTTAATGTTCCTCTTTCTGACCAACACTCACAACAAGATCTGAAAATGCTGAACAGTCCTCTGTTGGCAGCCTAGAAATAAATGCCCAAATGGCTGGAATGCCAATAGCCATGGTATCAGCTGGGAGTGGGGAACTGATGAGGATGGAGAGTTAGGTAGCATGCAAGTAGGTGCTCACCTTGTTGGCCTGATCCGTGACCTAAAATCCTACAGTAGCAACCAGTGTCTATAAGGACGCTATCTTGGCCTGGGCTTTGTCAACAGAAACATCATGAGGCTTTTCCACAAAGCTGTTACAAACTCTATTCCACGCTTCAAGCCTTTCCCAAAAAGCTTACAGCCATCTTAACAGTAAAGCTACTGACCTTCTGTTTGCTGTTTGCAGCTAGGATGGTTTCACTGAAGAGCTGCAATAGTAAGGAAAGGAAAAACAGGGGCAGGAAAGTAGTGAGCTGTTTGTTGAAGCAATGCACGTGCTCTTTAAGAAAGGCATTATAAGCAGCTTTCTGAGAAGGAGATAAATCTATTTCCAAATCAATAAGAGAAATGCTGATCAAAATACAATCTGTAATTACATGTATGAAATAGACCCATTTGCTATGGGAGCCATCGTAGTTGGTAAAGGATTGGCTTATGTATGGATAGGGAAAAGACAGACGTAAGAGGAGCTCAGAGAGGGAATAAATGTGATTCACAAGAGAAATACCCAAACCAGGTATAACTATATGGAAGTTTATCGTCAGACCAGGACAAGCAGAATCATGACAGACCTGGCTGTACTTTTAGCTCTGAACAACAGAGAAATCCTCAGAATCACAGCATGTTATTTGATAAGAGTTTAACAGGGATTACTGCCTGGGTTATTAGTACCGCTCAGAGTGGGTTCTGACTTATGTCGTTTCTTAACACATACCTGCTTTTGGAGGTATTCATCATTTGTGACAAATAGATCTGGGCTGGTGAAAAGCAGCTCGCCATCTCCAATTCATTCTTCTTGATTTGAAACACTGCTTTGTCTCCCCCTCACTTTATTGGGATCAGAGACCTGGAACACAGAAACCAGAGGTGAGAAGAAGGGGGAAAGCAAGCTGAAGGTAAGAATAGAGAATTTTGATCAGGAAAAAATGTGGAGTAGACGGACTAGGAAAAGCAGCTGAAAAGATACAGCCCATAGCATCAGGCTGTGAGAGTGTGAGAACCTTCCTCCTGAGGTTGGCACACCACCCAGCCCTCCTGCCAGCTGCAGACCTTTGCTGCGAAGGCAATGGGAAGGGTCGGAGCCATCACCCTCCTGCAGCTGGGCTGCACATAGGGCAATGGCTGCTGTTGCCACTGCTTGCTCTGCTGGCTCCAGCAACAGAGCTGTGCCGCGCACGTGAGAGATTTCAGCCTTACAAAACCATGCAGCATCATTATGGTTACGTTAGAGGAATCCTGTATTCTGTGTTTGTATTTTTAGGAAACAGGAGTGTGCATAGACATTTGGATTCTTGTGAACAACAGATCAGTGCCAGCAAACTCAGTCCTGTGTGCCTCCTTTCCATCATTTCTGACTTAACGCTATCGAAGCTCTAACAGAAATGTCAAATCTGTTTCAATCTTAATGCAGATCTCCACTGAAAAGCTTTGCCATCTTAACTCTTCTGCCTTATACGATAGTATAAGGAGACTCCCCTCAGCATCTTGGCCTCTTAACAAATATCCTCCTCTGGATTCAGATGTGCTGGTGGAAGTGCGAGCTCCCAGATGCTAGTTTTCATCTCGCTCTTTGAGGCTGCCATCCTACAAATCTGCTGGCAAAGCAGACTGTGACTGCTCACTAAAGTGCTTAAGGCACAGTCAGCTGACTTGCCTCAGTCAACAAGTTCAGACCCCACAAATAAAACTTTGGTGTGAAGGGAGATGTTCTCTGGCAGTACAGTGCTTCTGTAACTCAAGTTTTATCTTGGGATTAGATGATCCACCACCTCATCTTTTTAAGTAACCTATATATTTGGCTACTAACATGCAGAAGTAACTTTTTATAATTACATTCCCCAAAATACGATACAAATCTAGACCTAGCCTTGCAGAATATATTCAGGTCTCTTATTTGTATGTATTTTAAGAGTTGTTATGGTAACTTTATTCAGTATTATTCAGAGTACCAGTGATATATTATTGTACTAGCAGATGGGGAGGGAACTAATAATGCTTTAAAAAAATTAAATAATTTACATGAGAGCTGTGAGACTACTTTAAAATGCCATTATGAAAATACGTTCTAATGAAATTAGTTCAGTCTGGTATTTGAAAGTTTATTTGCTCCCATGAATATTCACACAAGCTGCACTTTTTTTAGCAATAACATTCATTAAAAAAATTAAAATTAATCATGCCAATATGCATTTGCCCTGAAAGTGTTGTGAATTCTCAAATGACTGTGTTTGCATGAATTTTCACTTCTATAAAACTTACTCAAGTCCTTTTCCTTTTTCTTGTAAGTGTGATTGGATGGTGGAAACAACCAAATGAATACCCTGGGATTTAAGATGGTAGCAGCACTGTATAAACAGAAAATTATAAGTAAAGAATGCCAAAAGCAAGGCTGGCCTGAGACAGTTAATAAGCAAGCTATGGGCAAAAATATGATCACATAAAATCCTTTCTAAACAACGTCAGTGAGCATATTTTGTAGAAATGAAATCAAACTATTCCTACGGCCAAGTAGCAAACACAGAAAGAAGGGTTTATATGAAATTCATATTTCAAGCACCTATAACAAAAACTTAAACAGTGCCCATTCCTCTTTTCCTAAAAGATTTTATCCCTGCCTTAGGACAATGAACCCTTTTGCTGTAAACTGTGTTGTATGAGCAACAGATTGTCTTAGCGCATTACTAACAGACATCAGAAAATAGCTTTTAATAAACTTAATACATTAAAGACAAGCTTTTTATAATTCTGACAAAAATCCAGCATTGTATCCTAATATTTGATAAAGCCTTAATTCTTGCAAGCAGAATGCCTGAAACTAGTATCAATATTAGGTTGCTGCCTTGCTTTGTTCTCAGGGTGACAATGCACACTTGTTGTTGCTGCACTAGGAACTAAAATCAGAGCTGAACAAAACCACAATCAGGAAAGGATGTGGGATGCAGCCTTTGAAAAGATAAAACAGGGCTTGGTGGCTTATAGTTTTCTTCCATAGTCATACTTTTCCCCACTCCTCCTTTTCTAGAGTTCATATATAACAGAGTGGGTATTCCTCCAACCATTTGGTATAAGTTATAGCCAAGATAAATAGCCAGATGATCACCTGCATCGTTGTTAGGTGACCCTTGGTAGCCTGCATTATAAATGGTTTCCAGAAGTGAATACCAAAAAAGCCTATTCACCAGCAGGTGAAATTCTGACATTATTGGGTTGAAAAGTATGTAATCAGGAGAAGAGGGAGGAGCAAAGAGGAAGGACCATATATGCTAATGAGGAAATGAGGGTTAACTGAAGTTTCACCCACAGAAAAGCCATAGGGCAAGGCAACATGAATAATTTAAACTCTTATCTCAGAAGAACGGAGCTAAGAAACTTCTGAACAAGGCAAAAAAATAGGTTTATTGCACTAGAAACTAATAGCTTAAGGAATATGTGTCACTCATTTGAATGCATGGAATTGCCTGGTCAAAAGAAAAATAATAACTATTTATTTTCCAGGAAAATAATTGCTTTCTTAGCACAAAATATATACATAATCCTGGAGGAGAGAGTAGTTCTAGCACAAAGGCTTTACTTCCCTGGCCTCTTCTATAGCCTCAGAGACACACATACTTATGTTAGACTTGAAGAGGAGCTTATATTCTCTTTGCTCTAAGGTGAACATGTCCCAGGGCTACCACCTGAGTTTGTGTCCTACCCACTAGCTGTCATATTGATTGCCTTTTGAAAGAGCAATCCACTCTCTGCAGCAGCTATACCCAGGGTGGATTCTTAACCCTCACTGGTAGAAAGATCTGATATCCACCTGAGCCAGGCACTGACCTGTAGCCAGATAGCTAAGGCACTAGATAGGTGTGGAGCTGTGGAAGTACACAAGATAGATACATTAAAAAAAGACTGGTCAGACAACAATAAGTTACCCCACAATCACTGATAAATTTTGTAGCAACTTCTTCATTTTTGCTCTCAGAATCAAACTCTGCTGAATTCTTCTGTTTTGGGTATTTTTTTCTGCCTGATGCTGTTGAAGAGCAGAAAGGAGCCATTCTCTCTAATTCTGTTTATGCATATAGAAACCAGAATTTAAAACCCTAACGAAAATGGTGATCATAAAATATGGAAAAATACTAAATTTCTGGGATAAATTCTGTAACTAATGGGTTTTACTGAGAACAAGTCTTATGAGGAGCAGCTGAGGCAACTGGGGTTGT
>RSEF01000001.1:85344196-85359580 GCA_003993805.1 Himantopus leucocephalus | reverse complement strand
CTAGTCCTGCTGGCCACGCTATTTCTGATACAAGCCAGGATGCCATCATCCTTCTTGGTCACCTGGGCACACTGCCAGCTCATATTCAGCCATATTTCAGGAGTCCACTGTAACAGCAGCTATTAGAGAGAAATTCAGAAACTGAACATTGATTTGAGAGCTAATTAAAACTTTTCAGCTCCCTTCATAAAATATTCAGGAGAGTCTAATGCAGATTTAAATTAAAATGCATTGGCAAACATTTTAGTGCTGACCACCTATGACCAGGCTGACTGTGTCACTGATGTAATGGTGTCTCAGGGGATGTTATCCTCTGGGGCTGCTCTGGCTATTGGCTTCTGCACCTTGTTCTGAACAGGTTTCCAGTGTGGTTCGGGTGGATGTAGACTCCCTTATTTAAAACTTGCGCTGACACAGTTTGTAAGAAATATTGTCTTGTGAAATGGAGACGGCAGGTCAGCATTGCTGCCTATTCCTCACTTCTGCCGGGGCAGCTGCTGTGCTGCCCGGCTTCCCCATGCTTTGGTGATATTCTCATCCCCACAAGTGCACTCTGAGAGGTTGGCAAATAGGGGCAAGCAGGACCCAGCATAGTGGCACCCCCATCAATTCCTAAAGCCAATTGTACAAACTCATAGAAGGGAGTTTTAAAGAAATTCTTGCTTAAAAGTATATTTAAGTAGTAAATTTTTCAGAGAAATGGGCAGAACATACATACTTTTTCTGAACAGCAAGAATCAGAAATGTGTCAAATGCAGCCTGTTTTGCAATTTACATGGGTCTTCTCCTAGGAATACCTGAGTACTTCCCAGTCCCTACAGAATTAAATCTTAAGAAAACCTAGAGGAATTAAGAAAGTGTAATTCCTTTTCTACAGACAGGAAACATGGTAGGTTAATTGTAAATTCCCTACAGCAAATGACCTCAAAATCATGCAGCAATAGGGGTTATTTTCACTAATATCTTTACTACAGCTTGTTTTTGAGCCTGGTATACAACAGAGGTACAAGGAAAATAAGATAAAACATGTGCAGACACAAATTACATTACTGAATGTAACTTTGCCTGTGTATTTCAAACCCAAGCAGAGAGTCAGGAGAAGAGACCATTACTGCTGAGGCTGCCGACAAAAGTACCATGGGGTATCTGCTGGCATTTTCTGGTGTCAGCCCATATTCATAATGACTGAACATAATTTCATACTTCCAGGCAGTTTTGTCGGTTTGTGTTTAGGTTGAAGTTGCAGAGCCAGAAATGAAGTCAGTGTTCCCATCTGACTGTAGTTTATTTCTTGGATAAAGTACATTTCTTTCACTTATTTCTGGAAAGATAAAACAACCAAGGATCATTTGGGAATTTTTTTTCAAGCTGCTTTTATAGCTATCAGGGACTTTCTTGATGGTAAGATATTGATTTGTGTGACATGAAGTGATAACCTGCTGTAAAGAAACAGCATCATTCTTTCAATGCAAAAGCTAATTTAATATTGATCTTTCGCTTATAAAATGCAAGGATAATTCTTTTAGTAAAAACACCTTGCATCAGGGCTCCTGTGGCTTTCCCAATTCAATCTGAATTTCTAAGCACTAAAGAAATCTCATTATTGAGAAGTAAAATAGCAGCTCCCTCAGCAAAAAGGTCACGGAAGTGTGAAATAGCCTTTGTACTGTATTCAGCAGCAGTTCTTGAATATACGCATTACTCATCCATGAGGCTCATGATGTTTAAATGCCATCTACAACAGTGCTCCTTCTCTGACAGTCATTTTACTTTTTCCCCTTTTTGCCTTTAATAAAGCAAAGATTAAATGGTTTACAAGAGCTATTACTTTGAAAGTCACGTTTTCTCCACATGTCACTTGCAATTACACAGGGAATATGTCTTCTATTAGAATACTTATCTCAGTGGGTTTGGATGTTTAGGTTTCAGCAAGCCCAAAAATGTTTAAATACGTCTCTGAACTTTGAGGTTTTCTCCTTGATACCATACCAGTTTTCTTAGTTTTCCATCCTTCCCACTTCCCTTTCAGCCCAACCCATTCATTTTTATTTTCTTTGGTTCTGTTATTTCTTTCCCTCAATTTCCCCTGATTTGCCTTTTGACCTGTCTCACCCACCTCATACTGCAATTGGGTCTTCTTTTTTCTGCACTCCAGTAACATCCCACAGTTAGTTTGATCACTAAAATCAGAGGACTTTAAAGATGCTTCTTTGATTTTTCTCTCAGTCTAATTTGGGTTGGGTTTGTTTTTAAATAAGGATTTGTAAAAGGCCTATAAATGGTATTAAACAAGATTTTTTCCAAGGCTTTTTAGGGTTTTTTTCCCTTTGGAGAAAAGGGAGTGTTACATAAGCAGTCTAGCATAAAGAGAATCAGAAAGTAAATGGATGGGGAATTCCGGACATCGGTACAACAAAAGTATGTAATGGGAGGTTACTTCAAAGGAAATCTGGGAAAAAGAGAAAAACCGTGGGGATCTATATTCCTGAGGAGGCATACATCATGCATTTTATTCTTACATGCTTGCAGTTCTATACAAAAAGCATTTTGCAACTGAGGTATGCCCACAGGGAGACCCGCAAGCTACAGTTTATTCACAGACTCCTGATGGAGAAGACAAAGGAGCATTTTGCTGAAATGGGTCAGTATTTGTGGACTATACAGAAATATCTGTTTAAAATATTGGAGAATATCTGTTGCATTGGAGGTAGGGTTCAGTAAGGGAGATGGCATGAGTAAAACTGAAAGCAACTGTGGGAGTAATGGTGTGGGGTTCACTGACAATAAACGTTGTGAATGGAGCTCTGAAATTATGATAAAAAATTTCAGTATTTTAGAGATGAAGGAGCTGTCTGAAAAGCCTTAACCTTCAGAATGTGTCAGCCTTGTATTCCTATTCACACTACCTAAGTATGAAGGGAAAAAAGCATTGAGAGATAACATGTAATCGATATGGAAAGTCTACACTGAACCTGTAATAGCATTCACAGGGTAGAATACGATTGCACCGTTGTGCAGAGCGATACTGCAGACAAGTTACATTTATTATAAGGAGAGAGTCCAAAGGTTCTTTCTTTGGCTTCTGGCTCCCAGAAGAAGTTTGCTTTTATTTTCTGTGTTGGTCTGACCTGCCTTCTAAGCCATGCACCCTTCACCTGGTAAAACCCACCCCTTACAGACACGTGCACAGTAGTCGCTGATGCCTGTGCCAACCCAGCCATCGGAACAGGCTGGAGCAGCAGCTGCCTCTAACTAGTACACACAGATCGTCCTTCTGTTGTGTGTGTCTTGCTCTTTGATGCTATGGAAATACATTAATTTATGCTTTGCAGCTACATCCGAGATGATCATGGTCGTATTTTTAGACAAACAAAATGAAGGGGGAAGGGTACGTGCTGTTGGAGGGATGCTGTAGTTCGGCAGTTGATAAGAGGAATTAGAAAATGCTTTTTGCTCTGAGCAGTTGCAAGCTTAAAACCTATGGTGATATACATATAATGGGAGCCTTATTTAGATCCTGCATGCCAAAGTCTGCTTCTGTTTCTGCCATGTGAACACACACACACACACACACACACTCACACTCTCTCATTTTTTCTCTGTCTTCCAGGCTCCCACAGTTCTTTGAAGGCCTGCGCGTCTCTATGGTGGACAGAGCGATCACACAGAACTGAAAGTAAAACTATTCTGCCACCTGCAAACATGTCCAATATGTTGCCTTACAGTTTTTACCTTTTCCTGCTCATCACTGCTCACTGAAGTGTGCACAATCGCTTACCCTTTATAAGGTGCATTTCTGCTAAGGATGCAGACATATTCAGGGGAAAATGGTGAGTTGTTAGTGATTTGTTATAGGTTACCCCCTCTGTAAAGGTATTTTTTCCGGCAGAAGATGACGCGGTGACACCATTCTCTGCATACTCCTTCCTGAAAAGTCTGTACAGAGACTATGTCTTTGTGTTTGGGAAAAGCACTGGCACATTTTGAAATCATGAATGAGGTCACAGCAATTTTCCCTGTGGGTCGGTGAGGCTGAACTGGGAAACAACATGCAGATGCCTTCTAGGAAGAGAAGAAAAAAGTGCCTTGAGGATGATGCTTGAATCCAGTGCCTCCAGACAGGGTTGAGGAAACAGTTTCTTCTCTGGCCTGATACGGCAAAAAAATTCATTTATGCCAAAAGGCTTTTCAGCTCTGGGTAAAATTTGTCATTAGTGCTTTGCTTTTCTGATTTATAGTATCAGGCAAGGCTTTGTGTGATCTCCCATTAGTGGAGAGATAAACCAGATGATCTCGTAAAATTATTTTTTTTAGCTCTATTTGGTTTCTGTTGTGAATACTGTATTTAGGATTTTACAGCAAAAGTACTTATCTACACACAGAAAAAAAGCTTTGCCTGTGTTCTGTTTTCTTATTTTTACATTGTAGTGAAATCACAGCTTTGGTCTTATAGCACAAAGAGGTAGTTTATTATATAGCTAGAATAAAGTTTCTGGATGATACAAGTCTTTTTGTCTAAAAGACTTTTGCCCTTTATAGGAGCTAATAGGGAATATACATGTCAAAGGCAATGCAAAACCTGAGTTGTGCAGTTGTTGACATGATGTTCAAATCCCAGCTGACAAACTCCATTTCCTTATTCAGCGGCAATCTCTGACAGGATTCACAAGTCGGACAGTGACAAAAAGGGAAAAAACATCCTGACAATTTCTCCCATAATTGCCACCTGCAATCCCAAACAGCGGAGGAGGAATGAAGCCATAAATAGCAAGAAGGCTTTGTCAGGCTGTGCAAGATCAGAGCATTGATTCAGCCTTGATTGGACTCCCTACCGCTGTCCTTCCGTTATTTATGTCAGGTTAACCTCTCACTTTCAGCAATGACATCTGTTCCCCATCTACTCATTTCAGGGAACATAGTGCGGTTTCCATTTTGTCAGATGGTTTTCCTTCTTCTGATTACTTTGGAGCAAAGCTACTGGGGTGGTTTTTATTTAAATAATGCCTAATTCAAAATGAATGTGCGTGCTCTGAGATAGGACATGTGATAAGACGTGGTACATTCCATAAAACCTACCAACAACGTTCAAGATGAAATTAAAACTATGAGGAGCTAACGGAGATGTTTACAGAAGGCAAAGGCAGAGGAAAGAACAGGCCAAGCACAGGGGTAGAAACTCCCAGGCCTGCAGGCACGTCTGTTTCATACGAGGAAAATGGAATTGTCAAATACCACGTAGTTGTGCATGATACGCAGGTGAAGTGTCACCAACAGGAGCTGTTACCTCAGGTGTGTGAGCAGGTGGGTACGTCCACTTGTCGCTAGAAGTCTGCTTCTGTTCATCTGTTAGTCCAATAAAGTCTGACAGCTTTATTTCTGAATTTAGATTGGTTGTTTTCAGTTTGAATGGGGTCTATTTCCAAAGGAAATCTTTCTAAGACAGTTTGGTGATTTTTATTTCTCTCCTTTCCCGTGCATGTTGGTTGTTCAACACTTCTTTTTTGCTTTTACACAGCAACTCCCTCCTTCACAAAAGCCCCCACATTTCTTGGGCAACACTGGCAGGGAAGGAACCTTACTGTGCTGCAAACTGTGCTCACAGGAAAATGTTATGTATCTTCTACTAGAGATGTTTCTTCACTTACCTCTATGCTTATTTACTAAACAAACTGCTCTACTGGGATAGCATAGAGGCATATCCCTGACTGAGATGCCTTCTTTTGCCTCTTTTGTCTGTATTCCTTTCTGTGTTCCTAAATTGTAATGACAGACTAGAGCCTCATGCAGAAGTTATAAGCTTGATACAAGAGTCATTTTGTGAAAATCAGTGATTATGAATTATGCAGGAGTCTAGCTGATATCAAGTACTATGTTTCTTTAAAAATGCTTGAATCTCCCATTTTAATCTTGTATTTTTACACAGGGTTACAGGTTTCAAGGCAAAAAAAAAGAAGAAATAGGTAGTATTTTAAACACTTTTTGACATACAATGCTTGCAGTGCTGTAAATTTAATTCTGGTGTTGATTCTGGCTAAGGTCACTTTACCTCTTATTCTGGCATCCTCCAGGGCAGGTATTTCATTGCAGTTTGTACATGATTTATGTAGTCTACCTATTCAAATTCCTAGCTGCATAGGACAGCATGTCTCATCTGATGCCAAGTATATTGTGAGTACTTAAAGGACAATAATAATGATTCTACCTTGAAGGAGAAAAGAGCCATATGAGCGAGGCAAGAGGCTTAATAATCAGGAAAATCTTATCTCTGAAAAAAATATGAAGCTGCTTGCTTGCCCAGAGAGATCCAGAAAAAAACAGAATATCTGAAGTAGGTTATTGTATGATCTCCATATAGACTGCTTTGGCGATCTCCCCCTCCCCAGCCCCAGTTTCTTCACTGGTGGTGTTTGACTTTGCCTCTGTATTTTATTCTAGGTTGTCTACTGTCAGAAACCATTGCTGCTTACGGAGATAAGCATTACAAAAGCAGACTAAGAAACTTAGTGGAATTTCTCTAACTCTTGAGACAGGAAGATATTAAAAACAATTACTACTATCCCATTGTATATGTTGTTAAATCAAGCAGGCCACATGATTAACTCCCAGACTGAAGGCTTTTCAAATAATCCCTACAATTTCATATGGAAGCTTGTCTTCAAAGTATTCTGCAAACTTTAACTAGTCCTTACAACTTCCTTCACAGAACAGTTTTAACTCTTATTCAAAGATAGGAGGACTATGGTCCAGAGAAGCAATTAACTGAAAGTCGAAGAAAACAGCCCTGCGGTCAGTCATTGGGGCACTTTTGCCAGCAGTTGATCTCCCCATGGACAGGGGATTTAGGAACGCCCCACTATCTTCCATTTCTGGGATGCTGTATTATCCTGAACGTCTTGAATCTTCAGCTTGGTGCGAGGCACTCCCTGGTTTCAATATTGTTTTGGTAGTGTTTTCCAAAATTAGAGAAAGCAAGACACAGTTCTTGCAGAGCTTTGATTCCTGTCCCCCCCTGGTTGAAAAAAAAAAATTGTTATTAATATGTATGACGGGATCCTTCCCCTTGAGGGACAGTCTGAGTTGAATGACTGTATTTAATGGCTGCCACTGGATCTACCTGAGTCACTTTATCGTATAATATTTCTCTAGTGTATTGCATGAGGCATTAAACATCACTGAATACATGTTAAGAAAAACATGTTCAGGCATAATTACACAAAAAAGACTTCTGTGGAGCTTCATATAGATGAGAAGTGTGTGTGTGTTTGTGTGTGCACACATGCACGTATGTCTGTTTTAACAGAACAAATTGAGAAGATATGCTCCTACAAAATGTTAAATATCATTTTCTAGATTGCCACAGCATGCTTTTTCCCCTGGCTTCTTCAATTTCCAGTACCCTTATCTGCTCCTAATGATTTTCCCAATGAAACAGCTGTGTTTATGGGACTCTATCATACCATGATGTCTGGATTGCAAAATGTTCAACGCATTCACAAGTAGACAGTCTCCCCGTCTCCCTGTGAAAAAGTCCAAAATAACGTCCAGGCATTTTTGTCCCATTTAGGTCTCCAGTTACCTATTGAAATTAATGGATGATTAAGTATCAACGTGGAAAACTGAGACTATTTTACCCAGGTACAACTGAAAGAAGCACAGGTAAGCTCCAATCAAGAATGAAAATGCTCTCTATTTTCATGACATTCACATATTTTGACTGCAGGTCTTCAGACTTGTAGTGTAAGAAAAATCTTGACTACATTGGCACAAATCAAGGATAAATTAATCTCAAAACTACGGCACCCCATTATTGGCTGTCTTTAGGAATGCCTCACTACCCCCATTTCTGGGATGCTGTGTTGTCCTGAATATCTTGACTCTTCAGCTTGGTCCTAGGTGCCCCCCGGTTTCACTATTGTTTTTGCACTCTTTTCCAAAATTAAAGAAAGCAAGACACACAGGTCTTGCAGAATTTTTATTTCCCCTTGCAAAGTTATAAAAAATTAAAAAAACTAATGCTATCAGATCAACGCTAGTACTATTGCAACCTGAATTAGCTTCAGCCCTGTATGGTACACCAATTAGCAAAGACAAAAAGAGGAGCAATAGCTAGGTATGCCATTATTCTGCCAATCTTTACAATCTCTTTTATGTGGAATTCTACTTCAAAGCGCCTTTCTTGTTTGTTACAAGATCACTTACATAAGCAGCTAGCAGACGTGACTAAAAATAAGTATTTTGTTATTGCTTCGTGCCTGTGTCCTCAGCTACCGAGAATCCCTTATTCCTATTGTCCCTGGCAGTTCTTCAGACTGATGCTATACAGCTGTCTTCTCTATGTATGCATTTAGCTTCTTATTTGTATTCATTTATTGCTTTATTTTAATCTTTTTTCTCACCTTGTGCACCTCATTTTTTCAGTCATCTCCATCATCATTTTTAAGGGGTGAATGAGGATGTTGAGAATAGGACTGGACAGGTAGGGGGACCAAAAATTTAGGTTTAAACCACTTCTTTTATTCCTAGTGGTGCTGGTTTTAAATGCAAAGTAGGATTACTTTAGGGTAACTCAGAACTAGGTGCTCAATCTACAGAGTTTGTTCTCGCAGCCCGCGAACTTCATGCTGCAAAAACTATCACTCTGGCTAAGTTGCCTCCCACATTAGCAAGGGACTGGGATTCTAGATTCCTACTCCTACATAAGGAACTTGCTTTTTCTTTCATTTGCACAGGTGCATATAAGGATTAAGTCCCCCGATGTGAACAGTATTTTGCTGGTGTACGCTACTGTATGCACTGATGCTAGAAGAGAATAAGCCCTGGTAATTCTCCTGTTATACGACCTTGTTTTGCTAAAGTATTAGCCGAATCTGGTACGAAACATAGCACTAAAATAAAGGCAAAACATGTATTCCATTAAACCAGATGTTTAGACTGCTGCCAAGAGAGGATCTGAGAAAAAACAAACTTTACAAATGTAGCTATGCCTATGAAGTATACCCACGTATTCAAGTGTCATCTTCGCTTTAAGTGTATTACCTTGATATATTTGTTTGTCCTTGAATCCCAACATTGAGATACAAACCTGATAGAAAAAGCAATTGCTAACAGAATGAACTACTGCAAGTACCGCCAGTCCCTGCTTTTGATACTCAACCTTCATCTGGAACCTTTTAAAGTAGTCGGGTTATCTGGAAATACTGCACACCTTCAGTTAATTGTCTACGAGTGCCTCTTCTGTAAATATGTGTCAGGCATTGTAAAGCACTCCCAAGGATTAGTCAAGTCAGAGGTGTGAAATTCAATATTCATTGGTGTACTTGCAGAAGGCCCCCACAAGAGCAGTTGTATCTACTTACAGTAACCTGTCACTTATTGGCACCGGCAACATTTTGCAAGAGTAAGCAAGCTTGAGGAAAAGCAGCCCTTTGTAGGAAGAAATTGCAATGGAATTGATGTTGTGAATAGCATTGCAGGACTCTGACACAATAAGTCATTCAATTTCTCTGAATGAAAAAAATGAAATGTGGAAGTATTTCTGTCGGGAATTAGCACTGGTTACAATTTCCAGCTGCGTGGTTAGCCTCCGCCTGTCAGTCTCAGTACTGTATCTTTGCCTACCGCCCTGTTTAAAAGCTTTTAGCTGAATGCTAATGGCCATGACTTGAATTAACAGGCAGAACAAACAACGTCAACTTCCATAGTTCTTCCTAATGCATTTTTAAAGCTGGGTTCAGGAAGAGTGTCTAAATGACAAACAAAGGCCATGATGTCAAAAAACACACGACCAAACACGTAATTCTCTTTTGTGAAGCCTAGTATCCCAAATGTAGTCCAAGGTCCTCTTGGGTTAGGTGCTTTACAGGGAAGAAGAGACTGCCTCTGCCCTGAATAACAGTCAAGCTAAAAAGAAAAAGAAAGAAAAAAGATCAGGTGATTAATCCAGTGTAGTCAGTAACAGAGACACAGCATGATTTCGGTCTTAATTTCCAGACCAGGCTTGCAAATTCATTTGCTTTGATTATTCCCCCAAATTGTTCCAGACAAAGGCTTTCAAATAAGTCTGAAATATGTGAGAAAATTTACCAAGGGGGTGCCAAAGAGGTTGAGGTGTTAATCCATGTAATGTCTGAAAGCAAACCTAAAAGAAATTCTACTTCTTGCTTTGTTTGCAAAATATTACTTTAGGACTGTGCTTATGCCTAGGAACTCTGAAGAATTTGGTAACCCTTTATGAACTTTCCAGACATACACTTTTCACCGTTGCTATTGTCTTTGAGATTACACCTATATTAATAGAATGGACAAAGTTGAAAGTAAATGAAAATATCTAGTGTTGTAAAGGCTAGGAGATTTAACAGATCTGCACAAGAAAGAGATGAGAGTTCCCCTTTAAGTTAATTCAGTGCTGAGTGATTGATATTTCCTTTTGAACTGATGATTTCCATCTCTGCTCCAAAGTGCTTGATGCTCTGGGACTCAGAAATCCTTTTCCTTAGCCTGCCAGTGATCTGCGCTGTTACCTTGGTCAAATAGTTTCATTTTGCTTTATATATATATATATTTAATGCTTTGACTTTGCTGGACAAAGGTACTGTATGAAAGCGGGGTATTACTACTGCTAGCTAGTTCCACTTCACTAGATCAGATATAAGGAAGAGGAGGAAAGTCAGAAAGAAATTCAGCAGGTTTGTCTTTCTCTGTATCTGCTAAGAATAATTGATCAAAATTTCTTCTGTAATGTCCAGAGTAACTCAGTAACGAATCTAGGACGCACTTAAATATGAGTAGCAGCCAAACCACCAATTTGCAGTTGTTTATTGTGGGGTAACAGATTTCCTAACAAAGGAGAAAAATGGTCAGTGTAAACTTTGGAAGTATATTAGGAGAAAACTGGGAAAATGATATCCCCTCCCCAGCAAGAGGTATGGCAATTTAATTAGTATTTCTCCAAAAATGGCTTCAAATGTTGATACAATTTCACAAGAACATCAGCTATTTACATTCCAGGTCATTTCCAGCTACTCTGATTCCATCTAGATCAATTCTGTAAGCTCGTAAAAATATAAATATTGGATTTTAGCCTAATGCTAGAGAAGCATATGGGTCATTAACTGTAATTCAGGCCTTGCAGGCTGTTTGCTGACTCTCCTGAATAAAAGCAAAAGCATTTCTCTCTCTCAAAAACAACTGCTCTATTTTGTTTTGCACGTTTGGGAGGTGGGGGGCAGTCAGTCTTTTTTTAATGCTAATATGCATACAGAAGACAGAAACCAAAAACATTCACCCCTAGAGATTTGGCCTTTCCTGACTCGGTACACTTTTCAAAAAAGAAATTGGCAATGGAGGTCAGAAATAGTAAAGTCTTTATTATCACTTGTGCAGTAAACCTTAGGAGCCTGAATAAGGACCAGGTACGCAACTGCATGCTTGGGATTTGCCAGGTACTCCCCTAAACCTGCTTGGAAGAATATGTTTGAGTGGGGTTTTTTTCCCTGATGTGACTTTCTTAAGGGTCTGTCAGTCATGTTCCCCAGGACTCTAGGAAATTTGGTAGGTGTCTCTAAAACCTCTTCTGCTAATAAATAGTCCCATATATGACTTCTAAGGAGGAATGGCTGCGTATTTTATGATATTATGATTTTTTTTCAGGGAGCGTTAGGAAATAAGAGCTATCCTGTAGCTCAGGAAGTTGCGTTTGTCATTTTTATGTCCTGAGCAATCTCGGTTCTTCAGCTGCCTTTTAAAATATCGGCAGCCCATGAGCCTGAGCCACCCTTCTGTTTTTAACAGGATTATGCTCCCAAGGCATGAATAGCTTACAAAAATGACAAAAGTATTTCAAAATTATTTAAGAGAAGGGCGTAATAAAACTGTCTCACATACTGAAAATATCTTCCCCCTGCCTCTGGGAAGGAAGCTGTCAAAAGTGTTTAATGCTGCCACGGTGTCCATGCAGACAGAGTACCTCGAGGTACTTTGCTGTTGACGGTTTAGCATGGTGCCTGATTTATTGCAACAGGTATTCTGATGGTCTGCAGGAGGCAGGCAGTGGACGCCCTGTGAGCAGGATGTGGGTCTGAGCCTCCGCCCTGCTGCCAGCTTAGCTCTACACCTATTATGTATGCATTTGTCAGAGCTTTAACTTTCCTTTCCCTTATAAGTTTCGGGGGAACTGATGTGCCACTGCTGAGTAGATTGGGGAAATATGGTAGCTACTTTTTTTTTTTTGCTGTCTTTCTGAGCCTCTCTAGATACACAGAATAAGAACAGACTAAATGCAAGAAAAAGACACAGCAGGTCTAGGTGCTCAGGTCTTCAACATTTCCTACCACCTGCAGGAGAAATTTCTCCCACAAATCAGTGCAGCCACTAGCTCAGAGGCTGCGGTGAAACCATTAATCTGTGGCAGAAGCTTTCTCAGGATGTTTACTCTTTACACTGTTAAAAATTAATGCCATACTCCAAATGATGACTGTGCACCACTCCCTGAGGGAATGAAGGGATGATTAGAATGACAGACATGAAGTATCAATTTCCTGATTATTTTTAATTACACTTATGAGAAAAGCAAGCCAGTGTCAGTGTAATCTGCTTTACCTTAGTGATTTATAACCTATCAGCCAGGTAGGTCTGTACTGGAGTCATGTTGTCTTTCCAGCTTAATTTCTTTATTGATGTTAATATTATTTATAAGGGCAATCACACATCCTTGGAAAATTATTTGGGTCAACTGAAAAACCAATTTTGGTCAAACTGCTTTCCAAATTTACAGAAGTCATAATGGAAGCAATCTGAAGCAGAGGCTTTGCTCACAATTATGTCTTAAGTAATGTGGTGACACAAACACTGTTTTATACTTCATTAGCAGGCAATTAATAATGCATGGTAGACATGGTGCATCCTGTTGGAGTTCCGCTGTGAAATGAAGTGTTTCCTTTCATTTAGTTTGACAGCTTCTGTGAAAACATAAAGGATTAAGACTTCTCCAAATTCTGGTGCTGGCACCTTTAAAAAAACTAGATCTCAGGTTTCATGGTGCATGGAAATACCATCCTCGATAAGTTTCTCTTTCAATACTTTTCTTTGCTCTTTTCGAGAACAAAACCAGATTTTTCATCTCTTGACTGAATGCCTTGATTTAGCCTTTTTAAATCAAAGGGTAGACCTATCTGCCAGTGTGGGTCCCAGGTAACAATATTATTTTCAGGGATTCTAGACCCCAAAATGAATAGCCTTACAGCTGAACATGAAGTAAAAAACCATACCATAAAAATTAAGAAGAATTTATCTGTTCATGCAGCAGGAGACAGCATGCGAGGAAACAAGTAGCTACTCCTGACTTTGTGCACCAGTATAAGGTACAGATTAAATAAGATAAACATTTGTGCTTACATTTAAAATGCCTAAGGTTTTCAGACATTGTGGTCATAAGAGCGCTGTTAGTGTCAAGAGAGACAATTACACGGTGATCAATAGATAGTAACCAGGTTATATACACAAAACTATGGGATTCTAGGGATAAGAATGATTGTATCTCTCTTTATTAGTGGTATAAAAAACCACAAAGTCCCACGACTGTTTCATTCTTCCGTGTCAGAGTGTGGGAATTAAACTGGTTGCAGCAGAACCAGAGAGTGCTCTTTTCATTAACCCGGTGCACACCTAATTTCAGTGAGAATAAAGCTGTCCATGTTACTAGAAGGGTACAAAATGAGAATTCAAGAGAAAATAATGTAGTAGCTCACTCGGTCTCTTTTCCTCTTCTTTAAATTCTGACATTTCATACCTGTGGTGTGCTTAAAGAGAATATAGATAGGTGCATATTTTGTATATTTATAAAAAAAATGCTGAAACAGAAGAAACCACTGTGTGGGAGAGCTCATTCTGATATCAGAGCACATGTAAAATTCTTTTGATACAGGTGGGGCTAGCAGTCTAATATTAAGTTGACTCTTTCCATTAACATATTGTTTCCAGTTGCTTAAAAACTTGGAACATTTTGACTATTTGTGCCAAAATTGTCAGCCTGGGCTAAATTAATATGCAGGGGAAGGAAAGGGTGAGGACCCAGAACATTTCAGCCAAAACTATTGATCTATTTCTGAGGAAATTGTTGTTTCAGTTAAGGAATTGTAAGATTCCTTCCAGTCCTTGTAGGTTTTGGACGAAGCATGTACAATTTTTCTGCGACAGAAGGTTACAAGTAATGACACAGATGTGACTTTTTTCTTTATGCAAGCACTGCCCTAGTCAGCCAAATCATAAATCTTTAAGCAACTGTACTTTATGCATGCTTGGTAAGGGACTTCGTTAATTCTAGAAGCTCCACTTCTAAAAATCAAATGTTTATGGCTCCTGCAAGTGCGTTCAAGACCTCGGTGAGCTCTGCTCTGCATGCACCGTCCTCACAGACCTATTGCAAGGGACCAGTGGCAGGTGTCCGGACAGGAAACTCTAAACCAAGGAGAAGCCAAACACAAAAGCAGGAACCCTGGCACCTGCTAAGCGCTCCTGAGGTATGGTCACCGTGCGTGAAAATCTGCGTTAAACCTATGCAAAGCTGCCTTGCTAACATCCGTTGTTTGTGTGATTACAGTTACTGAGCAATATTGCTTGGGAAAGTGCTCATCGTTTGTAAGCACCAGATAAACATGGGCAGCATCTGCACTTCTCATCTGTCTGTTAGCAGACAGCAGACTGAACGGAGACAGTTGGTGATCATCCAACTGACAGAGGTGAGAGAGATGTTGCACTGACACTCATGGACAGAGAGCAGGTTTTTTCTTTAAAAAAAAGCAACAAACTACCTGTAACATTTTGAGTAGAGCAGTGCTCACGTGGGGAATCAAACCTCTTGATCAGGATGCTGGGTCACTGTCCAGGCAGCAACAGGGGTCTCGGGTGCAGGGGTCTCCACAGCACATCTTCAGCTGGGCTTGGTGAGACCCCTGAACCATGGAGTACTTACACCCAGTGGTCCCACTGTCCTCGGTGACCACCCCAGCACATGCATGGTCCATGACTACCCATCTTCTTAAAATACATACGAAACATGTCCTAGCTGCCTCACATGGGTACCAAATCCTGTCCTGCGCAGCCGTTTCTGCATCTTTACTCCTGACTATGTGCAAGTATTTTATCTGTGTACATCGTGGTAGGCACTGCAGCAGGAACCATCCAGGGGGAAGACACTGCAATGGGACAAATCCTCCACCCAGCACAAGAACGAATGGCTGCCCTGTACACTGCAGGGGCCACCCAGGGGAGTCTGCAGAGCTACCCCAAACTCTCACCTGGAAAGCTAAAACATTTCAGTGCATTTTGGTGTCAGGCCCCTATGGGCTTTTGTCCTGGTTTGAGGTAAAACAGGACGTATTTTGGTCA
>RSEF01000001.1:85293247-85344096 GCA_003993805.1 Himantopus leucocephalus | reverse complement strand
ACTGAACAAAATTGATCCTGTTTTACCTCAAACCAGGACAGGGATTCTGTGGGAATCTGTCACAAAATACCTGGAGAAATAATACTTTAGACCAAAATGATTTTTTTGAGCTTGCAAGTATGCTTTTTTCTTATGGAAGTGAAAAGCTGAAAAATGCCTCTTGGGTTGAACATAATGTTTAACTTTTGGTGCCTGGGCATAAGGGAAGTGTTTTGTTTCACACTTGAGTGTCCTTAAAAGGAAGTAAAATAGTACTCCCATAGTCAGGAGGATGTCCCACATTGTGGGAGGCTTAAGTTCTTCTCTGTTCTCTGCCTGACTGGGAGCAGTGGGTTGAGCAGTGGCAGCTACTGGGCCGTAATGCAGGCTGTAGTAGATCATTCCTTGGCCTCCACTGAGGGAAGTAGTCTTGACATGCAAAAAGTCTCTGAATATTTATTGAGACAAAGGAAGAATGTATGTAGTATTTGTTCCCAGCCCATGGGCTATGCAGGCTTATGTCTAAGGGCTTCCATCCCATTCCTGTATTGAACAAAATTGGCTCTAAAATTGAGCCCTGTAGGAGCACTGCTACTGACTGGTTGTCAGCTAGATGTAGCACCATTCACTGCCACCCTTTGAGCGCTGCTGTTTAGCCAGTTCTTCACCCAGCACACCATGTACTTGCTCATCTTGCAGACAACTTGTCCAGAAGGATACTGTGAGGGACAGTTGTCAAAAGCCCTACCAAAATCCAGAGAACTGCCAATTAGGTTGGTGACCTTATTGTAAAAGCATATGAAATTAGTTAGACTTTCCCTTTGTGAACCTCTGTTGGCTGTGCCCGATGACTGTGTTGTCCTTGAAATGCCTTTCAGTAGCACCCAGTATGATTCTATCCATAACTTTCCCACGTACTGTTAGTCTAACAGGTCTCTCTTTTCCTAGGTCTTCCCTCATGCCTTTCTTGTAAATTGGAATAATGGTGAGCTTCCAGTCAGCAGGGACCTCTGCAGACTCCCAAGACCTTTGGTAGATGTTTGAGAGGTGTTCTGACATAATATCAACTAGTTCCTTCAGTACTCGCCATGGATTCAATTGTCCCTGTTTAAAAAAAGGGTAGACAAGGTACTTGGGGATATGGTTTAGATGTGGTTTTGTCAGGTTAGGTTAATGGTTGGACTAGATGATCTGAAAGGTCCCTTCCAACCTTAACAATTCTATGATACAATGTAGGAGCATGCGGGAAGCTTTGGGGTGTTCTAACTCGGAAGGTAAGGGATAGAGGGCAGTGGCCTGTACTTTGGATGTGTAACTTCATAGGTGTATTAGCTGAGCAGCTGGTGAATGTAAGCAAAGTTCTTACTAAAGGTCTTGCATTATGGGAACTCTGGAACCACTGAGCTCTTAATTTCCACGTTTGCTGTAAAGACCGACTTTCAGTTCAGTCAAATGTGGCATGTTTCTCACAGCCTAACAGCAGACCAGCTCCTTCTCAGCAGGGCTGACATCTTCATGTTACTGTGCTGCCAGCAGGGGTTTTACCTGCAGCAATGTGCAGTCCCACATGAGCGAGGAATCTTGGGGGTATCAGACCAGGCTGCTAATTAGACATCTGTTGCATCTGTCCTCCAGCTATAAGATACAACAGGCAACCTTGGGATTCAGGCTCTGTGAAATCATTCCTAGGCTGTGTATTACAAAAATGATCATAAATACTGAATAACTGTCCCTGGACTTTGGAAGTAAATATCTGCCTGCCAATCTAACAGACCCTTTCCTCTGAAAAACAGTTGTTCTCCTAACAGTGTGCTCAAGTGACCCAATACCATTTGCCATTTAATGTCATGAAAAAGAATATTTTGAACATCCTGATCTTTGTAAAACCCTACAGCAACAAAAGGAAAGAGAAACCTGTGAGAGACATCTGGAAGAACAATGTCTGGCATGGAGTCAGCTGGCAGTTTGGGATGAGGAGGGGTGGGTTGGCAGGAAAGGCATCTTAGCGCACTGCTTTTTCCCTCAGCTCCCCAACAATAGCCATGTGATGTGTACCTCCCCATCAGAAGGTACAGTTGTCTTCACTGCTTCACCATTAACATGGAAACTAGGTCTGTGTGTAGACTCTTCCTGCTTTACTACTTCTACATCTTGAGATCTCCAGATGATGTAATATGAACAGACTCTCTTAGCCTGAGAACATGAATGGTGTTATTATCTTATCTGCCCCTGAGAGTTAAGGATTTCATACCATCCAGTTTAGCATGTTATCTGTCTGTTTTTATGAAATTGTCGTATTTCTTTAGGAGAATTTTAATATGCTAGATGTTTTTCTTAAAAAGGATATTTCTATTTACAATTTCTACTTGTATATTCAGTAATGTATGTAGAATATAATAGAATGTGAAAGAAAATTACTGCAAGTATCTAGTTTCAAACAAAACACCTTCCTCTATTTTTCATCCAGTATAAACAGAATACCAAGAGGATGATTCATGAGGTGGAAGATAGTTTTGGTGGGAAAGAGCAAAACTGAGAATAAGACAACATGGTGTTTTGCTCTCCTTCTTGGCAAGACTTATGAAAAATATGGGAATACGCTTTCAATATCTGACTTATTTCTAAGATTTTCCTTTGCTGCAGCCAATTGCTCTGGAGTCTTTAGATTGTCTTTAAATCTTCTCAGTGTTGTGGACTAGTTTAATGTGGAAAGCAAATGCATTTTTAAATGAGATTTGTTGAGAGATGGCAAATGAACAATGGTGGGGCTCAGTACTTGGACCTGCAGGACCTGGGTCCTGCTCCTGTTAATCCCCTGCAGTTTGTGGTGGAGTGGGAAAAAGAGAAACCCTCCCTGCTTCTTCCAGAGGCAACATGCTTTGCTTCCTCTTCTTTCTCCTGAGAAGGCAGTGAGGTTGTCTGGAGTGAGTGTCCTAACTACGAGGCTGATGGATGCAGGAA
Source organism: Himantopus leucocephalus (assembly GCA_003993805.1). Taxonomy (NCBI): domain Eukaryota; kingdom Metazoa; phylum Chordata; class Aves; order Charadriiformes; family Recurvirostridae; genus Himantopus; species Himantopus leucocephalus. Next base: position 85,341,156 of record RSEF01000001.1, on the reverse strand, counting down.
GGACCTGTCACCTCTGGTGCCTGAAGCTGTGTTTAAAAATGTGTGTGTTTTGTAGCTAGAATTGGATGGAAAGGGATAAGAGGAAAGAAAACAGAAAGCACTATCTCAGTTGCCCCTGGGCGCTTCAGTTACACTGCTGATCAACCTGTAACACTTGTGTTGCTAAAGAGGGGCAGGGTGTCTAGAAGTGGGATTTATACTGTGTGCTTCATCCATTAGCAGTCTCATTTATTCAGATACCACGCCTGAACAACCCTTAGGAATATATATGCTGCAGAAAAATCTGCTTGCTTAAGGGGATGCTTGTAAATATAGGCTCTAATTTAACTTCATCACCTCCTGCTTTATTTTTCCTAGGAAACATCTTTCTGATTAAATAGCTAGAAATGACAGCTGGGGCAGTGTATTTAATTTGAAAGCGACTCTTAGAAGAAATGCTGGTTGTTTATACGCAGAAAGTGAGACTTCCAGTTTTATAGTTTTAACTTCTAATGAAAGCATCATAAATGACACTGCATGGAGACAAACTTGTGGTGTGTTTTCCCTTCCTATTGCATGCTGTAAAATAAAACTGAATTTATATTCAAAAGATTGGTCTGGTCTGAATTTTCATTTTGTGCATGGCTCTACTCAGTATAAAAATCATTCTAAGAGAATGAGGATACTCATCTTAAGTCTGCACATAAACCCTGCCCCTCTGAGCATACAAAGCCAAAAAACAAACTTGGAAGTATCACCTTTAAATAAATGGAAGGTTCATCTCCTATTGCTATGCTTGCTTTAGACCAGAAAGGCCAGGTCTCCCACACTTTGCTATTTGCTTTTATTATGATAGCACTGCAAAATTTTAAACAGAGTCCTGGAAGGTCTCATGGATGAGATGAGAGGACAGGTGAAGGGTGGATTTTTATATGCCTTCCTGTAAAAGAACTGTGACAAAGAAAACAGTTTGCCCAAAGTCTAGCTGGGACCCTGTAAAGAGTTAGAAAGTGAACATTGATTGCCTAAGTCCCAGTACAGTACCTTTATCAGACTGTTATTATCAGCTATCACTTAAGGTATATTTCCTGCAAGTTTGTACAGTTTGTTTCCAGGGAGATAAAGCTCTACATTATTTATTCTTGACAGGTTTTCTTAAGTTATTATGAAAAATTCAATATGAAAAATATAAAATCCACCCTTTGGACATGGAAGGGTGGATTTAATGGTTCCTTCACAGGGAATCAGACTCAGTATGGTTTTGAAACTTGTTTGAGTAGGAAGGGAAGTGATTTCCTGGCTGGTTCACCCAGTTCTGAACATGAATGGAATGTAATTCCTTGGAAAACAAAATAAAAGGGGAACCCTAAAATAGTGGGTTTCTTCTATTTTTCCAATGAAGAGAAATAGTGTACAACTGCACCTCAAGTAAGAGCAGTTTTCCCTTATCAAAAGCTGCAAAGACATGTCATTCTGAAACTTATTCTTTTTTAATTAAAAGATCTTTAAAAAGAAGATGGCTGGTTGCAAGTGTCCTCCATAAAAATTAGGTTTACTACCCCCTTTGTTCTTCCTGATCATCTTGAATTATGTGGTCTGAGATGGAAAACAAATTTGAGCATCCAATTTCTCTGTGTATACTCAGTGAAAACTATCTAAACCAGTTTGCATATTTTTCCAGGAAGTGTTAATTCTTGGTTACTAGTAAAGAAGGAATTAACCCCGCTGTAGTAGAAAGATAAGCTACACTTAAGTCTAACCAAACAGGCCCCCTTCTACTTGCTATTTCAACTTTCTCATCAAGCATAGTCTTTAACATCTTAGTTCCTTTTACATGTTGGTGCCAACAGTTGGAGCGTTGATAGGCTTCTTAAAAGAAAGAGCAGGAATAATGACAGTCTTGTGTTGTGTTAGACCAAGACAAAGGCAAACAATGGTGTTTGAGTCTTTTTCTACCTAGTACTGAAAAGCTCCAGGGTACAAGCTCTGATTTTGCTGTATGGTATGAGTAAAATGATGAAAACCAGCTTTTTGTTAGCAGTATTAAAAATTCAGTCATCTGGATTATTGTTTGGAGGATCCTTTTCTATACTGAATTCCTATGTAGCACAGGTGATAGAAGTTTTTCTAATGATCCTTGACTCAATTGAGACTGGTAAAATTGTGTTCATACTAGAGAATAATGCTTAGAATATCAGATTCAGCTTTAAAAATTTTGAGTGAGAGTAAACTTCCTGGTTTAGCTGTTCTCCTAGCTAGTTAGTGGCTAAATCTAGCCAGCTTCTCATTACAACAAAGGAGGTTTGCTCTGGAGAATACAAGGACAGTTCATGTATGCAAATGTACATACAGCAGAGAAGCTGGGATGAGACTGATACAGTCTTGTTGCTGTGTTGAAAGGTGGAAGTGTAGCTCATGGCGATAAGCTGCAGAAACAAAATTATTCCCTAAGGGTCAGGGGAAAAAAGAATAGGGGCCAGATGCTGTCACATTTTGCCACCTGGCTTGCTATTCATGCTAAGTTGATGTCTTGCAGGTAATGATGCAGAGGTGAGCTGTGATTGCACTCATGCTAGCTCAGAGCTCAAGTTTAAAACCAAAAAGAGAAAAGTAAACTATTAGCTAAAGTGAGTACTTGCATATATATCCATATGATGCGACAGGACTTCTCACTTCCATGAGACCACCCTTTAGTGTCCATAGTTGGTATAATCAGAGACTGTAGCTACTATAAATGTTTGCAAATAGAAGCAATACTTGCATGAGAAGTATCCCTTATGAACTAAGGTTTGGATTTAACTTGAAAATATTGTCTAGGGATATATATTCACTGATGCTGGATCTGGTTTCTCTACATAGTATGGAAGTATGCATTTGGTGTAGATCAGGAATGTTGTAGTAACCTGAATGTTAACTGAATCCATATTTCTTGCAACACTTACACTAGCTGTATGCTGGCTACAAATGATCAGGCAACACAGTACAGCAAAAGGTTTTGGGGGACAAAGATACAATCATTCAAAAATTTATGATCGGATTGTCCTCGGCAAACTGAGTTTTTGTTGGTTTGCTTTAGCTGGTCCTGGCACCTTAGATTCAGGAGTAGGTGCTGAAAATGGATTTAACATCTTATGACCCAACAACCTGAATACCTAATATAGAGAAACTTAGCTAAAAGCAGTAGTTGGCTCATAAACCTTTTATAGCAAGGGAAAAGATCTTCCATTTCATACTTAGGTTACATAAAGCTATATACATGAGGGAAGACGTGTATAGAGCTAGTATGTTTTTCCTTGTATAGGGAAAAACCTTGGCTTGGAAGTATAATTCACAACTATATTTCTTCATTATTGCTCTTCTTTGATTCCTCACAATTGCAAATATTAAAGGAAGAGCTCAGTGATGAGGTAGACACTTGCTGTGGGTTTTTAAAAATCATACCCAAAAGTGCAACTTCCACTGACCTAGACATAAAAATGTATTCTTGATGAGGAAGGCAATCATAGCAAGTTATGATACAAATGTTCACTTGCTAAGCAAAGTTTCACTTGCTAGATTTGAGCTATGCAGATACTTCTCAGACATCTACACTTAGGAGTGAATTTTTTATTTTACCTCTGTTCCCCATGCAAGTATTTCTCAACAGCCTTTTCTTTCCTCCTTTTGTTCATGTCACTTACTTCAAATGCCTTGGCCAGAGTGTTTAGGCTGAAAATAGACTACGCATTTTTTCATCAACTTTATCATCATTTTCCATCTTGCCCTTTAACAATTCTAGCAGGGCCGGGATAAAATGAGGCTATGAGTTCTGTGATGCAGCTTGCAGGTAGAAGGAATGACTGAAACTAATGGGACCACCCACTGTAAGATTATTGAGGAACTCCATTTTCAGTTGGGAGCAGTTTTATTCATCTGTGTTTTCATTTACGCTGACCATTTGCTTAGGCTTTGAGAATATCTGATGCTAAACATGAAAAAAACCTGTCAGTTTCATTAAATCTTTCCCCTACTTTGCTCCCCGCCTTTCCCCTCCACATATATACACATTCATATTGCAGCCTAAAGTATTGTCCTTATAGCATTACCAAAAGGCTTTTGCATAATCCTGTAACAGGATTTTAAAGCAGTACTTTGAATCACTGTAGTGACAGTTTAATGGCTTGAAAATGACAGGGGAAAGGATTTCTACTTATGGTAGCATGTAGAAAATGAAAGACTATACAAAACTGACATGACTATAGGAATTCCTGTCTAGGCACTAGAGTTATGAGGAAAGAAAATAAGTAAGAGTTGGAAGAATAGAGTACTTGCTGTAGGTAGGGCAATGGCCTTAAACTTAAGCAATCTGTAGTTAGGGGACTTCCAGCTTGGAAACACTGTGAAGCAATATTTGCATCTAGCAGATATTGACAATATATTTCTTCACATGAAAGGAACATCTGTATGCGAAGGCTGCATCTGCAGCCTCCTGTTCAGGAAACCAGAGGAAGTCGTCTTCAACAGCAAGTGTTGTCCTCTTCAAGAGGAAGCATTGTCCAAAGAACAGGTATTTATCCTGAAAAGGGCTTCAAGATAAACAGCAACAGAAAAAGTGACTTTTGGTCTAGATTTATCTTAGTTTGATGTGTAGGATCAGTTGTTATAGTTTCCCATGGACTGCAGTGCAAAGCGGCAGCTTCCCACAGGCAACCCATTACAATGCAGCTATAGTAAGCGTGCAATGCAGCAACAGTGTAGTCTGTCCCACAGAAACCTATTGAATGGGCCAACTATAAAGCTACTCTCCTTTAGCAGAGCTGTAGAGCAGAAGTGGTATTAAACTCCTGTACTTCTATTTATTTCTTACAGCAAGGTACTTCTTGCTAGTGAGTCTGTCTTTTTTTGTAATTGGCTTTTGTTTTGAATTTTGTTTTTTAACTGGAGTTATTCTATTTCATGTAAAAGATGTTGCATATGTCTTTGAGCTTAGAATCATAGAATCATAAAATTGTTGAGGTTGGAAGGGACCTTTAAGAGATCATCAAGTCCAACCATTAACCTAACCTGACAAAAAAACACTTCTAAACTATATCTTCTAAACTTCATGATGTTTCTGCTACTCCTCCAGCTTTTTAAGGTCCCTTTGGACAGCACCCGGTTACACCTCACCTCTGAACTTGCTGAGGGTGCCTTCCATCCCATTGCTCAGGACACCAATGAAAACGTTGAGCTGCACCAACCCCAGCATTGACCCTTGAGGAACACCAATGGTAACTGATTGGCTTCACGTATAACTTCAAACTGTTGACTACTATCTTTGAACCTGCCAGTCCGCCAGGTTTTATGCATCTTGTCCATCTGTCTCATCCAGTTTGGTTACAAAGTTGTTATGGGAGATGACATTGGAGAGTTGCTGAACTGAAGACCACTTATATCTTACTGCTTTTTCCTTGTTTGGAGCTAGTCATGCCATCACAGCTTGGTCAGGTGTGATTTCCCCTTACTAAATTCATGTTGACTGTTCCAAATCACTGATTTATTCTTCAAGTGCCTGAAAATGGCTTCTAGGAGGATTTGTTCCAAAAATCTTCCCAGGGAGTGAAGTGAGTCTGACTGGCTTGTAGCATCTTGGAGCCTCCTTCTTACCTTATTTAAAGGCATGGTATTTGCCTTCAGTCACTGGTAACATCCCCCAAATGACATGACTCTTAAAGATGATGTTAGCCAGTTTTAGATATATTCCTTCTGGTCCTAATTGATTTGGGTACATGCAGTTGATTAAGTGGTCCTTAATTTGGCCCTTCTGTATTGTGAGTAGCAGTTTTCACCACAAAATTCTGCTACTAGCATTTGTTCTTCACATTCCTCACTGGTTTCAGCTGCAGTCTAAGTCAGTATTCTCTAGCTACATCTTTGCGTGCCCAGGCAATGCTTTGCTATGCCTCCCAGGTAGCCTGTCTCATTTTTCAATTCATATATTCTTTTGCACTTGAGTTACTCAGGAGCTCCCTATTAAGACAAGCTGGTTTCCTGGCTTGTTTGCACACTCTTTAGCATGCTGGAATAGACTGCTTCTGTGACATGCCTGCCTCCCTTCCTTAGGGTCTTAAACTGCAAGTCATAATCACTGTAGTAAAGGCTACAACTGCCTGAACATCCCCAGCAAGTTCTTTAGTTGTGAATAGAAGGTCCAGCAGAGCACCATCTCTAGCTGCCTGTCCAGCATTTGCAGCATAAACTTTCCCAGACATGTTCCATAAGTCTCCAGGATTGCTTGCATCTCACTATATTGCTCTTTCAACAAATAATATGCAGTTGAAATTTCTCATGAGCTAAGGCCTGTGGTATGAGGCCTCTTCCTCTTGTTCAAAGGAGGTTTTGACCTGGGGTCTGTAGGTGACCTCCAGCATGGCTATTCCTTTTGTCTTCCTCTCTAATTTTGGTCTGTAAGCTCTGTCGCCTGCCACCAATCCTGTGGCAAAGCTTTATGCTTTCAGCATTTATGCTGAGCACAAACCCTTGTCTTCCCGGCCTGTTTTTCCTAAAGAGCCTGTATACACCCATTACAGGGCTGTGTGTGATCTATCCCATCTGTTTCATGTCATTCCTGTTACATCTTAGCTCTACAGGTTCATGCAGATCTGACTCATCTTGTTTCTTGTGCTGCATAGTCATGTACAGGCAGTTCAGATGGCTCTCTGGTTGCATCACTTCTGCAAGAAGAGTGAGAGCTTCCCTTGTTATGCTGTTGGGTGGGTACCACCTCCATTTCCTCAATTTCTTATTCCTTCTCTTTGGTTTCTGGTCTTCATCCACCAGTAAACCTAGTTTAAAGCCTTCCTCACTAAGTTAGCAAACCTGTTGAAGATGCTCTTGTCCCACTTCATTAAGTAGATCTCAACTCATCTCTCCCCAGACAGCCTTGCTACCTATAGAGTGCCTCTTGGTTTTAGAAGTGAAAGTCTTGCGGGTGTTCAAGGAGAGCAGCACCTGTCCCCCATGCCCTTCCCTCTTGCCCTCAGAATTATGGAGTGCTGTAAAAAGACATTTTAGTGTTCAAGATGTTGGGCAATGAAGAATGCACTGTGTCCCTTGGTAAGGTAGTTCAATGTCTAACTTTCCTTACTGTAACTAAAAATTACAGAAAAACTCTACCATATTTATACTCTGAATATATCTAGCTTCAGCTTCTTCCACTGGATCTCAGGAAAACAGTATCTGCTAAATTAGAGAAATACAGGGGAGACTCTGTAGTTAAAAGCTCACATCAGACCCTTCTGATGCAATGAAATATTGGGTCTAGTTATCCTGAATGAAAATACCAGAGTGAACTAGGAGTTACAATATGAAGGTAGGATATAAATCTGTCATGCTCCAGAACCACCTGTTTAGGCTTTTAAAAGTAGGCATCTTTTTAACTGCCTCTTACGTGTTTATGTTCGTTATGTGCAGCCTTTCATAAAGAGTACTTGGAGTTTATGCTTAAAATGCTCCTTTGCTTTGTATGCTCAGGAGAAGCCCGTCTGTTTTCAGAATTCCTAATTGGATGGATCATAAAAATATCCATGAGCTGATGAGCTCTGACCCATTTCTTATTTTAAAATATGAGCACATATCATACTCATCAACAGTGGTGTTTAAAATTGCATGTAATTTTCAACAACCCTTGGGTTGTTGCGTGATGTCATTTGTGATGTACAGGCTCTCCCTTAGAGACAACACCTTCTGCTTGCTGTACTCCATAGTGATATGCATGTTAGAGTTGCCTCTTCTATCTGAATGTTGTAAACCTGATACCGTTTTCTGCCGCCTATCTTTTCCTATCAGCAAGAGGGAGAACGAAGCCTGCAACTCCCCCGCACATCCACCTCCACCTCCACAAATTCACAACTGGGCTCAGAGCTGTGTGAAGAAAAACTGACAGGCTGCAGTTCTGAATTTTAAAATCTTCATAAACCTCTCCTGTAATTCCTGTGTAGAAAGGGGTTGTGGGCTAAATATAAACCTTTTCAGACAACCTAAGAAGAGAAACAGTCAGGGAGCTCATGGTTAGGAAAAGAGAAACCCTACAACCTGATACTGTGATGGCAGATTACCAAATGCTTTCTATCGGTTCAACCTGCATTTAAGGCTTAATCTGGTTTTGAGTTGGAGTGGTGCTTTAGGTGACTTGGAGACAGGTGGCTTTAGAGGACATCTGACCACTTTTGGCAGGGTGAGGACGGAGAAAGACTTTATTTTGGACTGTGTTACGGAACTGGCATCCCAGGGAATCTACTCTCGGATGAAGTGATGCTCACTCAGATCTGCAGTTCATCTAAATGTACGTGGAGCTTGGAATAAGTTGATCAGTAGGCAGCCACTTTAAAACCCGTTATTTGTTTCTCAGACATCAGTCGTGACAACTGACTTGCTAACAGGTAATGTTACTTATAGTCCTTCTTGTAGGTATAAAAGTTTTCTTATGATTAATTTTGGTCTTAGTTAAGGTACGAATATTGATCTTTCCTAAATACCTAGCAACACATTTTCCCTTTCAGTTCATCAGCAATTCTATAATTCATAATACTCTAGCTAATGCTTGTTGCCAAAGAGAAACCTTTTGACAGAATTTTGGAATTTGCATTAAAACAAAATAGGTTTTGAGTTGTTGTTTTAGTGGCTTTTCTTGAAAGCTCTAATACATGCCAAAAAATCAGACTTGTAAAAGATGTACAGAAAACTTGCTTCTGTTAAGTTAGAGACATTTTTTTAATGCAACTAACAAATTTAAATTTCTGTCATGGTCTCAAATGACAAAGATTTTTTCTGAAAAGACAGCAAGTGCCATTTCGCTAGGATTTCTACTATAATGTGTTTCTAATCCACATAATAATAATACTATTTATATTTGAGGAACTACTGCTAGTTTAAGACATGCTTTTCAGAAATCAACTGGAATTATGATATGGGAGGTGAGAAATTTGTGAGCTGGAAAAAAAAAAGCTGCTGGAAGGTTAGAGTTTATAAAAGAATACTCAGCATACCAAATGTGAGCTCCTAAAGAGCTTTAACTCCTAGAAGACCAGTATTATTTAGGTCGACAACAAAACGAACGCATAGACAAATGCAATTTATAGTTCCAGTCTTCACAGATCTATACCATGGTGTCAGTCTGCTCCCCTTCAGCATGTTGAAAATGAGAATGGGGAAGTTGTGGGCAAGGGGGAAAGGGGTACCTCTGCCATGTCACCACATAGTGTTTCGTTGAAATCGGATCAACGCTTTCCCAGTCTTTGAAGGGAGTTGTCTTTGCAGCTGACAATCGTATTCTGCATGAACTGTGTAAACTGACACAATTATTCTAATAAACCTTTTTTGTCTTGGTTGGTGGAAAAGATTCACTTAATACTTTAGGAACTTGTTCCATCCTATGGTATATGGAAATATCCTTCATTTAATTAATGTCTAAATGCATTCTTTGCCTAATCTGCATAAAGCATATTTAAGGCAAAAGCATTATTTTTGATCCAAATTTCTTTGTAAAAGAGCAGTTTGTTTTATTAAAGTACTTAAGGCATCCAGGATTATTTCTGTGCCTGAGTTGCAAATGTGATACGCTTTTTCTCTGAACTTCTCCCTAAATTGATGATGGCCAGAAGCAGTTGCAAGTAGGTTCTTCTAACTCAAGTTTGAGCTACCTGGTTCTGAAGGTGAATAAGAGAAAAATCATTATTCTGACAGCTACACTAGCAAGCCAGCTCGCAGTATGGATTCATTATGCTTTCTGTACTTTACAGAGTATGAAGCTAAGGTATGGCCATTGTGAAAGTGTCTTTAGGCTTTGAACTCCAGCCAATTCAAAATGTGGGGTGCATTAATCATGTGGCCCCTATGAGGCTATAAAGGATCAGCTAAATACGAAATCTGCATCCCATATTGCCTCCTGTGAACCTGTGTATTTCCCCTGTTAATATATTATGGTAGGGCATGAGCCAAGGCTGCAGTATGTTAGTTGTAGGAGGTAACTTTCTCAGAAGGTAGAGAGTAGGAGAACAGGGGACTACAGTAGTGGAGCTAAGGAACAAAAAAAACTCTGGCTTGTCCTAAACATCCCAGAATTCTGCAAGAAGAATGATGTTGAACAAGTCAAAGTCAAATTCAACAACAACTTCTGAATTGCAGTTGCCATTCAACATCTCGGCTGTGGGGCTCTCCATCCTCTTGGACAGGCTTTACTTTCTGTGTCTGTATATCTAGTACTTGCCCTCAGAAGGTAACGTGCTTAAACAATTTAAAGCATGTTGAAATATTGCAGTAACACCAGCAAAAACAAATTCCCTTCTCTGTGGCTTTGTGCCATATCAGCTGAGCAGATTGAATCGTGCCAGCTTAGAGGGTGTTGTTTCTTCCTGCTTGTCCTCTGAGTCAGTGGCAGACAGCCCTGGCCAGGACTGGTGTGTGCGGCTGCGGCGGGGAGGGATGAGCTCCCCCCAGGTCTTACTGCGGAGTCCAAGGAAGCAGGTTAGTAAGTCATTCATTTAATGCTTCAATAAGTGTTTAGTTGATGAGACTTAAGTTAGCTCCATATGAAAAATTGTTTGTGACGATTTAGAAGATACTTTCCCTTTCTGTGTGGGCGTTATCTTTTTTGCATGTGGATGAAATAATCTGGTAATTTATCCTGAAAGAATTGTCTTGCACAATTCTAGCCATGTAGAAAACATTATTCTCGAATCAAGATGCTATTGGGATTGAAAACTTTCTTGTGCTTAATGATGGTCTGTTGTTTTCTTATCCATGGGTGATAAACCCATACGCCCCTTCTGCAGGTAGCATGATCAAACACATCGAAGCCGCAACTGACCAAAAATAGTGCAGAGTGCAGGCAACCAGGTTAAAAAGTATTGATCAAAGAATGCATTGAGATGAGGAATAGAAGAGTGTCCAGTGTTTTTCAGTCAGCTCTAGGACAGGCAGCCAGGCATGTCACTGCAGGCCTTGCAAATGAGCAGTTTGTCAGCTAATTGTATAAGGACTCCCCTTAACCAGGGGTCAGGCTGGGATAGGTGCTTTAGGGGGAGCGGACAAATCTTCCTACCCATAGGAAAGAGACTGGAGTATTCACCTGGTTTTAGTGAAATCTGCTTGATGGCCACTGGTTGTAAGGTTTTTTTGAAGGCAAGTGTTTTGTCCTTGTTCTCGATAACAATGCTCTCGTTACAGAAATCTTTTACAATCAGTTGTGCATGTGGCCGTAGTATACATAAATGATTTCACTGCCACTTATCTCCATGAATTTTTCTAACTACCTGATACAATGCTGGGAGAGGATGTAAGAGTTATTGCTATACATTGTTCACAGTTTCAGAAGCCTGATTTAAGAACCATGATGCCATTATATTAGTAGCTGCCCAAATAACATACTTACAACCATTACAGTTACTGCAGGAGGAGATTTCTTCACTACAGTATAATGAAATATAAAGCTGCAGGGAAGTATTTTAGAATTAGCATAGGTGTGACATTTTCACTCTGATATAATAGATGTGTTTTGAATAAATTTATAGTTGTTCCACATACAGTGACTTTTTCTGTTATCCTGCTGGATGTTGGTACTATTTTAAGTTCAAAAAAAAGATTAAGAGCAAGTTAATAGTGCTGCTGCTGCCATAATATGTTTCTGGTTGCATGGGTCTTCCTCAGTGGTCACCTATGTCATGAGCTGTTCTGAATTTCTGTTGCTTTGTTAATTTTTACTGAGGTATCCATACAGCACAGAGGACTAGTCTTTCCAGTCTAGCATTTGGTCTGTTACTTTGTCTGGATTATAATCTGACTGAGATCCTAGTAACTGTCCTATGAGCAAGGACACAAAGATCCACATAGGCTTTTTCCAGATTATGTTGGACAAGATGCTTAAGAAAAAAGGTGTGCAAAACCAGCACCTGTAGAATGTTAATAAACATTTCACACATGTACTGTTTTTCTGAAGTCAAACAGGACTAAAAGCATATGCTGAAAGAGTTGCAGGCTTCTATCAAAGGAAAACAAGTTGGTCTAGACAATACTTGTTACTGTAACACATGGTTTTATCTCACATCTCATCTAGTTAAACCTTAGGGTCACATTATCCTCACAGAGAAAAAGGTGTCTTGCAGAGTTTTAAAGAACTTAATATCCAGAAGGAAGAGCCCTTCAAAAAAAGATACAAGGAGCCACGAAGTCTAAACAACAGGTTTGTTGTGATCTTACTGGTACCACAGTACTTTGCAGACAAGGAACCAAGGCATCTGTGGAGGAGGAGGAAGTAACATATTTTGAGTATATATTTACACCCGCATTCTCTGGGTGTCAGGGTGCTTTTATAGAATTCAACTAGATATGGAACTGGGTAGTGAAAGGCAGTTCAGTGTCACTTAACGTGTATTTTGTGTAGGAAGTACATATTGTGTGGAACATCGGATCTGATTATCCATCAGAACAAAAGGGTTTTTTCTGTTCATGAACTGAAAAAGGCAGAGAAATCTGCCCGAGTCTCTTCCGAACTGTCCTTAACCTAAATATAGCAATGTCAACTAGATTTAGGTAGAATAGGTGGCTATTAGAGTTGATTAACAAAATTGGTCTTGGTAAGGTGCTATGAAATACAGGGGACTTGGCGTATATTCTCCAAGCTAACTTCTGTCTTCATCCCATCTCCCCGAGTACCTAAATTTAGACTCTGAAATACATACTTGGAAACAGAAATAAGTATTAATAGTTGTTTTTTACAGCATTTGCATATGGAGGTCTCACTGATTTTGATGGCATTCAGTGTCACTGTACCGTTAAACAGAGGCCATCTTTGAGTACAAAATTTGAGCTATGCTTATAATTGGCCTAAATTTTTAGGGGTTAAGGAAAAATGTTATGTGAAATGAACAGTAGGTTTAGCAGGAATACTTAAAAAACTTTGAATTCTTGACTACACAAAACAAAGTATTTTGAAGATTGCTAGTATATGTGAAAGCTTTGAGAAATCAATACAAGCTGGTGAAGAACAGAGCGCTGCTTCAGATTTGTGCCCTTATAGGCTTAGTGGAAAATAGCCATTCTTCAGGAGCAAAGAAGCTGCAGAGACCATTTTCAATGTTTAGCCCTCTTCCACTAAGAGCTACTGGAAATGAAAAGGAGCCTGGCTGCCTGTATCCACTGAGAAAGGAAGCTCAGAGGGATACAGGGAGCTGAAAATGTTTGCGGTTTTCAGGTACCACCAGTATGAGACAATAATGGATAGCAGGGGAACTAAGTGTCTATGTAAGGGGTGGAAGCAGATGGAAAGATGCACATTTATGGGTAGCAACGGAATAGCAGTGTAGCATAGGCATGGAAAATGGTTAACAGAACAAATATATGAAAGATTAAATATAGAAAGGAGATGAGATTAATGTACTGGAAACTAGCTGCAGATGATGAGATCTGCTCTGGACACTCTGTTCCCTGCTCTTGTATCATACCCACAGTATCTAGGCACTTAACTGGCAGATGAGTCACTGTCTCTTTGTGCTGCAGCTTGTTTCTCCATTAAATAAAGGTAATTCTTTCCACTCCTGGATTGATGCTGAAAAGGATTGATCTGTAAAGTGCTTTGAAGATACACTAACATTCACAGGTCCTCTAAAGCCTAGGTTTTAATTTTGGAGCTGCAGGTAAATTTAATACATTTTTACAGCAACAGAAATGCCTAGCTGCAGTAATTCTAGTCTATGATAAATTATTTTTGATGTTTCCGATAGAGGCTGGTTAAAATGGTTAAATCATAATACCATTGACTCCACTTATACTTACTCCACAGTGGGGCTCAAAAATTGCTGATTGGGAGTCAGCTTGCTTTGTTTCCAGGGTTGCTTTCTGTATGTTTCAAGGATAACCTATTTCTTTAGCTGATATGCAATGTTATACTTCAACCTTATCTCCGCTGTGAGTTGCAAACAGTGAAGAAAACTATTCAAAGTGAAATATGAATTCATGACAGGCGGCCACAACATAGCTCCTCTCTTAACATGCTGTATGATGGAGCAATGGGAATAAAACTTTACAATTTCATCCAGTATATTAGTGCAGAGCTCACACACCAACTTCAACTGTTATGTACGTATGATTTCATGGTCAGTACCTTTGTGATTAAGTGATCATTACAATCTAATCAAACCTGTTCTTTCCACATCAGTCTGCAAATCCTACATCATTGTCTTAAGCTCTACTTTCCTTGGAAGTAACCATCAAAACCATTCTGGTTAGCTCCAAGTAAAACAGCAACTGTTCTCCTAATGATCCCATAACCACTATAACAAAAATTATTTTCTAGGTGTGTTCAGCAAGGAAGGCAACCTACGAGCTGTAAATACCTAAAGACTTTCAGACAACTCGAGCTCATTTAAATTCCAAATTGCTTTTAATCTGAAAGTTGATACTATCTGACCACTTGCAGATGTAGTCATTCAGATAAAATCAAAGCCTCAGGAGAGCTTGGTAATAGTTCCTTGAAGATATGCCATGAGAACTATTAGATGTGAAGTACCTTGCTATTTGCAGCACACAAGTTAAGTGGTAGTTACAGCTCTTAAGAGGTGCACTAATTAATAAAAACTTTAAAGTTCGTATCAATTAATGCTATTAATGACTAAATGTGTCAGTGGAAAAGTCTGGAATAGTTATGATCCTACCACTTAAAAGCAGATAAGCAGTCTTTGCTGTACTTGACATCTAGTGGACCTCGTCCTGTGTACTGGGCCTGATTTATACCAGCAAAGCACTGAAGAATGACTTGAAATGAAAGTTGTTTTACAGCATGGCTTAGATCCTTTCTATTGTGTTATAATGCTGTAAATGAGCCTCCATAAAACATGGTCCAGGCAAGTAATTTTTCAGGACTCCAAATGATGTTACCTCTTACTGGAAAGGAAGTAGCACAGCTGGAGTTTCTGTCATAAAAGATTTCTCCGCAGCACTTGGCCTATAGTTGTATCAAATTTTGTGGTGATTAATTTCAGCTTTATTGGCATTTTGATACTCACTAGGCAGAAGATGAGGGTGCCAGGGATAAATCTACTAAATCCAGAGCAATTCTGATAACTAGGACTTTTATTAACCTCACCTATACTTGTTTTTAACCTGGACAAGGTGACTAAGCTAAAAGTTTATTCTGATAAATCAAAGGATTGACTTTGACAAAATTGGAGACAAGATCAAAAAATGAAGTGAACCACTAAGATTTTCTTAAACTATCTGTGACAGATATCTATAGCTGGCCTTTTATGCCTGGCTTCCATTCAAACAAATGCAATGTCAAAGTAACTGAATGGGATTGTACAGAGAAACTCTTGCCTTTTTAAGAAAGCTGTTGCATTGTGTTTCTCTCTGGCTTTTAGAGGCTGGGTGAAAGCACAGTGACTGCAAATGAAGCTGTCTGAAGCTTATGACCTTTATAATATAAAGACACTCTCTTCCTCGTCTTGTGTCCCTTTCTGCTTTGAAGTCTTCCCTAGTTGTATGTTTACCAGTTTCTCCTTTCTCAAATAGCATGATGTACAATTCTTAATTCTTTCTATTAAAATTGAATTGAAACTCTTCCATTCTTTCTTGATGTTGTCCCATATTGTAATCACTTATAAGAAAAACAGCAGCAATATGATGATGCTGATAGCGTCATTTCTAATATATTGCTGTCTGTTATCAGAGACCAAGTCACAGTAATAAAAATAATGTCAGATTTAGGCACAGAGCACTTCAGATTGCTTTGTACCCTTGTCCCTCTTGCTGCTTACACCAGGAATTTCTTGGGTTGCCAGCACTGACAGGTCCTGCTCCTGATTGTTCCCCCTTCCTGGATGTGAAGGAAGCAGCCAGGGGTGCGATGGTCTGCATGGGCCCCGTGTGCTCCAACGTGGGGCTGAAGTCTGTGCCAAACTTGTGACTATTAACTAGGTAGAAATGAGGTGGGGAATGCAGGGTTAGTAAGTGTGAAACTCCTTTTTCCTTCTGCTTGCCTGAAAATGGCCTTAATTAAGCTGGAATGGCAGCCTCAGCTACATGAAGTTGCCTCAAAGAAGATTTGTCTTTTCCAACTTCTCTGATTTCCCCTGTGCTTTTGTTTAGTTGCTAGGTCTAAAAGTCAGTAACAGCCTTAAATCTCCCCACTTGTTAGAGGAAGGTATGTATAGAGGAAGGAAAGTATGATAACTACATTTCATTTTACTGGCCCCTTCTGAAGTGAGGGAGTGATAAGGAATTTTTTCGGTGTCTACAGAGAAGCTGTAAAAAAAAAAAAGACCCCAAACCAAACACACAAAACAAACATTGACACAGCTTAGCTGTTAGGATGTGACATTGCTAAAAACTTAGTAAGTTCAGATATACAGATGCTAAGGTGGATTACTAGGCAGTTTCTGCTAGAATACCTTGATATAATGCAAAAATACCTTATTGTTGAAAGAACCATCTATCTTTCTAGACCTAGTGCTAAGCCTTCTAAGAGTCCTTAAAAATCTTACTAGATACTTAGATTTTCAGTTTCCCATAGAATTATTGCTCAGACCACCTTTTAGAATTCTAAAGTGAGTTGTATTTCAAATTACTTCTCATTTTAGTATAGTGTTGCTAGTTTAGAGCCTTTCTGATACTGCTTTTCTTCTAAGGTTTTGTTAATTAGATTAAATCATAAACCCACCATAATTCCAGCATGCAAATTCCTTTTAAAGCAAAAGGCCTAGTCTTGAGTGTTCAGGCTTTAAGGCAGATAAAGCTCCTTTCACTAGTATCAAGTGGCAGTAGTTCAGGCCTGGCCAAAAGCTTTTGATATCTCTTAACAGCATGAGAATAGAAGTCATAGTCAGCTGTATCTCTTAGAATAATTCAATTAGCGCTGCTGCTGTTGAAACCTTTTTTTCCTGTTACTTGGACTGACTTGTTTGCCTTTAGCCTGTGCAATGTTCCACAAATCCATTGCTATGGGAAATAGTATTATTGCTCAGATGTCTTTAAAAATGCTACTCCTTTTAGCCTTGTGATTTCTAGTATTTTCACTTTCTACAGAAAAGTTAGTTTGGGGGATTTTGGAAGTCATGAGAATCTATTTTTCTGTGACTATTGGATCACTGAAGCCATTTCTGTTTATAAGAAGTTAACAAGCTCATCTTTGAGGATACATTCAACACCCTGTTCTCTCTGCTCTAAATAGGACATTTCTAAAGCAAAATCCTATCTGCTTTCATGGTAAATCCTTTGTGAAGTTAGCACTTCCCTTCTATGTCTTCTGCAGAGATGCTTTCCTTCTACAGGGATGTCTCCATGTCTTCCAAAAGAATATAACCTTTGGATCACTGCATTCATTTAGCTCTGAAACTTGGTCTTGGCACTGGGTTATTTTGCCATTTATTATGTTTACTCACGATAAATGGAATTTGTGCTTTCACTCTAATTCTACCAGGTTGGGAAGAGAAAAACCACTAAGAGCCTTGATCTGGTCTTTCGTGTATGCTGCTTTCACCTATGACCTTTTTCATATACTCACAAATTTTTTCTTTTTGCTTCTTGTGTGCATGCGCTAGCTCAAATATTAAATCAGATCTCAATTGTCACACTATCAACTTAGGGAAGAAGGAATCTTAGCCATTAATATAGACAGTGAATCCTTTTACATTACTTAACAGACAAGTTTTATATTGGTTAGGCTGTATCAGAAGGTATGTGATACAAACACAGCACTTGGCTTTTTGCTATTTATCTTTTAGCTGTGTCTATTAGAATTACTCTTTCATCAAACAAATACAGCTTTTATGGATTTCAGCAGATGTGCATCTGTTATAAGCCACGTACAAATACTTGATTAGTGTGTTGAATATGATACTTGCATGATTTCATTACCTAAATATACTGTGTCCTCATATATGTACACATATGGGAACAGATCAGTTTGGTCCTGGTGCTGCATGCTACATGTAAATTACTTCGATAGCAGACTGGCTCACATAACCAGGACCATTCTTCAGAAATTAAATAACTGAAGTATAGCGATGCTGGATGTTTCTCTCTCTATGATTTTCTCATAGTGTAGAATATGGACCAAAGGTGTTCAGATACTGATAGACAGTCTAGAACAGTGGTCTTAATTTGCTAAAAGGTAACTTTTTCAATCTAATCTTGTTTAAATGAATCATCTTTCATCTCTTCTCCATTGCTACTTGACTGTTATACAGCAATCACCTTTATAATGAAACCCATTTCAGTCCATATGTTAAAAATCAAAGCAGGTGGGCTCTTTCATTTCAAAGCCATTTAGTTTCAGAGTTCAAGAAAGTAAATCAATACCATAAAAAAAATCCCTTCTTCCTGCCTGCTAATGCAAAGCTTTTCACCAGTTCATTAAATATTGTATAGCATACTACCTAATTTTTTTACAAGATTTTAGTGTACATAGCTCCACTGAAACTTAGTAAACTCACTTTTTGAAAAATTTGTATGTAGTTAAAAATTGAAACCATAAGCAGTAAAAAAACCTACTGCTAGTAGGGTACCTACTGGGGTTGCATTATAATTGCCTTCTACTTGGGCCTGGGTTTTCACTCTAAACTTGCACAGAGTTCTTAAAGTACATGGGGACTGTGGCACAGTAGACTTACACAGTAGCTTTAGAAACAATCACTGTAACTTTTACTTAAAGTGAGAAATTACATGTTGAAAGAAATACTCTCCAACCTCAGACCAAACACTGAATGGGCCAAGAAAAATGAAAAACAACTTTCTCCTAGAGGTAGTGGCCAGGTGTTAGTGGAGGAACACAACTTCAATGTTACATGGGGAAGCCTGTTACCAGCAAGGCAAAGTAATACATGTACCTTCAAGCTGCTGCGCCCTCCAGCTGGCAGCATGTTAGAAATGCATATCCCCAAGTGGAATACAGCCTGTTTTGGTTTTTTTTTTTTTTGAAAAATAAAATTACAGTAGTTCTTATCTAAGATTTGCCAGTAACGAACTTTCACAAACAAAGTAGGTAGGAAAACACCAGTGAATATCCAGATATAATATTGCCCTCACCTAGAGTGAATTGTTGCTACATTTTAATTTATGACTAATTAAAGTTGATAAACATATTCCATTACCTCTATGATTACTTATAGTCTGTTTTCCTGAAAAAAGAAAAATAATCACAAGTTTCTTCCCATTTGACTGTGTGTGATAGCTGCTTAGTACATGTGTTTGAGAGCAAGTTGAAGGGGTTTTTTAGCTGGGAAGAAGCCTCTCAGCCTAATGCATTTAAGAAGGATTTCTCTCACTTCCAGTGAACACCACCTCTTTTCCCCCCCCCATTGCTTTAGTGCACTTGCATAGAGTAACCCTATTCACACTTCAGTTCTTAGGAGTTTTGCTTCTCTACTCCTTATTTATCTGGCCTAACACCATGCTTTGAGAAAGCTGGCCCTTCATATTCTCATCAAAAACAATTTTACCATAATGGCTACCTCTTTTTACTAGTAACACTTAACTCATTTTATCTGACTGGGAGGTCCAATGTGGAACAATGTAGTAAAAAAAGCATAAAAAGTTCAGCAGTTAATTCATGAAGCTCTTGAATAATTCATTGCAGATAAGCCCTTTAAACTCCCATTTAAGTTGTTAATAATGAGTAGTTCATTCCCAAGACCTCTGCTACTTGAACCTAATATAAAGTACAAGTAGGAAAAGCTCAGTAAGGAGTCATGTTTCATCTGTAAAATAATTTTACCTATTGCAAAATATTTTTTTCTTATCTTTTATTCTCTCTTCACACATCTTAGAAAGTACTAGTTCTTTAAGAATTGCTACTGCTTTCACCAGCCCACATGGCTATGTAACTGAAAAAAGGCATTTAACTGAAGGATATTCACAATATTTAATTGGAAAAAGCAGTAGTATATTAAATGTCTTCCCCACGCTCTCGCTGTTTTCCTTAAATAAGCTCTTCTAAAATAAGATCAGCATAAACATCCTACTCTGCGAAATGTATAATTTTTTCCTGCAGAGATTAGAACTAAGCACCTAATATATTTTTTAAGTAAAATTCTTGTTCAGCTGGAGACTTCCTGTACTAAAGGAATGAGGAGTACAATATGGCCCTCAAGCATGGAGAGCTGGAGGGGTTCAAGGAAATTAGTGGTCTCTCCTTCCCATCCAACTCCAAGTAGGGAATAAATGGAAAATGGTATTTGTACATTCCAGGAGTTCATGATGGAGGGCAGTGGTCCTTCAACATCCTCAGTAGAAGTGATGGGAAATAGAACTGGTCAGAGGCTTTTAGCAAATAATAAAATTGTTGAAAATGGTATATTTTTTTCATTAGTCCTGAAATATTTTACAAGCTTTTAACTGTACTTTCCAAAATATCAGGGTGAGGCGTCCAGGGTGATAGTCACAGAAATGCTGGAGACAGAAAAGTGTTCATGCATATCTATGCCCTGTAGCCTAGCGCTTATGTGTTTTGCTAAGCTGTATTAGACTTCAACTTAAAGAACTTGTATTATTGATTTTCCAGGATGGAGTGACCTAATAACCAATAAATCTTATCTTTAAAGTTAAATCTCTTGCTCACCTTGTAACTTGATAGTCACAGAATAATGGAGGATGAAAGGGACTTCAGGAGGTCTCTAGTCCAAATTCCTGTTCAAAATAAGGTCATCTCTGAGCTCAGAACTATTTGAGGCTTTATCCTGTGGGATCTTGAAAGTCTCCAAGAACAGAGACTATACAGTCAAAATTTTGGAACTTAGGCACTTAGCTGTGGGTGAGTGACCTAATTGTTTGGCTAGGAAGTTATCCTAATGCTCTCTGGGTAATACTTACAGGGATTCACCATATAAAGTGAAACAGTTCTGAAAAGAGGGCATAAGTTAGAGCACTCCTTTGCAGGAGAGATGTAAATACAGGTCCTGGTCCTGAAGTGAGTAGGCAGTCATAAATAACAAGGGAATGCCAGGTGGAGGGGTGCATCCTCCAGCACTTTTAGGGTATTTTTTAAAACAACTGCTGCTGTTTCCTCTGCTTTTAAAAGCACTCACGTGTATCAGCCTAAATGGAAC
This sequence comes from Himantopus leucocephalus, assembly GCA_003993805.1. Lineage (NCBI taxonomy): Eukaryota > Metazoa > Chordata > Aves > Charadriiformes > Recurvirostridae > Himantopus > Himantopus leucocephalus. Next base: position 85,320,124 of record RSEF01000001.1, on the reverse strand, counting down.
ACTGTAGTGCATGAAAACACTTCTCCATTGTGGCCCAGGAAGAAATAAAAGATTTCAGCACTGTGCTGCAAAATGAATCTCAGACAAATGCGAATTGTATTTGGCAGGGTGCAAATGAACAACAGTAGGCAGGGGAAGTGGAGCTCTAGTATTTTGCAAAGGTAAGTTGCCTTCAGGGGATCTCTGCCTGCTCAAGGGCAGGAACAGAGGCACATAACTGGATTTATTGCCAGTGGATTCATACTATAAATTAATTCAGGATAATGCCTAAATAGTTGACTTGCACCCTTCACAAAGAAGGTCATCCTATTCGGTGAACAGTCAACTATAACCATGAATCATAGAATCGTTAAGGTTGGAAGGGACCTTTCAGATCATCTAGTCCAACCATTAACCTAACCTGACAAAACCACATCTAAACCATATCCCCAAGTACCATGTCTACCCTTTTTCTAAACACCTCCAGGGATGGCGAATCCACCACCTCCCTGGGCAGCCTATTCCAATGTTGGATAACCCTTTCAGTGAAAAAATTTTTCCTAATATCCAACCTAAACCTCGCCTGGCTTAACTTGAACCCATTACCTCTTGTCCTATCACTTGTCACTAGGGAGAAGAGGTCAGTTCCCACCTCTCTACAACCTCCTTTCAGGTAATTGTAGAGAGCGATAAGGTCCCCCCTCAGCCTCCTCTGGACACCAGCTTCTGGGACCTGGTGCAGAGGACGTTGCTCTTGGTCTTTGAAATGTGCTATATGATTAACTGAGGGTTTACAGTGTAAATGCAGCGTGCTTACCAAGGAAAAAAGAAGGTTATATATATATGAACTTTGTCACATGGTTCTTCAGCTTTATGTTATCAGAGGTGGTTGGTTTGATTTGGTTTCTGCCTTAAGTGGGTTTCCATGAGAAGCAAATATTGTTTCCAGAATCATTTAACCTCCTGCAGAGCTATATTTCATAATCTCTTGCCCCTCACACACCCCTATGACATTTAAAAAGCTAAGGATTTCTCTTCAATAGTTAATGCCATTATAGCTTGAATTTTCTAATGATAAAATTAAACTTCTTGCTGTCAAACACCCTTGTGAGAAATCATTGCTCTCAGTTCACAACTGAAGGCTGTTGTGATCGTTTGTGTTTGCGTATGCCAACCACTATTCTTCATGTTCTCAAATATTTTTCTCAAATTAAGCAAGATATAGGAATGCTTGAATCCAATCAGATGAAATTAATCTAGTGTAATATTACCCTTCTCTGACATTGCAGAGAGTAAGGATGAGTTGAATCCTGCTTGGTAGTGGTTTACTGGTTTGATCTGGTACAGATGATGAAATTGCTCAGACTGAGTTTGGAGCTCAAAACTATGATTTGTTTCTGATGCAGACTAGCTCTAACAGTGTTTGTTGCTCTAGACAAACCAACAGATGCTTTCCTCCCACCTGCTGTAGGTGCCCATGCAATTTTGAAACACTTGTCTACGTGCAGTGGCCTGTTTGGCCCATACAGTCTTTGTGCCTGAGGTGGCATTGGGTTGAAATATTAGCACTGTTATGCAGCCCTTGGGTCCAGGTCTAGCTGGTTCTGTAGGCAGGGTGAGAGCCAGCGTAGCTGTGTGTGTGAAGGCTCAGCCTGCTATCAAATGACACCCATGTAATTGCTTTGAATCATCTCATCTGTAGCGCTCTGCACTGAACTTGAGGAGGTAGTTCTGGGAGAAGACAGTCTGCTTTGGCTAGGGTGAGTGTCCTCCAGTAGATGCCTTTCCCTGCCCAAGGGAATGTTGCTTCTCTCATTTTTCAGCAGTGATGCAGAAGTTCCCCAAATGAGGAAGGGAGTCTGCTGTGTTTTACAAAGGTTATGTGGTAAAGGTTGTGTTCCCTACTCGGGGCTATGTATGCATCATTTATGAGCAGATATGATTTTATACATCTGCACTGTAGAGAACAGAGGCAGAGGTAAGGGAAGTTACAAGGGAATTAACCAGAGTTTACCAGACGACTTGCCTTTATTAAATACTTGGCTAGTGTCACCAGTACGTTAGAGGTGACTTAATGTATTGTCTTTCCTTCTACGTTTTACCCTTGTATAATAGCCATTCCAAATAATCCCAAAACAATTTATGGCCACCTACCAGAAAACAAGTTCGACTGGAATTTGCAATAAAATACTATGGGCAATGACAGATGAAGCAGGATGAATGGCTTGGTTATTCATAAGCTAAATGATCCCTGAAAGACAGTAGTTAAAAGCAGTAGAAGATATTCTAAAATAATGTGAGGCTTCAGTCAATGTGACTTATCATGACAGGCAGGCAGAATGTGCTGGTTTATGTGCCGCTTGGGTGCATTTTGGCATGGGGTTGGAAGGCATCATCCTGCAGAGACCTGTTCTCTGCTCTTTGAGGACAGAGTATTTTGTGATCTCACCTCAGAGGAGAAAGTAAGTGAAGGATTTCTCCTCTCTAGTGTCCAGCAGCTCACCTGTGCCATAAGTTAACTGTGGAGGAAGGAGGACCTAGTACCACTCCTATTTTGTTTGGTCCCTGCCTGTTTTTCTTACGCGGCTCCTTGGACCTCCCTGGAAAACCAACTCCCCACTGTGCTTCAAATAACTCTCAGGTGGATGAGCCATTGTGGAGAGCTGTTTGAAAGAAGCATCCTTGTGCAGCCAGGCTGGGGCTAGTCCTCATCAACCCTTTAATCCTTGAGCTGGATGCTTCACTGTCTTCAGAGCAGCAGAAAGTACAGAAAAGAGCACTCATGTAATGCTTCCTGAGAAATACCATGCTAATTATTTGAAATAGCTTCACTTGCAACAGCAGCAAACTGATATTTTAATGTAACTTGAATGAAATGAGTAATATGTGGCCTATTCTTCTCTAGGTGGCTTGTGCATTTCCACCCTGATGTTCAGTCTTTAATATGAGTGTTTAATTGCGTACTGTGTTGCTTTCATGTTTTTTCTTTGTCTGGAAGAGCCGTCTGCATTTCACTCACCAGGTTTAAAGCATTACTATTTTTGTATGGTGTTTTGTAAAGTGTTGTACAAATGCCATGGAGAAATATGTCCCAGTTTTAAGGAACCTTTATAACTTTAAAGAGAACTACCTAATAATTTTTACACCAAGTCATTGTTGTAAGCTTCATTTATCAGCAAGTCTCAGAAATAAATGCTGTGTGCACATATGTCAAATTGAAGCTACTTTGTTTCCTCATGACCTTTGTCCTTACATTTTTGGTTTATGTAGGTCTCTGGCTATTAAGGCTTTACAGAAAGGCTGAAAATTGTGGACCAAATGTTCAGATAGTTAATGGAGGATGCTAACAGAGTACCCCCCAGGGAATGTAAACTTCTAATTCATCTTTGAAAGCTGCAGCTAAAACTGACAAAACAGCCAAAAATAAATATTAATTGTTCTAGGATTCATCTGCATGGAAAGTATTTCAGCTTTAAGCCTATGAGTGAATTCCAAAATAAATAATTGTATCCTTATTATGTGGACACACTCTTTCAATAAAAAAACTGGTATCACGCAGGGGATGGGGTTCAATGGGCTCACCTTAGTTTTCACCTTATTAACTTTACATAGGTAATATAGGCATCTATATAAGAATACATATTCAAAATATAATCTGCTGTCAAGAGAAAGTGGTCTGTAGTTCTCTACCTGCAGCATTATTTAAAACTCTAGGAAAAAAAGAAAGACACAGGGAAGATAGAAATTTACAGTCATTGCGGTATCCTACTTTGTTGGCATCTGTGAGAATTCTTTCTTTTTCTTCAGCAAGAAAGAGGTAAGGAACGCAGTTTACAGGTATATCCAGGTCTCTTCTAAGAGGAAATCAAAGGACATATTCAAGCATGTTTTGAACATTCAATTGCATATTACTTAGCAGCATCTTACTCTCTCAAATCCCAGAGATGGGCCTGGTTTTGTAAGTAAGAATATCTAAGGAATCTTCCCTTTCCCCACTAAACTCTCAGCAAAATGGCTCTAGCTTGTAAATAATGAATAGTCATTTGTCCAGCCTTCCTGAAAGCATTTCTTCCTGTGTAAGTACTTTAGTAGTGTTTGAGAAAATACAGCACAACTTGGGAATCAGCCTTTCATCTACACTTTCAAATGGAGAATGAGATTGTGGTCTCAGTTATGCTGGTGTAAGTCAAGTGTAGGTAATGAAGTTTGCTTTCCTATGTATTAGTGTGAAGCTGGGATTTTAAATCTTCCTGCTCCATCAATACTGACGTTTATAGGGAAATTGATTTCCTCTCTTCAGGAAGAAATTGCTCTGATGTTAGGTATGTTTTCACATTCCTACTCTTTTTCTACCTTATGTTGCATGTAAAAACAACATCTTTTTTCTTTAAAGCAGTGGGGAAAAACAAGATGGTATTAAAAAAAATCCTGCATAACTATTCATGAAACATCTCTGGGGTCTTGTAACTGAAAGAGGAAATCTTACTTTTCCAGTGAAATTACCTTAGCTGAAACTATGTTAATCATTTTTTTTGTAAAATGACTTTAGAATTTATAAACAAGACCACTCAAGTAAAGAAGAAATACTCAGTCTTCACTATTTGTTTCTGTTCATAAACATTTTAACTGTACTAACACATCCCATAAAATGCAATCTTCTTTGAAGTCAACATAGTTTTGTGTGGATAAAATTTAAATATTGCCGTTGTCATTTTAATTTAAATTCATTGGTAGGAAGCTCAGTTTAATCGTAGTCGAGTGAAAAAAGAAAATGTATTCTCTGTACTCATAAATCACCCAAACTTCAGTTTATTCGAAACACTGAATTAGGCACTCAGCTAGGGCACTGGAGAAGAAGAAATTACATTGCTTTCATTAATAGCTTTTTTGAGTATGCAAATTAATAGTCAATTGTAAATGGCTTTGCAAAAAGCAGATTGGTTTAGACATTAAAAAAAATAAAAAAACATGATTTAGGCAGTGAACAAGTCTATCTCCACTCCTGCCTCTCAAGCTTTCATATAAAACAAATTATTCTGACACCTAGTGAACAAAATTTCAAATTGCCCAATCTAAAACTAGAAATGTAACTACTCTTTGGTCTCAGATGATTGCTTATTGAAACTAATGGCTGTTACTAGGGCATATCAATGCGGGAAAGAATTCCCTGGCATTGGTTATTGACATTTCAGTGCTGCCTATTAGCAGGCTTTTGCAGAACGAACAAAAAGTCTTCAGCTTTAATTAAATTGTTAAACTATTTTATGCTAGGGTTCAATCCAACAGTACTAGTTAGTCTGCATACTAGTGGAAAAACTCTTATAAAAGTTTCACTGAGCTTTGGATGTTAGCCTTATTGCTTGAGGCTATACTTCAGTCATTTTCCTTGGTGTGCCTCATTGTGTACATAAATGCACATCCTGTAGAAAGTCTTGGTTCAACACAGCTGTTCAGCTCATGCCTAAATTCATCTGTGCACTTTAGGGCCTTTGCTGTAACATTTTTATCTGCATTTAGTGAACTATCTCAATGAATGGCTTAGCCTGCAAAGAGGAGAGGCTCCTTGCCTTGGCTGGTAGCAGGAGGCTCCCTGCTATGTGCTGGGCCGGTGTGGGTGGCAGAAGAAAGTGTTGGAGCAGGCTGACTCAGTTCAGATTTTCTAGACAGCTAAGAGATCATCTCCATGCTCAGAAAATTACATTCAGGCACACAAGAGACTGCATACTGTGGCATGTTTCAGGCTTCTGTATCTTAAGGCGGTAGAAATATCCAGAAACAATCAAATAGTGGGAAACTCATTAAAACAGGGAGATGTGTATATCTATAGTATATAAAAAGCAGATAATCATGTTTCTTCCAAACTGTGAAATCCCACATTCTGCATGCTACTCCCTGTGTACCTGATGCGGTCCATGGAGACGGGGACCAGAATTCTTCTTACTTGTTTGTTGCTTTCTCAAGGGTCACAAAATATGTCTGAGGACAAAACTGTAGTTAAACTGGCTTTTATAGAAGTGTATTCTATAGTGGTAGAAGCTATATTGGTTTAACTGACATAGGCTTGCGTTATTTGAGGAGAGCGGTTGCAAAATAATAAAGCTAATGAATTGCATAGATCCTACAGTTCAGCTGTGTGCTGTTCCTGAGGACCAGCCATACAGCCATCCAACACTTTCACAATTTCTTCATTCCTGCCTGTATTTCATGCTCGCAGCACCTCAGCTTAAAAGGCCTGTGAAATTCCTAAAAGTGCTTCTTGTTACAGTCTTGGCCAGACTTTTCATTAATTTCAGAGCAGTCCTTTCCAGAAATCAGTAAGAGATGGTATGACAGCCCATTTCAAAAGAGCTCTCTTATTAGTTGCAGCCCCTGACTCAGTGGCTACAGAGTGACACCTGGTTACTAATAACTGGAGTAGACATTTACTGTATTTATTTCATATGTAATTCTACCTGAAGTTTGCACCGGGTTTCCAGAGTGATTGCATCCCCTGCCTTTCTGATGTACATGAGAGCTAACAGCAGTGCCTGCAACTTCCCCAGCGGTTCCACGCAAACCTTGCAAGGACAAGGCACCAGGTTTTGGACCAGGCTCATGTTCACCCGGAAGCTGCGTAACCGAGTTTTCCGTAACCTTGTCTACCCTTACCCGCGCTGCGAGACGATGCACAATTTGATGCGCAGTCTGGCTGTGTTTCACTCTGCAGAGCTGGGAGGCAACTTGAGCTGAAAGTGAAGCTTCATGGTGAGGATTCATAGTAAGCTCTTTCACACCCTTGTGCACAGGTACTGGGCAGAGGGTGAGGATGTGAATGCAGTATTTATCCCTGTGGAGGAACAGAGACAGTGAGGCCCTTGCCTGTTGTGATCCCTTATCTCCTCTGCCCGAGCTTTGGGAAGGGTCAGAGGAATCTCATTCCTTGACGGCCGCCCTCCACCGTGCCCTGCAAGGCGCCTGGCAATAGGATCTGCAGGTCCAGGCAAGGCCAGCCATCACTGGAGCAGCTCACTTCTGCAGCTTGCGGAGGAGAAGGGAATTATTGTAAGAATGGAGCCAATCTTGCTTTTTTCAAACTGCATGTCTTAATTGAGATACATAGACTTTCCCTAGAAACTGCTATTAACAGTAAATATTTGCATTCCCTTGTAATTAAGCAATCTTTCAACCTTGTCTGCTAGGACAAGCATAAGACCTCCACAGTAGTTTCAGTTTGGTATTTGTTGTCCTAGCTGGGAAAGCCTCCTTTAATAGACCAGGATGTGCAGACTGCGGAGGTCCTTTAGATTTCCTGAATATCTGTTTCAGCCAATTAAAATCTGCAGAAAATTTCTGCGTGCAAAACGAATGTCAAGTCAGGTCCTGTGCTGTTCTGAACACCCGGTGACTTGACCAGCAAAACAGCATCTCCTGACGTTGAGCCAACGTAAGCTTTAATTCTAAATTTAATTCTTTCTAAAAATGCTGGAGAAAATGGCAAAAACCAGTGCCACGGCTCCTCGAGGGTGTCCGGTCCTGCAGCCTGCCCTGCTGTGCAGCCCTGCGCGTTTCCCTGCAGCTCTCTCTGCCATCCCTCTAAAGAAGCTCCATTCTGCCCAGAGGGGAACAGTGCTCTGTTCCTCCACATGTAAACACCTAATGGATACTTGAGACCAGGACAACAAAGATAAACTTAAAGCCTGCGAGCAGGAACATGTTCTCTCTTTTTTCCAAACAAGAGCAAAGTGACCTGAAGTCAGGGTTTTTGTCTCTTGGACAGCAAAGCCTGTAAAAATACTTGGGTATTTTTGGGCAGGACTTGAGCAAATATATTCCAGTCCTGTACTGATGCCAGGGTACTTGAGCAAGATAAATGGAAATCTTTCATATCAATTTGGCATTGTACTGCGCTGAACAATAATGCTGAAAATGCTTTGTTTGTCATAGTTTGATTAATGTACCTGTTTCATATGCAGTAGATACTACAGGAGTTTGTATCACTTTAAAGCAAGGTTTTAGAAGCAAGACGACTTAGAGAAAATTCTCTGTATTGCTGCTCAAACAAGTTGATGTATTTAATCAATATTATCAGAGAGTTGATAAGAGGAGCAATCCCTTGATTAAATATTTACCTTTTGAGCCATGGTGTTATCTCTGTTGTAGAAAGCATCCTAAAGCAAAATGTGATGAAAGACCTTAGAAAGCACTCTCAAAACCCAGGAACTACTAGTAACTATAATCTCAGATTAAACAGTAAAAAATATATGCATAGCATTATAAAAAGGTTTTTATAATGGAGTGCATTTTAAAAATGGCTTACTCCTAAGACACAGGACGAATTCAAAGGATATTTTGAGAATGGGCTTGTTCTATTTTGTACTTATGTTTCTAAAACAAATAGTTAAACAACTGTTTTGCACTGCAATGTTTTCAAGATTACACCTCATCTCAATTCTTCAGTGCCTTTTTTTTTTTTTCATATCTTAACAGTGGCTTCTGTTCCCCACTTAGAACCACTGGTCATACTGATACTGCATGGACTTCAATGAGATTATACTGCCAGTAAACAGAATTTTCACACAGCATGGCTTTATAACAAATGATTGACCCTGTGATTTTAAAGCCTTGAACTTTAAGCCTTTGTATGAAGTGTCTGCCCACTTAATGGAAAATTCTTCTCCAGATTTATTAGGATGCAAAGTCATGTACATAATCACCATTTTAATAGTGCTGTTATACATACATGAATATGGAAACAGGGTTCAGAATGCTCCTTTGTGTGAATTTTGTAGGACAACTATCCATATAGCAGATATGTCTGAATTGACATACATCCTTTCCAGAGTTAGAGCTCTATATATAAACGAAAAGCTTTAAGTGACTTTAAATGGGGACCAGTTAAAACACGTGGGCTTCAGGTCAAAATCCATGAATATGCCTAATGCCGGTCAAAACTCAGCTGGAGTTTGAGAAGTTTGTGAAACTGATGGACAGGTAGTTCTGTTGAAAACTCAGAGTACTGGAATTTCTTTGCAGGCACTGCACCCAAATGTAGCCAAATTATTGTCTTCCAAGTAATGTAAATAGTGCTGGAAGAAGAGTTAATTTTCATCCTCTGTGTGTGGGGAAAATAGGATGTTTAGAAACAATAGATGTTACTATCATGTTAACTTATTTTCCAAAACAAAAGGATGTTAGTTGCTATTTCAGTGAAAACAAGATAGGTCAATACAAATCTGTTCACATGCAAAATCCAAATTCAACTTCTTAAAGGCTGAAGCACCTTACACAAACATAAATATGTGGTAGCTGCCTTACCTTCTTTCAAAATTTGTTTGTGGTCCAAATTCTGTTGTAAAGGATACATAAAAGCCTGGTGAAACTAGTTTGAGGTGCATGAGCTTACATACGATTCTATTTGATCTCCCCATATAGAAATCCTAGTAAGTCTCTTCTTACTAAGAATTATTTTCTAAATGAAATTGTATCCAGTCTCAATTGTATGTGCTGAGAACACTGCAAAAGGACATTTAGGAAGCTATGCACTCCTTGTTGTCAATATTTGTCGTATGCTAGGCTGACCTTTTGGATGATAATCTTTGTATTTGCAGAGTGAAAAGAGATTGATTTTGTTGCTTTATTCTAATTACACTACAGCGTAGCAGTACCACATGCTTTCGAGCAGTATTCAGGAACTGAAATGTCAATAACACAAACAACTTTCCATCTGCTCCCAATTTAATCTGAATGAGATTGTGATTTTATAGAAGGAGGTTATTTCTGCCACTGGCAGTCGAAAGGTGGTAATCAGTTAATCAAAATGCATTGATTGCTCTAATTATTGCATCTTGAATGGGATTTTTATGAATCTTAGTCACCCACAATTTAGATTTGGCATGTTTTGCTTTCTATCCAAGGCAAATCTATAGTTTGCAAAAACTTTGACTTCATCAAGAATAACTTCTTTATTGAGACTTAGGGCCAGACCCACCAGTGTGTGCTGACAATGTTATACCAGCCCATTTATGTAAATTGGCTGGAAACAAACCAGTAAAATCAGTTTGATGAGCAACTTTGCACAGTTCCAAAGATACTGAGTGTACCAGACAACTGGTCTCAGGCTGTATTCCTCACAGAATATTAGATATAAAACAAAAACCTCTTTTCTATATGGACTCCAAGCTTTATCTGCAGCTTTTGATTTCTCAACAGAACAAATCATCATTTTGTTACTGTTAGCTAGTACTGCGGCAATAATTCAGCTAGGGGACAGTGAGCAGGAATCCGTTCGTACTTGATCCTGGGCCACAGAGTTTAAAACCTGCACTTGTTCATTATGTTTTCATATGTGAGCGAAAAGTAAGACTGCTTCATTTCTACATGTCCAAGTTAAATGCAAACTTAGGGCGCTAATAGTTAAAAAAAACCAACAACAAACGAACAACCCCCCCAAAAAAACACACACACACACAAAAAAAAAACAAACAACCCAAAAAAACCTTCAGACTCCAAGACTGCTTCTCACAGTGCTGAGGAAATGTGATGTAGAAATTTCTTCCAAGAGGGGTAAGTACAAAATCAGTCAGGCTTTGCCTGAGTGCAAATATAAGCCCATGGGAAATTGATTCCAGGTTTAAGGTCTTAGAAATATTGAACCTACTGAATAAACAAATGAGTACTTGAAAGAAAATAATTAGTAAATGGTCATGTATCACTGCTGTGAATTGAAACCTAAGGTTAGTGATTAAATAGCTGAATACCAATCACTTTTCAGATATTGATATTAAAGAAATGCCATTTTATAGGAAAAGAGCACATTTGCATAGTAGTTTAATTATGTATATGAACATATTTGCCTAGAGGTGTGCAAAAGACCATTGGCCTTTGGATGAAACCTTTAGCAATGCTGGTACTGGAACATGAATCTATCATAGTCTAACAAATATAAACCAGATCCTTTGTGCCCCACCTGAAATATTTCTGAAGGTTCCTAAAAGCAGATCAAAATGAGTACTGAAACAATTAGCAGAAATAGAGTAAGCTATGATATGATGTTCAAATGCTGAAGCAGACCTAATGCAAATATGGAATAAATGACAAACTTGCAAAGCCTCATTTGTTTGAGGGTTAATGAAGAGAGAAGAGTGAAGTTAATATTACCACAGGAGTTAGAGCTACTGAAGATAAACCTGTCAAGCATTTGCCCACAGCGAGTCAGGGTAAATAACAGAGAGAGCCAAAAGTAGTAAGACAGCTGGGACCTGAGAACTGCCTTGGTAGCTGGAGAATTGCTCTACCAGTGCTTTCCTCCATGGTGTGGTAAATACACCAATCCTGTGAAAAGGAAGAAAACCTGCTTTGAAAAAGCATACCTTGAGATTGCCCTGAAATCAGCCAGACTTCTGAGTATTAAGCCTATGACAAGAACTTCTACAAAGGACTTCCTTATGTTGACAACTTATATCTGGCTCCAGTCTTGACAATTAGTACATCTTACTTTGCACGGATTCATGATGATTAAGGACAAGCCAGTTAAAAATGGATAGAGGGCAGAGGACTGGCTTTATTATGCACTGCACCATAAAGTTATCCTGGAAGGTAACATACCAACAGTACCTATGCTCTTTTTCAAGTGATGGGGAGTACCAAGTACAAGTTTCCTTGTGGCTTCATTAGAAAGCCTTGGATAAAATCTGTGTGCCTTTAATAAATTTGGAAAACTTGAGAGCTAAAATTACAAGTGCACTGTAAGTCTGGACCACGTGTCCTTTGATCTGTCACAATTCTGTGAGACCTGCCAGACAGATGAAGACTTGGACCTGTGAAAAAGGATGAGGCATCAGTGAAAGGGAAATTAGCTATTTATTAAGAGTCAAAAAAGTAAATACTTGACAGGCTTTGGAATTTCAAACAAGCTTTGTGGTGTCTGCTGGATTCAAGAAAGAGTAAAATTACCTTTAAAATTTTGAGTCCTGCATGAACATTTATAGAAAAAAAAAAAAACATTCTAGAGTGGCAAAGTGACTATTTCAGACACCCTTGCAATAACAGCAACAATAATTCAAGGAACTGCAAATTAAAATCAATCTGAGGGCAGAGATCTAGACATGATAAGCTGAAGATTTGGAAGTTAATTTTATTAAGAGTGCTTGAAACATCCAGTGGTATAACCTCGAGGTAGTTGATGAAAATAATTTGGAAATTATACTGGATTCTGTCTAACAGCTCAGTTGATTTGAGCTTCTTCCTGAAACTGGGTTTCTGATCTCAGAAACAAACATATCACCTTGGTTTTTCTAGTTTAGCAATCATGGTTTCAGGTGTGGCCAGACAGTCAAAAGATGCAGAAATCTTCCACATTGATCCCATGTGGATGTATGGTATGAAAAACTCTACAGTCAACAGAAAAGGTAATTTTTCAGCTGCTTCTCCCCAAGAGATTATGTATATCCTTGTAGCTACAACTGATTATTTAGAGAGCTACCTCAAAAAAACAACAAAAAGCAGTAAGTTTTGTTGGTTCTGCACCCAAATGGAAGCACAACTGTTTTCAGATTTTATGTTCTTGAGCTAGGAGGGCTAGTCCTCTCCTACTCTTGGTTTCAGCACAGGTTGTACCTTGGACCACAGAAAATCCTTGGCGAAAGACTTTTGAAATTTAGATTTGAATCAGTGTTTCTCAGAAACACTTCTTCCTTCATGCCTATCTTCACATTATTAAAGCAGGTAGTAGGTTATTGATACAGGTAGAGTAGTACTGGATAGAAAACAAAAGGCTGGTATTTAAAGTTGTGCATTAAAACCCATCCTCAGGCCTTTTCCATATAAAAGCAGTGTTGTCACAAGATTTACCGTTCACAAATCCATGTTGCTATTTATTGCATACTTTGCCAATTAGAAGGAACAAGTTATATTGCTTGCTGCCTGCAAAGGTAAATCTTTCCATCTGCCTAATCCTACAAACCTGCGCTAGCTCAAATATTGTCTCACAAACTCATGTTTGTAAAATAACACCCCCTCCCTCCAAACCTGCAGGAATCCTGCAGGATTATTTTATGGTAAGCAGTGGAATCAGCAAAGGCTCTTTATTAGGCCTTTACTGAAGCTGAGGCACTGGGGGGAACTAAGCATCTTTCAACAACAAATCTCAAGGTGAGAACCCTCAAGCAACTGTCAACTGTTCTGTCTTTCATTCCTTCTCTTATTAAATGGTGAACTTTTGAGTAAGCAATCAAATACATTTTAATTCCCATGCTTATAACTTTTGAATGGCAGAGAGATTTTTGAAGAGCTGCAGTTCATCGATACTTACCACTAACAGTTTATACAATCCTACAGCTTAAGCCAGATCAAATTAGCAGTGGTAGTTTTGGAAGAAAAAAATATAAAAAGGTTGGTTGCTGATGCTTCACTAGCAGAGGCATTCACCCAACCTCCTTTCTCACTTCATCAGTTTTGTCAGGAATATGCTATTGCCCACGGGACACGATAGAATTTAACATTTACCTGCTGGTAGGAAAGAATCACGGTGACCAGATTTTCTTCTACCGTATACATGAAACATAATATCACCGGCACTGGACAGCTGCAAATTAACAGGCTTGCATTACAGCAAGGAAGATTCAGTTTAATAGTCAAGATGGTGATATGTTGAAACACAAGATAGGGAGGTTGTGGTGTCTCCGCTACTATGAGCCTTTGAAAGCAGCTTAACAGGTTTCTGTCAGAAATGATAAAAGAGTTGATTTTGCCCTGGGGAGAGACAGGTGTATCAAAGGACCCTTTACTAAATATCCCTCTTAGCCCTGAAGTTCTATGCTTCTAGGCTAAAGCAAAGTAGAAGTGATGTACGCTGGCCTTACCTATTGACCTTGGTGCCACGGAGACTCACTGCTGAGTTAGATACACCTTGACTTCACTGACAAACTGTAGTAGCAGATGTCCACGTGTCACGGGACATATAAAACCAACCTCCGTTGTTTTTACTATGCAGAATCAAGTCAAAACTGTGGATTTTTTTCTTCTGGTGACCCAAAGCCAGCAATGTAACCCTGCCTCCTTCTGCTCTGCTCCAGAAGCAGGTGGTGGAGCCCACCCCTCTCTTAATCTGGTGTTGGATGCCAGCCAGCGTCTCTCCCTTACCCACCCTTTAAAGCAGTGTAACTCAGTCTAAATTCTCCTCTTTTTTTTGTGTGATCTGTGGTAAAAATCAAGGGAGAGTTTTCCTCACTAATTTTGTATTAGAAGAAAACCAATGTTTTCTGTTAGCTGCAGATACAGTTTTGATTTTTTTATGTTGCTTTTTAGAGCCAGAACTCTCAAACATCTGCTCTTTTTCTTTTGGAATTTATTAGCAAGCTATAAAAATAAAGGAGGGGGAAGTAATCTCCGATACCTTTGGTGAGCGATGCACAGCTTAGAGCACAGCTTTTGAATTGAAGCGTTAATGGGTTCTGGGCCCTGACTTAGAGTGGTCTCAGAGATAGCATGTATTTACCAGTAATCTGTTACAGAGGTATTAAATGTAATGTTTGTAAAAGGATTCTTGAAAGGTGGATACAGACCTGTGAAGTTGTCCTGTTTATGTGAAGTCTGTAGGCTGATTTTGAAATAAGTGCCAATAAGGCACAAGGCAAATTGGTCCTCAAACTACATTTTCTGACAAAATTGGACAGAAGTAGGAGGAAAAAGCTGCTTCTGCACCTTGCTTTGGCTACAGCTGTGCGTATGGTTCCCATATTTTCCCAGCGCCTTTAAATCACTGTTATGATAGGGTCTATAAAACTCCTCTCTGATATCTCTGTTGCTTAACAAGTTGACCTTGAAGCAAAGCATGATTATTGTCCTTGTTGCCTTCTCTTTAAATCTTTGTATCAACCTCACAGCTTTTTAATTTCTACCTTCCGTTTATTAAGCTTTAAAGCTAATATACCGGGCTGAATTTACCAGCATACTCTTGTTGTTTTGTGCAACCCCGGTGATGCAGGAGAGCTGTAAACTTACACCAGCCAGGCTAAGGCAGCTTTATAGCCTCTGAGTATTGCCAGAGAAAGGCAAAGCAGCTGGAGCGCATCAATGAATACATCCCATCGTCTTACGTTCGGAACTGTTGATAGTCCTCTGAAGTGCACTGACAAGTATTGGTTAAAATAATTTATAATTAGTTGATCTTCCTCCACCTATAAGCCTGCACTAGAGAATTCTGTCTTTTCTGAACAAAAGTTTTGTTCTGAAGGCCTAAAATTGCACTTGGGTTTTAATAAAACTGACCTGAGAGGATTTCTGTGGAGAGACAGCAATTACAGCAATTAATTATTTGGAAAGAGCAGTTCCTCCCTCCTGCATTTCCTCATCTAGCTGGTTCACAGTTCATTGCCTTTTTACCTTTTTTTTTTTTCTTTTTTTTAAAGTACTAACTGTAAGTCATTGTTACCTTCCTCCCCCTGCCCGCAAAACTAAATGAGAGAGCTCCTGGTTCAGCCTGTTTCTTCGCAGAAGAACGACCGAGTGCCATACAAACAGCACTGCACTTAATGGTAGTTTCAGCAGAATAGTCAGGCATTCAAAGGACTTGCTGAGAGGATTTGCTTCAAAGGAGAGCTGAGGTCTCCTCCTATTCCCTCCAGATGCAGTTTCCAGGTGGTCATTGTGTGACACCTCATTGGGATGCTCAAGCTTCCACTGGTTAACTTATCTAAGATAGTATGGCTAAAGTATGGATAAAGAGGAGCTACATCTCTGGGACGGTAAGCTCAGCATCACAAGCACTAACTGACTCGAAAGGCGAGCTTGATCCTCAGCTCCCATCATATTGATGGGTTTGGGGAGGATCCGGCACCCCTTGATTCCTTGATAGGTATTACTGGGACCTTTTCCCTTGCTTCCCTGCAAGCAAGACAGTCTGTAGCCTGGATGCGAACATGCCCAACCTTCCTTAGGAAAAAAGTGGCCTTAAACTAATCTGTGAGCTTGGTTTAAGAGAGCTGTCTCCTAAACAGTTCAACATGATGAAATTGGTGACCTCTGCAGCTTCTCTGTCCCCATTTCAATAGAGTTGCTGTACGGATGATTTTTTTTAATAACACTCTATATGAGCTAGCCTGTAAGTCCCATTTTCTTTACCTTTCACCTGCAGCACTTAATCTTTTGTAAATGATATTGGCTTTTAACAAAACATATTTTTTCCAACACAATCTTTGAAATGTCCCTTTTGTAGTTGGTATTGGAAACGACATTTACCTGGAAAGCAATATTTCCTCTACTTCAGAGGCAAACCGTGAGCTATGCTTACAAGCAGTAAAATATAAATGTATCTTAAAGAAAGCGAAACACCTTACACTAACTTACCTCTTCAGTTAGAGACAAAAAGCTAGCTGTTAGGGAGTTGAACATTTTAAAATTCCAGACTTCTTCAAATGTTGCTGTCTAATGTCCTTTGCCAAATCAGGTGTTGAGTTGATATATAAGAAGGAACAACAAATCATTACAGTTCTGCTAGACAAAGACTGCAGAAAGCTAAGGATTATTGATTTTTTTTTGCTTGAGAAAAGGGTATTATAATCCAAGCTTTAAACTGGAAAGCAGATGGTAGGGTTTTTTTCTTTATAAACAAGCAAATGTCAGCCAAAATATTAAAGAATATTTCAGGGTTCTAGGGGTTTATTACAATAAGCTTAAAATGCCCAAATTGTCTGCTCTGTCAAGGAACTCATAATTGCAGAGACTTAGTTAAAGTACTCCAAAGTTTTAGTGTGAGAATAAGGTAATTTCTTTGTCAGATATGTTTGATTCAGGGAGTTTAGAAAACCCAAGATGTTCAGAGTTCTGTACCTTTTACACATGTAAGGACTACGGGAATTTAATGCACCTCCTTTATGCAAAGAAATAAAAATCAAGAAGAAATTTACAGTTTTATCAATGGCTTAAAAGTGTAAACAGACACTTTCTGGATTTGCGGAAATATGCAAATAGATGAGACTAAGAGCTTGTCAAGGCTGATCTTAAATTCTGGTAGGATTTAGCTGTGCTTGTGAAGTTCAGTTTTCATATATAAGATTTCATCTGTTTGATACACTACTAGAGTTAATATTCAGCAGGTTTCTGAAATGCACTGGAACTCCCAGTAGGTTGTGTTTTGTTACTATACTGCAGAAAGGAAACATCCCATTCTGTTACATTTAAACTGAATTTCTACAAAACCTCAATAAATCATTTGACTCCATCTTACACATCTGCCTGAGAGAACAGGCAAGTGTATACCATTTCCCCCCCCAGTTGATAGTCAATAGTGCCTCTGGTGTAATGTTGATGGGCTCAAAGGCTGCTAATGATTTCTGTCTCTGATCCTTTTTACTCTGCAAAAGAAACTGGAGGGAGCTGCTTAACTTCACAGATATGTGTCCTGAAGTGAGGTCCATTTTTTTTGCTGATTTCTGGTATTCATAGTTGCAAGCTATCTGAATTTGGGAGACTTGAAGGAAGGTTCCTTGGTTTTAAGCTTCCATGTATAACTACCCAAAGTTAGCCCACAAACCCGGGGTTGGGGGGAATCTGTGCTGATCTTGATATTTAAAGGTGTTATAAGTTCAGAAGTGCAGAACCCATTTAGAGTAATGATGATGGTGTCATGCACGCCCAACCTCCTCTGTGGCAAGCCACAAGTAGAAGAGCAGTCCCATCCTTCAATTAGCTGTTGTGGCTCCCAAATTAAAAGGAGGGTTCCTTCAGGCTAAGATGATGGTATCTCTAGTGGTTAGTGGCAGGGACAGAAAGGAGTCAGACACCAGCTACCACCTTGTCCTGCAGACAGGTCTCCCAGATGAAAGTTCTCCAGCAGCAGTACTTCAAGCCAGGCGCCAAAAGCTGATTTCACTACAGCTCCTGACTCTAGCTGGGGCAGTCAGGCGACCTAGTCAAGCAATTGCTGGGCAAGGGTATGCAGATAGCTTAGTAATAACTGGGATAGATGGACCTCCCTTCACCTGCTATTTTCAACCCAAATGAGTGTGTCTGAGCAATTGAGGCAGCTAGGCTTGACCATGTACACCAAGAAGTACACAGTTATGCCATTGAAAAGGATGAGTTTCCCTTCTCCACCTATCCAAATGAGGTCCTGGAAATCTTACACCATCCCAGAGCATCCCGTTTTGGACCGACCAGCTCTGGTGATAATTGCCTGTTATGTTCACGATGACTGACAAGCCTGTAAAGCAGCTGTATTAAAAATGAATAGGCCCTTGCTAGTTCTGTAGCTGAGATCACTGCTGACAGCAACGCTGGAAGCTGCAGCAAGACCCACTGCTGCGCTTGTTACTCTCCAAGCCCTACTGATACTGCTTTCCACTGTGAGCACAACCTGCATGCTTTGTAAAAGTCTGTTTTCATTGGGCTCAGTTGTAATAACCGAGAAAAATGAGATAATAGAAATCAACCCAAAACTCTTTTTTTTTTCCTTTTCTCCCCTCTGGGCAAAATGGGTTCCTCCTTCAGGGTTGCTCAGCCTAAAATTAAGCTTGTAACTCTGCTTCCATGCGACCATTCCCACCACCTTCGTATACACGTGTAATATCAGGTTAGGTCTCAGCAAATCCGCAGAACCTACCAAACAAATATCAACATTTTACCAATGTGAAATGATCTAGCAACCCCTGGCACCTTACCTTGGAGGTTCTGTTTTAGCTGTTGAATTGCTTTCTAAGTAAAAACAGTAAGGATAAACACTCACCAAATTTCTTACCGGAAGAGTGAGCCAGAACATAAAACATTGGTAGTTCATAAATATTTAATTAAACATGCTTATTTGTCTTCCACAATGCATTAACACAGTGAACTCCGAGTCCTCCAAAGTGAAAGCTTTGAGGATTCCACATTTGCATCTTTTTACATCACTGTTTGTCTGGAGATCAGCTTGGATCAGTAATGGTGTGTGAGTAGCTGAATAAAAATGATAANTTTTTTTTACTTCTTCCAATGACCTTTGAAGCTGCTTATCAATTATATTTTTCTGTTCTTGGAAAAAAATTTATGAGGATAGTTCAAGGAAAGGGGAATACTACTTGATTCTTTCTATCTTCTCCACGTATGCTGCTAGCCACATTTTCTGAAAGCATTGCCAGAAACTATGTTGCCCCCATTTCTGTGCTGCTATAAGACACTCAAGCATATTTTCTAATACTGCTGGAACGTCCAGTTTGTCCAAAGGTACAGATCCTAGCCAAAAAGGCTGGGCCTTTCTCAGTAAGTGGTTTTGTTGCACATCTACTAGGGTAAGATTCTTTGTCTTGGCTTCTGTCCCTAGTCCATCTCTGTAGATTTATAAAGTCTTATCAAAGCAGACTTAAAACTATTTAATGTTTCTAGCCGTCTGAGTTTGTCCCTAATTACATTTTCTATTCCCTGCAGAAACAGAGAAGTACTTTTTTGTGTTGACTTTCCCATGTTGCTATTGTATTCCCAGTAGCTTTCACAGAAATAGTCTTCCCAGAGCAGTATTAAGTAGTAGTGATTATCTGATAGTGTAATGTTGTATTTTGGGAATATCAACTCCCACAGACTCATCAAAAGATGATGGGCCTCATTATTCTAGGGAATGTGCAAAGTAAGGAATGGCAGGTATTGCAGAGATGAGGACACCAGCATCAGTTGTGTGACTGTACGGGCACATTTATCCAAAGGACTTCAGGTGCAGACGTGTATTGTTTCTTTTCGGGGGATATCTGAAGGTTATGGAAAATATTGAAATTTCATTCAATTGTACTGTAATAGTTTAGCTATGGTATCATAGTTAACACTAAAATGAGGTTATAATTAATAACTACAGTTATTATATTATTGTTATAGTCGCAGTTGTGTGATGTCCAAAAAGCTGCAGCTTCTTCCTTTGCCCCAGTACCCCATCTGTGCAGTAACTCCTTAAAGTGCCATGGGAAGTCTGGATGAAAATTTAGTTGCTAATGCATAGCCAGCATCAGGTAGCAGAAAACTGCTAGACTACCTAGAAACATCGATTTGTTTCAATGGATTAATTAGTCTACTTTTCTAAATAGAGAACAGAAGAGGGATTTAGATACCCGACCATAGATACCTAATGCTATTTTAGGTGCACTAGGCTAGCTGCCTGGCCTCCAGCTGTGGCTCCGGAAAGACTCGCATCTCCCATAGCTCCTGCCTGGTATCTGCCAGCCCTTTACAGACTTCTCAGATACCCTGGGGCATCTAAAATGGCACAGGGCATCTCTATTTATACACCTGAATCACGCCCTAAGACTGCTGAGGAGTTAATTGTGCGAACTGGAATTAAAATCTGAAGTCCTAATTATACTGCGTAGTCATTTAGCATTCAGAGTTGGGTTTCCTTTTGCTCTGTGTCAGCAGAGGAGAGGAAGGGTTGGCGTTCACCTCCTCCTCCTATTATTCAGCATGTTATATGCGCTCAGTAGTTGCCACCCTCCAACCTAGTTTCCAAAGGCACGGTATTATTTAGGATGAAAATACAATGCAAAAATAGGAAATGGTACATGCTGCGCTATGGAGTTTTTATGTTGGTAACACAAAAGTTCCAGTGCACGCAAAAGATGCTATTGTTGCCATTTTTATCTTGTTCCTGGTGAGGCCAAACTTTCTGGTCTCCTGAGAATTTCCAGATGAGGCTGATGGTGGGATATGTAGAAAGTGGTTGACTTTTTTTCCCCTCTCTCCTGCCTACCTTTTTTCTTCTTTCTTAAGCTAGCAGGAATGAAAAGAGTAGGCAGTCTTTATTCAAAATAATATTCATGAGATATTTCAGAGGCAAATGATGACCAAATTAACACATAGCAAGAGCTAATAGTTGGAACCAAAAAATAATGTGTCTTTAAAAGGACAGAAAACTGTAAAAAATGCTTTAAAAAATCATATGCAGTTAGATCCATTAGAAAGTTTTGTTTTGACTTTGGTCTTTAGAACAAAAGCTTGATATCCTTTGTATCAGGTAACGTATTTTTGCAAAAAGAACCTGTGTTAATGTGTATAAACGAACAACCTCCCCTGCTGTGATTCTGTAGTTATGATGGCTGTTTGTGCACAGGTAACTCGAGGAGAAATTTGTACCAGATTCCCATCTCTCTGATCCTCAACGGCCTTTTCTCTCTAATCTCAAAAGTCTCCTGCTTATGCTCTGATTTTGTTACGGTTATCTGAAGATTTGTCTTCAAGTATAAGTCCTTTAAAAGGCATATACATTATTTTCACATTTGCAATCCAGATACCAGTCACAGATGCTATAATTTTGAAACAAAATAAAAAAAATTTAATTCAGAAAAATGTTAAAACAAGGCATTTCAACAGTTTTGGTAAAAAGATGTATTTTCCAGATGTTTTTGTTCAGACCTGCTCCTTTCTAAAAAGCCTTGACTTTGATGATTGGATCCTTTCTGCTGAAAAACGTTTCTAATAGAAGATTTCTTACCAGATTTGCTTTTATTAAGGGAGTTTATTTTTCTATGAAATAGGATAATATGCAATACAAAACACCTCTTGTGAATATTGAACACTTGATTCAAATAACATAAAAGTCTGGTGTTAGACATAATTTGCTTGGAAAAATATGATAGTTCTTTTACATACCCACTCATACGTGAAATAAAAACCCACAATTTAACTCATTAAAAAAAACCAAACATCAGAGCACATTACATATTAGAATTCCAGTTTATCTATGGGATGCTATCCTGCTCTGAAAACTCGAATGACCATATGAATTGACCCAAGAATAAGTGAAACACCTGAAGCTGTGTCCAGTTTCACCACAAGTTTACTGAGCAAGTAAACTTGTGATGAAATTTGGATTCATTTCTGGACAGACAAAAAAGGTTCCATTGATTTCAGTGGCCCCCAGATCATTGCCTTCACAACAGGGACTTTTTTGCAGATTTACTTCTACTGCTTTGGCAGGCTTAAGTACAGAAATACGGGCCAAAAGATCAAAATCAACCATCTGGGTGCAAATAACAGGGATATGAAACAGCAGACATTTGTAGTCCTCTCTGTAGTAAGACTTTCTATGGCTTTTTCTCCTTGATGAATCTGAAATTTTTATATATATATAAGATCTGGACAAAAAATCTGCAATGAGATGCTATCAAAGTGTGGTGGGTTGACCTTGGCTGGATACCAGGTGCCCACCAAGCTGCTCTATCACTCCCCTCCTCAGCAGGCCGGGGGATGGGGGAGCGGGAGAAGAAAATAAGATGGAAAATAAACTTGTGGGTCAAGATAAAGGCAGTTTAATAAAGCAAAAGCAAAGGCTGTGCACGGAAGCAAAGGAATACAAAAGATCTATTCTCTACTTCCCATTACCAGGTGATGTCTACCCACTTCCTGGGAAGCAGGGCTTCAGTATGTGTAGCTGT
The DNA here is from genome assembly GCA_003993805.1 of Himantopus leucocephalus. Lineage (NCBI taxonomy): Eukaryota > Metazoa > Chordata > Aves > Charadriiformes > Recurvirostridae > Himantopus > Himantopus leucocephalus. Next base: position 85,297,781 of record RSEF01000001.1, on the reverse strand, counting down.
TGCTCTGGAAGACAAGACATAGTAATAACAAAGATTCCTCTCTCCTTCTCTCTTTGCTTAGCTTTTGTTGCTGAGCACATGTCATATGGTATGAAATATCCCTTTGGTCATTTTGGGTCAACTGTCCTGTCTATGTCCCTTCCCAAGACCTTGCCCACCTCCAGCCTACTGGTGAAGGGGGAATGCTGGAGGACAGCCTGGATGCTGGGCAAGCACTGGTCAGCAGTAGCCAAAACACTGGTGTGTTATCAACACCTTTCTAGTTACCAATACAAAGCACAGCACTATGAGGGCTGCTACGGGGAAAATTAACTCCGTCTCAGCCAGACCCAATACACAAAGACTAGACCCTAAATAAACTCAAAGTCTATCTAGCCTAAATAGTGCTCCTATCCTAATATATGCAACATCTTTCACAGAAGTAGTCTTCAGGATTTTGATCAGTGACTGACTTGCTGTGTTTATTGCCATAGGAAAAGAAGCATGAATACTTCTTTACTCTCTCATGCTAGTATGTATGTTAATATTTTAATACTTAATGTCTGAAGTCTGCACAGAGTTTATCCTTCCATGGATTAACTGACTCTGGTGGAGTTTTCTCACAGTCCCCCATTGTGGTAGGCTCTGGATAAAAACACCTAAAATAAAAAACGTGCTGCGCCAGCTTTAAAATATTTCAATTGCACAGAGAGGTGGTCAGAAGAAAAAAGGAAATATAAATACAGTGAGCTTTTTTAAATGCACCATTAGTCCGTCTCTGCTCCTGTTGAAGTCGGTGACTGCCATGCCAGCACTGACCAGGCAGGGCTACTTGCTGAAACTCTTGAAAATATCAACGTAATAATTAAACAGCACAATCTCAGCGTCAAGAAATGGTGCCTGACATAATCTCTGTAGCACAAAGAAAGTGACCCTCATGGGTGATGCAGTGCGCTTTATTTGCACTAGTTTTCTGTACTGCCAAATACCGTTGAAATGAAAAGGCGGGTGGTTCAATGGCACGCAACAGCAAGGTCCTTTTTTAATCTCCCTGTTTCAGTCCTGGAGTCTGGATTCACTTAACTTTGAGATATAGCTGTGCTGTCTCAGAGTACATGTCGTGCTGGATGCCTGTTGGTGGCAGGTGTATGCAATAGGATTTAAATATGTTGAAGAGCACTGCTCAAGCAGCGTGACGGCAGCCACGGAAGCTTCCTTGTTTCTTTGGAAACAGACCCACAGGCGCACGCAGACAGCACTGGGCACTAAATGCTGGGCCCTTCTTTGGGAATTGTTCCTTAGCAAAAGCGAAGAAGAAGAAGAAGAGCCAGCCGCTCGCTTCTGCGTGGGCTGACATTCAGGATGTGCATTAGTTTAATTATGGTGCTGCTTTCCTCAAGTGGGTCTGCTGCAAGGGACAATGCGCGTGGCACAGGTGGCTTCAGCACCCAGGCACATGTTCCAAAAGCAGGAAAGCTATTTATTAGCACTTTTTTTTTTAAATTGAAGTACAATTTTGAGCCCTCTGGTCGTTCCAATGGAACACAGAAAGTATTTACTAGACAAAGCACAGGCTGTGCTGTCAGTGAAGGACAGCATTTGCGGTAGAGTGGCTGAGCAGTATGGGCTTAAAAACACTATCTAGTCTAAAATAGATCTGAAGTAAGGCCTCTCCCTGAGCTTAGCATCAGTCACTTTGGCTAGCAAAGAGAGAAGGTCCCCTCACAGCCTTGGAAAATTGTGGATTTACTTGTGCACCATTACAAAATGCCTGCCCCTACGCTTTTGCCAGAAAAACTTATGTGGGGGTGGGTTGTTCCTGAATGTATGTCCCCTCTTTTCCATCGGTGTGATTCATCCGCTGTGCTCTCCCTGTATACGGCGGATCTGATCCTGAACTGTAAGAGAGTCTCCAACGCCATTAATTCAAAGCAGCAAAGCATTTCAGTATGTGTCTCCAAGCATCTGATAACCTTCTTGTAGCTGCAGCGAGGCTGGGGATGGAGGAGGTGTGGAGCATGGTGGTGGTGTACCAAAGCCTCTCAAGTCGTGTTAGAACTTCACACAAAGGAGGACTGTGATCAGGTCCTTAGTCTCCACCTGGAGAGTGGCTGCACTCTGTCCTCCATCAGCTGTCCTGCGGGAGAGAGAGGAGGGAGCACATAGTCGCAGGTGGAAAGTACCTCGAGATCTAGAAATAGAGATGGGCCCAAATTAAAAACTTGGGTCCAAACATGGGAAGCCCAGAAATAGAGTGGGATGCCAATATCTTGCACAAATTGGACCTGTCTCTACTTGTTACTCACATTTTTTAGTTTTACTAGGAAAATGGGACAATGTCAGCTCCATTGGTTGAGCTGACAGCCTCACAACAAGTCACTGCAAAGCGGTAACAGCAAAACAACAATAGCAAAGAACAGCAGGAAAGTTACTTTTCCTTTTTGCCCAGGATGAAGAATGATTTTTTAATTCTGCACAGAATATTAGTGCGTACATGGGAATGTGCCAGGGATGAAGGTGGCAGGGGGGGAAGAAGAGAGGGAGGAGGTATAAATGACCTAAATTAATAATCTCCATGAATTTTCTAGTACCTTAATAAAACTGCTGATATACTTGGCTTGAAGCCATTCTTTTTTTTTCTCATTTGAGCCACATCAAAGCATCTCTTTGTATGGGATTCCCTGCGTACACAAAACATAAATTAGCACTTTCCAATTTCACTTTTATTAAGCAGCATATAATATTTCAGTATTGAAAGTTTGCACTCTATTTAGTAGAGGTTATGCCTAGCAACTAAAGACACGGCTTTAATATTATTTCATTTTAGTTAAGGTAGTTGGGAGTGTATACAGGCTTTTAAAGTCAATAACTGTAATAAATATTTTAAATGGTAACCAGTAGGACTATTTAAACATGTAAACTTAAGGGACTACATCAAAAACTGAGGTTTTTTGCTAGGACTCACACAAGAAGCTCATGTCTTTGGTTCCAGAAACTTGATTTGATCTCAGTTTTGAAAATCTAGTAGTGAATATCAATACTAGCATTTGTTAGGTCCTAATTAACTCAAATCTTTCACCTCATCTATCTTACTGAAGTCTACAACTTCATATTCTAATACCTTTTTCAGTCTCCTAGTCACCATACCCTACCATTGCCTTCTAGCTATGCCTGACACCATTCTTCAGCATCTACCATCATTCTTCAGCATTTTGTATACTGCGCAGGAAGAAGTAGTATTCAAAATTCAAATGTATGTATAGGGAAGGATAGTGAAGAGATTCAGTGTCTGCTTACAATGCCATTGGTGTTTGGAATTAAGTCTTGCACTCAGATTGGCCATGCTTGATTTACTAAAAGAGTGATGTCTTGAAGCAATTTAGGTAGGGCTTCAGAAGTCTTTTCAGACAAATATATATTTTAAATACACGAAGGGAAGTCCAAACCTTGCTTTCTGTGTGTTTGCTGGCGTCTGAAGAAAGGTTAGGAGGATTGGATTTTGACTAAGGTGGTGAAATTCACAAGCAACTGAAGAAGGCTTTTAAAATGGGTTTTTAACACTTTTGATGGGAATGTAATTTCCTCACACAAACTCCGCAGCCACTTAAAACCACTAATCTGACTTTAGGACTACGTGGCAGATGTTGGCTACTGAAGCCATGTTGTTGCAGGCTATTCAGTCAAATTGTGTCTTCCAATCCACCTCTGATCAGCACAGTTCTGAAGAAAGTCTTTTATCTCAAGTGCTGAGGCATGATCCTGAGCTGCTGCTGCTGATCTGTATTGCTATATGATTAATTCTTGGATTCCTCTGTGGTAATCCTAAGCTTATGGACCCATTTTCCTTGCTTTTCCTCCATCCAACACCAGGATGAAGGGATGGGCACAGAGTCTAAGGTTTTACGGAAACTGTCACTTAGTTAATATAATACAATTTTTTTCAGTCTTTTATTTGTTGATTTTGAATTATAAGTAGGTTAAAGATGGTGATATCAGTATAAAATTACTTCTTTTGAAACACTTTATGGTTTAATCTTAAATATGGAATAAACATAGTTACAGTTCAGGTGGGTATCTCTCTTTGGAGAATTATGAGTCCTCTTTGAGAGGTCCTAATCCAATAAAATCTATTTTGCTGCCAGCAAAGGACTGTAATCCTAATTTTACATGGACAGTGATGGATTCTAAAGTAACTATTTCCATGCGGGAAAGAGATGATAGAGATGTTACGGGACTCCTAGTAACAAGACTGCTCAGAGATAATCAAAACGTAAATTAAATATTTTACATTATATGGTAATTTACATTATGGTCAGCCTCACCTCCATCCCTAGAAAGATGATGGAACAGCTCGTTCTGGGTGTCATCTCCAAACATCTGGAGGAAAAGAAGGTTATTGGAAGTAGTCAACATGGATTCACCAAGGGCAAGTCATGTCTGACTAATCTGATAACCTTCTGTGATGGCGTGACTGGATGAGTAGGTGAGGGGAGGGCAGTGGATGGTGTTTATCTTGACTTCAGCAAGGCTTTCGACACTGTCTCCCACATCATCC
>RSEF01000001.1:85068962-85293147 GCA_003993805.1 Himantopus leucocephalus | reverse complement strand
CAGGGGGGTTGGAACTAGATGATCTTTAGGGTCCCTTCCAACTTTAACCATTCTATCATTCTATGAGGAAGAACTGATAATGGAGGTGGGAAGTGGGCAGGGCGCTGAGTGCCGCTGTGTCAGGAAGGTCTGCTTCGGAGGAGCAGGGCAAAGAGAACCTGCATTGTCTGTTTGCAAAGCATTTGTAGGGGTAACTCTTCTGGTGGCCACAAAGAGCTAGGAAAAACTGGAATAAACACAGCCTGGCTTTTTGTGGTGCCTTCACCCTACACCACCTTGGTATTTAAAAAACTCAATTTGTGGTAATCAATTGAGTCAAGAATGTCAGTGGATCGCGTATTTACATATCTGGCTACTTCAAAACTTACAGAGTGCATATTTATGTAGTTGGTTAAAGAGGGATGGACAAGAGAGCATACTTAATGTTAAATAAAAAAATCCATTTGAGGTCCCATGTGGTTATTACAGTATGACTACAGAGGAGGAAAGCTTTGGCAGTGCTTTTCTGTTTGCCTACCACGTATTTGAAACAGCATCTTAAAAAAGTAGAGTTGGTATCAGCCCCCACGAGGTGACGCTTGCTGTAGTTTGTGACCTTGCTGTGTTTCTGCCTGCCCTGCAGGGAAACCAAGTGACTGCAGGAAGCTGCGAGCACCAGCACCCAGGCTCCCGGCAGCCACAGCTCTCTCTGTGGAAGGGAGAATCAGCAACTTACCACTGGGAATTTTCATTTCAGTTCATCATAACAGAAGGTGAAAATAGCCTCAGCTCAGGTGCTGGTTGAGGAGCAGATCAAGTAGCCCAGCCTGAGGATAGACAGGCACCTTCCAGCAGGGTGGGACGGCCAGCAAAGAGCAGTGGCAGTCCCTGCTCTGCTCTGCAGGACCTTGCTGTGCCTGGGAGCATCTCAGAGCCCAATATCATTTCTGCAGGGATTTTAGGATGTTAGGCAAATATGCCTGGCTACTCACTTGTTCATTCATTCATCCTGAGCAGGGCAATTGAAGGACCCACTAAACAAGGTTTATTGATTTAATGGGCAAGTGCTGTGGGCAAGTGCTGTGCTTTCACAGCTGAGGCTAGTTGATAGCTGATGGGAACAGAGCCTGAGGGTGTGCAACAGCATGGTGTAGAAAGGTGCCCCTCGGCACGGGATAAAGGAAGCAATGGTCCCCACAATGATGTCTACTGGAGAAGAATGAATTATGCATTTAGAAACTGGCAGTAAAGAAAGAGACAAATTAAAAGAAACTAAATTAAATTGTCAGAATAATGATAGTCTACCAAAAGGAGAAACATCCACCATCTCTCTTTATGCATATATCCTGGAGAATTGTGCCTGTGAGAGGGAACTTATATTAATGCTTTATAGTGTAAAGGTCCAACTCAAATTTATGAGATCTTAAAATGTGACCTATGAGATGAATCTGTCAGATTTACATTTATTTACTGTAAATGGGAAAACAATGTGAAGGGGATATAATACGATACAAATATCTGAGAAGGGAAAAATACAGGGGGAAAATAATTGCACTCTAGGGAGCAAAGATAAAACACACAAGAATGGCTAAATGACTGCAATGTTACATTTAGTGCACTAGACTGGGACCCAGCAGGTTTCACTCAGTCCTGGCCTCTGCTGCACATTCTGCATGATCTGTGGTCATCTGCTTCAGCCCAAACCTTTGAAGATAACACCTATTTGGCTGCCCTGAAATCAACTCCTAGCTGAACAGGAATTCAGTATCTCCTTTCTGTGTGCCTCATTTCTCATGAAACTGTAGATAATGCTAGGACAGACCCTCCATCTCTTTAAGTTCAAACCCTTTGGGGTAGGAGCTCTCCTGTGCAGCGTGTTCCCAGCAGGACTGAGCTCAAGGGGCTCTGCAGCTGGCCAGGGCTTTCTACCACTGTTTAAAGAATAAAAACATTTTGTCACTGTGCTGCAATCATACAGTTGGTTAACATGCAACCAATACTAAAGACATTGTCAAGCCTTTTCCTTCCGTAACCTTAATGTATCTTTTCTTCTTACCACCCTCATGTGGCATCAGAATTGCCCCACTGAGCTTTTGGTCAGTCCTACCATTCAACTTATCAACACAATAAAAGTCAAATAAAAGTCTTGTTAACATTTCACTGCTATTGGTACCTTTAACATTTCAAGTATCTGCATCAATTTCAATTCTAAGAAAAAATCCTAGCTGCATTTCAATAGTTAATTACTCTTGACTATTGCTATGAATTCCTTAATTGAATTTGCTACATGTGTGGGATTGATTCCTGTTATCTTTACACTTCAGTATCAAATAAACAGGGTTATAGGTCCTTTAGTCTTTTTAGTAACTGCCTTTACAACATACATCTGTCACTACAGACCAGACAAAGCATAGCTGCTTTTCAATAGAGAAACTTCCTTCGCAGACTAGCTGCGAAGTTTGCTGGTTCATGAATAAAGGGGCACATTCTCCCCAGGCACAAGTTGAGCTGGCCACCAGTAACACGGCTTCAACTTATACCAACTGAGTGGCTGTCTTAAAAATCATGAATTTGAGAAGCAAGATCAGATGAAGCAAAATCACTCTTATGGCAATATTGCATGAAAGAAAAATGGAAGTGCCCAGCTCAGCCCACCTCCCTCAAGCACATTGTCTTGAAAATCCTAAACCACACAGAAGAAGCAGTTTTAAAAATAAAATAATGCTGATGCCAGGCTGAGTCCTTTAAAAATTTACTGCTTAGGGCAATTGTGAGGGGAGGAAGATTTTAATAAAAAGGGGGGGCGGGGGGGAACAGAGGCTGTTGAATAAGCAATGAGATACAGCATTGTCAAGGAAAATTTATAGCTAGTAACAAAGAAAGGAGGACAAGGAATATATTTCACTTTATGTCATCTAACTCCAGTCTCTCTTCATCGTGGTATTATGTACCTAACCTGCTCAGAATCTCCACCGCTCTCCATGACCAGGTCACAGACAGCAACATTCCTCCACCCCTGAACACAAACTGCGTCTACACGGGGCTGTAGTACCCGTAGGTGCACCTGATGTTCTCAACAACTCCTGATAAAAAGTCATTTGAGTAGACTACAGAGAGAAATGCAGCTCTTCTATAAATGCCACGTCTTCTGGTCATCGAGGGTCCTCATCCACCCTGTCTACTCTACATGTAATTGTACGTTAGCGCTGACAAATGTTTTGAAACCAGACTCAAAGATTCGGAATGCCTTCTGTAACTTCATGGGCTTCCTGAGAACAAGTGAATTTTGTCACCAGGAAGCATTTTTGAAAATTCGATACCACCAATTTACTAAATCTCATATGCTAATGCCTGAGTCCACATGCACTGAACACCCCAAAACTCCACTACAGATGCGTGATCAGACTGAAAATAAGGGACAAAGCCAGAGTCTAACAGGGAGCTGAGATTTGCGGGGAAATCAATGTCTAACCAATGCCAAGATGCCATTCATTTCTATAGCCAGCTCCACTACATATGCCTTTCATTGTCAAGGTCTCATGCAAACAGAATCCTATTCCCATTCTTATGAGAATACCTTTGGGATAGCAGCAATTTTGGAGAAAGGCAATTAAAACATAACATCCCAACATCTATCTCTACCTGACTTCCTCATTTAGCAGTTACTCAAAAATGTGTATGTTGAAAACATCTAGATATGTCAGTGGCAGTAACTTATTTTTTGTGATATTAACTTCTATATTGCCTTCTTAATATGGTAAGAAATATAAAAGAACTAATCATAGACTGTAGGTGCAGTGTATTCATGGTAGCAATGTAAAACAGCAAAGATAAATGTAATAGTCTTAAAATTAGATCATGAAATATAATAATAGGTTTTCAGTATGTGATCATAAAATCGGAACAATACTATCATGTAAATGAAATTACTATATTTGAACAGTTACATGAGCTTGTAAGTGTATAATATAAGTAAAGAATATTTTAAACATCCCTATATCTTAGGAACGATGAAGCTCACTATAATCAGCTGTCTTTGGGAGCCTCTTTCAGTATTAATTTTTTTTTAATAACATGAAAAGTACTATAATAATAGTACTGAATAAAGAAAATCAACCAATGGTAAGAGTTCTGTTGCAACTAAAGGTGATCAAAAATCCTGGAATTATATCTTTAAAAAAATACAAGCCTTTGAAAAACAAACAGGTAATCATCATCCTGGACTGACGAACAAAAAGCCAAAAATAGACTTTTTTCTTTAAGTGACAGAATTCCCAGAAATGTTGATTTCAGTTCATTGGCTGCTCACAATTCACCAGGGCATTTGTTTTTAAATATTTAAGGTTGTTCTTCCTTTTTTGCAAAATTAAAATTCTCTCATTGATGCATTCAGGCTTACACAAACAGCATTTGTAGGTGGAGAGGAAAAGATGGATGATGCCTAACCAGCTCTAATTTGCTATACCTATTTACAGCTGTGTTTTACTAATGACTATAGATACAGAAAATAACATCATAATGGGACATAATTTATTACAAGACTATCTACACATGGAATTCTTTTGGAGGATCAGGGCTTCTGTGAGTGATTGCTTATGAATTTAAGAGAAAGCAAGCTGTGAAGAGTAGTTCTTAATCTACTTTTTGTTCTCACCTTTATTTAAGAAAGGCTAGAAAAACAAAATCTGTGGAATGTTGAAAAAAACACTGCAGTTGTTATAAAGGCTATCCTACCGTTTACTCACAAAATCCAAATCCAATCTGACATAAAAGCAAAACATTAGTCTCATTTTTTTCCTGCTAAAATGCATCATTCTTTGTACAAATTTTGCAAAAGATTCAGACTTTGACTACTAGCCTTGTTCCTGGTTAGGGTTACTGTTGGTTAGAATAAGAATGCATTCCTAATTAATCGCCTTCCTAACACATAACAGTTTTCTTTTAGGAGGCCATAAATGCTAAGATTTTAAGAAATTAGCACCAAAAAAATACCAAGGTAGGTTTTCTTTAAGGAAGAGATGTCTATGATTAGAAGCAACAGAAATAATGAATTATTAAAGAGAGTATCTGAAAATGAAAGTGGTGTTGAGTGCACAGCGGGAACACAGAAGGCCTTTAATCTCATCACCCGAAAGCCACATCTCAGCATTTTGTCAGTACGTGGCTTCTTATCCAAGGATGAGCAGATGTTCTTCACAGCACACGTATGTGTTTTGCTTGTTGGGAGCCACGTGTGCAGGCTAATCAGGTATGTTTACTTCTTTTGAAAAAATAGGTGGTTAGGAACCCTGCCAACCTAAGACATCACCGAAAGTAGTCTAACTTTTTAGTCTTGGAAAAATATGTTCCATCCAGGTACTAGCAGATGGATACCAAACATTATTAGTTGCTTTGGAAAAATGATATTCCAGGCTTAAAAGCAATATAAAGAGTAGCATACAGCCTTGTTTTCTGGGCTCTTTCTAATTGAAAAGTACACACAGCAAAATGTTTACATTGGTATAAGCGAAGAGCAGAAAATCACACGTAATAAATTGTAACCACTAGCCAAAAGACGACATTGCTTTTTTCCAAAAGTTTCTCTCTCCCAAAATGAGCTCATGTTTTCATTCTCCTCCATGCAGCGAGGGATAATATTTCCTTTAACAGGACAAGTTAGGAATGTCTCTGTGGGTTTTTATCATTAAAATAATACAAACCTACATTTATCCTAACCAAACACCTCTCATTTGAAAACTGGTGAGGAAATGAGAGATCCCACAGTCCTTTAGGTGTCTAACAAAGCCGGGTATGGAGGCATGGCTTTAATACCATAAACACAGCTAGCTACAGAGTTAGCTTGGGAGCAGATGCTGCAGCTGCAAGATAATTTTCCACAGCTTGGCATGAGGGTGTTAAATTGTTATGGAAAGGCTGAAAAGGGTTGCTAAAGTACTGCAGGATGAGAGAACCATATGAAAAACAAGTATTTAATTAGTATTTAGCATGATAGGAATAGCATGTTAAATGCTGTCTAGCCTACCAATGGCATACCAAACTAGTATTTAAAATGATTTAATTGTCACCTGTCTGCAGCGCAGCAAGCGCCTCCCTTTTTTCTTTTGTTCGTAAATACCTACAGCCTTCTTCAATGTCAACACATTGCTACAGCTAGGGTGGCTGCTTGACTTACTTTGAAGACTTTCAGCAGTAACCAGACTTAGAGTATTTTTGATATATAAACACCTGTTAACCCTCAAAAGGGGGGAAAAAAAATCCCATTTTCTTATCAAACAGAAACTGGTTCATCAAACCCGAGTGATAAATGTTCCTCTGCGAATCCGCACCTGATGGCTTGTGCCAATGTAACCTGATCTAACATCTCATGTTTTCCTCTGCCCTTGTCTTTTCCTGACGTGGTCAGGAGCTATGAATAGTAAACTGCTGAAGACATAGTTTGCTCCGTGCTGAGGTAAGGAGCCTTTTGCAGAATGTCTTCGCATTGAATCATTTACCTTGCAGGAAAATAACCTGACACAACAGGACACAGCTTAGACGGTAGCCTTTAACCAAAACAATACTGAGATCTGGGCATTTTCAAATCCCTAAAGCAAAGTTCATCAGATCAGATACAAGAACTTCGGGTCTGATTTATCATAAGCCATACTTGCTTTTTGCTACTTCTTCCCTTAAAAAAAATCTTGTTTTGTAGGCAAATGTTTAGTTTCAGTAGCGAAACGATGTTCGTATTTGTAAAAGAAACCTTTTAGGCATTACTGCTCAGCCTGGTTCCTTACGATGTTTTGCTTGATATGATTTTACTACGTTAGCAGTTCCCCTCAGCTAGCTCTGTGCATCAGTCAGAGAAAGGAGATTTTACCCAACCCATCTCTCTCAGAACTGAATACAAAGCTTATGAAAATCAAGGGTTGCCTTTTCTGCTCATTTCAATGGGCTGTGACTCTCCTCCTCAGTGCGTGTGTTTAATGAATGCCATTAGCGTTTATGTGTACCAAGAGAAGGCTATGCCTTGCAAGCTTTCTGCAGTTCCAGTATATTAAGTGACAGAATAAGCAATATCCCTCTTAACAGTGTTTTTCCTAAATTCATTCTTCTGACCTAATACAGATTTTTCTGTTCAATTGATGTTTTATGGAGGAATATACTTAAATGGAGAACAAAATACCTAGTGGATAGAAAATTTGCCTTAAGAAGCATGAGCTCTAATTCCTAGCGGTGGGGTTGTCTGCTGAACAGCTTGATGAATAACTTCATCTCACCGGGCGCCCATTCCCTTGTCTGTAAAATGGAGACATTTTATATGTTCCTCCTCTGCAGAGTGTTCAGAGATAAACCTTTGCTTACAGGCGCCAGACCTTGTTATCCATTTAATGTTGCATATCATCAGTATAGTTAAATAGTAACCATGTTTACATTAATCATATTAATTAATCCTAAATCTTCCCACCTTTTTGTCTTTTCTCTCTCAGTACTTTGTATTTGCAGTTACAGTGATTTTGTTGAAGGGATGGGGGGTGATTCCCCAATAGCAACTGTTCACGTATAAGTCGAAAACCGCATTATCTTTGACTAATACCCTTAAGAAAGCCTCTTCCGTGTCTATATTGTGTTGTCTATCCATCTTACTTAATTAAGGAGCCCCTCAGGAAAGACTGACAAGTCTTCTGCTTGTGCTCTGCAGAACTGAACACAGTTGGAGAGCTCAAAAAATGTGAAATGGCCGTCAGCAAAGCAGTACAGCTTAGAAGCTTTTCCTTCACCAATTTGTATCACATTTATGTTCACTGTATCAGTGAGCTAAAAAGACTGTATGGCACGTAACTTCCTGAAAAGTATGGCATTTCTTTATTTTGTCATGAACCCCAGTTAAAGCAAAAGACAAGAAGCCAAGAACTACAACTGAGTGTTTGCTCCAGTCAGTACCTGGAAAAATACCTCTGGCTTAGTGTGCGCAAGAGCTACAAATGGCTTCACCTTGTTGTCCTGATGATTAATGCTTTCTCTCTTTGCATGCAGCCCCTGAGATGGTTGGTGTCAGCGGAATAAGCCTTGCTACTTAACCCAATAAATCACTGTTATCTTTACAAGGGAACAGCAGTTAGTACCAGTCCCCTCTCTGGCCAGTTCAGCACAGTGAGCAATATTCTGCACGCCATGCTGTGTCGAACCCCTCCAGTATGATAACTGGAAGCGATAACTGGAAGCAATAACTGTAGTGTCACCAAACCCTGTGGATCACGTTTTTTTTTTTTCTTATTCTGGCTCAGCAGCTCAAGTCTTTTATCACCAGCAAATCCATAAAGCAAGACACTAGGGGTCACTGCCCAGAATCAAAAGTGAGCTACCAGTGTTGTAACTGAGTAAATAACACTCAACAAACCAATGAGCTGAATTTTAAATTTTTGCTCACTTTTCTGTTTTCAGAGCTTATATATTTGCATATTATTTCAATGAATAACTTCACAGTTCATAAATCAAAATGACGCTCCCAAACTAGAGCTCATGACAAATGATAACTGCAATTTAAGTAAAGTGTCCAATGTCATTTGATGGAAACTTTTTAACCATTTTTCATTTTCCTACACAAGTGACAAAAATAATTTTCCCTGTCTGGGTTTCAATATTTTTTTTATCACTGCCCCCCCTATTTTTCTACTTAGAAAAGACAGAAAGTTAAGGGAAAGGAGGAAGAAAGAAACAAATGTAAAATGTTACTTTTGTTGATTATTCTTGGCAAAATCACGTAATCAATTATTTGTTTGTTGTATATGACTTCAAAAAAAAATCATAGAAGAAATTATGAAACCCTAAACTAGCTGAAGCTCTGAGACCAGGAACAAAAGAACTTAAAAAAAAAAAAAAGAGAGAGAAATCTCAAACTGAAGGATGAAAAAAAGGACTTTGTCCAGGTCCTTTCCTCCAGTCCTGCTCACTGTCCACCAGGTTTCTGTGGCATGTTAGGCTGCAGCAAACTCCATGCCGCCACTCCCAAGGATCCCTGTGGAAACCATCTCCCATCTGACATTCCATGTGTGACCTGCTCTTCTCACTCCTCTCCTGGTGACTGCTCTTCCTGAGGGCATGGCTGTGCACGACTGATTGCTCTCAGAGACGAGGTGATCTCGCTTCCCTCTCTAGTAAGTCAGGTCACGTGGATCAAGTAGATTCTTGAATACCATGGAAAGGAAAAACAATGCTTTGGGAAAACAAAATAGAAGATAAAGTTAGGATGCCTCACATATGGGAAAAGGACAAAAGGAGATGATAGGAGGGAGGCAGAAATAAGAATGTGAAAGGTTTAGTTTATTTCATTTGTCACTTTTTTTTTTTACATGGTATTTTAGTTAAAAGCTTTTCTAAGTGATGTAGATGTATTGCACTCTGTTATGACACATGACAGTTTATAACTGCTTTCTTTTCCTTGTAGATATACTTCTCTTCCGTATTTCAGTTGTTTCAGTAGTTATTCAAAATAAAGTGGAAAGTCTTGAGACATATATTATAAGCAGAATGATGGATTTAATTTCAACGAAAAGCCACTTTTGTCTTGTAAAGAGCAAAAATACGTGTCTCATGCCTTTGAAATACCCTGACAAACTCAGGAAGGTTTTTCAAGATTTTCAACTCATTTATAGCCTGACCTAAAACCATAAGAGTTGATGGGAGTCTTTGCATTGACATTAATGTGCTCTGAGCCAGGATCTTGGGCCCTGAGACTCCATCTCAGTTGTACCAACATTGTGCAGTGCTTAATTAAATGGAGACACTCCAATATGCAGCGAGCCACCTGCAAGATCCCAGGACAGCAATAAGGGTCTTAATATCAAACAGGAATAATGGTTTCAGTACCGGCTTTCTCAAATTAACTCTTTAACAATTATCCCAGATATGGGAGGTATTTTGTCGCTCAAAGTGCAAGGTTTTGTTTCAGTCTAGTGCTCACACATGCTATATATACCTAATTCTCAAGGCTTTGTATTTTTATCAAGGAGTAGTGTGTATTGAAAAGGGTTTAGGGAAGCAGAGGAAATGTTTCATTCAGTCTCTGTTATCTGATACGTGTTATACCAATTTTCCTTTGCTGTATGAAGTTCTTAAATCTAATATGAAAGAGAATAGTCTCACCGAAATGAGTAAAACTAATCGCAATGGGTAAATTTAAAAATGTCCTATATATTTTTGTACAATAAGGGTCTTACAAGCCTTGCCTTTCCTAAATATTCAGTCAGGCATTCACTGAAGTGGTGTTCTAGAAACTCACAACCAGTAAAGATGGCATGAACCTCCGCTCAATCACTAGGAAAATGTAAATCCAGATCTCTGGTTTTGAACTGGCCTCTACCCACTCAGGCAGCAAAAAGTTTCATTAATAGGAACTCAAGCTGCCACAGAAACTTCCAGGGTGGTGCTCTGGCATGTGCTGTGAACCAGAGAGCCCTGCCATTCAGTGGGAGTCCAGTACACAGCAGCATGCAGGCAAGATGACCTGTCTTATGAGTACACTTTCCTGCGAACCCATGAGTGGGATCATCTCACAAAGTTAGATCTCCAGGATACAGTAATAGCTACTGAGCCTGTGAGATCTTCTTGAAAAACTTCTATACTGTTCATTGTCATTACAGAAACTTCAGCCCTTCATATCTGAAACACAATATATCCCCTTTCTGCTAGTTTCTCTTCCCTACCTCCACATACGGTATTTTTTCACGATAACAAATTCCATTGTTTCTAATGGAAAATGTGCTCAGGGAGCATAAATCATGGTCACTGCTTACACAAGATTGCTTTCCTATTTGCATATTAATCAAGATGCTGAGAAATAAGGAGCCATTAAAGCCAACTCTAAATGAAAACATTTCAAATTTATAAGCAACACATTTTTCATGTCACTAATAGTATGCGGCACTTCTTAGTAAGCAGTGTTGGTAAATAAGAAATTTGCATTAACAGCCTTGCTGATAACTTACTCTGATTCCCCCCCACACCGGGAACGCTGAATCAATATAGTGAGTTAATTACCTCTTGACTGCAGACGGTAGGTTTGAAAAGGAACTTTGGACTAGTCAACATTTTTCCGATTTTGTTCTCAAGCAAATGTTTTCCAGTAATTGTCAGTGACAGAGCTTAAGAGGCAACCATACTTCACTGCTAAGCTTCCCATAGAAAAAAAAAAATTATGTGGTCCTTTTGATTTAAGTTCAGTCTGTCAAGGAGAAATGTAAGCTGGAAGCCACAAGATGTTATGCAATAAGAAAAAAAAAAAAAGAGACCATTTATAACTGTGAAACATAAGTGGATTGAATAGTACTTAAAGTACAATTATACTCTGAGAAGTGACTCTGGGAAAAGTCGTGGTCTGACTGAAGAGTTCTGCTATTCAGACTCATTCAGAGTCCTGTCCTGACTTAGACTGGAGCTATGTGTAATTTTTGCATCACTTTAACTATATCTTTTTTTCCTAACATATAATTCAACAAATATACTCAGTGTTTTAATATGAATACATTTACACTGACAAAACTTGATTAGTATACCTAAGCAGTGTCACTTGAAGCCCTACTATTTTCCTGCTATGACATGTACCTTTGCATATATAAATATTTGCAGATATATATTATATATAGTTTATAAATTGTGATAACTGAAATGACACAAAAGCCCTGATCAAATCTAATGTAAATAATATGGCTATGAGAGAGGGGTATAGCTTTTGTCATAGTATCAGCAGAAATACTGAGTCTCATACCCATTCTCCCCAGTTACAGACAGGTTTTGTGCATAGCTGAAGACAGCTGAGATGAGAGCGAAGGCACTGCAAGCTGTGTGGTCAAGAACCTGCAGATTTCATACGGTGTGAGTCAGCAGAGAAATATCCAGCTCACACTTGTCGTCAAGCAGAGGAGCTAAGTCATATGCATGTCAAAACTGAGTACATGGTACTTCCACTGAACTGGGTAGCGTTACACTTCTATGGCTAGGCATATCCATGAGTATCTGCTAGAACTGGAATCTGAGTTTCAGCAAAATAAATTCATAGTATGGGTGAGTTGGAGGGGTGTGTATATGTGTGGGTATGGGTAGGGGAGAGGCACGTGGACAGTCATTCTGAGCACACTTACTTTGGAAGGTATTTTAAAGTAATTAACTGCAGACATTCCAACGTATTTGATCCCCATAAAGTGCTCAAACCCTGATGCTCAACACAATCAACTGTTTTGTCATTACACACTTTGTAGCTACCTAAAAAAAAATCAAAATCAAAGTATTTTGTAGACTGTATAGCTCTATTAGTGAGCAAGGACCGCCCTGGATTTGCTTTTACCTGTCCACATAAGACTTGCTCCACATGTTCAGCTTATGCAGGTCAGCAATGCCTTCTGCTGGGCTTGGTTAACGCAACTGAGTTATTTGACTTATTTATCTAATAATATACTAGCTGCCCCTTGTGGCACAAAAGAAAAATATCAAATGTGTCATCCCAATCCCCTAGTGCATTTGTGATGCCTTAGGCTGTCTGAGACATCCGCATGGCAGATGTGACACAAGACCTGGAGGAGACCTGCGCTCTTCTGGTGTAGCAGCTGGTGGCCAGGCAGGATACCTGAGGGCATTTCAAGGGCTCTGAAGACTTACGTATGCTCAATTTGATTCAACCTTCTGTATCTGGGTAATTTCAATGTTAGATGGGATGAGAAGGACTAATCTCCGTTCTCTTGACATCATCTTTAAAACAAGCTCTCCATAACCCTCAAACTGCTTTGGATAGAGTGAATTGGCATTGCTGAATCTGTCCAAGCAGATGTACCTCAATATGGCTTGAATTTAAATATCAACTTCTACTAAATCATTAAAACCCCCCGATATCACTGAATGCACATAAAGCTAGAGAGTAAAATCTTCATACTGTTGAATATATTAAACACAATTATAAATCTCCCACTAACATGAGCAGAGTAAGTAAGTAAGTACAATTATCAGAATTTTTTTATATTGCTTAAACCCTGTATGTCCAGGCCTCCCAATCTCATTTTTAACCAACAACGCAACACAGATGTGTTGGCTCAAGCTTAATTTGGATGTAACAGATTCATCTGAGGAGTAGCTAAGGCAACCAACTAATTGCACATGCCAAGAGGCTGAATTAAATTTTACTTCCCAGAGATTCTCAAGTGATTTCAGAATCTTGAACTATAAGATAACTACGAAAATGTTTTGCAAATAATAGACTTCTTTCATCATAACCACTCAGTGCATTCGTAAGTTGGCATTGTTATTTTCAACAACAATGACATAAAAATTGAGGATTGATTCACTGCAATTTCTATCTAAAATGTTCCAAAGACTCTTTAAAGTCAGCAATGGAAAGTGACTAAACGTGATTTCTCAAAATTCAAATAAATGAAGAGACATTCAGCCAAGATTATTGAACCCTACTGTACAAAAGCTGTTTTACTCTTTTGAGAAGGCAATTTAAATCTGGCATGTATATTGTGTGAAATATTCTCCAGCTCATCTGTAAGATGTCTGCAGGAGTCACGTCCTGTCCAAAGCCTGGGAAGAGCAAATAGTGTGAGGAAATTATCCCTAAGAGGGTTCTAGCTGCCTTGGGGTCTTGCATTCTGTTTACCCCATTCTTTTTGCTTCAAGAAACGTGAAGAAATCATTTAGGTAGCAAAGCATCAGTCAGTTCAAGTATTAAAACTTCTTCCTACATCACCTTCATAATGACTTTGTTACACCACCTTTGCTACCATATGAAATTGGGCTTGGGAGAGCAGGAATGAGCATCTGGCTTAGCCAAAGCTGCCTTTCCCACCCTCCAGACCTGTACTGCAATGAGATGTGAGAGGACAGTAGGCTACCCGTGCTAACAGCTGGGACACCTGGGGGTGCCAAGCAAGGTGCTCAGCTCTCTACAGAGTGGGGGTGCTCTAGGCACCGACTCCTGGGGCACCTGGCGCTCTGTTCAGAGATATTCTTGACACAGCAGCCTTGCAAACTGCAAATGCTCCCAGCCATGCTCATGCCTCCCTCCCATCTGTTCCCATGCCTGCCAAACCTTGGATGCAACACAGCGCAAAGCACTTTTACTGCCTTTTGCTGCACCATTAACGCAGCGGGGTGCACCTAGAGGGTATGAGTCATCACACAGGGCATTTTGGCAGCAGCTCTTGAAGCCATAATCCTGCAGGCAATGTACTTCTAAACCAAATACAGGTGATGCTACCTCTGAGACCTGGAAAGTCTCCTTTTTCATTCACAGTGGTTGTGGCAAAGGTGTCTGTGCATGTCATTAAAGCCCTCCTTGGAAGGCTGCTTCAAGGGGACAATGTGGGGAGCTTTCCTCGACCGTGTAGACAGAGGGCAGTTAACGTTACCTAAAGTCAATTGCTAGAGTGCTTCAGGCTTTCCAGTTTTAAACTGGCAAGCCATGGCCATCCTGTTCCTCCTTCCCCTCATTCTCTTTCCGCCCTAGCTCTTCTTCCTCAAATCAGTTACTCGCATCTCTCTGACATGCCCATATTTCATCCTTACATATTGGCCTTATTAGAAACAAGGTCACCACAGATTGCCTAAGCTCTCTGCAGGTTTAAAGCAGTTTAGAAATGTGATCTTTTGAGAGCGCTCTTGCCTCTTATCTGGACACAGTCCCAGACTAATGCAGTGACACATTTATAGGACTGAGGTGATTTTTGCCCAAGTGCTTGAACTACACTGTGCAGATATGCCCATAGTCATATTGGGATACAGTGTCAATGCAAGTACTGGCCCAATGGAACTATAAATCAAGCATGATATATCCATATGCTTCAGATAGGTATTCCGGCTTGTTAAACTTGCAGTCCCACCTTAGAATAAGTTTATAGTAGTAAACAATGTAGTCTTAGCAAATAAATCACTAGTTGCTTACCCAGCTCTCCCACTCCACTTCTTCTCCCTTTCTAAATAAGAGGAAGGGTAGCAGTTGAATTTTTATCCTTTACCAAATGAAGAGCCACCTTGCAGCAAGTGGCATCTTCCTTAACAGTAACTCCATTAACCATGAGTAGGCTAAAGCCTTCCGTTTATCTAGCAGCATAACAAAGCATGGTTACACAAACTGTCGTACTGGTGACTTATCCAATTTATAAACAGGTACAACACTCACCACCTTTTCCTTGCTTCTGCTGTAGACAATTGCTACTACTGTTCTTCCAGTTTATATGTGGATTTAACTGTTTGGTAGCCCAGATAAGTGAAACAATCCGGGTTAAAAAAAAGAAAAGTTGGCACAATTACGGGTTTATTTGGCTCTTTTCAAGATAAGCACCACATAGTCCCTTCCCTATTCTTACACCCATCCACACAGGTCTATTATATCTGCCTGGCAAACCTCCTACACACTCAGGTTGTGTGATCTTCTCCATGAACTTCTCTACTCAGCTCTGCAGCATCCCCAGCTTGTCCCATGATCCTGCATAGATACAGTATATGATTCAGACTATTCTGCATCAGAAGTCCATGCAATGTAAGGCAATGGTAGCCAACAAGTCAAATTCCTCAGTGTTGGAGAAAGAAGTGCTGCATAGTCAGTTGACAGCTTTTCAGAAGAAGCACCCTAGAGAATTTAATTTTTCTCAGTCTTGAATTTTTTTCTGCTTAGTGAATCCAGGCTAAAACTCTGCTTAGGTGGTTAAATGTTTCATACCTAAAGACATCCAACGTGACCAAATTTATCAGTTCAATACTGATCTGTGTAAAGCTATACTGTTACAAATTAGAATGGGAAATTAAAATGCTGTCATTATACTGATGTAATTACAGTGCCTTAGTATGGCTGGAACAGACTGTGGTACAAGAGAGGGAATACATCTCTCTGTCCAGCCTGACCTCTGCCTCTCCTGAACCAGAGCTGCCTAGATCCTTGCCTATTCAGAAATGCATATTCAGAAGACATACATCTTTGTAATCCCCTACATGGGCATCCTCATTCTGCTGGAAGATTCCTTTCCCCTTCCTCTTCCCTTTCCATTTTTTCCTTTTCCTTTTCTTTTTTATTTTATTTTTTCTTTCTGTTTCCTTTCCTCTTCCCTTTTTTCTTTTTCTTTCTCTTTTTGTCACCTTCACACTGTATTCATGCTTGTGACTGTGTGAATAGACTGTGTTCAGTCTATTATGTGTACATACCACATCATTATATATAATGACAGCAGTATAATTATAATGCTACAACAGAAAATATTGGCTGTGTAGACAAGGCCATAATAGCAGCATGAGTGCTGTGAGTTAACCCACTCACTCTCCTCCACCACCATGTCTGGGCCTTTTCTTGAGAGAAGAAGTTGGGGCTGTGTGGCTGTGGAACAGTCATGTTCATCCTTTCCCAAAGACAAACCATTCGCATCTCCTGTTAGCTAAATTTGACATTTAACTTAATTCAGGAATTTATCAGCAAAACCAAAAATAATTTCAGCACTGTTCGAACAGTAATGAAACTACTTTGTTTATCTCCATTATGGGATATGAGCTGTGATCTGGTTTTATTCCAGTTAAACACTGTGTATTTTCTAAAACCTTATCTGAGCTGTGTTGGCCTCTAGAAGTTTGTGCAGGTATTACGCCGTATACATTCCTACAGCTCTAGCCCCACTCTTAATTTGGTCTACATATATATTACTGTCATTGAAGGGTTTAACCGTTCACCAGTAGCAGCAGTCCTAGTCCCTCTGACTTTCTTTGGGAGTTAACAGCTCTTGTTAACAGCTGGCAGACTATTGCTGCAGTACTCTATTATCTTATCTAACAGAGGATTTTATGGCTATATTTAGTTTAATTGAAGAATGTCCTAGAAAAGGACTAATGACAAGTTTCATTATCAATATACCAGTTCACATACGGACAAAATTTTCAAAAGAATAAGGGAGGGAAAAATGTTAATTGGAACCAGAAATTACTTCTGGCAGTGAAAATCCTTTAGCATCTTGTTGATATGTAGCTTGTATCTAGTCACTGGCTGATATGATCTGTGACTAGATCTTTTTCTCCCAGTCATTTGGAAACTAATGGTCACAAACATGCTCACTTCCATTGGATAAGCATTTATTTACTTCAGTAATCCCAGTGAAATGACATTAATTCCCCATGAAGGTAACTTGTTTACAGTATATTACAAAATCTGACTTCTAGATAAAAAGGCTTTACTTTGCCCTGTACCTGTGAGAAGTGTTCTCTTCAGAGGAAAAAAAAAATATCAGAAATAAAGCACATGTTTTTTACTGGTAGGAAGTAATTTTGCGTTTTCATTACCAGATTTCAAAATGGGTTGTTTCATGGTATCATAGGACAATTCAAGTTGGAAAGGACTTTAGGAGGTCTCTGGCCAGCCTCCTGCTCCGGATCAGCTCTGAGGTCTCGGAGCATGTCTTCACAGCATAAAGTGTCAGGCAGAGATGAATCTAAGCTGTGGGCTTGAAGCTGAATTAATGTGGTACCTTGCCGAGGTTCATTAGCCTGGCTGAAAAGGAGTATTACTTTAATGTGACTATTGCTGCTGACTGAGAGCTAGCTTAGGCACCTCAGCCCAATGCAGCCATGGTTTATCTTGTTTTCTAATGCCAGTGCCTGTGAAGAGGAGCTTCCAGGAGGTGCTGGTGGAGATGCTGCTCAGCCCACCTGACTCTGCAGTGTCTCCTCACAGTAACAAATACCATACTTAACACTATGGTTATAAATGAATTACTGGACCTATGAAGCAATGTGCGTTTGGCTGGGAAAGGCTGGTACTTATGATCTACATAGGTTTGGACACTTTTTATAGTTTCTATGGATGGACATCTGCAAGCATCTGAAGACTTTTTGGTACTCTGGAATTGTTGTTTTCATCTTTTTTATTTGTTTTCCCTGAGATGAGGCTAATTGTCCTGCACTGTGTAGGCTTTCTGAACAACACACACTGCTTGATTCTGTAATAGTCAGGTTTTAGTTCATGAACCCCATATATCTTAGGAAAGCTGTTTTAGCTGCGGCAGAGTTTGTGCTGCAGGACCAGTTACAACATCCTCCTGTTGTCAACTCATTTACGTACCTCATGAATACAGTTTCTGACCCAGCAGGTGTTGTGCTATTCTCGTTTCATATATGGAGGCAGTTTTTTCCCCTGCTGATCTTACTTAGCGGGGAATGGATGAAAGCACAATGAAAACTGTTTGGACACTGGGTGATTTAAGAGCCTGCTGGCTTGAGGCTCATGCTGTGAAAATGTCACATATCCTAATCCTTGAATCTCCGTCATCCACAGCAACGCAACACTGAAAAGTAAGCGCCACTGCTTGAAGCCTGGCTCAGGTGAGCGATGAACGGCCATTAGCAATATCATTGCTGGTGGAGCTGCGATGCTTCCCTGTCCTGGCAGCCTTACCCAGCTTAACGCTTCAGTCCTTCTTAATGTCATTTCACAGGTACCAACTACCTTTTCTTTCAGATTGTCTAAACAATTAGCATACCCAGTCCAGCACATGGAAGTCTGCTAACTTGCATTTGTACTCGGCTGTGTTTTGCTTTAAAGGTTGTTACTTCCACCTCTGAATTTAGGAAGAGCTTTTGTGCCCAAAAGCTTGTCTAGTTTTTGTACCTCTGTTCGCACTAGCGTTTTCATAGAGTGGAGTCCATTTAACACCACCCAAAACAAACTTTTCTTTGGCTCTGCGGTATTGCATATTGCTTTGCCACCACACTCTAAGAAAAAAAACAACCTAAACTGCCCTTCAAGTAGTGTTAGAGCTATTTTTACTACCAAAAATCTAGAAAACAGCTCTCTGTCATTATTTACTGAAGCAACTGTTCTGTCTTTACTGAAAAGGGCTATCTGAAGCCAAAAAATTATTTCCATTTTGAGTGTACCACTGCTGGGTCATGTTTTCACCTCCCTACTGAGGGCAGACATCACCACTAAGTCACACAGTAAATGTACCCACTAGCAAGTACACGTAAAGTGTTCACCAAAACCTAACCGTAAGCTTGAGCTTCTTCTCACACAGAAATACAAAGTCTTCTCTTTGAAAACTTTTGAAAAAGTACATTAGCCAAACATGGCAGTGTCCCCCTAGGCCTAGCCCCTGGTGCGCCATCTTGTGCAGCAGGCAGCCATTTGCCGAGGGGGAGCTGGTCACGTCCCCACTTCACCTTTAAAGGGGTGCCGGGCACCCGGGCCAATCAGAATTACCTACGGCGCAGAGCAGGGACACACATGGTGAATGGGGACACGCGTAACGTGTTCCTGGTGCGACTTGGACTGGAGCTGTGGTTGGGGTGTGACCCTGGGGCTCAAGAGTGTCTCTGCTGCCGCGGGGGCCTGAGCAAGGCCTGTACGTGTACTGGAAGGTCGAGTCGTGGTTGATGCGTTGCAGTGACCCCACCCGCAGGGGGCCCCGGGTTAAAGTACAGTTTTGATTGTAACAGCAGCACTGTTGTGTCACAGTTCTAGAGAGGATCCTTGATGAATCGGCCTGTTCCCATAGTGCTGGGGGATGGCAAGGCAACTGAAAAGCAGATTTTACTGTGCTTCACTGGTATGCAGTCAAAGTCCCTGTTTGTCTTCTCTAATATCACTGAAGATATTATTTCAGATAACTCCCAGGTGTAGCTTTAATAGAATTAGTGGATATGGTCATGAGAGCTTTGATTGTCAGGGTACTGTGTTCAGTTTTGGGCCCCTGACTACAAGAAAGACATTGAGGTGCTGGAGTGTGTCCAGAGAAGGGCAGCGAAGCTGGTGAGGGGTCTAAAACACAAGTCTTACAAGGAGCGGCTGAGGGAACTGGGGTTGTTTAGCCTGGAGAAAAGGAGGCTGAGGGGAGACCTTAGCGCTCTCTACAACTACCTGAAAGGAGGTTGTAGCAAGGTGCGGGTCGGTCTCTTCTCCCAAGTAGCAAGCGATAGGACAAGAGGAAATGCACTCAAGTTGCTCCAGGGGAGGTTTAGGATGGATATTAGGAAAAAGTTCCTCACTGGAAGGTTTATAAAGCACTGGAACAGGCTGCGCAGGGAAGTGGTTGAGTCGCCATCCCTGGAGGTATTTAAAAGACATGTAGATGTGGCACTTAGGGACATGGTTTAGTGGTAACTTGGCAGTGTTAGGTGAATGGTTGGACTCAACGATCTTAAAAGTCTCTTCCAACCAAAATGGTTCTATGATTCTATGACTCTCTGGTATTCCCAACTTTGCACTGGTTTTTAATGTACTTCAAAAGTTAATACTGCTTGGAAAAAAAACTAGAACTTGTGTGAAAATAGTAATATGTTTTGTGATTCTTATGTTTTTCACTACTTGTCAGTAAAATATGTTGCTTAGTATCAAAAAAACTTTCTAAGATTTAGCTAACACAAAGGTATGCTTTGTATATCCTCTACTTACTGAAGGCTTCCTGGACCCAAGAAGAAGGGAAAAGAGCTGGGGTTGAGTGGCATCTCTGTAGAAGATATTTGGATCAGCTGCCTTTAAAAATCTTGATGTGATAATAAGTCTGATAGTCAGAATGCTTATCCAGCTACATAAGTATGAATGTGAGCCCTACATTCAGGCATAAATAACTATCTGTCCCTGGAGTTTTCTTCTGTGTGTTGTCAGCTAGACAATTAAATTATCCATGTATTTGTTTTGTGATACTAAACCAAAGCAAGACAGGGGATGGTGAATATCAGAATGTGGACATTAATGGTCCAAATTCACTCATCCTGAAGGACAATGGACTTTAGCTGAAGATTCACCAAGAATTAAATTATTCCAACAGACACAGGAAATTTTGTCTCTCTTTGTGCGGACCAAGTCCTAGCTGTGCATCACAGGAATTGGATGTGAAGTTGTCATCTCCCAGAAAGTACCCATAGGATAAGACTTCTGGCAATTGAAGCCCAATTCCCTGTTTCACCACGCTTGTGCTCACAAAGCAGGGAGTGTTGTGTGGGGGGGTGGTAGGAAATGTGAAGGATGAGCTGTCAGGGAGTTTAGCATAAGTGAGCTCCCTTCATGTCCCTGAATTTTGCCTGTCCACACTGCAGCTTTATAGAAGCTGCAGCATTATGCCAACCTTTGGCAATTGGCAGTGACCCTCAAGGGAACAGGACTAAGCTGAGCATAATCAGAGCAAGTATAGCAGTTTATATTTTCTATTTCCAACCCACCCCATACCGTGGAAGATTGTACTGTTGTGTGCCTGGGTCTTCTGGGGAATTATACGGATCTTCTGGGGAATCTGTGCTGGTGCAGCCATTCTCTGCACCCTCTAATATGTGGGGAACATAGTCTGCCTGTAATTGTCCACATGAAATCCTGTCCTCAGGAGAGGATGTTAGTATGCACGTAAATGATAAGTCTTCTTAACAGACAGCAGGCTTTTCACGTAGCTATCAGCGACACAATCTACCCTGCATACATTTCAAATAACAAATGCAAACTATTAGATCAAACAATGCTAAGCAAAGGCAAAGGTGGATAATTTTAAAGTCATATGAATTGCTCTATAAATGTCTGTTATCCTCAGCGAGGCTTTTATGTCAATACAAAATGCCATACAGTGTAGCAGTGTTTGTTTGTTTCATTCTGCAAAGGCCAATTCTCAAGGCAAGACAAATGACAGATGAGCAGATCCGTGTAGCTAAATATTTGCCAAAAGGAAAATCAATCTTTTTTTCTTTTCTTCTCTTTTTTTTTTTCCTTGTCTGCAATAGTTCACTTCAGGGCTAAGCAGAAGCCTGAAGTAATGTCCCTTATTTCCTGTACCCCTGTTCAGACAGTGCGATACCTGCAGCGATAGGTCAGGCCCTTAACTGTTCTAGGAAGTTTTGGTGATTTATGTGGCCAATAACATGGTCGATAGTAATGACTCCCCAAACACTACTTTTGTACCACTATCAAAAGGTGAGTCATGGAAATCATCCTGTCCCCAACCTCCCCTCAGAGGGTGAGTTTCTTCCTTGGAAGGATCAATTCTTATCCCTTCGATGTCTCCATCTGCTCTCTCACGTAAAGCAGGATCCAACTGCAGATGCCTCCATGCCAAGCGGAAGGCTGGAAACTGCATTTAGCTGGCTGTGTTGCAAAGGGGAAGATGATTCAGGAAGGGTTTTTTTTTTCCCCTCCTTTTAGTGCTGCCCAGTTCCCTAACCCGTTTATAGAAAGCAAGACATGATTTTGTTGA
Source organism: Himantopus leucocephalus (assembly GCA_003993805.1). Classification (NCBI taxonomy): domain Eukaryota; kingdom Metazoa; phylum Chordata; class Aves; order Charadriiformes; family Recurvirostridae; genus Himantopus; species Himantopus leucocephalus. The sequence goes on along the minus strand of RSEF01000001.1, from coordinate 85,270,993 downwards.
GGCTGAGCTCTGCTGTGTATGCAGTGGAAGTCTGGAAGGCTCTGGGAAAGACACAGGTGACTGACTGCAAACATGCTCAGCAGTGTCGCCAGGGTCGGTGGAGTCCCAACCTGAGCAGCGGCCAAGACAAGATGACCCAGGAGACTAAGGCCTTCTCAAAAGCAAACTCAGTAGATTTGACAAGCTCAAAGGGAAATGTGTGAGCATTTGCACTTTTACTGTCTGTATAGCACCTGACAAAAAAAAAAGAGCTGAGCCCTCAGGATTAAAGCAACTGTTACAGTTACTAGAAAGTGGGAAAAAACAAGCAAACAAAAAACTCTGTTGCTTTGTCTAATTTCTGTGATTCATGGAAATGTATGCTTAGTTTCCCCTCTTATAAAAGGTATCCAGTCCTACCTCACAGGTTAACCTTGCAGACATTTTATTTATGACATCTAATGAATCTGTCATTCTAAATTTCTTTTGGAAAGAAGGACGAGTGCAGAGATGTGCTTGCCAAATGCAGATTAATTCAAGATATTAACAGTACATCCAACCCATTTATAATGAAATGGCTTAATATTAATCCCATCATTAGTAGTGTAATTCTCTAAAAAAGTATGAGAGAGAAGACAGTTAAGAAGAGCAAAGTTTCAGGGTTTGGAAGTGAATCTTATAAGCAGTAATAGCCTTTTAAAGCTGTTGGAATTTAATTAGAAAGATGCTGATAATGTAAAATCACCTACAAAACCTGTGTCTCCCTGTATGAGCTGAACATGGGTAGCAAATATAGTTGAGAGGAAATCACTTCTGTTGCCACCTCTTTGGAAATGTCTGGACTTTTTGGGTGCTCCTTTGCATACCAGTTTACCCATGTTTGAGTATTAATTAACCCTCAGCAAGATGCCTCCTCCTGAAATAGGTGCAAAGAGAAGAAACAGAGCATCTGCTCTGGTCCCTGTGTTTGGGAAGCCCTGAATGTTATGAAGACTCAAGTAGAATGAATATTCTACATGCAGGTCTGGGTATTGTCTCTTATTATCCCACCCAAATATGCAATATTTTGAAAGAAAAAGAATGGAAGCTTCACACAATATATACTGAAAAATGTTCACAAATGTTTTCCAAAATGTAGCTCATATGAGAGGAAACGTATCTGACATAGTAAAGGAAATTCAGTTCAGTATCAGATGCTTCTAATCTGAGTAAGTGAGTTAAGACCTTGCTAGCACAAAACCAAGCTGTGTTTTTGTTACTTTGTTGCATTCAGATTATGTAATGCCTTTTTTTAGAATGTCAATACCAGGGTAAGTGTTGTGAATTGGATTCTGGGTTTGCCACTTTGGAATTATTTTTATATTTCTCATGCCATGATTTGTAGAGAAGCCTCACTCCCTCCCAGACCTCTCTCACACACTTCCATTCTTCACCTCCATTCCTGTTCAAAAGGAAACATTTCTGAATTTGAGGCAGACTTCCCCTGCGTGTGTCTGGCAGGGTGTGAAGGGACTTTCATAACAGCAAACAAAAGGGCTGCATAAACTATCACTACGGTAGGCAGGGATCGCTTCCTCCCACTGCTAAAGCACACATAGTTCTAAGAGAAGAAGAAGTAGCAAAGCACGGCAGAAAAAGCAGCACCATGGAACAGATCAGGACGACGGTGTAAGCTGTGCCTGACTGAAAACACAGCAGTAGTGTGATAGATTTGCCTACCTGCAGATGTTGAAGTCCTGCTGAGTTTTGGGGTTTTTTACAGGCAATTTAATTGCTTTAACAGTGCTCTGTTCCATATTAAAATAATCTTTCTCAAGATCATTGGTAATTGCCCTTATCTGTTTTGGTTCAGTAATTATTTATTACTGCAGTAAGGGAGGAGGCTTGATTTTCTTCAACTTGGTGTGCCCCACTGAAAGGCCCTGTCCCTACCCCAGGAAGTCTGTAAAAGCAATCTTCTTTCTTTTGCACTACCGTCACTTCGCCCCAGCTCTGACAGGATAAGAAAAGTAGGATATTGCTTTATGACTTGCAATTATTAAATTACCACAGCTTTGCAAATTTCTGCTTGCAACTGTGTTCACGCTCTTTTTAATCCATCTGAACCGAGAAGTAAAATTACCTTAAAGAAACTAAGCACTCGTATTAGTTAGCATATGTAAAAGCTATGAATTATCACAGTACCCAGCTGATGAGCCATAACATGAATTCCAGTACTTTGGATTGTATGACCACAGGCTTACACTTGCCTTAGCAGTTTTTGTGCTGGTGTAACTATGGGAGCCCTCTGTGGCTAAAACAGTTCCATGTGCGTGGTCATACTAATGCAAACCTTGGTATGGATCCTCTCAGTGTTCGTCAATACTTCTTCCTTTACCCTATAGATAATAGTAATAATTGATAAAACATCTGTATGTCCAGGTAGCTCTGCTATAGGAAGGAATCTGCTTCGTGTATTACTTTGTAGTGAAAGTGTGTGCGAACATGCGAACATGCCATTTAAGTGGGAGCAGAAGTAATGCTTTTTACAGCAGCAGCTTGACTCTTAGAGCAGCATGAGCCCCTTGGTGGAAAGATCCTGCAGGTCTTTGCAAAGCAGAGGAACGCAGCTCTGCCCATGCCCCAGACGAGGAAGCTGGGGTGAGGATGAGCGCGGTGGGTGCTGAAGGTATCTAAAAGCTGGTGGCAATGCTGGGCAGCAAAGCAGGTCTCCCAAGCCCCACAGTTTCTCACTATAGAGCTTTATGAAACCTGGTTTGTTTGTTGTTTTGGGGTTTTTTTTACCCTTTTTGTGGGCTTGAGGTCTCTAAAAATGGAGACCGGTTAGTATCCAGTTTGAGGCTTAACCTCACGTGTATAGGATATAACGCATACGTGGTTAAGCTCACGTGTATCTGTAACACTGACATAGTAACTTGTGGAACTTTTTCAATCTACCAGCAGTCTTCCTGACAGCTGGGGCTTTATTTTCTGTTTTCCATGTCTTTGCTGTGGAGCAAGGTGCTTTGTGTGGCAATTAGTTTTTATGAGGTTTAATTGTCTTTAGACTGATGAATCCCACAGAACTCCATTTCACCTAAATGGTACCATATAAGCCATGTCTATGCATAACATGCACTGTGACTGAGGAGTGATCACTCACCAGTCCTGAACAGCAAAGCCAACTTGATCCCCAGTTTTATTCTCTCACCAACTTTGACAGTTGCCATCCCAGTAGTAAATCCTGTGCAGCTGATAGTGTCCAGAAACACTTTTGAGAGGTTTTAGAAAGGGTCCTAAATACTTTCCTCTGTGGGTAGCACCACCATCTCAGCTTCTGCAATAGATCCTCTGAAAACTCTGTTCACCTTCTTGCAAGGCTTTAGACTCTCTGTAAGTTACTTTATTAATAATGCATAATTTAATTTTTCTATTACTGACTTAAAGAAATAAAATTTTAAACGCTGCATTAATGTGTGATGTATGAGATGAAAGCTGCGCAGAGGAAATTCATTAAGACTCACCATTCGTTTTCTACTTGTTCCTGCTGCCTCCAATTTTGTATCCCTGGTCATGTGTAATACTGACCAAACTTTTTTTGACCAGATTTTGTCATTCCCAACAGCGGCACGTACCATTGTCAGCAGCAGCAGCAGCTGCACAGACGAGCAGAGGAAAGGGAAGCTCTGTCTGAACTTCCTCATCCTAAGCTCTCTGCTTGGGCATAGCGTAGCGTTGGGACCCATCTCAACCCTCATTCACAGGACATCTTGCTCTTTCTAGGACATCTCTTGCAGGGATGCTCAGCCTCAGCAAGCTGCCTGAGCACTTAATGCTTTTCACTTTGTCTTTGCTGTTAAATGAATCGCGATTCAATTCCAGCTACCACAGCTGCAGCACAGTACAGGCACAGCACTTTGAAATGGTTTGTGTACCGTAGTTTGAGAGCCCCTGACACAGAGCAAGATGAAGTCAGAGGTGAAAGCTACTTCAGAGACTGTATCGATTCCTGGCTTTATTTTGCAAGAATTTGGCCTGGTAGCTATTGAAAGCAATAGAAAAGATCCTCTTCTGCAGACAGTACAACAGGGCTTGCTGTGTGAGGAGTCTGCCAAATTGATAGCTGTGCAGACCAAACCCTCTCATTCATAGGAGTAACATCATACACTATACAGACAGTATGAGCTTTTCCTGGTCTTGCCAGTATGCTGCGGTTCTCACCAAAAGGGCATAATTTGCTGGGAGAGTAAGTATTTTGTGTGCATCCTAAATGCAGTCCTGAGTATTTTTGCTATCTGAGAGGCCTAGAAAAAAAGTTTTCTATTTCCCTTAGCATGATACTTTGTTTGATTTTAATTGCGCGTGCCTGAGTTTCCTATAATTCCATGTGATATTGTGTAATCCCTCAACATCATCCTTTTACTCCCTTCCACCAAATACATCTAAAAAAAAAGTGTTCCATCTCCTTATCCTATCGATTCTTGAGAAGGGGTCTTCAGTCTTCTGTCTTAGTAAGAGCTGCTACTTAATTACATGCCTCGTAATCTGATTAGCAGAGGTAAAGAGGACTCGTAAAGATGTTTGGAGTATTTTTATTAAAATCAACAGTCTAAGACTGCAAGCTGTGTTGCAATAAAAGCTGTACAAGGTGCAGTTGACTGCTATGGCGCACTTCCAGTGCTGTCGGTGCTGACGCACAAAGGGGTTCCTATGTTCCACCTGTCGGTCAGTTACGGAGATAATCTCAGTAAGAGATACGCATCTTGTCCTCCTCCAGAAATGTTTCTAGAAAAATTACTTCTCACAAGCACTGAACTTTCCTTTAAAGAAAGAGATAGTCAGCGTTGATACCCTGCAGTTGACTGGTTTTGTACTATGTTTGTAACAAATGTGTTGAAGTTACATCTGGTATAGCTTAGTGACGACAGCAATAGGCTTCAGTTATTTGATCCCAAAACAAACCACCTTATAGCAATTCACAGAACGGCTGAGGTGGAAAGGCACCCCTGGAGATCACCTGGTCAAGCCCCCCTGCTCAAGTAGGGACAGCTAGAGCAGGTTTCTGAGTACCATATCCTGATGGGGTTTTAATACCTTCAAGGATGGAGACTCAACAACCTTTCTGGGAAACCTGTGGCAGTGCTCAGTCACCCTCACAGTAAAAATGCTTTTTTGGTTTAAACAGGATTTCTTCTGTTTCAGTTTATGCCCATTGTCTCTTGATTTCCACATCATAAACCCATGCTGGCTACTCCTAACCATCTTCTTGTCCTGTCCTTGTCTTGAAATTGACTTCCAGGAGGATTTGCTCCATCACCTTCCCAGAGATTGAGGTGAGGCTGGCTGTCTTGTTGTTCCCTGGATCTTCCTTCAGTTCCACAGTGTCATTAAAATGCCTCTCACAGTGCCAGTGGTGACAGCTAGCGTGGAGCTTGGTTATAAATTGAGGGACCAAAGAATGTTGCAGCACCTTTCTTTCCTCCCTGAGGACCACTTGGTGCCATGTGCACCCTAAGGTACAAGTCTGGGGGAACAAGGCCTCTGTTCAGCTCTCCCCCTGTATCCCCAAAGCAGTTGCATGCTGCCTTTTCCTAACAGACACCTTTCAACCTGAGCTGAAGGAGAGCCCCAGTTTACCGTACAGGGCTCGTGGTCAGTACGGCTTAGCTGATTTGATCATACAAAATGCAATGCTGTGCTCTAGGTAGTTCCACAAATAACAGTACAGTATAAAGCAATGATTGTGCTTTGCAGGAAGGAAGATAGAGGATTCTGCACTACTAGAAGGTCTCTGTAAACAGGACAAGGTTGTTTAAAATTACAATGCTTGCTAATACAGCATTCTCTGTTATTTGTAAACATAGTTGGATCTCAAGTGCAAAGCAGTGTTCATTGGGCTATGAGGGACTGTGGGGTAGCTCACAGATATGTTGCTGTCCTACTGAATTCAGGCAAGTTCCCATCCTAGATTTAATTTAGAAGTTGAGAAAATCCATAAATTCAAAGCAAGACACAGCTAAACCTACAAAATTTTGCATGACTTCCAATGAAACCATGCAATTCCAGGGAGCTTACCCTCATGTCTTTCCCAAGCTGTAATGTGGCTTCAGGCTCATAAAATTCAGCCCACTTTTGCTGAAAATTTTATGAACTTCATTCAACCTAGGAACTAACTCAATTTTCAGACAGATAACATGATACCTAGATAGACAGTGTGTGGGTGGGAAGATGGATATGTGGCAATGACATAGGTTTTCGTATCTGTTTGAATTAATATTTTAGAAAACAAGAACGTTAATAATAGCTGAAAAACTTCAGAATCAGTTTTGTTCAACATAGCTTGGGTCACATATCTGCATCCCAAAGCTTATGGGAGTTTATGTCTTTGATGCCACTGCCTGGAAACCACGAGTTAATATTCAGAGTGCATCCACAGAGGGACCCGTTTCCTGGCACTCTGCCGCACCCACCCATTCTTCCCCAATAGCTGAAACTTCCACAAAAAGAGATCACATATTTTTGGTCAATTTATTTCTGAAAGATGATAAAATCTGTCAAAGATGGTGAAAAAAACCCAAAGATATTTACCAAGCAAATAAAAAGTACAGAAGTAAGGAAGTGAAGGCTGTGGGAAACCTGTCAGCCTGGTACTGGTAGTGGAAAGCTCCAGGCAGGCAGGGTGTTTCCAGCTTATTACCTTACCTCTCATAGCTGTTCTGTTTAATTGTTCTTTCCTCATGTTTAATAATCAGATCAACCATAGTTCAGGGTTATATATTTTCTCCTCTGTCTCTCTCTCTCTCTCTCCTGCTTATTGATGACGATAAGGAGAGCAGTGGTGCTGCTGTGCTTGCCAAACCCCAAAGTAAAAGGACTTCTGGTCCCCTGGTTGGTTCAAGTCATAGGGTCCGTGCCCTGAACAGCTGGGTACTGTCGCTTTGTGCTGTTGCAGGGCAGCGGCAGTGGACTGAGAGCCACGTAACCCCGAGATAGCTGGCAAGTATTTGGCATGCCTGTAGTGGTCACTGTGACTGACAGTTGACATACCTGGGCAGAACTCAGCCTGTGAAAAGGGCTGTGGTTATGTATATTCAACTACTGAATAAACGTACATTCGCTACGTAAATGCACACTCTTCATAGGGCATTTTCATTCAGTGGTTAATTTCTTTGGTTGGTAGATCATAAGTCACTGGCATGTTAAAAATCAGTTAATGTAGATCATGTGAAATCCTTCATGCAATGAAATAATTTTCAGAACGATATTCATTGTCATTAGGGCAGTTTTTCCACCATGAAATCATTTTTCAAATGACTTGACTGAATAGACAAAAGTAGCAGTTGCAGTAGTAAGGCATCATTCGGGTTGCAAGAGCTGATTGGAAAGATTAAAGACAAGAGCTCTGTAACGTTTTAAATGATTGAATTTTGAATTGCAGAAAAGTCAGTAGCTATTTTTGACCGTTACAAAACAAGCTGGTTGGTTTTTTGAGGTGTATTATCAAATTCTTTCCACAGTTCCTATGTAAAGTATATTAAAACCATGGCATCCTGATTGAAAGCGAACTGTAGCTTCTCTTAATTACTGAAGGAAGGAAAGTTGTCCTTCAGAGATTTTTTTAAACTGCAAAAAATGTAAATTTAATTCCAAGTTTTCCTTCACTGCAATATCATGCAAAATTTTGGCTTTCAGCGTTCTTAAGGAACTGTATTGCAAGAGCAGAGGAAATGCTTTTTTCTTCCTTATAAAAGATCTGCCACCATTTTAGGGCCTTTTTTAACAAGTTGTTTTGTCGTGGTAGGGGAAAAGGTAGCAATTAATAAATAATTCAGTTATATGTGTTTACATAAAAGCTTAAGAGAAATTAATCAGATGTACCCAAACACTTCCAGCATTGCTTCCACCTCTGTGTTCCAGGGCAAAATAAATGTGTGGGTCAAGCTATTATGGGCGCTTGGTAAGAATGATGCAAATGTGCCGGCTGCCGTCAGACCCGCTGGAGGGGACCATTGCTCTTCAGCACTTCCAGAGCAGGGCTCTCCTGTGACCTGCCTTTTGCCACCACCTAAGGAAGTAAAAGGTACTTTGTGCTTCTTTATTCCTTCTCTGGGGGGCAGCTGACCTCCCTTTCACGGAAGAGCAGGGCCTGAGCTCCCTGTAGAGCTGAGGAGACCAGAAAGAGTAAGCTGGGCACAGGTTGGGACACGGGTTGTTTTCCCTGAGAAGCGAGAGAGGGGAAGCCGGAGGACTGTAATTATGGCCCAGCTCTGGTGCAACCCGGTACCATCTTGAAGACAAGAACTCATCATTTTCTTCATTCATTCTCAGTATCTTGGCATCCCTTGACTCAGACTAAGGCACAACTTAAGCGTTGTTGAGCAAAAATAGTGTGTAGTGTGCAAAACAAAATGGTTTTGTGGATGGGCCGATAGTTCAGGTTAAACGAGGGCTTTTTGCACTTGAAAGTCATTTCAGATTCAAGTGTGAATGTAAAATGAAACGGCCATTTTTGAACCAAAGCCCTATGCAGATGCTCTTGTTCTGTAACAGGTGTGCACATTTTGATATTGATTAATCCTTTTCAAAAGTATATTGTGTTTGCTTGGAAAGAACAAGGGCGTCCAGAAGAGGAGCTAGTTAAGAAACAGCTACTGCACAAGGGCTTCTTTCACAGCGGTTCTTTGGATGAATTCCTGCGGCAGATAGGCACATGCAGCTTTACTGGGCTCTCTTCTCAAAGGCTATTTGCTCTGTCTTTTCCCATTCTGAACGCAGAGGTGGTGCACACCCGACACACAAAAGAGTTAATTGCCAGAGTCAGCCCAGGGAAGTTGCTAAGCAACATTGCTGGGCATGAGCTCAGCCACCAGCCACTTCTGCTGCCACACGCTGCCCGTGGTCCAGCACCCGTCCCTGCACAGTGCAGCTAGGAAGTGCTCTGAAAACTTAGCTCACTTCCTCAGACCCTGTAGTCTAATTAAGCTCATTTAACAAAAACTGTTCTGTAATTTAGGTCCAGTAGCTTAAAAATTATTCTGAGTATAAAGTTTGCCTGTACACTAAAACCAATTTATTCAGTTAATATCCATTCATTTTAGGTGTTTCAATCTGTCATTCCTACTTGAGCTGAGCTGATTGGCTTTTATGATTTTAAAGTATTATTGTAATAAGTGAACATAAGTATTGACATCATGTAAGTCCGAAACAGGATAAACATCCATCCGGTCACTGCAGTAAGTATGCTTTACAGAACTGACCCTGACATTTTCCAATAAATTACCACATGTTTTTCAGCCTAGCATCCTAATCAAAAACAAGGCTATCGGGGAACTTGCAACCTTTAAGTAAATCAACAAGTAGTGAAATCATTGCAAATGCAGGACTTTGTATTCTGTCACCCCAGCCTGATTACAGATCGAGAATTCTGGACTACATCATCTGCTCTTCTTAATGGAGGCATAACACTAGTCCATGTGCACTGTGGATTTTGCCCTCTGTGTGGAAGGTTAAAGTCCTGAACACCCTTGAGACAGTAGCAAAACTCCTAATCAGTAGTACCTCTATTGTTTATCTGTTCTCAGAACAAATCATGCTGGGACTGCCAAAGGTAATAAAACCTGCATTTTAATGGATTAGTGTCCTGCAGTGATTTTGAGGTCTGGCTGAAGACAATGACACTTAGTGGGTTTGCTTTCTGTGTGGATTCTTTGGTGTCAAGCAAAGTAAAACTCACAACCACAGCTTCTCCCCCTGGCCAAGTTGCTCGTACTGTCTTGCTCTTTTTACCTGACTGGGCTTACAAAACTTGTAGGAACTTAGTTATTGGTCAAGTTTGGCTGAACTTGGACTGCTTAGAAGCTACTGGTGGAATGATAAGATAAACAAGCACACAAGAACTGCGAGTAAAGAAATTTATTTTCCTTTGGGAACCAGCCTAAAATCTTGGTAACCACAAAGAATCCAGTCTCGTATAGGTTCCCTGTCTATCAAATGTACATAGATTTCAGCCTGAGGAAGGTACCTTGAATGAATCATAGTATCATAGAAACACAGAATGGTTAGAGTTGGAAGGGACCTTAAAGATCAACCAGTTCCAAGCCCCCCCACCATGGGCAGGGACACTTCCCACTAGACCAGGTTGCTCAAAGCCCCATCTAGCCTGGCCTTGAACACTTCCAGGGGATGGGCCCTCAACAACTTCTCTGGGCAACCTGTGCCAGTGTCTTGCCACACTCCTAGTGAAAAATTTCTTCCTGATAGCTAATCTAAATCTACCTTCTTCCAGTTCGAAGCCATCCCTCCTCATCCTATCACTACAAGCCCTTGTAAAAAGTCCCTCTCCAGCTTTCTTGTAGACCCCCTTCAAATACTGGAAGTCTGCTATAAGGTGTCCCCAGAGCTTTCTCTTCACCAGGCTGAACAACCCCACCTCTCTCAGAATAGGTTTGCATCCAAATTCTAACCCCTCATTAAAGTGGTTTACTACTCATTTTTTTGTGTATTTTGCATAAATATTGATAATCCTCATTTTTTAAGTCCACTTAAAACTTAACACCTTGTTAGCAAGTTTAGCAATATCACTGTTTTAACATATTTCTTTTTTTAACTTCTCTGAATTTTTGGATTCTCAAAAACTTCCATGGGCAGTGCAGGCATCTGCAGAGTGAATTTATGTTTACTCGCAATAGAAATGCTTTTCCTCATGGCCTTTTGTAGGTTTTTAGGAATAGTTTATGGCACTATAGCAGTTTGCAGGCCACAGGTAGAAATGGCTACTCTAAACTTACCCTTTTTTTTCATTTGATTATATTGTGTTTATATTAAGCCACATCTTGAAACTATTCTCAGCTAAAGACTGAACAATGTTCTATAACATTTAGGTAGAATTTTATTGCGTCTTTTGATTTTCCAGCAAATCTGTACTCCCTTGATCTAAATCAGGTTAAGTACGTGTGGTGCTGCAGGAAGTGGAACCACATTTCTGGAAATCAGAGTGAAAGTAAGAAGGGTAACAGCAAAATATTTCCAGGATCAGTCACATTTTAATGATTATTACAGCAGAGTATAATACTGACTGGCATCTTGTGCCGTGACAAGTACACAAGACCGCTATAGAAGTAATTCTGGTCTTGTTTAGGTTAGTGGGAGTTTTACCATTGACTTCAGTGGAATCAGGATTTATGCTTGGTTTTTTTCAATTATTGTTTTTTCTTATTTCCACCACTAGACACCATAGAAGACTGACAGAAATCCAACATACTCTGCTCTTGTTAGTATTGCTGTTCTTTCTCTCTTTTTCTCTGAGTGTTTTTTAAAGTTTAGTATAACGCTTCTCAGCTAGCTTTTATTTAATTTCTTATCTTTATAGACAGACTCCATGCATCCTGTTACTGTTCACATAGTAATTACAGACTTCTTTTCTTATGAGCATGCAGTAAATATATTGTTCTTTTTGTGTTTGGATGTGGAGTCAGGAGTAGCCCTGGGGTCATCCGAGATCCATGCAGGAAGAGCAACAGCACTGTGCCTTGGCTGGCAGCTAAAAACCGTTCTGCATCAGCCTCTTCAGCGCAGAAGTGGTTAGCTTGGGGGACTGGTAACGACGTAAGGAGCCTTTTCCAGAAACGTGCTAGAAGGGGGCTCATGAGAATATCTTGTTAAAATTTCACTTTTATAAGTGGAAATTTCTTTGCCTCAGAGATCAGTCCCTCTCCACGTATCATTTAATCATGACTATGAAAGATGACTTATCTCTGAGGCTAATAAAAATATTTTGCCTTCTGACATACATTATATTGTATTAAAAAAAAAAAAAAGAAAGAAAAAGGAGGTGATATGACTCATAAAAATTCCCAGTGAAAGGAATCCAATTGAGTATTTTCCAAGAACATTAACATTCCTGATTCCCCAGGTAAAGTCCTTGTCTAACATCTAACGTCACAAATTGGTCTGTGAAGAACACCATCAAACAAAGAGTATTTTCACCCATAAAAAGAATGTAGATTGGTGGTGTTTTCTTCATTGGTTGTGTCAGGGAGATGACAAAAAAATTGTATTTTTGAAGCTAATAAATGGGGTAATTACTAGCACCACAGTCCCGCTTTCACCAAATAATGGTGAAAAATAAATGAATCCCCTTCGTACCAATTAACCACTGATAGCATGCTGAACATTAAACTAAGCAAAGAGAACACACAGGGTGAAATCCTGGTCCCACTGGAACCACTGGAAATGGTTTTACCCCTTCAGAAGGGTAAAACATTGATCTTTAGTTTGGGTCTCTGCTCAGGGATTATGCATCTTAGAGGCTATCAGGCACAGCACTGAGAAATGCATACTCAAAGTTAGGTTCCCAAGTGCCCGTTTAGACCCTGAAATAAATGGCTTAATTTTCAAAGGCGTTGAGTACTTATCAGCTGGTGCTGATGAGACCATTCCAATGAACAGTCACTGTAGCTCATTCTCATATACACAGATCAGTGAATATTTATCCCGAGTAAACTTTTGTTCGCTTTTTTCTTTTTACATCTGTCAGAGACATTGCAAAAAAACTTTGAGTAGAAAAGCAGCGAAACCACAGCTGATCAAAAAGGATATTGTAGAACTCATCTTTTCTCTTTGCTATTTTTTTCACGTTATGTCCAGGTATGAAATAAAACGGGGATTTGCAACTTGACTGCAGAATTACAAGCAGATGAGAATCAGCGATCTGTTCCCTGCTGCATGGCCTAGATCCTCCACTGGGAATGCAACAAAAAAACCTGACCCTGGAGCATGACTTGAACACACTGGTGAGAAAAGGTATTCAGTATTTTATCAAAATCCCTCATTTTTTTCTTCTGTGCACTGTAGGAAAGCATTCTGATGATTGAAACTGGTGGGTTTTAAGTGTCCTTCACAGGCTAAGATGACTATTGCTGCTGGAATACTGAATATGAGCTTTCCATAAGTATGAACAACAAGTCATTGTGGCAATGGGAAGATGTTGAACATATATGTAAAATACAAGTAAATAAAGACAAAAAAAGGATCGATGAAGGATACTTAATCCCTTTAAAAGTAGGGTCAGTTTTATAATGCAATGATCATAGGTCAAAACCCAAAATTTTCAAGACAGTGTCTTACTTGATCCTTGGTAGTTTTGCACAAATAGACAACCTCTGGTCTGGTCCATAAAATTTAACTTAGATTAATTTGAATCTCCTGTTCTCTGACAAGTGGCTATCATCTGCTTCTCTGTGTGTTTGTTTAGTAAGATCTAACCTGCTATTTAAAGTGTTGCAAAGTGGCTTAACTGGAGTCTTGTTTTAAGTCTATTTAAACTGAACCATTGCAGTCTTGTGTAGAGGCACTTAAAACAATGTATAGCTGCCATATAAAATTCCATCCTTTGAATCAAGCTAAATCAACATAAGCCAGTTGTAAATCAATTTAACTGTGTCCACATGTGGATTTGTTTCATGTTTAATGAAACTGATTTAAGGAAACAATCCCAGTGAAACCACTGCCACTTTCTTTTGCAGGCAAAGCCTATATTATGTTGATTTATTTGGAACTAGAACTCTTCTGGCATACATATTGAATAGCCAGCATAGCTCTGCAGCTGCACTGTTGAACATCAACCTGAATTCTTGGTCTTGTTATGGATTTGGCTAATAAATTTTCTTGCATGAAGCCATGTTTCTCCCTCAGTGAGATTTAACCCATGCATTTGTCTTCCCAGATGGGTTGGGATTTTGGGATTTTTTTTTTTTTAGAGTAATCTGATTAATTTGATCCAGACAGGATTTCACCGTATGTTTTTGTCCTGCCAGAAGTAGCATAGGCTCCTCATATCAGCAGTTATGTTCTTAACTAATAGTCTAGCTTTTCAGTTTGATTTATGAACACACAAACAAGGAAAATTTTAAATTCCATCAGAACAAATGGCCATGTATTGTCTAGCCAGGATGTTCTGGTAGGGTTTCCATCATATCTAGGAAAGTGATGCTTCTGAGAATTTATGGTTTTAAATGACAGTGGTCTTCAGATTGGTCCTGATTAAACAACAACATTAGTTCTCAGATTCTAGATCCAACCCTTCGTACTTCCGGAAACTGTGTAAAGATTAATTCATCCTTGTGTATATATTTATCCTTTACTGAACTGAGTTTTGTTTTCCTATCCAGAATTCATATGTTTCTTATATATGTGATTCATTTTGGTGAGTACCTTCAAAAGGTAGCAAGAAAGGAAAACTTCAGACTTGCATATCCCCAATTGCTAATGTCTTGTCTGAAAATCACAAATTTACATCTATGACAGACATATATAAAAAAAAAACCAATGGGTACCTGTGATTTTGTCTAGACTTCCCCCCCCCCCCCNCCCCCCCCCCCCCCAAATATGCCACTTATTCTTAATAAAAGCTATTACCGCTCCCAGCAGACTTTACCTGGCTGGTAGCCATAGACAATTACAGCTACAGTAACACTGCTGCTAGTGTTGTGCTCATTGGTGTCATGCATCCTGCACACCAGTCAGAAATTCAGTAGGAGCATGGGGATGCTAAGCTGAAGAAAAATTAGTTGTGGTGTGGCTTTTCATACCCATTTGCTCTGGAGTAATTTATACATCTAATAGCAGTTATTTTTGTACATACTCATTATTTCCTAACTGTACTGTGGGGCAATACTAGATTTCTTATTTCACAGTGTCAGATCCTAATGAATCTTTCTGGTAGTATGCAATGTATTATCTGTCTATGGTGGTTTCTTCTTCATTTTCCCAACTTGTAGTTTTCTGCAAGCACTCTAAACAGAACTTCAATAAAAACACAGGTCTGGAAAGGAGAAAACAGAGGCAGAGTACAAGCCAGACCCTCAGCTCATGCTAGAGATATACCAAGTGCAAATCTGTCTGCCAGCCCGTGCCCTCTCAGGGCTGTCATTCCCAGCATAGTGTGAACATACCATTCTCAGTATAACACTAACACAAGCATGCAAAAGCTTCGAGATTTTTAAGGGGGAAAATTTGCAAAACAGTCTTGGATTTGCTATGAATACTTTCTTAAAACCTGCTTTGGTACAGCTAATTTCCGTAAAATATCCAAATGAAAATACTGAAGGAATGTGACCGAGAGAATAATTATCATAGAATCGTGGAATCATCGAATGGTTAGAGTTGGAAGGGATCTTGAAGATCATCTAGTTCCACGCCCCCTGCCATGGGCAGAGACACCTTCCACTAGACAAGGTTGCTCAAAGCTCCATCCAGCCTGGCCTCCAACACTTACAAGGATGGGGCACCACAACTTCTCTGGGCAACCTGTTCCAGTGTCAAAGACAGAGTTACTGACTCAGCACGTTTCATTACCAAATATGGAAGTTTTCAATCCAATTCCTTGTTTGTTGCCATCAATATTGATATTCAGACCACTATAGTCTCTGGAGACAAACCCTCCTTATTCTGAGCTGTTTCTACCTGTCTCTGATCTGGACTCAACTTTCCCCATCCCTTGTTCCTTGTCTTTTGTATGCATTTAGGCCTACTAGCTCACTCTCTCAAATCCTCTCCTCTTCCCATCTTTCTAGTCCTAGATCTTCCTACCTCCCCCTGAAAGGATGCAGTTGCCTCTCCTTATCCCAAACCTACTGCCCAGCTCCTGCTGCCACCTCTTCCTTCAGTCTCGTGCCAAATAAAGTCTCTAAAAATGGTTTAATTCTCAAACTTCTGGTCTGTGAGGCAATGGTAAGTGGTCTAGGAAATAATTTCCTTTTTAGATAAAGTATGTTTTCAATTCAGATAGTGTCCCATAAGGAATTCAGATGGTTGAGAGGCTTTACTGAGCAGAGGACTTAGGAACTCCTGCTCTAAAATACATTTCCATGGTTAATTTGACAATCAACTTTTTCTTGCCACATATGTGATTTTTAAATATGTAGAAAGATTTTTTCAATCTCAGATTTATAATCTGTTGGGTTGGCAAAATCTTCTACGAATTCCTTAACTGTGCACTTTGGCATGACTGCATCTTTCATCCAATCCATCAATTCTATTTCGGTTCCCCTAACCCATCTATTTTTATATGAGGACTTTGTGTGTTACATTCTGCACTGTGCTGGCCATCACACTCTCAATCTTCCCTTCATTCAGTCATGCAGTTTCCAGAGCATTGTCTTCCCAAAAACGTCTCTCTCCCATGACCCTGTTTGCAAGCTAACAGCTTCTCTTCTCAGTTCTTACTTACTCCAGTGCTATTGTCTTTAGTCTCTACTTGGCACTTATCCCACTGCTTCCAGGCACATACGTCTTCTCCTTGCCTTTTTCTTTTGCTTTTCAAATTATTCTTTCTCTTGTTACTGTCAAATACAGCTCCCTCTTTGTATAGGTTCTCCTGCAGAATCAGAGCTGTGCCTGCCTCTCTGTTCCAGCACCAGCCTTTGCCATGCTGCTTGTTTATGCTGCTACTCGCTGTTCACCATCACATTCAGCAGAAGTAAAGTATCTCCCGGCGACAGCAGTGTAAAAGCATACACTAATTTTTTAAAATGACACAAAAGGTTTATCATATTCTCTTTAGGGAACTTGTATTCTAGCCTGTTTGGAGAGGCCTTTTTAATTATTTTTTTCTACAAAGTCAGAAAAACAAATGAAAAGTACCAATTTTTTTTTTTTTTGCATGTTCCCAAATGCTGCATGCTTCTCAGGATCGCAGCTAGAACTGTGCAATTAGGCAATTTTAAAGCTTGTCAAAGCTGCAGACAATACAAGGCCAGACAATACAGCATAGACATAACACATTAGAGTGAGTGTTACAGTTATAAAATAAGAGGAGATGTGCATAATAGGGAAAGGAGTGAATCAAGGGCGGGGGGGAGATGGAAGGCTGAAATTCCTTCGGCAGTCTCAGCGGTTCTTAAACAATTGCATCTAGCTGCATGCTCCAAGTGTTTTTGAATTTATCTCATTGCTCTCTAGGGCAGAAAGCTGCTCTTCCTGTGCTGTTCCTTCAGAGCAGCCAGACACCCTCTTTTCTATTCTGGGCGCAGGCTTATTTCTCTGTTTTCTGTAAATTCATACGCTCAATGCAGGCATGATCTCTGCAGCCATTAAAACCTGAAGTCATTGTGGCCTGATGTAATACATTTCAGCAAATAAACATCGTGAAAGTGATTTTTCAGCAGAAGTTTATCTACTGAAGACCACTTTAATTCTTGGGTCTCTCTCTGTTCCTTCAGCTGCCTGACTGATGGACAGTCCCAGGCAACAACTTACCAGTGCCCTATTTTCTTTATTACGGCACTCTCAGGCATTAGAGAAAAAGGCCTTTGCCAGCTCAAACTCCATCATGTGTCTGATAAAGTTGATATTTATATTTTTGTATGAAGCTGTCTGCAAGCCATAAAAAAGTCTCTTATTGCAATATACACTCTGCCACTGGGACCCTTTCAAGGTGTGACCTGCTTTCATAAAGAGCTTCAGGCTGGTGCAGTTGTTCATTAGCAAAGTGTTGTAGGGTATTCTGGGACCTGTGACAGTCCAGGAGTATCTGATCTAGTTTCTTAATTTTAATTATCGCTACAGTAGTAAAGGCAGCAATTCAGAACACTGTTTAGCATTGGAAAAGGGACTACACGTTTGCTGCTTTGCCTATAATAATATGGATTTCTTCTAACGACAGGCAGGGCGCTAACCATAGTCGCACAGGAGACCTTTGCAAATGCTATTAATCTCTATTTAATAAGTTAGGAGGGTATATGCAGAGAGGCAGCAGAAAATATAGAGATATTTATGTAGAACATTCATTTTTGTACCTAAAAATCTTTCTGAAGCATCTCAGGGACAGATGACATTCCCTGTTCACCTCACTGGGGGAACTCAGGGTTTAAATAAGGCTTCTCTAGCTAGTTAAAATTTCTTGGCAGTTTATTACCTTGGTCCTTAATTGCATTCATTTCCCTATGGAGATTCCTTTGAGAGAGATTCTCCATTACATGGCTGCTGGGAGATTTCCAACAGTTTGCATTTTTCCCAATTAATTTCAGACTCAAATATTGACTCATTTTGGGAAAGAAGTGATAATAGGACTGAATTTCTGGTTTGGAGAGTTGGATATATGTACCATGGGATATTAATCAGTATATACTATTAATTTATGCCCCATTGGATGACTCTGTAATGCCTGCTGTCTAGCTGAACTCTCAAAAGTTTTTGCTTCAGAAGCAAATCGAAAGGAATAATGTGATGATGGCTTAATGCCTCTGAAGATAATGAAAGTGTCAGAGACTCTTTAGCTCATGATGTGAGAAGCTGGTGAGAATACAAGATCTGAATGCTGGAATTAAACACAGGCTGAAACCCAAATGTTTGTAGATGGTGGAAGACAAACCTCCTTTTCTCCATGTAAACCTAAAATATCACATTATGATCACCAGATTGCATGCAATGGTGCAAATAAGTTGTCAATGGCTGTCAAAGTTTTTAACAAATCCAACTTGATTTGGATGCAAAATGGAGCCCCAAAGCATTTTGAGGCTCATTGCTAGGACTTCATCTTGTCTGTATCCGTTTTTAACCAGTCTTCTGACAGCACTGTTGAAAAGAGATATCAATTTGAATTTAAAACATAGCATGGCACCCCTGCTTTAGTCAGGGAGCATAACAATATTAGGGCTTTCCTCAATGTCACTCTCCAAAAATAACTCTTAAACTGTCCAAGTACCTTTTAAGAAAAAAAATTTAAGGAATGGTGTGTAGATCCCTGTGACAGTGTCGTCCAGTCCTTCCCTACTTTCAAATTCTTAACACACTGCCCTCTCATGTGATGATGAAAGCTTCTGTGCTGCGCTACCGTAGCTCCTGGCAATTTTTGAATAAGTAGCCCCACCAGTGTGCTCATGCCCAGCAGGTCCCTGTGTTCTGAGAATTGAAAAGGTTCTTTCATTTCATCAGAAATCTTTGGACAATGTTAATAATTCACCATTTTTTATTATAGAGGGCTACTATTCTACCCAAAAGGGCTGTTTAATCAGACCTTTCAACCTTAATCAGCTGAGAAATGCCTGCTTTTTCAACTAATTCCCAGAAATAATGCCAGGGCATAAAGGAGGAATTCAGCCTGACATGAATGTACTTTTTGGAAATCATATAGCTGTTAGCCAGAGCTTGCTACTTATCTGGAAATAGTCTGCAATGTCAGATCACAGTCATTTGTATTTTTTTGTCAAGGTCTCTTAAAATTTCTCCATAATGCTAATTTAACTTTTCAGTGGGGCATATCTGGTAGTCTATATTTTACAGGTTGAAGGGGTGGGTTGCTTCTTTAGTATAAAACAACAAGCAAGTTTATTTTCCTCCATAAAAATTTTGAAATGTGTATCTAACAGAAGTGTATAATCCCCAGAGTGTCTATTCCTTGGATGTGTTTCCATTCAGAGCATTACAGATGCTTGATCAGAGAAAACAGTTGTAGCAATAAGGAGGCAGCTAGAAAATTAACAAGCCCTTGCAAAGCAGAAAGAAATCTGCACAAGTACAGAACCCAGGTAACGGCAAAAGTATAAATAATCTCTATCTATTGGATACATGAATTTCCAAGTGTTACTTACTTGTACATCTTTGAAATGTAATTCCAGCACCATTGCAATTTTGGCTGGTTTACGAATTTGGGGCCAGATGTGCCCATAAAGGGAAAATATAAAAAACTATAAAAAAAAAAAAGGGAAAAAAAGCTGGAAAGGTTTTTATGTAATATACATAAAGATCAGCAATGATCCATTAGTTCCATTTTCACCTTGATGTCAGAGCCCTGAGGGCACCACCAAGCTCTGCAACCTCTTTTCCCACCCTGGGGTTTTGGCTGATGTGACACAGGCGGGTGACATTGGGTCAGGCTGCTGGAAAAGAGCTGTGAGAAGCCTTGCTGGGGGCTTCCCCCTCTAACTTGGGAGCCAAATTTAGCTCAAGTCTCAGCTTTGGTCCTTGTTTGAGCTATACTGCAGGAAAGCCCTGCCTGGCCACGCACCTCACTGATCCTGACTTTGCATCACTGGACTTCCTGACTTGGTGCCACAGAGCTGCCGCGTCATTGTGGATGTGTCTGGAAATCATGGGGCTCTTGGCTGACCCTGGTTAACATTAGCAGACACTCTCAGCTCCCCTTGCACTGGTACCATGGTTCTGACCCCTTGTTGGTGAGGACACTGCCCCAGCTTGTCTTGCAGTTGCCCTCAGCTCCCTGCTGCTCCTTGACATTTGGTAATATCTCTTCATTCATCTGCTAAATATCGCATTGCAATGGAAAAGCAGCACTTAGCATCTCAAACAAGCGAACTAAAGCGTATTTGAGATGGAGGGAGGAGTGGGACATGGTGAGAAGATAGGACATCCTGGTCAGGAGTTTTTCCGACATTTAGCACCTTCTCCAGTCATTTGGTCTTTCTCTCATGGCAGGATAGCAAACACTTTGTAAGGAACTGGAAAATAGAGACTTAGAAAAATCAGTGGGTTTTAACTGGTGTAAAAATATTCCTTCCTGTTATTGCTTCTTTATAATATGTTTGCCAAACACAGTATATAAGTACTTGTAACAGAGACTTGGGCTTGAACTAAGGTATTTTATACTGTGGGAGCTGTATCTTGTCACAATGAGACTTTATGTGCAAAGATTATTTCCTTTCCCATATCAAAGGCAGATAGAAATGACTGAAGAAAAATAAGCCTATTGCCACAAATCATAAACTTCTGTATTAAGGCTCCTGTTAGTACATTTCATGTGCCACATTGTTATACTCAAGGTCTGAGCATTTCTGAGGAGCTCTGACTAGGAAATAAGGACAAGGAATCTCAGATCCCAGGTGAAAGGGGGTAGGAAAACAGGAGAAGGGACTGGGCCTGTGGAAGAGAGGGGACTGGTAGGAGCAAAGGGGGAGCATTTGAGGGGAAAAAAAAATATCAAAGGTCATGAAAGAAAGACAGAGAAAAGCTCTAGATGAATAGAAATCACAGTACTCCGTAGCTCAGCAACCTGTATTACCTTTATTTCCTTTCAGCCCCCCCATCAGTGCGTCGTCCACATTATTCACACATCACATGGTGCCATGTTGCAAAAGCTTTTTTTTCTGTGCTTCCAACATGTGGAGTCACAAGCCTCTATGGGCTCCGAGAAACCAGACAGGATGGCATAGAGTGAGTTTCTCCAGGCACTCATTTTCAAAAACAAAGTTAGTGCTTCCCTGCAGGGAAACCATGTCTTTGGTGTACTTCGGTGGTGAGATAACATTGTACTATCTGCAAACAAATTATCTGTATTGATCTGTCCAGTTAGGTGTGCCTGCCAACATGTCATTAACTCCCTGCTGCAGCTAGAGGAACCGAAGACACCTCATGTAACCAATAACACGATTTAAATGCATCCTTTGTAGCAATATTTCATTCCCCTAACAATTCAATACTCCTTTTACTCTCTTCCTGGACGATTTCACATTCAACCATGTAGTAAACTTGCTATACCTATTCTAGGGGATAATAAAGCATGCATTTGGAGCAGAAAAGATTACTAGATGTGTTAGTCACAGCCACAAGTTAAGTTTTAATGTACAAATAGAGTAGGCAATTGCAACAACTGGAAGGAACTTGGTGTGCAACAAACAAAAAAAATTAGTAGAAATATTAAAACTTTTTTTCTGGTTTCTGCAAGGGATGCACTTTGTAACCAACTTTGAATTAAAGCTGGGCTGAAAAGTTCATGGGGAGACATGATTTCCCTTGCTTAACATATTTCCTTGAAAAGTCTGATCTCTCTTCTTGCTTGTCTTTTGCCCAAACCTTTAAAAATAATTGTCCTAATACTGTCTTAATACACTGTGTTCCCTAACATAGTTTCTTTTTTTATCACAGGCTAACTGCATTCTTTTTTTTTAAGGGGAATTTGAAAATTTTCCAATCAGTTCCTGAGTTTTAGCATTCAATGTTGGTTTAGAAGACAGTAACCTATCAAAAATAATTTTATTTTTATCCAACAGTGTCAAAACCTCTTCAAGGAAGGGGAGAGGTGCAGGAGTAGTTTCAGAGGCTGCTTTTCTCTGTCCTCTCAGGAACTCCTACAATTGCAGAATGACCACTTTTGAAGTTCTCCCATATGTCTGATTTAACATATCTCTGCATGTTGGGGTTTTTTTTTCATCTACCTACAAAGCTCTTGCACTTGATCCATCGTCAATATTCTCCCTTTGATGTCATTCTTCCATAGTAATGGTGTTTACAAGGCCTTTTGTGTTTTACGTGCTTCTTCTAGCTGGACAATTGTGTCCTCTTGAGCCTGGAAAGAGAGAAAAATGAGGCACTGTTCCTCAAGTCTTTCAGTCGCTTGAGAGCTTGCAGCAAATAGTTACCTACTCACCCTTCACAGGTTTCAAAGAAGGGAAAGACCGTCAAGGATTCTGAGTGCGGAGTGCAAAAGGATATAGTACAGAAAACACCACAAAATCAGAACAAACAAAGGGAAGTCTTAAAGCAAGATGCAGTTCAGCAGTGAAATTCCTTGCCCCAGGAAATTGTGGGTGATGACAGTTTACACAGCTTAAAGAGGACATTTGACAGGTTAATATAAGAGAAATACAATTGAAGGTTGTTAACTACAAAGGATGCCCCTGAGCCACAGACTGTTAGAAATTGGAAGAATATTGCAGGAAAATGTGACACCATTTTTGTTCCAATAGAATAATAGAATGGTTTAGGTTGGAAGGGACCTTGAAGATCATCTAGTTCCAACTCCCCTGCCATGGGCAGGGACACCTCCCACTAGACCAGGTTGCTCAAAGCCCCATCCAGACTGGCCTTAAACACCCCCATGGATGGAGCTTCCACAACTTCCCTGGGCAACCTGTTCCAGTGCCTCACCACCCCTCAAAGTGAAAAATTTCTTCCTAATATCTAATCTAAACCTACCTCCTTCCAGTTTGAAGCCATCCCCCCTCGTCCTATCACTACATGCCCTTGTAAAAAGTCCTTCCCCCAATACTTGTGCTCCCCCATAGACAGGTATTTCTGGGTATTGTTGGAGACTGGGTACTGCTAGAAATGGTCCTTTGGTATGACCTGGGACAGGTGGTCTTGGTTCCTGAGCGAGTAACCATCCTAACCAGACTGGGAGGGTGGGGTGTTTAGTTTTGGCTTGGGTTCTTTTCTGGGACAGAAGGTCAAAGGCTAAAATGGGACATAAAGAATGAGGAATAGAAGTTCTTCTGTAAGATGTTGGAGTTTTTTTCTTATCAAAACTTCAAATACCAAATGTGCTTGGTTTCTTTTAACGCAGCATGTTTTCCAATTTCATCTTACCTTTTTTCCCTTTCTAATCTGAACTTATCTAACTATCTAGAGAGTCCTGGATTCTTTTAAACTAACTTCAAGTACCTAGCTAAGAATCTATATGTGGATCAAGGTCACTGCAGGGTCCCTTTGCAGTCAATGAAGAATGCTAGGCACCTCCAGTGGGTGATTCATACCATAGGTGGGCTGCATCTCCCTCAGGAAGCATGAATTAACTATGTAGGAAGCCTGACATGACCTTGTTTCTAATTTTAAGCACATCAGCTAAGCGTCTAACTTCTCAAGGCCTCAAGTTAGGTAGGAATAGAACTTACTATCCTTGTACCTTATATACTTTTAGAGATTTATTATGCGTATATGTCGTGAAAAGTCATCAGCTCTTTCAAACTCGGATTTAATTCTGTGGATTACCACAGAAACCATGTCACAGCTGTCGTGACAGGAATATAAAATCAAAATTTACAACAAACAAAAATAAAAGACAGATGCTTGGTGTCTTCCATTTCCAGATAGTTTTCATATATAAAGAACATTACCAGGATAAAACAGAACAAGTTTAATAGGCAGAATAGAACATACATAATACCACTTAAAATCAACATTTTTACACTATACAGCCAACAACACAGGTCCTGCTAGAATATGTGATTAATCATTCTTTATTTTCTAAGTACAGGAAGAAGGACCCATAAGGATTTTATTTGCTATACTATTGTTATATCTGTTTCTATTGGAATTCTTTTCTGATTTAGTAATAGAGCTAATTTTGTACACAATAAAATGTTGTCATGATAACTTAATTTTGCATTTTCCTAGGAAAGAAAAAGCAGATGCATAAATGAGGTTTCCTGTAAGCAGTCTAATGGAACGTGATCCTTAAAAATGAGCACATAACAATTCTTACTTGTAATACACACAGAGTGACAATGCAGTTACTGTAGCTTTCCTTTTAGAAACATGGAAGAATTTACAATATTACTTCTACCACAAGCAGCAGAACTCTAGAAACCATTATTATGAATTTCACTTTTCTTCTCAAGAATTTCATTAGATGAGCAAGAGCGGTTTTGAGTTCTTAGTTTTGGCAATATCCACACAAAGAGTATGAGAGTTAAATGCTGTTTCTCAAGATTTTACCAACTCAGTTTTCATTTTATGAAGGGATGATTCATATATACTTTGTGCAGTGTTTTCATGGGCGGTTTATCCAAAAGGGATTTTTCTCAGTAATGCTTTTATGTTTCTTTTGTCTGGAATGTTCCAAGTATTCTCATTTTGCAGATAAGACGACTCCTGTTCAAGTATCCTCAGATTTATACGTTGAGGCTCATCTCTGTTTCTTCATTGATATTGGCCATTTCTCTTGAGATTGTCACAAAGGACCAACAGGCACAGGTCTTCATATAAATACTAGTGGTCATACTGTAACAATGATCTGGGAAGATCATGTTAGGGTCCACTCCAGTCACTCCAAAATAAACTTTTTTAATATGTACTAGTGACTTTTCATCCCAGAAGCAACCTGTCATGAAATGGGGCACAGCCTCTGTTTAACAGTGGACCCCAACACAAGATCAGTAGATCTCAGCCTTGACTGTTTATTGTATAAGTTGATATATATCCATGCAGTAATATAAAGAGATACCAGAACACAATAGCCATCTCTGTGCTACAAGGAATGTAGTTTCCTTAGCCTCATACTTCACTTGGGCAGTTTATGTGTTCGTTTGGAGACTGCTGAGGCACGTCTACACAGTGTTCTGTGTTACAGCTCCAATCTGTCAATAGAAAAATCCTCTCCTAGAAAGCCATAAAAATAGGAGCAGTTCTGATTGCCCCAGAACTGTCTGTGGACCTTCCTTCCCAGCAGCCAGTTCTCAGTCACGTACTGAGCATAGAGCTGGGACAGAAAGAGTGAACAGTCTTTTTATCCATTAAATCACAAAGGGAGCTTAGGGAGCAAGAAATGTGTGGCCAGCTGTGAGTATGGCCAGGATGATGATATCCTGAACAATAATCGGAAGTGGCTGGAACCATGGTGTTCTGTCTCATGCTGAAGACAGCAGTTCTGTCATTTTCCAGCTTTTCCACTCTT
This sequence comes from Himantopus leucocephalus, assembly GCA_003993805.1. NCBI lineage: Eukaryota > Metazoa > Chordata > Aves > Charadriiformes > Recurvirostridae > Himantopus > Himantopus leucocephalus. Next base: position 85,245,630 of record RSEF01000001.1, on the reverse strand, counting down.
TCTCAGCAAGCTGGTATTCTCCTAAGATCTTCTATTCCAGCGCCGACTCGGCTTTACCCAGTTTTAGTTGGAAGGCCTGACGGCAGCTCAGCCGTGGCCCTGGAGGGATGCCAGTTCCTTTTAGCATGCCTTGGAATTGTGTGTGAACACCAAGAGAAACACATGTTCTTGTACAGCTCCCAGAAGGAAGACTCACCAGCAAAGACTAATCATAAATCACAAAAACAGAGCTGCAAAAGACCTCAGGATGTCATTTAGTTTATCACTTTGCCCAAGGAAGAATCAACTGTATCTACCTCATTCAAAACAACCTGTTGGGAAACACTTCCAGTGATAGTTTCAAGCATAAGCCTGCCTTCCTATAATCCAGAAAGCTTCTTTGAAATCTCTTACTATTGCAAATACAGGTTGAAACCCAGTGATTATTGCAGTACGGTGAATTGAGCCCCAATGAGCTACTGGCTCTTTAGGCATTTTCCTTAAAACACTTTTTCTATAATGGCAGACAATGTGCATTCAAGTCAGTGAGATGAAAAGGGCAAGTTTTTTGTTAAACTTTTAGGTTTAAGAATGATCGAAATCAGGGGTTTCAATGGAAGCTGAAGAGGACATTGAAAACTCTTTGAGACCCTGGCTATTCTGAAGCTCCTATCTCACCCACTTTCTTTAGAAACCTAAGTGCTCAGTTGCAATCACATAAAGAAACTTCCCATGGGAAAGTAACAAGTCTTTGCTAGAGTAATGGAAAGCAAAGTGGTTTTCCTGTCCATTTGTCTAAGATGCTACGGCCCTTTTAATACTTAACAAGTAAGAAGCTTTTCACAAAACTTTTAAAAAAATGGGAAACAAAGCTGATCTGTAGTGTCAAACATTAATTAAATGGTCCAGTCTCCTGCTTCATTCTGCAAAAAGGTTCTTGCTGTAATGAAATGTGTCTCTTGCTGCAGATCTTGTTTTTCTAGTGAAGTACAGTTGTTGCATAAGTAAGTTATTGCATAAAGTGTGAGATGCTACTGAACAGAACAGTATCTGCTTTCTTGAAACAGCTTTTCCACGCGCTCTCTCTGTGTGACCCTATATGGGATATGGCTCAGCTCGTTATCATTAACTAATGATAATAAACAAACAGAATAAAAGTTAGTTTGCTTAAGAAAGAGCTAAATATGTTCTAATTTAAATTTATTTATACATAATCTGTGCTGCCAGCAACAATATCAGATGGGGGGAGGGGGGGCAGTCCTTGGATTCAGAATCCAAAGATCATTATCTTACCAGATTTTTTTCTCTTAATTAAAATGAAAGGTAAGAATTTAGATAAATCTCCTTTCCTTCAGTTTTTCCTCATGATCTTCTCTTATTTTTCCTTTTCTCATAAATAGCTGGAATACTTATTTTACAAATATTACAAATAAATATTTTTAAAGACAACTATATCCATTGCATTTTCATTCCAGTTAGAAGAAATACAGCTTTCCTTCTTCTCGTATTTCTGTGTAATTTCTCTTTTTAAAAATAAATTTTTCTCCCTTTGTGCCTTTCTTCCTGGAAATTTTATTGCAAATCAATACTTGAAATCTCCCAAAGAGCATACCATTCCAAATAGGAAAAAAGAAGAACTTGTTACGGCATATGTCTTCCAAAGAGAATCCTTTTTATGGGAATATAAACCCAGAACCTTTCATCAGCATATTAAAACTCAGATCCTCATATGCCTCTCAGCCTGTCATTATTTATAAAAATAATGAAGCCTTAACTATGTCATGGCTATACACTCCTGATTTCATTTGCAATCATAAGCACTTCAGGTACTGGAGCTACCAGCAGTGCTTAAACTATGAGGTTTTTGAGAAAAGTGCTGTTTTATTTGGTCTGTGATTGTACAATGCCTAGGACAGCCTGATTTGGATCTGTTGCTCAGACTCAAAAGACAATACACCAATGCACATAGCAAACTACAATGAGAAAACCACTCAGTTCACTTGAGACTGAAAACTCTCACCCGATTCTGCACTAGCGTCTAAGCAGTTAGCGTCATGCTTATGGAGACAGAGGGGATCCTTGGCCTAGCAGCTTCACCACATTTGGAGCTCGGCAAAAGATGACCTAATAAGCGTGGTTTGTCTTTTCTTCCCAGGAAGGATTGTCTTCCAGTAAGGCACCACAGAGGGGGAGATGTTGGTTCAGTTTCTGATCTCAGCTTCTACAGATTTCTTGCAAAACTTGAGAGAAATCATTCACTCTGCCTTTGTCCCAGCACTAAACTTCTAAAAAGCAGATTTTGGCATTTTCTCTTCCTACAGTTTTTTAAGCACTCGTATTATGAGTGATTCTAAACGGGGAGATTAGCTTTGTTTGCCCAGAGTCTAGCCCAATGGGAGTCCAATGTCAGTGGGGATGTTAGGCTGTACTGCAGCAGAAATTATGGAAACATTCGTGATTATTCATCAGTCAATCAGTTACAAAATTCAAGGTTAGGTATACATTCGGTGCTTTACAAACAGATGAAAGTGAGACATATTTTTAACCAAAGAATGATCTTAGAAAATTATGACATACAGTATCTAGAGTGAAGTGACTCAGACTCATAAATTTTACTAATTATTTATTTACCAAAAATGCATTTGTTCAACAGTGACAATTGGCTGATTTGGCTGATAGTTTAAAAATGGAAAAAATATTGGAAATATAAATATGCTGCAATTCATTGTTTTCAAACAAGAGTTTTTGGTTTTTGCCTTCAAAATTATTTCAAAGTTGCCAACATTTACTTTTAAAAAAGGATTAAAGAACGAAAGATAGCACTTCTGTTCTGGTCAGCCAAAATATTTAGTAATTCTGAATTATTTCTTTTACAATCTGTGTCACTGAAAAAAAAAAAAAGAAAAATGTTTAGTTTAGCCCAGTAAAAATGTAAGGTAGCAGACACTCAGCTGGTCTGGCTTAAAACAGGCAATTAGCAGTGAAGTTGGCGTATGCTGTTGGTTGGACTATCTAGCTGGCTGTATGTTCTTGGATTTTTTATAAGCCAAACTATTAAGAAACTGCCTGTACAGATTTCCAGAGCTTTATTGCCATGAATATAAGAGCAAACGTCGAGAACAGAGTCAACTTTCTCAAATGAACAACAGTGTCTCAAAATGTATAAAGAGCTGTGCTATTGTCCACATTTACAGTTCAATGGGTTTTTTCAACATTTTTTAATATCAAGGATGAATTGGATTGTCATTTAATATAGCATCATACTCCTTATAAAGGATAACATGGTAATAACATGATATTGCAGTTTATTTTCGTAGTCCTGTATGATTTAGTATTTCTCTTTGTGAGTCGCTAATTATTTGACAAAGCCTAAGTGTATCAAGTAATACTGCCATTCAATCAGAATTGAAAGGCTCGGCTCACTTTGACCAAATAACAAGATCCTTCTATTGCCAAACATAGCCCCATACATTTTGATGGGCTCATACTGATCGCAAGGGCAGAAGACATTACTGACTGCTAGTCAGCAGAAATTACAGAAATGTTATGTAGGAGAAGACAGCATGGCCAGAGAGAGGATTCTCCCAATACATCTTTTTGGTGTCTTATTTCCTGGGCAAGCACAACGGCTTCCTTGGGTATGTCTTAAAGTAATGTCCTCCTCTGTGCTCTGAGAATGATGCACTGAAGATATTCTCTCAGTATAAATCATCCAGTTTCTGCCAGAGCTGAGGTACTGTGCACATGCATATTACATATATGAAAGTAAATTAAGTCAATCCTATTATTTTCTCTCTATAAGTGAAAGGTAAGTTCAATTCATTCAGACTGGAGCATCACCAACCTAGTCTAACTTCTTCTTTCTTCTCTCTAACTGGTCTTATATAGAAGAATGAAGATGGAAAGTTGTTTTAAATACTGCATGCTCACCTTGTGGTCTCAACAAAAACCACATCTCACCCTTCTTTTTTCATTTACTGCCACTGAGGTTTATGTTTGCCTGCCAATGCACAAATCATTTGTTCTTCCAGACTGTAATAAGCTGACGTTTTGGCGAAGCAAATTTTTTCTTATGAAGGAAGGACTTGGACACCTTAGCAGCTTTTTGTCATACATAGTCAAGGTGAGCTACAAAGTTGAATTTATCATGAAGAATGTGTATATTCTTCACAGGAGGAAAGGCCCAACACCAGCCATGGCTGTTTCTTGAATTCACATCTCAGTTTTCATTGTGATGCAAATTTAAGCTACCGCAGGAGTAAAAAGAATGAAATCAGCAACTAGATTTGCCTGTAGATGAAGTACATGGTGTAAGTTCCTCCTAGAGATAAACCACCAGACTCACTAAACTATGAGTACGACTTATCAAAAATAATGATTTTGTGTATCCTGTAGGTTTCCCTGCTGATTCCACATTAGTAATTGTATCTTTCCAAACCTAAATAGTATTTCAATTGATGCTGCTCTGAAACAGCTTTATATATGTATCTGCTATTAAAAAAAGAAAGAAATTAACCTTAAAAATATATTTCTTAATAAACAATAGAAGCTTCTTTCTGTCTGGTATTGTTGAAAATGTAGTCATGAGACTTACCTTGAAGGGAAAATAAGGACATCATTTAGGGAAGACAGAGAGGGTAAAAATCCCATTAATGACACAATATAATACAGCAACCTCAAAATTAAAACATCTATCATCATTTAGACTGCAAATAACACTGAAAAATATTGATTTCAGTTTATGAATGCAGTAAGACAGTAGGGGAATGGGGCATCCTACTGCTAAAATAACACTTGTCAGGAAACTGAAGACATTTGGAGTTTTGTTTGGCTTCATGAGCCATGCACTGTCATGCCATATTCCCTAAATGCGGACAGAGTTAATTATCCATGTGGTACGTGCTATATGCATTGACTTTTTTGACAGTAGCATATTCTGTTCACCTGAATCTCTAGCTCTTATTTTGTGCATCACTGTGAACAATTTCAAAGAACATTTAACGTAACTTACTATTTAGTTTTCTGCTGTTTTACACTGTGGTGCAATGCTATTTAATACATAGGGCAGCCTATCATACAACGTAAAATTTTGTGCTATTTGAAAGGCAGTACACATGAGCTGAGTTAACAGCAACACGAACGTCGCTGTAGAACACAAGCCTGGTGCTCGTCCTGTCTGTAGCCAGTGTGGGATAGCTGTGAACAGGTGGAAACCTCCTTTCCATCACTGCAAATGACCGATGAAAAGCATTGATGACCTGATATCTCGGGACCAGCATTTCTTATCTTCTTCCATTTCAGCTGAGGCCAATGAGAAACACTGGAGCCCAGAATTTCTGAAAATCAAACTCCTCAAGCCCTATATCCTGCAACTGTTAAACCGGTATTCTCATGGAATTCAGTGGAAGGAGCACAGTCCTTTGGATTTGAAATTATGAAGTTCTTTCTCAAGGCACTGGCTAAGAGCAATGGATCTATGCTGTGTTATATCACTTGGATGCATCGATCTAGGCACATAAAGACCAAAAATCTGGATCTTAAGCTATTGTTTACAGCTTGTCAAGCATAAAGTACCTGAATTGACAACATTCTACCAAAAAAGGTGGAACCTCTTTGTCAAAGGAGCATAGGGGAAATATAGAGATGGAGAGAAATCAAGGGGCCATCTTCTAATCTTACATATGCTGATGTATGTCATGAGTAACTTTGCTGAAACCAGAGAGACAAACTGATAGTAAGAAAGGGTGAAGGAGGGTCACAGAGAGGAGAAGGCTAGCTAGCTAGTTTGGCATCATTGCACACCCTCAGTTTAATGGTATAATTCTGTATGAAATTGGCCTGTGACTTATATGGCTTCACATGGTTTTGCTGCTGGGTCATGTCACAGGAAATGCTACCATAATTACCAGCCCTACGAAAGAGAGAAAGGTCCCAAGTTTATGCCAGCTTTATGCATCTGCAACTGACTTCCACCAAAGATAAGCCAGACCCTATGAACAGACACAAATCACTAGTCTTTTGCTGTATTACGTTAACAACTGTTTCTGCTGTGAAAGTCTAATAAGTATATACAGGCTTCCAAAAGAAATAATATCTACTGAGCAGCAAATATAACTTGTTTTGAAATGCTGGTCAGAAAGCTGAGCAGAAAGCTAAAGCTGTTAGTTCTTATTTCTGTAACATGGTGTTTCATTATGATCAGGGGACCCTTTGGGGTTTTTTGCACTGGCACAGCCACACAGACTTCTGCAACTTCAGCTCAAGGGACTGAAAATCCAATATGGCCTTTGTTCCTTTTCAGAAAAGGTTAACGGTGTCCCCACTAATGGGAAAACACTTCACATTCTGCCTGGAAGAAGGCTTAGTAGAAGTGTTTGTCCCATGGGGGACTTACCTATTTTGCCTTTATCAACGGCCTGTGTGAGTTTGTTCTCCTGTGTGTTAGGGAGGCAGTTTTTTGATTCCTCTTGTACTGTTTCCCTGAGCAGCTATCATACTGGAGAAAATATATTGGATTCCGGGGTTCAGGGATTTGGATGGCACCATCATGGTGTTTGCAGACACATGTGGACATATATATATTTGTCATTCAGACACTCTTTCTTGTTCCTTTTGGAGTATAAGGGACCACAGCAAGCTACTCATTTTGAGTTAGGTAAGCTGGGAGAGGGGGAAGCGGCTGGAAAAATAGAAGATGCAATTTCATTATAGGATCTTCTTCTTGAATTCATTTAATCATTTAAATTGCATGGGTGTCAGACAAGGTGGTACTGAGTGTTTAGTCAAGGAGAGTTTTCTCTGCGCATTGATGTTCTTGCACAATACTCAGATGTTTCTTTCAAAACCTGTGACTGAATAGTTTTCTGAGAAGGTACATTAAATGTACTCCTCCTCCATTCTTCCTCACTTAGAGACACAGAGCTAGTTGAAAGCCGCTTGCTAGAAGACAGACAGAATAAACCCTCATAGTCACTGAAAACATTAGGAAGATATAGATGCATATGTACATGCAATTCCAGAGGAAGTGACTATCTTTAATAAATATTTCTTACAGTATTTGCAATTCAAATGTGATATTGGTGTGTGAGTGCTAGAGAGAGATCTAAAATGAAAATGATTGGAAAGTAACTATTTTTATTGCAAACAGAAAGAAACGTATAAGGTAATCAAACAGCATACACAATGAAAAGTAAATTAGATTTCTGAAACTCTTCCTGGTTTTAGTGACTCTGGTGTGGCATTTGAAACACAAGCAAGCAAACTTGTTTATTTTATAAATAGCAGGCCAAATCCTTACATCCACCCCATTCCCCTCATGCCACTTTAACACCGTAGGTGATGATAAGTTGATTTAATAGCTGCTTTCTCAGACAGCCTGCAAAGGGATGTCATCTGCCTTCAGCTACGTCCAGAGTAGAGGGTGAGCTAGAGGAAGGAGGAGGGTTGGTCACGGACAGAATATGATTTACTGGTTTGAGCTGGGCAAAGGGCAAAATCAGGCACAGCCAGCTGCATGTGAAAGACCATCACCTCTGGGCTGCTCTGAAATGTCAAGGGGGAGCTGAAATATGGTGTAGGCGAAGAGAACAGAGATCGAGTCCACCTGGCGTGTTAAGACATAATTCTTTTCCTTTACAAAATATAAGATACCCTCACATTTTAATCATAATACCTGATTAAATGTGAGATAGGTTAGACATATTGCCAGAAAGCAGGACTTTATACCTCAGTAGATATATATATATGCAAATTGATCACCCCAGACAGATTGCCTGGGAGCCACTTTAACTAATGGCTAGCATTTCTAACTGTTCTTCAGCATTTCTGTTTTCTAAGTATTTTTGACTTTGTAACATCAAGGAATTTGGCAGTGACTCACATAACCTGAGTTCCCCCCCGCCCGCTTCTCCCATCATTTCCCTGGGTGATCCTGAACAAGTTACTTCATTAATTTTAATTGGATGCTGTCATGAGAAAAGGCTTGTAGGGCTGGACTGCAAGTCTGCAGTCATTCAATCCTTGTTCAGGCAAATTCCTAGTAATTCTAGTGTGAATTTTCTCTGTGTCAAAACTGCAAGATTTGCCGCAACTGCATGTGCCGCAACAGTTGGATATTGTTTCTGGTCACATGAAGGTTTATTAGAATCTGCTATTAATACTTACCTTTGTATTTGCCACTTGAACAAATTCAGAAAGGGCCTTCCTCAGTCTTTACTGGCTGATTCCAATCACAGCAGGCATTGTCAAGTGATTCTGTATTTCTGTTAGCAGCTCTGCCTAGTCCATTCAAACTCTGGGCAAGTCCTGGCAATGAAGGAAAAAGCACGAAATAATGTGTAATTTTTTTCCTACCATTGTGCGGCAAAAATGAACAAGTAGATACAGTTTCCCAGAAAATCTTATGTTCTTGTTCCCATCTCTAACTGTGCTGTGAGCAGCCCAAGAGAAGAAGGCCAGGCTGGCTTCACTTGAAGGAGAAATCCAGCCAAATGTGATTCTTCAGCAGAGGAGACCAGAGACAGTTTAAATAATTCTTAGAAGATTCTTAAGAATATCGCAAATAAATGGAATATGGAAACACTAGATTAGAATGTGAGTGTGCCTGATTTACATAGCTTTGTAGAGCAAATATTGCTATTATAATTAAAGCATTGACAGCTACTGATTAAACAATATCCTTTTAAATGCATACAGGGGTACTATAAAAATATAAGAAGAATCAGAAAAAGCTAACGGAACTGTGTAAAGTAAAGACAAAAATTAAAACAAATATTATTATTATGTTCCGCCTGGATTCTCTGCAATTCCTCTCACATCCATTTCTGGTCTTCAGGAGGCTGGGACAAGCTCTTGACATGTGGGAGGGAGGAGGATGATGTATTGTTGAACGTTTACCTTCAAAACTGAGAAATAGCTCTGAAAATATTTGTGACTTCTTTTTATTTACTCATTTGTACATTTCTCCATGCAAGTGTTTTTGCCTCAAGAGAGTGTCCAGAATTCCAACAGGCATTACCAGTTGCTGGTCCATGACCATCCCTGGCTGCCTTGAAAGGGCTTTAGTATGAGAGTCAACACAATAGGATTCAGAAACCCTGACACGTAAATGCCACCATGCATTTGGGTAAGAAGCAACCACAGTCACTGTCGCTATAATTGGCATTAAAGATCTCCAGCCCTCTGATTCAGCACACACTTTATACAGGAGCCCTTAGGTCCTTATAGTGAACTGGTTTCTGTTTCATGCCTTGCAGTTCCTTGTGTGTTCTCTGTTGAGTTGCTTCTCTTCCTCCTTTGATTCTCCCTATATTTGTACATTTCGTCCTTTTCTTCTGTGACCGCTTCTTACCCACTTCTCTTTTGACACTCTGAAACGCCTTATCTTTCCAACCTCTGTTGTCCACTAACCCCAAGGTAACCCCAAAACTGACTTATCTCTCTTTTTCCCTGAGCCTCTCCCCTGCCACATACTGCCCTGAAGTCCAGATTGCTCTCCCCATTTTTGCACAGTGAGCAGCTCAGCACAATGGGCATTACTTGGTGAGTTGGGCAAGTTACTTGGTGACGCAGTACCGACCGACATGTTTTCTGGCAAAATATAGTTTATTCTGTGAGAAGGAAAAAGAAATACTTCAGCCAAGATAAATCGAAATCTCCCCAAAAAACAGCATGCAAAACAGTCATCTATTTTTATGAAAATTATGGAAATACGAGCTTAATATTATGACATCAAATGGCTAGTAATTACTACTTACAGGCACTGATATTGTTTAATGTATTTCATCCTGGAAAAAATTTCCATCAGTCATTGCTCACAGAACACCATAAACATGCAGCCATCATTTAGCAAGGGACAGCAAGACTGCAACATCTTATTAGGTTCGTGTTGAACAGAAAAGGACCTTCGTTTTAGAAGTCTCACTTATAATCCCTTCCTGTAGGAAGACACACAGAGCAGTATTTATCTAGCTCAGACAGAAGTGGACGAGTTGCAGCCTATGCTTCCAGAAAAAGCAGGAATTTCTAATGTAGTTAGGTCACCTCTACTGGCTTTCTCCCTGGGTTTGGCTACCAGCCCATCAGTCAAAGTGGTTCCATTTTCTGTCAGTGATATGTGGTGTCTCAACCTAGGTGTGCCACCCCCGATTTTTTTTTTTCCCCCTCAAAATAAACAGTGGCCCCAGAATGCATGGTTAAGAGACCGAAATACAAAGTAACCTATTTCTGCTTCTTTCACTGACAAAAAGGTGTCTGGTACAAATAAGCAAGAAGGGAAGGAGCAGCATGAAGCAAGCAAATTTGTATTGAAGTTGCACTTCAAAGTGAAGATAACATTTTCTAATACATCTGTGACCCAGATCCTTAAGGATATGTAGCTGGTTTACTCTGATGCTTAAATAATTTTAAGGATATGGGCACAGATGATTCAGAAGGACACTTAAATAACTGTCCTCCAAACTGCCTGTGGTTGGTGTGTCCATTTTTGTAAAGGTTTGCAAAGGAGAAAATACTGAAGAGAGTATAATACAGTGCATAGGAGAGAAATGAAAATGCTGTATGAGCTCATGGAAATTTATAGAAAATACCCAGACCCTGGTGAAAGCACTGGTGCAGTTTTGTACACTGGCTCTTCACACATTTCTGTGAATGGTTTCAGTAAGTTAAGTGCAGAAGGGAGGATAAAGCTGTACAGTGAGGGAGAAGCATGCCATGCCATCACAGGGAAGGTGACCATCCCAGTTTCCACCTCAGGCAGGAGAATAATTTTACAGTGGAGTTAACATTTTCGTTTTCCAGTCCTTCAGTAAGAAATCCTAAACAGGAGGATGGAATACCATTCTGGATGTAATCACTTATTAGTATACAGGTGATTTTGATTATGAGCCATGACCATTAATAGTAAAGGCATATTTATTGTATGCAAATCCTAGCCCAAGGATGGCAATCTGAAACCTGTGAACACAAATATCATGCAAGACAAACCTATTTACGTGATGGTTTTATAGTTTATTTTCTCTGTGTGTCTGCTCTGCACTGACAGATTCCATGGAGATTGAATATAAAGGAAAACATAAGCAACTTTGCAAAGTATGCTTCAGTCTCTGGGTTCAGCTCGCATTAGAAACCCTTCCACCCAGCTTTTGCAGTTCATTATCATACAGTAGAAATATCCCTTTGCTGGCATGGCTCAATGTTGCACTGCATGTTTCTCATTCAAATGCTTTTTCTTTTTTTTTTTCTTTTTTTTTTTTCCTGCGAATATGAACTTCAGGGAATATTTCCAGTGAAGTGCTAAGACATAAACAATGTAAATCTTTATTATAGTATAAAGAGTAGAGATATCCAACATCTCGGCCTCTTCTCTTGAGCAGTCTGTTTTGACACTTTCAATGTTTTAGGTTCCCTCTGTAATAATAAAGATTAATATGATGTGCCTACAAAGAGATTACGTGAATGAATTACACAGGAGATTAGGGGAAAATCTCGTTTTGAGCACCCATCAAAATAAATCCTTTTCTGACTCAAAGAAAAGCAGCCTGCCTTTTCTCCCTCATTGGAACAGATCCTTAAATATCCTACAGCTATAAGAGGACTGAAAGATACCAGTGAACCCAAAGCTAACCTATATTCCCAGCAAAATTCTAAACAATCTATCCTGCAGAGGTCACTTATGCCAGCTAAGAAATACAAACATGAGTCAGTCCCATGTGTCTCTCATGTGTACCACCCTCCAAACCCCATAAAGTGAGCATGCAGTGAAGGAGTTAGCTGTAGAAGAGCTTCTGCTGGTTTATAGTAAGAAAATTACAACAATACAAATTCCCTTTCATTTGGATAATCTTAAAATACTTTACAAACAATATGTTCCATAGCACATCTGGGAAACCAGATTTTTTTGTGTTTATGTTACGGATAGCTAAACTAAAACCTGTTCCACTTGTCAAGGGTACCCAGAGAATCAAAGGTCTGGAAAAAAACCCAAAACAATTCCCAAGAATCTTGTGCTGTAACTACAAGAAAACCTACCCTGTTTCCTATCCTCCCTGCTTTGGTTTGGTATTTCCCAGTAAAATACAGTCATCGCACATCTGTATAGCTCTTTCCAGGTCAAGGATCTCGGACTCCTTTAAAAATTGTGAAAGATACAATTCAGCAATAACAATCCCACCCCTTAAGTGTAGCCATATTTGGAATGAAATGTAGCCACTGTTCAACCATCCAACTCTGTAATAATCGCTGACAGAAAGTGAGCAGTGACAAAACGAAACTTGTGGAAAAACTATTAGCTGATATGCATTGTACAATAATTTAAACAGTAAATTGTGGAGAATATAAAACTCGTCCCAGCATTTGCTCTCTTTTCTCTCCACACTTCCCATTTGTTTTGCATAACTCTACTTACACTTCAATTGTTCTTCCATCACTTTTTTTTTCTTATTAAGGATTCCACATCCAAGTCCAAATACTGCATCTAGCTGCATCTCTTTTTTCATAACTGGAGGATTTGGCTGGACATTGTGGCCACAAAGACCTACTTGGATTTTGTAGAGCCAAATCCTCTTTCTTTCTTTCCACTTCCTCCCTCCTCTCTCCATCAACACAAAGTTATACAGTCCCATCCAACTCTGACTCTTTTGGAACTGGTACCTTCTCTGCTGTGCACAGAGTAATTCAGAAGGGTGGGTTGTCTTTGAAAAAATGGTGCCCTTACATAAAAAACTATAAAGATAGCTTTGCTTTTAATGACAGACAGGAACGCTGCTCCAGCTCTCCACCCTCTGCTTTACCAGTCCATCATAACACAATCTAAAAGCACCGACCTGTTAACCTTTTGGGAACAATGGAAATCATACATTTTCTCCTAGGCAATCAGTAGAAAGAGCAAAAAGTATCTAAAAGACAGAAGAGAGAGAGAGGCTGGGGATGGCCTCACTGAGCTATTGAGGGATAATCCACCCATTGCGTAATATTTCTATGACGAGTGTTAATGGGTTTTAAATGTCAGGTATTGTAGCATAACCCGCTGTCTACACAAAGAAGTAACGAATATTTTTTATTTGCTTACAAAAAAGAATAAAAAATAGTTCCCCTCCTGTCTTTCTCTTCTGAACGGCATCTGGCTGGGGTGCATGTGAGTGGGAGAGAGGTGCTGCAGTCTGACTTGCTTGGCAATCAAATGGAGGAGAGAGCATCCTGAATTCACAGTAGGCTGCTCTGTGGGAGGAGGAGTGAATGTCCTTCCCTCCTTGATAACAGGATTAATGCCAATCCCACACATTTGTGTGTGTTCTGAGGTGGATTTATCGGTACAAGGCCTTACCACAAGCTACCACGGCAGAGGCATCTGCACTGCGTAACGCTGTGACCCGTTCTGCTTCCCTAGATGCGAGCTTGCAAGTGAACGTGTGTAATTGTGTACGTGTGCCTATGCTTGTGTGTAAATCACACAGCTAGACGTCCTTGCACTACTATAATCAACTACTGGTTTACTTCTGTTATTTTCTTTTTGGAAACCCCAGCTAATTAAAGCAATAACAAAATGTTTATGCTGTAGCTGGTCCTTTCCAAAGTCACGGCTCCAGTAACATCCACAGAAGTATACGCCAGTGTTCTTGGTTCTCATCCACATTTAAAATACCAGTTTTCCTCTTGCAAATGATACGTGTATATATACACATATACAGCCTGGACAGCAACAGTAAGGCCTGTCCCTGAGTCATTTCCTTGACATTTAGTTCTGAAAACCATCCTTGGCAACCTTTCAGGGCCATGTGGTAGCCAGGGCCGTGTCCAAACCACCTGAGTTTGGACTTCCCTGTCTGCAGTCAGCACTTTGATTGTTAATTCACTACAGATGTCAACACTTCTCATCTGGAAGGATCTAATGCCTTGGGTGTACCTTGCTGGCATGCAAGTCCCTCGCAAAAAAAAAATCCATGCGAGTTCCCCTTAGATAATATTTAAAGATGAGTTATGAAAGATGGCTGAAACAGTACTTGAAACCACTCTTCCAAATACTATGTGGGAACTGTGCATTTCAGATCATAACAGTCCAACGAAAACTAGGTAAAATACTAAGAAAGGCGAATTAGCCATTTTCAAAATGAATCTGCTACTGACATGTGCTATACTTCTGCGCTTATAATGCAGTACTAAGATTCCCTGACATGGCCTAGGAAAAAAGCTGTGTGTATGTTAACAGTTAGACAGAGGGTGAAAGCGCATGGAATTCCAAGGATGGAACAATACAGCCTTGTTGGCTTTGGCAAAGTACAATCCTTAGTGATGAAAACCTGAGAAATTTGGGGTCAGTCCCACAAAGGCTTACACATATGCTTATCTTTATGCATAACTCATGCGTGCAAATTGTTACAGCATTTGGCCTCTGATATGGCTGCTTTAGCACAGAGTTCTGTACTGTAAAGCCCAGGGTGTGATCTTGTCCTAACTGGAGTCTGGGGGACTTTCCGTGTGAGCAAAGTTATTTACGTGAGCCTTCAGAGCTGGCCCGTAAGTGGCTAAAACAGTAAATTAGCTACTCAGATGCTGTGAACTTTAAAATAGTTCTTTCCTCTCACTTCGGAGGGGAATAAGGAATCTTTGAGTAGTGGCTCTACGCAGTTTTCCATGATTATATCGTTTACTGTGGTATCGTCCCAAGGCCCAAATGAGGTTCCCATTCAAGGCTTCTTTATACCACAATTACACGAAGCAATCACTGCCTGGATTCTAACCATCTTTTGTATTTTTATATAGCAGTTCAAAATTGAAACTTTGAAGCAGAGTATACTCTTAACCAGGAGCACTGCCATACTCAGCAAACCTGGTCCTAATACCAGTTCCAGCACTGGTTTAGGCAGGAGTCATAGATAAACCACTCACTTGTCTTGTCTTCCATTCAGTGTTACTCTCCATACCACAATAGGTACTTGAAGTTTACGCAGTGATAGAAATCATGATTTTAAACAGCTTTTATTATATAAGACAGGAGTGCTAGAGCAGGACGACTTGCAGCTCTTTAAAAAAAAAAATAGGAAGAGTCTACCAACTGCCCAAAATATAAAATTGGTTTTATTTTATATTTACTGCAAAAGAGCCATACAACATCAAGCAGATGATGATGAGGCTGTTGGGACACAAGCATTTGGTTGCTGCATCTGGCATTAGCATGGGATGGCAGAATCACTGATCAGGATTTAATTTTCATTTCTCGTCCTAATTTGCATTTCCTATTACTGTTTGTTGCATTTCAGCCCTGTGGGTTTGGGATCTGACCAAAAGCCAATTGAAAGCTCAAACCAGTAGAAGTCCAGCATTTCTTTCTCTCCTTCAAAAAGGGTCGAACAAAAATAAACACCCTCCCTCCTGCTCCTTCCTCTCACACGTATACCCACTCGAAAATGTCTGCTCCCCGGGAAATAAGCATGAGTAATACAGGATCATTTATGTCATATTCAAGGGAGACTCTGGCCATAGCTTTTCCTTCGGTCATTCACAACAATGAAATGGATGAGGGTGAGAGTGTGTCACTCTAATAGAAAGAGAAGCCCGAAAAAACGGAGTGGCTGAAGGCCGAGTCCCTCACAAGAATAGCTTTGAATCTTTGTGTCCATGTGGGAAGAGCTTCCTCTACACCATCTGCTTAAAAAGGAAGAAAAAAAGGGGGAAAATAGGGAACAGAATAGCTTATTGCCCTTGTCCTTTCAGGGTTTAGCGAAGCTGAGAAATCAGCAATACTACAGAATTGTGAAAAGAAAACAAACGAAGGAACTGGTGGTCCACCATTTCTGTGCTCTGTAATTATTTTATAAAAAACTAAGCGCAGCCCACCTACTCGTAAGGAGTTTTATTTGGCGCCTGTAACAGAATTAGTCCCAATGGGACAGTGTAGCCTAGTTTTACGTGGCTGTGTAATGAGACATCCTACTATAAGAAATTGGCACAAGCTGCAAGGGACCTTGATTTCTGTTTGAAATCGTTCAACTCTACTGTTTTTGATCAACTGACTAGATTTGCTAATGCGAAGGAAGTCATAGTTTATATTCTTGCCTGATCTGAGAAGTGCATCTGCAATCGCTCCTTTCCATGTGCAACACCTGTGCAGAAAGTGCATTTCACCTGCTTGAATATTCAAAACAGAGTTTCACCCAAGACTATGTATGAATTAAAACATGTCAGGGAGAGAGACTAGGTTTAAGAAATTATGCTTTTACTTCCTCCAGGTCGTAATTATAGGGAAGCAGTTGAGAACATCCAGATTATGTTATCAAGCAGCCTAATTTAAACATAGCTACATAGCTCCATCCCCAAACAGTAAATAATGTACATGTGGTGGGCATGAGTCATCGCTCTTGCAACAGTGTCTGTGGAGCTCCCCGCTTTGCACGATTTACGCATTAAAATGTAAATGAAAAAACAGTTTTTATTATAATTTGAATTCATATGAGGGAGATCATTTATAGACGTTGGTTTAGAGCAGCCTACTTCTCTGAGGACCACCTGTTGGACTACGGAGCTGCGGCGCAGGAAGGAGGGGAGGGGGGCGAAGGGGAAGCTTCAGCCGGTTTTAGAAAGCTGCCCCCGGCGAACCAGCGCACGTCTTCCTCTTCCTCTCTCTGAGCTGCTTCAGCCGTTGTCTCGGTGAGGGGCAGCTTCTGCCTTTGCAGCACCGAGGGCGCACCCGGGCTGCGCCGATGCCCACCTCCTCGGCGCGGAGCCGGCAGCGCTCCCGGCCGCTTCCCGCCGTGCGAGGTGCGCTCCCTCCCGCGCCGAAACTCCCGCTGAGCGGACAGAGCCCGCCGGCCCCGGCGGCCCCGGCCCTCTTAATTCGCAGCGAGACGCAGGACCCCAGCTCTGACGCTGCCGCTGAGCCCAGGCTGGGCCTTGCGGCACGCTGACTCCCGAGGAGGTGCCGCGCCGGTGCCCTCAGGCACCCACCGCCAGCCGTGGCGACCACCCGCCCGCCGCCGCTCGCCGGCACCTGTGCGAACACGCGCGGCCTGCGCCACCACAGCCCGCCGGGACGGACGGACGGACAGACGGACGCGGGGGTGGGGTGGGGGGAACACACGCCCTCTCCGCCTCGGTAACTCTCTTAACGACGCGTTTTGCGAAGGGATCCCGGAGCAGGCGGACTTTTTCGCTGGGGTTGTCCGGGGCCCCCCGAGCGGCGGCCAAAGCCGCGCCGGAGGCGGGGGGGGGGGCGGGGACGGGGANNNNCGCCGGAGGGGGGGGGGGGGGCGGGGACGGGACGGGGACGCGGCGCCCGGGCTCTGATCCCTCCGATTAAAACGTCCCCCGGAGAGGATTGCTTCTTAACGGGCTCCTGGACGCTTCCCGGCGTAATTTAAAATCGCCGAACCACTATTTATTAATGTAATGCTCTTAAAACTCAAAGTACACTTAATCCCCGGCGCACTAGTAACGGGGGGGGGGGGGGGGGGGGGGGGGGGGGGGGGGGGGGGCGGGGGGAAGAGACAGTGCGGAGCGAGCGCGGTTGCCCCCGCGCGCCAGCCGTTAGGAGCCGGGCAGGGGCCAACCCCTCGCTGCTGCCCGCCCCCCACCCCCGGGGGGCGCCGGGGAGCCCCGGGCGGAGAGAGATCGGCGCGGGGGGGGAGCCGCCGCACTCTCGCTCGCCTTCTGGCCCCCGTGAGAGGGGCCGAGCCGCCCGCTGGTTAGTGACAGAGACCAACTTCACCGGGGGAAGCCGCCCCGCGGGCACGGCAGAGCGGCGCCGCCCGCACCTGACCCGCTGATTTCCACCCCCCCCCCATTCCCCCTCAGCGTGCTCCCTCCCCGCAGGAGGGCGAGGGGCGGCCCGGCTCTTCGGCGGGGCAGCCAGTGCCGGCAGCGGCCGAGCGGCGCGCCTCTCCTCAGCGAGACCCGCAAGGGGAGGAGGAGGAGGAGGAAGCGGGCATGGTGTCCGCTCCGCGCACCCGCTAGGTTTCGTCTCCATCGGTGATGCCGCGGCGGCCGCCGGCGCTGCCTCTCCCCCCTCACACACACCCCACCCCCGGAGGACGCCGCCGGGCTTTTCCTGAGGTGAGTGGCCACCTCCGGGCGGCTCTGCCCTTCCCTGAGCCGGGGCAGGGCTCCGTACAGCAGGATCCCGAGCCGAGCGGAGCAGCCCGCTGTGTGCCCCCGCCGCCCCGCGGCAGGAAAGGAGCAGCCGGGCGGGGAAGTTTGCGTGCGGGACAACGGGGAGGCGGCGCGGCCGCTCCTGCGCTTCATCTGTGGTAGCGGGGACGCGCGTGGGAGTAGGGAGGCACCTGGAGAGCCGGCCCCAGGTGGAGGGAGAGCAGCTGGTTGGAGCGGAGGCGGGGGAGGGAGGAAAGGAGAAGGTGGAGAGTGGGGAAAGCGGGCGGGGACAGGAGGGGACGGGGAAGCCGCAGAGCGGGGAGATGGGGAAGGAGGCGGTGGTTCCTGAGCACCGGCGCTTCGTCCCCGGGCTCCTGGACTGAAGCGCCGCGCTCGGCTTCCCTGAGGTTCTCGGCGGTGCCGCCGCTCCGGGCACCGCTGCTGTCCCCGACCCCGCGTCAGCGGCGAGTTTTCCTTCGGGGGCTGCTCCGCGCAACTCTTGGGGAAAAGTGGCTGCGCCCCAAGAGCGACTTAGCGCAAGGTTAGGGGTTGGGTTGTATGGGGGGGGCTTGTGGAGGGCGGGGGTCGCGGGGTGTTCTCCTCCCGGGCTCTGCCTAAGAGGAGACCTGCGGGCGCCGTGCCCCGGTTCCCGGCAGCTCTGCGGCGGCCTTACCGGCCGGCAGCGAGGCAGCGGCGCTGGCCCGGCTCGGCTCGGCTCTGCCCGGCCCGGCCCGCGTTGGGCTGGGCGGCCGCCCGCCGCCTTTCCCCTGCGCAGCACGCCGGCAGCTCGCGTTTCGGAAACTTTGTGTGCCTCCCGGTGTGAAAGGAAGGCAAGGCGGTATGTAAACAGCGCGGCTCAGGGACCCGGTGGAGAGCGCAAGCTGCGGGATGGCTATCTTGTTTGTTTGCCCATTATCTCAGCTGCTGGCAGTAGGTTTATTATGTGTGTGTGTGTGGGGGGGGAGTGGTGGATCAATGTTTGTTTGAAGGACTCAGGTATTAATCACTCATGTCTTAGAAAGCTTATTAGTGGTGACTTGTTTCCATGACAACGGGACCCCTCTGAGTCTTCGGGGTTATCTATTTGCCCAATTTCTTTTTTTTTTTTTTCTTCTTTTCATGAAGCATATTCGTACTGGTATCGTGTTTTGTCCCCGATGAGAAAAACAAGCAAATAAAACCTGTGTGATCCTCTGGCCCCTATTCAGCGTTCCTCTAACGCTCAGTTACTTCCCCAGCCTTAATTAATGATACATGGATGGGACTAAGCAAGTGTGTGAGTTATGCAAGATTTCTTAGTACTTGTTTTATTGTCTTATCTCCTTTAGCTGTAAAGCTCAGGCTAAGATAAGGTTTGACTTGTCCCTTGTTCAAAGTACTCCTTAGACGTGTTAGTACTGAAAAGTGTGAATCTTGTTATCACTTCGTTTTTTTATCGTTTAGTAGCACAGAACCCTTTGAGAGGCATTGTATTGCAGTCTGTAGTTTTATTGCTACAGTAGAGCTGGGAATCAGGAGTGACTTATTGTGTAACTTTGTCACCTTCTTGTGGTGTGACCTTGACAGGTCTCTTAACTTCTTTATATCCCACGGTGTCTCAACAAAAGGAAATGTTGCCTGCTTGTACCTGTGAGGTGCTCTGAGCTAATAGAGCAAAACACTTTTTCTAAGATGGAGCACTGTTAAAACTGAATATATTGTTCTCTGTTATGAGCAGTAAACATATCTTATACATCCCTTTTCCTTAATAAAACAGGTGAAAATCCACCTTTTTATCTTCAGTCATTATTTAACATCGCACAGTCATGTTAGCTCTTCAAATGATGTGTACTGTTATCATCCAGCTGAAATCAGTGATTCTAATTCCATTTCTGCCAACTACCAGTCACTGCTTTCCTGGGTTAATTTCATCAGTCAGGTAAAAAGGAGCGTCTTTAGCAGTCTTAAATTTGGAGGAATATCTACTATGAGAGAGTATACATCCAGCAAGAAGATACACTAGTAAAGAAAGAAAAGACTGTAAAATCGAATGACAGTCCTAATCACTTGCCTTAGCATCGCAACCTGAGAGGGACTTAAATGCTTTTTTTGGGAAAGACAGTGAGCAAGCAAGCATGCACTTTTAACTTAACTATATGTCAAGTTAAACATCTGAAACTGTTCTACCAATTTTCATCGTTTTCCAAGAAACATCTTAATACGTAGTGTTCTGTTGAGAAACATTGGGAGTGTGTAAGAAATGTTTTAGAATTTACAGTTCTAAACCAAAATACTGCCTGAGAGATGTTCAGTTGTGACCATTTTAGATGACAGGAGTAGTAAGTTATAACAGTAGAGGAACTTCAGTAACAAGCGTATCTTTTTCTTCTTTCTTGAAATGCTCCTTTTAAGTGAATAAACTATACTCATTATAAAATAAGTATCTCTTTCATACTGTGAGGAAGAAAGTATCCTCAGCTCAGTTCAGCAAAGTGCTAAAACATATGCCTCATTCCAAATGCATCAGTGTTCTCTAATATCAGTAGGCAAATTGTGCTTCAAGCTTTTACTTAAATATTCAAAAAAATCAAAGCCTGTGACCTTGACTTTTGTATTCTGTTTTTCTAGCAGCTTAGTAGACATCTGTCTGAAAATATTTGTTGGGAATCGAGGACCATCTGACCATTACCAGCCCTTAGTTACCAGTGAAGTAATTTTATGACAATAGCATGAAGAGAAAGAAAGAAAAAGAAATGACATCTTAGCATCTCATCTCCTTTGGATGTCATTGACTTCGATTTCCATACTGAACTGTTAAATTTTTACTACTTAGTGCTGCACAGTCAATACAGGTAGAGAGAAAGTGATCTAGGCTTTACTGAACATGCTTTGTGTCCTCTGCAAAGCTCGGTCTTTTATTACTGGTGATAGTAAGAACAACAGATACTCCAGTTCAATTCTCAGACTCCAGTAGCCATTAGAGGAAAAACAACTCTTCATTTTATTTTTTTAAGACTGATAACAGGGCAGCAAGAAAGATAATTCATAAGAAGCCTGTATTACTTTTATAGTTATTTTTCAGAACAATAATCACTTAAGATGGTAAAAAGACATCTGAGTATATGACTTGTCACTGATAAAGGTGTTCTGTTTGAGGGAGTGGAAAAGAAGTACATAGATGTGAAGGCTAAATCTGTAGGTATGGATGATGATGTTGGTTTATGTTGTATTTTACTTAGTGTTGTACCAAAGTAATTTGGATATAATGTACACTGGTTTTCATAAACAAAAATACTTCTAACGGTGTTCATATTCAAGCTATGTATTGCTCAAGCTGCGTATTGCTTAAACTTTGCTGGCATGTGGAAATAAACTTAGCATTGTTTGTTCCTCTGGTGTTTGAAATACCTCAACTGGCTTGGTGAATAAGGTACTGGACCAGAATTTAGTGGAGGTGGTTGAGCTCCTTTCTCTGTAACTGATCTACTCTGGACAAGTCACTTTACCCTTCTATTTCATCTTTTCCCTAGTCATCTTCCCCCTATTTATCATTCATTCTTCCTTATTTGGAATATAGGATCTTCAGTGTAGTCTTGTTATGGGCATATATTTTGCCCAGACAGATCTCTGTTGGAGCAGCAAAATGTTACTGCAGTACAATAACAAGAAATGATAGCCAACATTTTTCCTGTATCGGTCACCGTGGTCTTTGCATGATCACTAGTTACTGTCTGAGAGGCAGTAAGATTGTTGCAGATCAGTGTGAAGATGTAATGGACAAATTGATTCCAGTGCTAGTTCCTTAAAATTCCTTTTGCTAATTATATTTGAAGAAAAGAGCTTTCGGAGAAAAAGTTCACAGATCTATCCTCCAAGGACTAGTGAGTTATTAATGGCTCATTCCTGCTTTTCCTGAACACCTATGTTTGCTGTCAGATTGAATGCACTAGTTTTCTGGATGTAAAAATAAGGCAATCATGACGATGGGCTGAGGCCAATGGTATGAGGTTCAACAAGGCCAAGTGCCGGGTCCTGCCGTTGGGTCACAACAACCCCATGCAGCACTACAGGCTTGGGGAAGAGTGGCTGGAAAGCTGCCTGGTGGAAAAGGACCTGGGGGTGTTGGCTGACAGCTGGCTGAATATGAGCCAGCGGTGTGCCCAGGTGGCCAAGAAGGCCAATGGCATCCTGGCTTGTGTCAGAAATGGTATGGCGAGCAGGACTAGGACTGGGGAAGTGGTTCTCCCTCTGTATTTAGCACTGGTGAGGCCACACCTCGAGTAGTGTGTTCAGTTTTGGGCCCCTCACTACAAAAAAGACATTGAGGTGCTGGAGTGTGTCCAGAGAAGGGCAGCAAAGCTGGTGAGGGGTCTAAAACACAAGTCTTACAAGGAGCGGCTGAGGGAACTGGGGTTGTTTAGCCTGGAGAACAAGAGGCTGAAGGGACACCTTATTGCTCTCTGCAACTACCTGAAAGGAGGTTGTAGCGAGGTGGGGGTCAGTCTCTTCTTCCAAGTAGCAAGCAATAGGACAAGAGGAAATGCACTCAAGTTGCTCCATGGGAGGTTTAGGATGCATATTAGGAAAAATTTCTTCACTGAAAGGGTTGTGAAGCATTGGAACAGGCTGCCCAGGGAAGTGGTTGAGTCGCCATCCCTGGAGGTATTTAAAAGATATGTAGATATGGCACTTGGGGACATGGTTTAGTGGTAACTTGGCAGTGTTAGATTAATGGTTGGACTTGGATGATCTTAAAGGTCTCTTCCAACCAAAATAATTCTATGATTCTAAGAATTTAAAATATCCATATTAGCAGCAAGGGGCTCATCAGGGGCAGAAACCAGCACTAAAGATCCAAAGTGGAATCTTGATTTTTTTGGTTTTTTTTTTTTTTCTTTTCCAGTGTTTTTAGGAGGGAGAAAACCAGATGAGTTTCCAAGTATGCTTTTTGAGCTTATAAAACACACAGCTTCATTTGACAGGAGTGAGTCATGATGTTAGGAAGGTATGAGAGCTGTTTCTGTATTATTCCAGTTGGGAGCTTAATTATGTTCTTCATAAACTACTATAAAATGTTTACGCTTCAAAATATGATGTACTTGGTTCAGCTATGGTTTTTTTGTTTGTCTTACTTTTTAAAATCACTATGCTAATCAATACTGATGCTTTCTGGTAAACTAGGCTTTTAGATTGAGGCAGGGTTATTTCCTATGACAGGTGTACAGATAAAAACCTGACTTTTAAAGTGGTCTCTTTTCTGTTATAGATGGTAGATTTGCTTCTGTCTTTCATTGGAATTTAGCTGGCAAAATTAGGATAAAACAAAGAATGTATTTTCACATACCAGTGGAAGGTAAAGTAAAACTCTTCTGGTTTGGTCATTTTATTCCTTTTAAAGATGAGACTTCTTAAATATGCAGCTCCTTTCCAACCTTTCATTACTTGCCATGTTTTTAATGAACTATGTACAATAATTTCAAAATGACTTAGGCTTCTAAGGACCAAATTTGAAACAATCCAACGTAATCTGTTTTTTTTTTTAAAAAAAATGTATTCTGGAGGGACACCTCTCCCAGGTCTCTAAAATGCCTAATGTTGCACACCTGCAAGTTGACATGCACAAACTCTCCAGTCACTTTGGAGGTTTTGGACCTGCATGTGTTTTCTACTTACAAAATAGATGAAAAGAGACATCAGCTCAAGTTACTTCCAAATCATTTTTATTGCTTAAACCAATAGAGTTCGGTAGTTGTAGAGCTCTGCCAATGACCAATTTGTGCATTACTGCTATAGGAAGACTGAAGAGCAAAGTGAATCTTCTTTCTCACAGAGTCCCATTGAACATGGTGTGGGCATGAAGGAATAGAATGCATGAAAGTTTTTTATAAGGACTTAAAAATTCGGGAAGAAATATGGCACTCAGTGAAGACAGGCATTATAAAAGAGTTATCCAGATACTGGTGAATTGGTTACTAATAGTTAGTGGTGTTAACAGTCACCAGAAGCCCAGTAAGAGCAGAAGCCAAATAACAGATGTTAGACTATATCAGATCTGAGTGTGAGCAGACCAGACTGCCTTACTGCTTCAGAAACACCAAACAAAAGGATTAGTTTCAAAGGCTGTGAAAACAGAGCTGTTTGCTGGCCTCTATAGATTCTGCAGTATGAAGTCTTCATTATCTCTGTGCCTTTTCCTCGATTGTAAAGAGTTCATCCACTGGTGATGGGAAGTATCAGTGGTGTAATTCTGATTCAAAGAAGCTGACTAGTGTCTAGAGATACAGGCAAAAACCACGTGGCAAATGGTTTGCCTTTGCCATATCGTATCTTTGCTCTGGTATCTGGATGATGTCCAGCAGACTTTCAGAGGCCTCTGCTCTCAGGATAATCCTTGAAAAATCTAAGAACAGCACAGTGCAGCCTTTGGAGCAGTTCAGATTTAAAGCATTGGAGGAAAAAAATTATTTTTTTGTTTCCTTGTCTTTCTGATAACTGGAAAAATGTAGGCAAATTTATCTGCTACCAGTTCGTAGGACAGAGGATTGATTTCTGCTTTGATTGGTACCCCAGATGCACATACACTGCTCACCAAAATGTAAAGAAGGAACTCAATGCACAGCAGGAAAAACAGATAGCATGCTATGTTCCCCACTTGCAGCTCAGTACCCTCTGTCAATATATAATGTCTCCAGAGAGGAGCCACTGAGTACTTCTGTGAGTTCAGGTGGCATCTCAACTGTTAGATGCTGCTTCTGAACTGCTTTTTCTCTTCAGCTGGCATAGTAGACAATTGCTTTTGTGGTCGGACTGGTTTGCCTAGGCTGTTTCACTTGCAGGAGGTACACTTTAAGCCCAGCAGTTGACAGGTCTGCCTGGCTGGCTGTGCAGGTTGGAAGCCAAGGTGCAGATTTGTGATGGTCTCTGGGGATAAGGCAGGGAGAGACCTCGCCTCTGCATGTGTAGCAGTCCCAGCAACAGCCTGCATGCTTCTCGTTTTGAGTCTCTTGATTTGTAGGCTGACCTTTTCACACTAGTGAAGCTTAGCAGGCCCACCCAATTTTGTCACTTTATGCAGCGTGTCTGATGTTGCAGACAGGGAGTCTGTGCCTGCTCTGTTTGGAGTCAAGGGCAGAATTCTCAGTGATTTCCATAGGAACAAGATGTGTTCCTAAACATACTCCAGTAGCTAGAAAGAAACTTCCTAATAAAGAACCAGACTATTACGCTACACAAAACATCAACCATTGTTCTAGGCTTCAAAACTCTTAACAGTAACATGCTTGTAGACCAAGCACTGCAAACAGCAAATCTCAGGGCATTCCTGGCAGCACTGTGGAGGATTACCAGCTTTCATTCTGCCCTGAGAAACAATTGAGGCTCGATCATGTTACTGGTAAAATCCTACTTATTCTAATGGACGCTATTCAGGCCCCTTAGGTTATATCGAATGGAATTCTAGCAGCAGTGAAGTGTGACATAATAGGTGTTACCCAAAGGAATTACTATGTCAAGCAGAAAAGGCAGTGGGATTTCAGTTTACCTGAAGAAGCAAAATGCCCTTTCCCACGCTGATGTAGAGACTGTTGGAAGTTACCAAGGAAAATTTTGGACTGCAATTTTGCTGCTTTGAGTTGTTATACTTTAGTCATACTGGTTCCTAACGAAAACTTTTTCTTCCTTTGAGTATTAATTTTTCCTCTTCCCTACCCCCCCCATCTTACCCTTGGTGACTGCCTTAGTGACATTCCTATGTTTCACCTAACAGAAGAACCTTTTAAGTTATAGGCTTTTTCTTTAAGCGGAGTTGAAATGAAGTACCTATGGCCTATTGGAGGTAGGAGGTTTCAAAACATAGCTCATAGATATCTGCAGTTCCTTGTTTGCTTTCCAAAATCCCTGTATTCCATTAATTTCGCCACTAGAAACCCACTGTTCTGTCCAAATAAAGCTGTCAAGGTGCAAGGAAGTTGTGGGAAGGTAGTCCCTTGATTCATACAGGTTGTGCGTTTGCCTAGCATTCCCAAACACGAGAGCTCCAGGGCTGCTTTTTCACACAATTTTCAGCTTGTGGTAGTCAGAATACCGTTGTCTCTTGATTACCAGGTGAAGCATGGTTATCTCCTATCTTGGACTGGTTTGTTTTTGTGGTGAACATTTGGGAGATTGCAGTTTTTTCCCTGTAGTGTCCTAACAGCATCAACATTTATTAAATTCTTCTTCACCTACTCCCTTGCCCAATAATTCTTACACTTGGGGGGAGGGGGGAAGCTTTGTCTTGTAAAGCACAGGGCTGGCATGCTTTCCCATTATGTCACTTCCCAGGTAATTAATATTTTAACATTCAAAAACGTAGGCAAAATTCTATATGGAGATAAATTTTTCCAAGGAAATTGTGTCCACAACAGACACTTTATCTTGAATGACTAATATGAATGTTTGATTTGCATTTTAGTCTAGAGTACTAGCATTGTTTTACGTGGTTAAGGTTGGGTTCTTTGTTCCTGTCTTGTTTCTTTCAGTGTAACCACGGCATGTCATTTGGACAGAAAGCTGCCAAGATAATAGACCAAACTTTCTATTCTAAAGGTACAAAATATCCCAAAATGCAGAATTTGAATACAAAGCTGTTTGAATGATTTACTTGAAAGCTGTAAAAGATAATATAACTATAGGCAGAAACAGTGTCAGCCCAAACTTTCAGAGTCATGAAGAGCTTAAGGCTATCTAAAACAAGGGAAATGTCAAGCGTGTGTGAATGGAAGCATCTTCATGGGATGGTCTTCATTGCTATTTGGCGGGGGGAGGGAATTAAGACTTTCATGCTTCTAAATATTGTATTGCCAGTTACACCAGCAGTTAAATTCCCCTTATAGATGTGTGGTGCAGGAGCCCTGACCTGAATAAAATCCTGGTTGCATATTTGGCTTCTTGAAAGAGTTGCTCACTGACAGATGGGCTAGAATTTAAGTGTCATAAGAGAAATCAGTGAGTGTCTCTTCTCAATATTGAAACTGTTTTTATGAAGCAAGTTCAATATAATCATGCTTGTTATCTTTTCTGATTGTGTGGAGTTTTAAGAGTAATTAATTGTTATCCTGTTGTAAAGTATTGTGACACGGCAGCATTTCTTTGATTAAGATATTGCTGAATTTTCATTTTTGGAAATACTATTGGCAGGGCTTTAGAAATCTGGACTCTAGCCAGAAAATAAACAATCACTGAAGCCAGCTATGCAAGGCGATTCTATACACACAAGTTGGAGGCTGTTAATTATTACTTTGTGTTGCAGACTTTCTTGTCATGTTTGGGCAAATCTGTGAATTCCTAAATGAAGTAACTCAATAGCCCTGTAACTGGCTACCAAGGGATTGCTCTAGTGCAGGGGTATTAGCCAGTGCAGTGGTTACTGAGCCACATCCTGTCCCGTAGCCCTTCAAGGACTGGTGGCAAATGGAAAGAGTCCTGTGGGCTTGGTGCTTTTCTGCTTCTACTCTGTGATTTGTGACAGTCTTCAAGTTGTTCTATGGCTAGAAGATCAGCAGGATGTACAAATCACTGTGTGGTCAGCATCTTTGCTCAGTCACTTTTAACTTCTTGCCATTTCTGTTCCCTTTTCAGTCAGGGTGAGCTTCACTCTTCATCTCTTGACTAGTGTCAGTCAAAAGCAGCTCCCTTGAAACTCTAGAGGTGTATAATTTTACATAAGAAACCAGCTCACGTCATACATTGCTGATGATAATTACTTTTTTGGAGCCTCACACGTAGAACTGTTTTTATAAATTACGAGACCATCTTGCAACAGAGAAACAATTCACCTTTCAAATATTTCTTTAATATGAAGTAACTGTTTTCAGGACATGTATCCTACTTTTATAAGTCTATAGGCAAATTCCTATTTTTTTGCATGGAAGCAGGGTAAAGCCCCATGTGTCTGAGGGATGCTATTGTGAAAGCAAACCCTTGCTGAGTCCCCTCTGCAGGAGTTGGGACGTGCTCCTGGCCAGTAATCTAAATATAACAATGTGAAATTTATGAGGAAAGGAATTGGCAGTAATAATACTTCTTTTGCCTTTCTACTCTTTATCATTAGCTTCCCACACTTTTGGGTCGTTCTCAGCAGAGGGCTGTTCAGTCCACTAATCGTCTTTGTTAAACAGTCTCTATCTTCTTTTTTGGGGAAAGTTCTATCCATCATTAGTCACTTAAGCCCTAAGGCCATAGTACAAAGCTTGCTTCCATTTTTTTTCCTAGTATCTATTAAACATAAGAGAAATGAATATGTATCCACATGCACACATATAGGCATACATGCGTAGCTTCCATTAAAATTAATTTGCATTATGTGTGTTTATTTTATGCTTTTGTAATTGGTCTAATCTCTCAGTGATAATATAAGGAGTGCAACAAGGTTAATGCTTATGGCTATGGTCCAGTTTGTAACCCTTATAACTATTTTCTGACTCCACCTAGCTTTTCCTTAAATACTCTGAGTTTGGACTGCAGTGGAAGATTTGCAGTAGCATGAACATGAGTCCAAATGATTAAGAACTAATAAGAACAAAATTTATCACTTTACCTATTGAACACAAGTAACATCATTCTAAACTTACTGCAGTGATGGAAATGAAATATGGAATAAATATGTTCACAAGGCTTCGCAGTTTTAAACATTTAAGAGATTATT
Source organism: Himantopus leucocephalus (assembly GCA_003993805.1). Classification (NCBI taxonomy): domain Eukaryota; kingdom Metazoa; phylum Chordata; class Aves; order Charadriiformes; family Recurvirostridae; genus Himantopus; species Himantopus leucocephalus. The sequence goes on along the minus strand of RSEF01000001.1, from coordinate 85,216,910 downwards.
TTTATCTTTTATTCTTCTCTGAAGTATGAAATTTAATCCAATAGTCTTTAGTCTTAAATCAATGGTATTTGTAGTCCAACCATAAAATATTAAGGAAGAACTCCAACAACACAGGTGTGCTTTTCAGAAGTGCCCTGTACTGCATCTGTCTCACAGTAAATCCCTGTTCAAGACTCTTGGTGCTAGGTGCTTTTTAAGGAAAGATAGAAGAGGAACAATATTCTTAAGGCAGTCGGTACATTTCTTAAGTAGGAAGTGTTTATATTGTTGTCTGTTTTGATAATTAGGCTTTAAAAGCAAGCACTGTTTTTACAACCTTCTGTGTAATTGTTATATTTACCTACAACAAACAATTAAAAGCCCTGTATAAAATAAATAATGTAAATGAAACTGTAGTGCTGTCACTCTTCACGATCAAAGCTGAGACTTCACTTCCTTTTCTGTTCTCTCTGCCTTGTCAGTCATGTATCCCTCTTTAGGTGGGCTTAGACAGGGACACAGTGGAGAGTAATGGGGCCCTTGTCGTTTATTTTAATGACTAAAGGCAGGACTGACTGTTTTGCAGTATACTGGTGGCATGGGCTGGTCTAATAAAGTTTGGGTGTCCAGCAGCTGCCTACAAACTTCCAAAATTTGCCAAACTTCTGTCTCAAGAAACATTTATTGTGCCTTCTTCCTCTTTGTATCTTGCATAGGAAATGGTATTAGGAACAGTGGCAGTGGTTTTGTTTCATACAATACTGATCAGACCCAGGAAAATCCTTTTCCTGTTTCATGAGCCTAATCCCTGTTTCCTTTGCTTTTTCTTTTCCTTTTCCTTTCCCTTTCTGTCTGGTATGAAGTAAATGTTCTGGTGTTTTAGTTTCAAGCATGAAAACCAAACAAATGTTTATCCCATTTAAACATGAACGTCTTTCTTTTCTGATTTTTTCCAATTCAGCTGCCAAAACAACAAAAAATACCAGTCAGTTGCATAGCCTTATGGGAGAATATATATCTGGCACAGAATGTCCGCCCAAAAGAACATGGGTTTTCCTGTGAATCGAGCCGGTAAGCACATGATATGATCAGTCTGTTTCCAGAGTCATCATTGTTGCAAGCTCTCTTTCCTGGAAGAGGAGTCCTGTCTTCTTGCACAAAGCATTTTCCATGATTGACAAGCCAGAGACTCACAGAGTTTAAAGAGTTTAGGAAACCACTAAAAGAACCCCCAGAGCTTGTTTTAAGGGAGTAAATTACCTACGTCCTTTTCTTGAAAACAAAATGAAGACATAGTCCTCAAGGAACTTGGCTTCTTCGGTTCTTAAGCCCATGCTGGCTATGCTTATCATAGAATCAGAAATTATTTTATCCAGTTTCATAAAGTGCTGTTAATAGGTAATGTAAAAATATTTTTTTGATAGGTATGTGTTGGGTCACATGGTAGAATTTTCTCACATGTCATTTCTGTATCCATGCTGAATGCAATCCATCAGTATTATGGTTTTGTTTGTTTGGGGAGGGGTAGAGGATGTAATCTAAATTAAATTGCCTATTAGTAGCAAAGCAGACCCAATAAGTAAGCCGTGAGTTGTACAGCTTGCTACTGCTAACAAACATAATGATATAACAAATATAGAGCCTGAATTTTGAAGCACCAAGTGATGATGGATGCAACTGAAATTCATCGAGATGGCAGAATCTCTGGCCTTCTTTCCCCTGTAAGTGGTATCCAGACTTTCTAGCAAGACTAAACAGAAATGTCAATGCCTTAAAATAAATAAACAAGCACCTAAGCAATACTGAAGTTTGTTCTATCACAAGAGTGAAGGATCTCTAAAAATGTAATATGAGTAGTTCGCAGCGGATCCCCCACATTAGAAGGATGAAATAATGTCTGAAGAACATGCTGCATTAAGACAGAAATAGTGAAGTACCACTTAAAATTTAAAAAATAAAATCCTTCTGCATGGTCTGTGTTTTTAGTGGTGTGCTGTATCAGTTTATGGTCAAAACTGAAGTTCACCAGGACACAAACCCTTCATCATTTTTCACCATATAAAGCAGAGTGCAATAGAAAGTAAAACTGTCAAAACACAGGTGATCAGCAGGACACAAGTAAGGCTTAAGTATCTATACAGTATTAGATTCTGACCAAAAACACCCTGGGAAGATTCTCATTCCTGTCTCGTGACAACAAAAGGGATCAGCTGCTTTCCTAGAAACAACTCAATGACTGCATGAGTGTTTTTTCTGAAGACCTTGTTCTACAGAGGCCAAAACCTAAGCAGTGTGCAGGCTGACCACTTTGCAAGCGTCTGCTGAAGCTTTTGCCTGCATATACCCTGTGCAGGGTCCAGAGCAACTTTAAGTTTAATATCGAGACAGTAGTTGTCTATACACAATAATAACTACACATCAGTACAGTGGCTTTGTCCTTTAACAGATATCTGCTTTCAAGATGTAAAAGTCTGTTTGAAGAGTTCTCTTGCATGCTCTGACAGAGTTGTGACTTCATTATATTCTGTGGTTTTAGAGGATCCAAAGCTGGGTCAACTCTTCAGTAAGACACAGTGAAGGGTTCGGTTATAAGTATCAAATTGTGAAGTTTTTGTTCCTGTAGCTGTACGTTAGAACTTGAGGCTATTATAATTTGTGTTTGCCCAGAAGCAAACTTTCAGACAGCTTGGAGAATGTCTTCTAGTACCAGGAGGTTTCAGAAAACTGTAGTCTTTGCAGCCATCAAAAGATGACTTTCAAGTCATGATCTGTTCTTGTACAGTAATGCTTTGTTTGTTCTTGTATAGACATTTTGCAGGCATGGGGGACAAGGCAAAGAGACTGGGCTTTGGTTTGGTTCTTTTGGATTGGGCAGATGACACAGAAAAAGGATGTAAGAGTGGATGTTTTGGGTCAGGTTAAGCATGCATCTAGCTTGCTGCCATGTCTCTGACGTTGGCTGGGCTAGACATCCTATCATGTAAGTACAGGGCAAACATGTTTCCCCAGAGATGCGCTCTCAGCTTCTGGCCATCTGCATCATAGGTACTTTCTGCATTAAAGGTCATAGTTTTGTGTTTAATGGCTGTTGGTGGATGTTTTTAATCCATAAAACTGGTTTAATTGTTCTTAAACGAAAGTAAGATTTTGTCATTAAAAAACCCAGTTAAACTGCATGCTATGTGGAAAGAAACACCTCCTTTTGTTTGTTGTAGAACTGCTATCTGATAATACGGTAATTCTTGTATTACGAGAAGTGATGCATGATTATTGCCTATTCAGCTTGTCAATGCCACTTGCAGATTTTTTTATAGACTTTTACGAGATTCCTTTCCAGCTGAATCTTCCTAGTCTGTTTAAATGCTTGCATACAGAAGACATTCTACACCTCTTACTATCCTTCTCGTTCCTTCCTGTTCCCTTTCTAGCACTAGAGATGTAGATAAACCATAAACTAGTACCAGAATATAATGAGCTTTTCTTTTGTTCCCTTTTTGTTTCTCAGCAGCTTCTGAAATTCTACCTGCTTTCTGACTGCTCAAGTACTAAATCACTATCTGCATAGAATTGACGTGCATAAATTTTATTATTATAGCTTTCATATCTCTGTAAGATGCAGTAGCCCACCCAGTATTGGAGCCCACCACTGTGCAAGGCTAGTGAGGGGAGGGGTTTTTTTCCCTGCATTACTCTGCATTTACTGATGTGAATTTCATTTGCTATTTTATCCCCCAGTTACTCAGTATTGTGAGTGATGGATTCTACTGGAATGATTTCTGGGTGAAAGCAAGGAAGTGTTCTGCCAAACTGTGGATGCTTTGAAGAGGGAGTCAGCTTAGTATAGGGGAATGCATGTCTTGGGGCTTATCACAGTTTTGTAGAACTCCTAAGTTCTCTAAAATAAATTTCATTAAGAAATTCTCCTATTAAGCCTGTGCATTTCTTTGCTTTCTGCCACAGAGTCTTTGAAGGACTTAATGGGCAAAACCTGACAGCCAAATGAGGTTATGGTAGAGTAGCGACAGCAGGAATGTGGAAGGTCTCCCTTACTAGTTTCAGAATCAAGGACAGCAGCAGGAGAAGCAGAACACACGGCTCCAGCAGCTAAGTTTACAAGCAGGAGAGGAAAAGAGATTTGGAATCGCAAAAACAGAGATAAAGGTTGGTCTCTGCCAGAAATCTGTTAACTTAGAAACACAGCAGCTTGATAGCAAGATGATGCTATGGTCAGGTACTTGATCGGTTGACAGCAGAAACATTCATGGAATACGTGCACTGTGGTCATTGTGGGTCTGTAGATTTTCTTTTGTTTTTTTTCTCAACTGGCAACAGTGAAGCAGTTCTTCACTATGATGTTATGCTATGTTTCTTGTACAGATTTAAAGTTTCTGAGACAGAAATGGTACTTGATTTTGCTCACTATGCAGTGTTTTGGTCAGGAGTAGGAATTAGACCACTTGGTGCTGAGAGAACGGACCTTCAAAGTGATCTGAATTCCCCATGCTTCTTCAGACTGCTTTAAAACTAGAGTATGTGTCCTCAGGGATGCAGTAGTCGGGCTTCTTGTGTAAAGCAATCTTAAGATGTGTCTCCTCACAAAATACAAAACAAGAAGAAGAATCTTTAAGGTTGTCAAATCTTCCTTCCCCTATAAATCATAAGTTTTTCCCATGTGGAAACTAGCAATGTCTTCAGTGAGTCACCAGTTATGGTTGTTTTCCCTCCCTGTGTCTTTACCTTGGTTAGGGCATGGGTAATCATTACGTCTTTGGGAAAGCAAATTTCAGTTATTGGTGTTGCAGAAGAATTTGGTTCATTGTGGAGTCACAGAGCATGCCTAGACAAAATACGTAAGGGGCCTACTATCTAACTAGTCTTCATGTGAGTTTATCTCAAGGAGACAGAACAATCGTTGAACACCATCAACAGCAAACAATAGCAGTTCAGATCAGATATTGAACAAGATTGAATTATTTTTGCAATAGCCCTTTGTTGTGGCGCCCTTGTGGTCACCTGAAGAGTTTGAGGTCCCTCCATTTCCAAATATGGTATTAAGGTACTTTTTATTTTTAGGGGATTTACCTTCTTTCTTTGATTTACTCTGAATTCTAGTTCTTTCCAGAGCTGTTTACACCCTTTAGTTATGCTCGTTTGCTATTTCTTTTAGATTAAGGCATCAGCATTGCCAGCAATTATCTTTTATATCATCAAAATATCTATGATTTTCCTTTGATTACCTTCTTTGCTAGGAAAGTAATCTACATAATACATTCCCTTAAGGGGTACCATAAAGGTATTCTGTTTTTCTAACAGCTTTAGGCATAACCTTGGGCTGCCTAAGGTATAGGAAATAATTGGAATCATTTGTCTCTCTAGATTTCTCCCCTCATTGTCTTTTTATGTGTTTGATTTGTTCTTCTCAGCCAATGTCTACGTTCTACCTTCTTTTATATTGCAGGTGCAGTAACTCTTTCCTTTTACATGTTATTCCAATAGCTATATGACAAAAGCCTCCTCTTGTAGTCTGTGTCCTAAGGCACAGACTGTGGAGTGCTTGAACTTTTTGAGGTCTGTTCTGTCCTTCCTGTATCACATTAGCATTGTCCTTGTACCCTGCATTAGCAGTTTTATATACACAAGAATGGCCTGTCTAGTGAGCACCACGGTTAGACACAGTGATGGGTTCCTCCTCCACCATATTGCTATGCATTGTACCTTTCTCAGTTCGTTTGATTAAGCATTTTATTCTATATTCTCCTATTGTGAAAACAAAGTACTCCTGAACCTCAATTTAACTTCTTTCCATCAAGTGTTTGGGGGTTTTTTTAAGTTTTGATATCATGATTTGGCTAACTATGCCAATTTTTGTAGGCCAAATACGAAAGTAATAAAAAGCCCATTTGATTTCAGGCTGATCGTCTTGCTTATCTTTTTCTAAAACACTGTACACAACTCTTAACTAGAGTGCTTTTGAATTAATGATGTTACTGACATCATTCTCATTCATGTTATGCAAGCTCTGGTTCTTACGTGCTCTTGCTTAAGTGACATATAATCCCCTTGTAGTCATTGCATCTGTTCTTCATATGCCAAGAAGTTATCTTGCTTTCAGTTCACCATAGGTCCTTGGGCAATGTTCTGCATCAGATTTCTTTTGCTTGTAGTAGTTTGAGTTCTTTGCAGTTTGCACAGTGGTTGTCCACTGTATACTTGGATTTGCTTCACTTGGCACATCCTCATTTTCTCAAGAAAGTTCAAGTCTGCATCTTCCAGTGGTCTTACTCTGCTTCTGTTGTATATTGTAGTTACAGCCTTGTCTCTTGTCAGTGCAATATTCCTCATTTATCTCTAAGGATGTTCCATAGTTAGCCCTCTCTGCTGGATTTGACTGAAAGATAATCAACTACTGTCAGAAATAAGGTTTCTTAAAACTATCTCATGCTTAGCTGGTGCTGAGTGCTTGCAGGTAGGACATGATTCATTAAACTGGATGTATTCATGCACAATGGAGTTCTCTCCACCTGTTGTCATTCAGTGGAGTCAACAGCACATTCCTTATCTTCCAAATGAAGATGTTCATGTTGATTTGCATGCGGAAATTGCTTCCTTCTCCATTGAACTGAGTATAGATATACATCTGTATGCTGCAGAGAGTTTTTGAAGATAGGTGAGATGTATCCCAGGAATGTCTAAATATCTGCCAGAGGGATTTCTGCTTAACTTACCCTTCTTCTAGAGGCATTGAATAGACAACAGATTTCTTGTCCTAGCATAATTTTAGTGTGGTTTGTTTTGTTTTGTTTTTCTCCTGGAATACCATTCTGTACTTGGTATTAGAAATGAAGCATTGGGACACAGCAATCTTTTCCACAAGAGCTGGGCCCTTCACAAAGTTGTGTTTAGAGATGGGAAGCAAGAGCAATGATCACAGCTAGTCAATCCATCATCATGGGCCGGTAGACAGTCCCTGCTTTAGATAATGTAAGCTTACTGAGAAGACTTGTTCCCAATATCCCTCTCTTAATATCTATTATTGGATAAATACTCAGTCCATCCTTTTGATGAAGTTGATCTTGCATAAGCAAAGCAAGCTGAGACAACAGAGCTCTAGGGCACAGAAAACCCAAGCCTTGTGTATTCACTACTGCCTGACAAACAGCAAGGCTTACATTTCAAATAAGGCTCTTCACAGGTATATGCAGCATTGCTTAGCTAGTTAATCTAGTAAGTAAAATAATATTTTGCTTATTGATTTTAAGTATCTTAAATTCTGTAGCTTGTTCTCATTGGCTAGTCGTGGTTGTTAACATTTAAATTCTTTAGAGATGGGAGATTGGGGAGAGGGGATATGAGTGGGTGAAACTCACACAAAGGTGCCTTTTGCATGGTAACAATTAAATAGGTATGGGCTAAAATGAAGCAGACGTTAGCAGAGTCATTTGGATCTGAGTCGCTGGGTAACAAAACTGACAGTGTTTACAGTGCTGAAGGAATTACTCTTCAGGTAGCTTGTAAAGTGACTTAAAACATTGATCAATTATGAAGTATTATGTGGTGATTACTATGGAAATAAATAATACTCCTCTTCCTGTTTTCACTTAAATCCTTCCTTAGCTGCGTTGATTCTTAAAAGAATTGGAACAGGCTTTGAATTTTCATTCTGTACAACTGGTTTTAGTTGCAAAGTGTATTTAGGGCAGAAAACTCTTTTAAGATTACAGTGTTTAAAAATACCTTCCCTGTACCTGGGAGTCCAGTTATCAGTAGTGAGTAAGTGCTAATGTTTTTAATTAAGTACATTTACCTAAACATCTGAAAGAAATGTGCTTTTATTACCCAAAGATAGATACTTGTTCTGTTGGACTCTAGCCTGTGTTTTGCATAAACTTGCTTCATATGTGTAGCATCCTTTTCATTCCTGTACCTTATTGCTAAGAGGCGTTCTCAGTCATTGATCCATCTTCTCACTCTTCATTTTTATTAATATCCTATCTCATATTAGTTTCTTGTTTCCATTTATGTAGTGCACTATGTTACAGCATAGTTAACAGGTGATTTTTACTGAAAGACAGTAAAAAGGCTTTTGAAATAGGTTTTAAAACATATTTTAGTGGGTTTGAAAACCTGGTTTGTCACATTAGCAGCTTGAGACAATGTACTATGATTTCTAGCCTTTCAGGCAGATTCCAAAAGATCAAGCTTTTAAGTGGAAACATCTTAATGAACTCACCAATATTTAATTTTTTATTACACTGAATACACAGTGTGCATTGTGGTAATGTAAATCATTGCTTTGCTGGTCTTTCAAGGTTCAGGACTGCACAAGGTTCTGACTCACTCCTCTTTTTCTAAACCTGTTCTGTGCCCTTCCTCGAATACACAAGAAGGAGAGGAGAGGTTTATCTGATGGAACATGATTAATCTCTTGAGGATCTATCAAAAAACAATGTCCCATCATATATCATATCACATCTTTCACATGTATCATGTTATATATGCCATATGTCATGTATCCTATATTTATCATACCATATGTATCATGTTATATGTATTATATATATAATATTCCATAGGTATCATACATACCATATTGCACATATCGTATATATCATATCTCATCTCATGTATATCACACACATCTCATCATTTTCAATCATTTTAGCACAAACAACTGAGGACAAATGTTAAAGCAGGTAAGCCTGAAATGCGGTTTCCATTGCACTGTGAAGTACATGTAACAATAAACTTTTAGAGGCAAGTTTTCTGTAATTAAATTAAAACCAAGAGTGTTTTGAAGTCTTTGGCATCCACTTCAGCTACCACGTGTTGTTTACATTAAGTATTTTGGCTTTCTCCAATATAGACTCCTTCATGACCAAAAGGACTAGCATAGTGATGACTTCACAAAATCAAAGGGGTGAAAGTCTAGTTGCTACACGCAAATGCAGAGTCTTTTTGTTAAGGCAGTATGAATATACCTGTCAGATTTTAAAACCATTCAGAAATGCTTCAGAAGGAAAAGAATATGAATATCCAAGAATATTCCTTGTCGCTAAGATGAATGCCTGAAAATACATTATCCAAAAATGCTACAGAGATCTTTCAAATAACAGGGGGAAATCACTTTCACATCAGTTGTTCTCCAAAGTAAAACTGCCTAGTGTTTGAACAGAAGCCATGCTGCTTGTAATTAATGACAGAATCACTTTTATCTAGTCCATTAAGAGAAGTAGGATCTTTGATTTTTTTCAGTCTGGCGCTCACTCTGCAAACCCTGAACAAAGCAGATTGCATTCATGCTCTTGTATTGCAATACTATGAAGAACTATACTTGCATAGGGGAGAGCAGGTGGGCTTACAATGACATGTCAACACTGTAGTGGTTATATGTTTCTGTTGTACTTGATTATCACACTTGAGACCCAAGTTGTCCATTGTTCATGGAGCGCTGAAGTAACTCGATAGATTTTTAGCCTGTGCATAGCTGAATAATACAGTACCACTTGAGACTGTTAGGTGCTGTCTGCAGACTGTGCTTAAATATATAGAAATTATCTGTATGCACACTTTCAAATTGAATCAGGTTTGTAACAGTAGAGAAAATACTACTGTTTGCGCCAGTAGTTATTTTGTGTTGTAAAACTGCTGAATTTCGTGATGAAAAACAGCTTTCTTTAATTACCTGATTACCTTTTTCCAGTAAGAAAGTTTGGAAGGATTGAAGTATTCATTTTTTGAGTTATATTATAGGTAGCTTTAGAATGCATTAATTTTCTCATAGCACTGAGCCAATGGAAGAATAAACATGTTTATCTTCATATGAATGAACAATCTGAACAATGTGTTTGCATGACAGAACAATATGAATTATACAGAATATATAAAGAGTTTTTATTTTCAATAATAGATTTTTTTTTAAAAGCAAAGAAGCTTAGTCTGGCTTTTAGAAGTAAAAATAGGTGACATAAATATATGTGGTATAAAATAAACACTTAAGGCTCATGATTTTTTTTTTTCTTGGAGTACAGCAAACTTTTCCAGAATGTTTTTCATGCTCCAACTACAAAGGCAAATTGAAATATGATGCAAGGTGGATAAAAAAGTAGCAGGCTAATTAGGTGCTGTGGTGTAGTGTTGACATGTTGATAGATCCATTATAGTGGAAATGCTTTTGCTGTAGTGCCCACTATATAACTGCTTGTAATAAAACCAAATCACTTTTAGACTTCTCGCATTGCTTTCTCTCTCTTAAATACACAGACACACACAGACATTTTCCTTTGTCCACAGACACGCACAGACATTTTCCTTTGTCGACCTCTGCTCATGCTTTGCCAGAAACTTCCTTGCATGCTGGAAGACCTACCTTTGTAGCCAGGAGATGTGCTGTAGGAGGCCCCCAGTGTTCAAGGGGTTTGTGCTTTCATGTACCATGCATGTCTCAGCCGGCTCCCTATTCTGTTTTTCTGTCATCATCTTGGAAATACTGCTTTCTTGCTAGCTAGTAGCTTAGAATCATAGAATGGTTAGAGTTGGAAGAGACCTGAAAGATCATCTAGTTCTAACCCCCCTGCCATGGGCAGGGACACCTTCCACTAGACCAGGTTGCTCAAAGCCCCATCCATCCTGGCCTTGAACACTTCCAGGTACACTGGAACACTTCCTTGAACACTTCCAGGGATGGGGCATCTGGGCAATCTGTTCCAGTGTCTTACCACTCTCAGAGTGAAAAATTTCTTCCTAATACCTGTTCTAAATCTACCCTCTTCCAGTTTGAAGCCATTACCCCTTGTCCTATCACTACATGCCCTTGTAAAAAGTCCCTCCCCATCTTTTCTGTAGGCCCCCTTCAGGTACTGGAAAGCTGCTATAAGGTCTCCCCAGAGCCTTCTCTTCTCCAGGCTGAACAACCCCAATTCTCTCAGCCTGTCTTCATAGGAGAGGTGCTCCAGCCCTCTGATATCTTCGTGGTCCTCCTCTGGACCTGCTGCAACAGTTCCATGTCCTTCTTATGTTGGGGACTCCAGAGCTGAACACAGTACTCCAGGTGGGGTCTCACGAGAGTGGAGTAGAGGGGCAGAATCACCTCCCTCGGCTTGCTGGCAATGCTTCTTTTGATACAGCCCAGAATGCGATTGGCTTTCTGAGCTGCGAGGGCACGTTGCCAGCTCATGTTGAGCTTCTCATCAACCAACATCCCCAAGTCCTTCTCCTCAGGGCAGTTCTTAATCCGTTCTCTGCCCAGCCTGTATTTGTGCTTGGGATTGCCCCAACCCACGTGCAGGACCTCGCACTTGGCCTTGTTGAACTTCACAAGGTTTGAACGGGCCCACCTCTCCAGCCTGTCAAGGTCCCTCAGGATGGCATTCCTTCCCTGCAGTGTGTCGAATGCATCACACAGCTTGATGCTGTCAGCAAACTTGCTGAGGATGCACTCAATCCCACTGTCCATGTTACCAACAAAGATGTTAAACAGCACCGGTCCCAGTACCAACCCCTGAGGAATGCCACTCATCACTGGTCCCCACCTGGACATCAAGCCATTGACCACAACTCTTTGAGTTTGACCAGCCAATTCCTTATCCACTGAGTGGTCCATCCATCAAATCCATGTCTTGCCAATTTAGAGACAAGGATGTCATGCAGGACAGCGTTAAATGCTTTGCACAAGTCCAGGTAGAGGACATCTGTTGCTCTTCCCTTATCCACCAATGTTGTAACACCATTGTAGAAGGCCACGAGATTTGTCAGGCACAATTTGTCCTTAGTGAAGCCATGTTGGCTGTCATTGATCACCTCCTTACTTTCCATGTGCTTTAGCATAGTTTCCAGGAGGATCTGTTCCATGATCTTGCCGGGCACAGAGGTGAGACTGACCAGCCTGTAGTTCCCTGGGTCTTTGTTTTTTCCCTTTTTAAAAATGGGGGTTATGTTTCCCCTTTTCCAGTCAGTGGGAGCTTCACCAGGCTGCCACGACTTCTCAAATATGATGGATAGTGGCTCAGCAACTATTAGGGAAACAAAGTTCCCTCTGGACCTGCAGATGAATCTCATCAGGTTCCGTGGACTTGTGCCCCTTCAGGTTCCTTAGATGGTCTTGAACCTGGTCTTTTCCTACAGTGGGCAGTTCCTCATTCTCCCAGTCCCTGGCTTTGCTTTCTGTGACTTGGGTGGTGTGGCTAGAGCACTTGCTGATGAGGACCAAGGCAAAAAAGTCATTGAGCACCTCAGCCTTCTTCACATCCTGGGTGACCAGGTCTCCCCTTTCCTTCCGGAGAGGGCCTGCCTTTTCCTCAGTCTTCCTTTTGTCATTGACATGCCTATAGAAGCTTTTCTTGTTGCCCTTGACATCCCTGGCCAGATCTGATTCTATCTGGGCTTTAGCTTTCCTAACCTGATCCCTTGCTGCTCAGACAATTACTCTGTATTCCTCCCAGGCTACCTGTCCTTGCTTCCATCTTCTGTAGGCTTCCTTTTTTAGTTTCTCTAGGAGCTCCTTGCTCATCCATGCAGGCCTCCTGATGTTTTTGCCTGACTTCCTCTTTGCTGGGCTGTATTGCTCTTGCTTGGAGTAGGTGATCCTTGAATATTAACCAGCTTTCTTGTGCCCCTCTCCCCTCCAGGGCTTTATCCCACGGTACCCTACCAAGCAGACCCCTGAAGAGGCGAAAGCCTGCTCTCCTGAAGTCCAGGGTAGCGATCTTACTGTGCTCCCTCCTCACCACCCTAAGGATCTTGAACTCCACCATCTCATAGTCAACTGCAGCCAAGGCTGCCCTTGAGCTTCACATTCCCCACCATCCCTCCTTGTTGGTGAGAACAGGATCCATCATGGCACCTCTCCTTGTTGGCTCCTCTGTCACTTGGAGAAGGAAGTTATCATTGGTGCTTTTCAGGAACCTCCTGGATTACTTGTGCCCTTATTAATACAATGGGAAACCTGATTGGAGAAAAGATGGATAATTGGGATGCTTTTCCCTTGTTATGAGATCAAGATGGAAGTTTTCACTAACAGTCGTGGTGGTACTGATGTTTGCTCTATGTGAGTAGTTTCAGAGACTTGCTGACACGCTCGTATGCTGAGTAAGGCTGAATTCAGTTGACTCTTGTTCTCCTCCACCTATAAAACAAACAACAGAACCCAAACACTTGCCTCAGGTTAACTGGCAGCACTTTCAAGCACTTATTTGCTCTGAAACCTTATGTATGTACTTCTGTGGGAGATCTGCCTTTTTAATAGTAATATCTGCTTTCAAAAAACATGCTGATCGCGCTCTTCACCCAGAAAGTTTGAAAATGTCTATGGGTAGTCACACCAACACGAGTGCCTGGATTTCTAAATGAATGATTTTAATTGCAAATGCTTTGTTAGTCTTTCACGTGGATCGTCTTCTGAACTGGCTGTACAATACAGTTGCAATTGAGACAGTGCTTTATTAACAGCTTGGTTCAAGTTCATTGAGCTGATATCCCCACAGGTCTCTTCTTAAGTGCATCTATTTGTCTTGTATTTGCACACATTTAGCAGTCAGAGATCTTCAGTTCATGATTCTATGTATTGTTATCACATATGTGGCTGCTTTGGCTTTTCTCTTTGCTTGTTGGGTTGTGGATGTTAATTGTCATATTTGTTTTCATTCCTAGCCAGTTTTCCTTTCTCCTTACTTAACAAACAGTGCCTTATGGCTTGCTTTATCTACTTGAAGATCCCAGGTATTTTCCTACTAGATAAACAAATAGGCTTACTCTTTCATACGTATCAGTGATTCTTAGATGGGTGTGTTTTGCAACTTTTTCCTTTATTAATTATCAAATGACTGTGCCCTGCAAGGAAGCAAATGCTGATGTTTAAGTTCTGGTTGCTACCTCTTGACTTCCCTGAAGAAGATTATCACTTCTTCAGATGAACTTTGGTCTCATCTCTGAGCGTATTTTGCAATAGTCTTCATTTGAAGAGCCCCTTCACGACAAATTTTATGACATTGGAAGGCAGTTACAGAGAGATGCCTTGCCTGGTTATGAACCTTTCTGTGAAGTGTGGAACTTGGTGCTGCAAGCCTGATTAACTGAGAAGTGTTTTCCTAAGTGTGATTTTTCTTAAATTCTTTCTTAATCAGTGCTGTTCTTCAAGGTGAGTTTCTTTTTAGACTGAGAGAGATTTTTTTAAGTTAGAGTGTTAGTTACCTATTATATAATAGATATTATATATGATATATATTACCTGTTATAAGGTAATTATTGTTAATTACTTTATAATATGAGGAAGGTGATGAATTGCATGTCTTGCTTCAGACATTCATCTGTTCAAAATTGCCTTCAGAAGCTGCTATGCTTAGAGCGTATGAGCAAGATGAAATTGCAGCTTTACCCTTTTTGCTTGGAATTTTCAGTATACAATTGAGGTGAAGACAGGGGGCGGGGGGGGAGGGAGATACGACCTAAAAGCATCCTAGAAGAGTAAATAGTTCTTAGCTGGAAGTATATTAGGTTAAGAACAAGGCCTCCTTTAAATGGACTTTTTGTTCTTCACTGGATGGTGTTTCTAATAGATAGGGTTTCTGAACTACTGTGATGTACCTTCTCAAAGAAAACACAATTTTTAAGCTATGTGACTATCAGTCTAATCTAATACATTTTAAAGCCATTTCCTTACTTCTTCAAATTGGTGTTTCAATACTCTTTCATTTTCTAAGTGCATCATTGAAAAAGATATTATGATCCAAGCCTTATTAAAAGGTAATTCTAGCTTTGTAATCAAGGACTTTTGAGTTTCTCCCATATTTTTCACATGACAAGTGATACATGACAAGACTTGCTCCAGAGGGAATACTGAAAAGATTGAAATTGTTTTTTGGAAGATGGGATCCAAAAGGATGTGTAAAATTAGAAGTGATACAGCAAGGAAAGATCAGCCCGTTTGTAATGCAAGAATAAGAGAAAGTTAAACTGGTCCAACAGCACTTACTATATATGTACAACTAATCAGTAGAAGTCATTGAGCTAAAAGATATCCATGCTGATAAGAGCTCCAGAGAAGAGCAGACATTTATGGAAACTATGAAATAACTGTGTAATAATTCTCTGTTATGATAATTACATAAAGAGTTTTCAGGAGTAAATTTTTTCTTCAGAACATTGTAAACCTCTAATGAAAGGGATATAGAAGAAATTTACCTCTAAGACAAACTTCTGCTCATGTCCACTTTCAAATATCTAGCAGTCTGTTCAGAAGGAAAACTGGATTTGACCTATGACTGATAGGACAGACAAATTTTCTGTAGGAATTTCACTGTAGCCCCTTCTAACCTACTGAAATACCTCTAAAAATCTACTGTTGAGAATCAAAATTTCTATTTTGTATTCTTATAATGAAACTTTTGTCATTGACTTCAGTGTAATGAAGCTGGCATTAGAATTAGATTTCTGAGCTAGTGGCTGTTCGAAAAAATTAAAGCATATTGCATGAGGAATGGGGCGACATTAAATCGGGTTAAACAGAAATGGGTTTTGCCTTTTCAAGGAGGAAAAACCCCCACAACTGTTAAATCAACCCAGAATGTTTCATTTAACCCAGGACAATGTGTATTTCTCTTGCTCTAAAAATAAGAAATAAAATAAGCTTTTGGATATTTCTAGAATAAAATTGGGGGGAGATTCCTGTCACTGTTCTCAAATGTCTACATCTAGAATATGAAACATGTCTCATTTAAAAAAAATATTCATTCTTAGCTGACTTTATAAATGGTTATTCTTGTTATAAAACTTAATTTTTGGTGCATGCAATATAATCAAAATGTCCTATTTTGGTTTACACCATGAACAAGCAGGAAATCGGCTCTTTTCCTCAAAGAAGACTTCTTAAGAACAAGAACTTATGAGTTAAACTACTTGTGAAAGAAATTTCGACAACTGACTTAGAAGAACAGAGTTGAACTTAACTGTCTAGAGTATAGCTGTCTGATAGTGCTACCAGCCTGGCCAGTAAGCAGAAAATGAAGATGATTAAACTAAAGTTCTAGCAGTTTTAGCAATGTGTAACGCTACCTGGAAGAAAAATAACAACAACAAACAAACCAAAACTGAAACCCTGTTGCACTTCCAGTGATTAGTCTAATGTTTTACTTCTGCTATGTTTAAATCTGTCATGAATACACATTTTAGGATGAGGCAGGTTAACAGTCTCTTAATGCAAAGAAGAGGCAGAAGAAACACTCAAAATTCATGCATATAGAATAAGGTATTGTTCTGGCTTTTGAAAACTATGTAAACCATTCTTTGGGCAGATGATTTCCTGCAATCAGTAAGACTTCAATGCTTAGAAATTTTTCAGTATTGTGGCCAGGACAATTAAAATTTTTCCATTGTATTAGTGTAGGGTGGACAAGATGCTAAATAAGAATAAATTACATCTCCTTGGATTGGCTAAGCCTTCTTAGGAGGGCTGTGTTTATTTGCTACATTTAGCTATAATAACACATCTAGATTATTTGCTTAAAGCAAAACCTCTTGACAATGTATTTAAAAGTTTGTTTGACTTATGGTTACATTTAATACCTACAGGAGCGACAACAGCTGATGCACTGACTATTCAAAAGCCCTTGGAAAAGGCTGAAAAGCCTCCTTTACCGTTGTTGTGGTGCCTGAACAGAACAGTAATCCTAGATGGTAATTACATGACAGAAATTACACCAAAACATGCTGCAATCCATGCTTACCCTTTTAACTGATATTGAAGTCTAGGAATTGACACATGAGGATTCAGGGGCAAGGGGGTTAACCAAGTTAAGAATTTTTTTGGAGAGAGAAAATAGGACAACAAGGAGAATACAGAGTAATACATGACCTTTGCTCAAATACCACAAAACAAGGCAATATGTTTAATAGTGTAGAAGACAGTTGATTACCACGGGAGCTGAGGAGTGGACTGCTGACTTTGATTTTTGACTAGCAAAGATCATGTGACAGTGAACTATAGAGATAATGGGGAAGTAGAGGAGGATTTTAGAAGCAACTGGAAAGCAGAATAAAATTTAAGAACGGGAAGGGTTCTTCAGAAGTAATTTGGTCATTTCTATTCCCACCATTTTGTCTGGAGGGACTAAATCATGATTTAAGCAGCTGAAGGGGGTAGAAGATGAGAAGGAAAAGAATAAGGTTATACAGAAGGGGAGAAATCACTTCTGTATCTGGCTCCTATTTCCTTACTTGGACAATCCCATTTTCCATTATACTGTCACTTAGTTTCTGTCTCATCCCCTCCTTTACCTCTTGAAATATTAGCCATCTTTCCACCATGATTTTCCAAAGATGTCTCTGTGAGTTTTCATTCCAGGTAAAATAAGGAAGGCAGATTTCCATCCTTCTTTCTCCATATCAGACCTCTTAATTTGGGGGAAGGCTGTAATTCAGGTTTGGAACCTATAGGTGAAGTGGGTTAATCCTGAGTATAAAACACCCCTCTGCTCTTCACAGACTCTGTTAGTCCCAAGACACAATTGATTGTCTGCGGTATATGATTTCTTCCATACTGATAAATATATTACATAGTGGGCATCAAAGGCCTTATGGTTAGTGAAAAGAAAATTACTGCAGAATGAGCATCTGTGACGGCTGCCAAAAGGATTATATTTTTATTACACAAGAGGGTAAAAAAACTTTTGTTACAATAGATACAATGTTTGGGAACAGACCTGGAAAATGTATTGAGATGCTAGGATTAAAATAATACTCTGCTCATAGAATTTGCATGCATATTGTGCCCCCCCACCTTAGATGCTGTAGCACCAGCTTTTTTTTTTGTCATATCTTTTATGATCAGGTTTTATGATAAGTTTTCTGTGTTCCCCATTCAAGCAAAATAGCTAAAACTATCTGTATTATAGGATAATAAAATTGTCAGTTAACAAATGTAACTAATTTCATATTGCTAAAATACCCAAAAGAATGGGTCATTGGGACCAGACTATGAGAAACTCTTCCCTGTGCCAATAAGGGGTTCTTTACATAGACTTTGATGAAGTAATGTGTATGATGTGGTATTACTGCAGAGAGGAAATGCAGTTATTCGGCCAGAATTTCCAGAAACAAAGCATCTCATTTTAAAAATCATTCTTGTGATTTAAAACTCTACATTCTTATTTCGCTTCTTTAACATGTCCAAGTTGTGTCCTTTTCCTCACTATCTCTGAATGTAGGGGTTAAGTATGACCCTTCAAAGACACCTAAGCTTGTTTTCTGCAGGGATGGTTTAAGGCGATATTGGTATCCCTGTATCCTTTCATCACAATCTTGCAAGAAATTGAGGTGTGTATTTAATTATACACAGGTTAAATAATTCTCTTTTAATTTCTTTGGGTCAAAGACTGTGTAGAGTATCTCAAAGATAAAGTGCCTGGCATCTAGTTCCCCTTAGAAAGTTGTAAGTTAGTCTTCTGACTGCCACTTTCCAACTTTACTAGAACAGAAAACATCACTATAGCCTGTAATGACTTCAAAGTTGACCATTACTAAATAGGGTACAGCAGAATTACCTAGCCATGCTGTCTTTTGTATGTAAACTTTATGAAAAACATTTAAACATCATGTGAGTTTATATTCTCACAGGTAATGGGTCTGGTTNTTTTTTTTTTTTTTCCCCCCCCCCCCCCCCCGGGCCATTTTCACAGGAGCACAGCATTAGACTATTTTAAGGCATTAGACCTAAAACTTGATATACAGTTTTCAAATCTGATGTATTTTGTGACTTTATGACTGTAACTGCTCTGTGCATCAGCTTCTTTTCTGTAGAATAGAAATAGTACCACCTCTCCACTTGTCTTTTCTCATTTGTTTAAACTCTAAAATATCTGGGAGAAGAAATGGACTGCATGACTGCAGTATTGCTTGCTAGTAATATCTTTGCTGTGTAACACACGTGAAGAATGTCATACTTTCTTCCTTACATAAGAATTATTTGGACTTGATATGTTCTGTTGATGATTTTCTATATACTGGTCTATAATGTAAATAGGAAATAAATGTCACTGTCAGAGGAACCATTTCAGAAAGTTTTGTCAAATTGAACTGTTGGATACTGCAACTGGTAGACAAGTAGTGGTTTGTTAATACTGATGTATCTGATGAGCATCTGATGTAAAAAGCTGATCCTGTTGACTTCAAGGCAAAACTCCTACTGACCTCAGTAAAGCTGGTATTTCACCCTGAAACTTAATGATAAGTTAGCTAAGGAGCTAATCAAAACACCATGGTGAAGTTACTTTGCATAAGGTGCAGAAATAAATGCCCTTCTGTATGTAGAGGAAGTTTACATAGAATAAACCAATTGAGCTGAATGAAAATACGTGGCTGGGTCATGGTTATTTTATGCATGACTCAGTGTACTTTTTATCTGCAAATTATAAGGTGCTTACTGTTATTGCATGCTGAGGTAAGTTGGATTTAGAAGGATGCTGAAGCTAGAAACAATACTGGCTTACAGAAAGATGGGTAAATGGTTTTTTTTAGGAATTCTTTGTTTCCCACCATAAAGCACAATTGTCAGCTCAGGGGCTGCCACATCCACAAGGGCAGGAATTCCTCAGTCAGTTGCTCTGTAGTCGTGAGCCTGTGTTCAGGGCTATTCACTGTTGACTGGGATGTGGCATGATTGTTTTACAGTCTCCAATATATAGTGTGAGCACATCGACTTCCTACCAGACTTGCACATGTACCAAGTAAAGGTGAAATTGTGTTTCAAGTATAGTTGACAGGAAAACCTTATTTCAGAAGTGACATAATTTTGCACCCAGCTGAATCCAATAGGACTTAGCCTCATGATTGAAACTAAGTATATTCATCAGTCTTCATAATGGCACATAATGGCGGTTACATTCTTGAGGCATTTAATTTTTGCCTTTAAGCATCACTGTTTAAAAATGTAAAACTAATCCCTATCAATATGGGAACTTTTCAACAATAAACTGTTCTAGTAACTATGCAGAGAGAAGTGTACATATAGATCACATGCAATCAGTGCCAGCTTTGTGCTGGAATGACCCAGAATACCATGCCAGAACCCGTTTCAGGTGTGAGCTGAGCTTCACTCCCTCCCTGTCTATACATGAGGCTTTCAGAGCCTCTTTCCAGCATCTCTTCCATACGAATTGTTCTCTGTGTACTACTGTAATTATAGACATATAAATGGCAAGTGTTTGAGGTGGAAGCCGTTTCTTAGGTACGTGGCTGTATGGAGCAAAGCACAGTGTTGATGTCAGTGGCTCATGACTAGGTTTCACAGGTACTGTTGTAGTACTTGAAACACTAAGGAGTACCTCTGTGTGTATGATGTATGCCTGCCCACTGAACATATACAAATAAATATTAAACAAAGGAAGCCACTTCTAAATGAATTGTAGTTTCAATCTGCAGTTAATGCTTCTGGTACATTCCTGTATTTTTGCTCAACTCCACTGGGTTCAATGGGGAGGGGGTGTTCAATGCTTGATCTATGTGAGGTCAAGAAACAGGATTTCTGTGGAATTCAATACAAGTCTTTTCAAGTAGCTTCTCTCGCACCTACCTCTGTGCACAGCAAAAAATCTGCAGAAACCCCAAGCTAGACATAAAATAAGCACTTCTTACAATCCTATGAAACAAAGGACGTGAAACAAAGGTTGGGGCCTGTGATGTCACCACCAGCAGCACAGCTTTGTTGTACTTGGTTTTTCAGTTCCAAAAATGCATGCTAAGAAAAAAAAGAGAGAGAGAAATTGTTGAAAGCCACTTTTCGGTTGCTCTGCATGCCTTTTTTCCTTCTGCTTGGCAACCTCCACACCTGCTGTTCTGACTACTAAAAATTGTCCTTTCTTTTGTCCTGCAAGTATTTCTGCCTAAGAGGAGAGGACAAAGGATTCACTAGCATTTTTCTTGGTTCTGCTGCCTTGTAACTTTCAAAATGAAGCTCCTGTTAACAATTCAGTGTTCTTGGGGCTCCAAAATTTAGGTTTTTTTAGTTAGAATGGCTATGAGCTAGGGTGGTTGCAGTAGCACAGGCACTTACTGCTCTTAAAACCATCTTTTTAATGTATTCTTTAAGTGTATAGCAGTGAAAAACGGCATTTTCTTCTTCAGTGTGAGGCTGGTGTGTTTAACAGGAATGAGGCAAAAGAACAGGTGAAAGGAAGTTACTCCCATCTTCTACCATACAGTTTTTCTCTCCAACATTTGTTGGTTCAAGGCTCCCACACAGTTTCCTTTTGCCTTAGCTGGTGCAGTGACAGTTCTTTATCCTGTTCTAGTCTGCTTTAAGAACAGCCTTCATTTGTGATGTTACTGAGAAACATTCCAGTATATGAAACATTTGAATATGCCATCACAGATGTTTTAAGGAGGAAGGCCAGTTCTTTCTCAATTTACTCTGATGAGTGTTTTTCATCATTATCTTTAATGAGAGGGTGAGCAATATTTGACCAGAATGTTCCCTGGAATCCAAAGAGTTATTTGCCTCTTCAGGGAACGCTGATAGCTAGTTTCAGATTTCAAAAATGAAAAAGTCTTGCCCTTTGAACAAATTCATACAAAAGCCAAGCCATCCCAGAAACAACACCACCACCACCACACACAGGCACAGTAGAATTTTGGCACTTCACCCCAGTTGACTACCTGGGCCGTTTTATTTCTCGTAGACCTTGCTGCTGCCAGCACTACTCTGTAGTATAAAGACAGCTGAGCGGGTTCTAGATGAACCAACTGGAAGCAACCTATGTTTCTTCACAGGCTAGACGTGGGTCTTACACATAGGTCTGTACTAGACAGCTAGTGTGCTTTCAGTTCACATTTAGAACCGACTTGCAGTACACGTTGAGCTGTTTTCCTTAGGCAAGTTGGAATAATACTGCCAAAATACTTATAGTGCAGACCCATCTATGTCAGATAAGCTACACATTGTGCTGGCATAGTAAAATAATCCTCATAAGGTAAAAAAAAGTATTTTTGCTAGTTTAACCACAACTGGCAGCTTCTTCCAGCACTATCACATTAATCAGGGATTGCACCGTTTTCTGACTTAGCAATCTGTGCCAGCAAAATTAGCTGGTTTTCCCATTGCAAAGTGTCCTGATTTTAAAATGTGTTAAATAGCATAGTGACATTTTTGAGCAGGAACATGTTATCATTTCAGCATTGCTGGCCAGAAAACCATTTTAGAGCCTTTTAGAAAGCACTAGGTCTAGCGCTGTAAGACAGGACATGCTTAAGGTAGTAACTTTGCAAGGATTGATGCCTAGTGGTTAGCCAGAGTTAAATTACAACTTGGTACCCATGCAGGGGCTTGGAATGTTTAATTAGACTGTAAAGGAATGGAGTAATAATTCATATTTGTAAAAGAAAATATCCTTCCTAAAATTGATGGAAAGAGGAAAAAAGTATTCCTGAGAATTCTGAATTCCTTTGAATTTGACATGTTTAAATTAATCCTTTTTTCTGAGTCCATTTTAACTATTACTTAACTTACTTTTCATATTTTTTTACTTTTTGAGCAAAATAATTTTTGAAAGTGTTTTACAAACCCAAAGTGACGGAAGGTTAGAAACCAATCTGTTTAGGTACAGATACTGATTAACGATGTTCAAGAACGTGAGAATGAAATAAAATTTAGATGTCGACATACTTTTCACAGGACGGTTTATTTTTCAGAAGAGGCTATTTTGAAAGGAAAATGTATCAAAAGTGTTCCCATAGAGACTATAGGTAGTTATTTTCTGTATATATACAGCTGACAACATATTGGTGAGACCAAAAATTTACTCACGCTTATTTTTCAGTAGATAAATTGTCAATATATTACTTTTTTCTCAAATGGATAATAAAAATACACTAGCCAGGTTTACTGCCATGTTTATAGATACACATATTCTCAGGTTTTAGTGCTACGCTGTAATACAGAGATGAACGATATTTGTATATTAGATTTGGGAGATTTTTAAAACATGCCTGTTATAAAACCTCTAATCTTACCTTCGTAACTTCTTTTATTTCTCAATAAGATCTTTAAAATTACATGGATAAATTGTTTCCAACAGATTGGTAGAATTTACATTATTAATTTAATACTTGGAAATTGTAATATTTTAAATTAAAGTCCATTTTCTGTACTGAAAGTATCTCAAAACCACAAGCTTAAGTTTCCCTGGAGAAGACCTTTGCATTTCTTAAAAGCTGAAATGATAACTTGATTAACAATAGACATATGTAATCACTTTAAAAGGAATCCTCTCCTGCTCTCAAGTTCTTTTAGAAAATTATTACAAAACTCTATGTTTCCTTATCATTTCTGCCTCATGGCAAGTCATAATTTCAGAGTCAAAATTCAGTTGTTTCAGATTACTTTCTTCCATGAATAGACCAGACTTGATCGTTTCATCTTACTAGATTTATTTATTAATTCATTAGTGAAGCGCTCGTTTCACCTCACACAGCTGGCTAATCTTAGAAGTTGGTTGCACAAGACCACTCAGCTGCTTTGTTTGACTCAATAGTCCAGGTACATATCTGAACTGAGTTTAGTTCATTAAAAATAAGAGTTCTGGATGACTACAACAGATCTTTGTCAGCTGCCTACACTCATGCTGATACAGTACATGCAAATGAGAATGTATGAATATTTCAGTCTCTTGACAAAACTAAGTAGTGTTCAGAGCATTAGGAAAGGTTGCAGCTCTTGGCTGCAGAAGGAATTTTTCTTATGAGAAGTGAGAAAGTTGACACTAACTTGTAGCTGAAGTTAGTTATCAGTGTCAGTAAATCATCACAACTGCAGCTGGTATTTTTTACATAGCTGACTGTCTCCCTAAAGTAATTTAGGTATTTTTCCCCCAAATGAGATCTAATGTATGCAGCAAAGGGCCAGCTGTAGGACAGTCGACAATCAAAAATTTTCTAATCTTCATCAGCAATAAATCCAGGAAATCAAATATCCTGCCAAGTGCAAATACGTAATGAATTGCACCAAGAAACTGAGTAGCTAAAGTTTATTTGCACTACAGCTACGTTTCAGTCATACCTTTAATATCTGTAGTTTTGCTATAGAGACAGTGAGGAATTTGGCTGTCAATAAAGATTTTTTGCTATCTTAGGGAAGTTTCTCAGCAGTTAAATTTTGTGATTAAAAGGTTTGAATGTACCACTGATTCTCTAAAATTAATTCTCTTGTAATAAAAGAATCCCTTAACTTCTTTATCAGATTCTACTGTGCAATGTACTGCGTAGTCAGGGTAGGAACTGCCAAAATCCATTTCCAACTTGCACATGTATGATGCGTCTCTCAGGATGTAGATGTAGGACAGGTTGCAATGGCTGACTAAATGTGTTGGTGAAAAGGGAAAGGGATAAAAGAGTCAGGAGATGAATGAGCAGCTTTGACAGTTGACAGTTGTAGCGTGAGCAGGTTTCTTGGCTTGATCCTATTAATAACTGCTATAGACTGCTTGAAGTTCACAAGATGGTCTTCAGGCTGTACCTAATAGCTTTATTTTTTAGCACTCGTGCATATTGTCTCTTCATAACTGTTTCTAGAACAGCTGGGGGAAATAATAAACATGGGGGGGTTGAAATAAAACAAAGTAGTTCATATTTTCAATTTTAAAATTTATAAAATAAGGGGGAAGAATTTAATGACCAAGTAAGTGTTATATAGATTTGCTCATCTTTAGCAATACTAAAACCCTAACTGCAATTCTTTGTCTGCAGTTATGTAGAGACTCTCAGATGCTTAACTTCAAGCATATGTGTAGTAAGATGGTTTCAGGGAAGAGACACGGAGTAATGTTAGTGCTGCAGTATAATCCAAAAGGTTTTCTACCAGCAGTTCCTTTTCATAGGTTGTTTTAATCGTTTCAAGTAAGACAACTGTCAACTGAAAAATAGTATCTGTTTTTCGTAAACATTTTCTTGAGGTTATTGCAGTGTGAAACCACATGTTTTCTTAATAATCAGGTTTTCTTTCATGCCAGTTATATTGCTGCCTTTGTAATAAGACTGTAATTTCATTGTAATAGCATTCATGAACTCACACTAGATACATTTTTAAGCCTGTTTTAATATGAGAAGTGAGCAGAGCTGGACTAGAAGTTAGGTTTCGATCACAGCCTTCTCTTTTCCATCTAATTTTAAACAGCTTTCTTGACAACTGTGATTATCTTGTCTGCATTGTTCACCCCCTTACTGTTGCCGCAATGCAACCAGTGTTGTCTGTTGTCTTCAAATGAGCAAATAGGTTGAGAAGAGGCCATTTTCCTGCTGCTGATCCTCCTTGTCCCAACAATGTAGGAAGTGCAGTGAAGTTAATATGTGTCTGAGGTTAGTGAGGGTGTTTTCCAGGAGGAGACAGGGGAATAAGAGATTATGGAAATCAGAGCTTTTCTTGATATCAGTTAATCATAACTGTGAAAAATTACCATGTCCCAAGAAAATGGAGGAGGGAAGTGGAAGGAAGCCCATCACTGCAACTGCTGCTGTGGCATGATTTCCCAGGGCCAGGTTACTGGTGCTCACTAAGATTGGAAGGCCTGCTGGACATTAGTGGGAAAAGAGGGAGTCATCCTCAGTTATGTCACATGTGGTGGTATGTTTTTCCCTGTATAGTTATGTCTGTATGTGGATGTACCTATCTTGGTATAACAGTGATGTATCTATATCTTTTGATTAACTATGAGAATTAGCAGAAGCTCTATCGCTCTCTGCACTTTTGTAATGCTGTAATTTTATTTACCTTGGAAGAGTTGGCAGCTATAGGGGTATTTATTAGGACTTTCTGGGCACTAAGAAAATACAAACAACTGGAACCGAAACGACACTAAAGTTTTACACACAACCTTGCCATGAAGCGTAGAACCAAATTTAAGAGGGGGTATAGGAGGTATAGCATATATGTTTTTTAAGGAAAGATTATAAGTTTGTTAGCCTAAGAAAAGGCTGAGTGAAGATATGATAACACATTTTGTATGTATTAATTAAAGACTGATGCAAAGAGAGGTGTAATCAATGTATCTGTAGGTAAAACATTCTCCAGCTGCACTGGGGATAGGATGGGCTTGAATCAAAGCAAAGGAGCTGCAAGATAGACATAGGAGAACCTTTCTAGCCATGAGGTTAGAGAAACACTGGAAGGGAATTGCCTGAGAAGGCTGGAAAACCCCTCTGGTAGTGGAGATTCTGTGAGCTCCTGCAAAGAATGGTTTAGATGTACTTAATCCTTTGACAGAAAGATGGATTAAATGATCTCTTGAATCGCCTTATTTTCTGTTATTCTATAAAGAGAGCTAACTTGTGAGGTAGTGCTGATGTATTTAATAAATTCTTTTGCTAGTTCCTTTTGTTCTGATAACCAAAAAATGCAAAATGTGCACTGTTTTTCAAACATCTCTTCTAAACATAGCTTTTCTTTTCCTTCAAAGCGAGGGGAAAATTATTTCTACATAAAAATCTTGCCACATGAAATGGTTATTTCTCTTGGCAGCTTTTCTTGCCAGTGATTCACTGATTCCCTTCAAGAAAAGACAGCTAGATAAAACTGTAAGGGTAACCAAAGTAATGTACATAGCAGCAGAGTAAGAGCTAAAATGTCACAGTGTGTAAGTAAGAAGTAAAATCCAGTGTAATGATCCGATACATGTATCTGGTTGCTGCATCTAAAGTCCGTGGTGAGGAGGGAGGTTAAAGGCAAACGAGTTCAGTTTCTATAGTGGTGGTGAGATTGGAATTTACAGTGCAATTGCAGGCTCTTTGTCGGCAGAAATAAAAAGCCACCCACCTGCTGTGTCTCATATTAATTTCTGTTCTCCTTGATCATAACATTACAGCACCTTTCCTTTGAATGTTGCTCTCTTTGAATCATTCATTGTTGCATCTTCTGCAAGGGAAAGCAATATTCCTACCATAATTCTTATTCCAGGAAAAGATAGCAAAGCACTTAAAAAACATGAGTAAGGACCATTTCTTCTATTTCATAGTAGACATGTTGAAACACAGAGTGAAAAAAAGCCTCTAAAACTGTGATTCCTCAACCATTTCTTTCGTCTACTTTATGATGTAGCTGCAAAGATACTTGCGATTGCTACCAGAAGGGAGGAGGTGGTGTGAGTCTAGGAAGCTCAAAGGATATAGAAAAGGATGGACATTCTCCTTCCCTCCACAGTGACCACAAATAAGCTTAAAATGCTGCATTAAAAATTAAAATTGGTGCATTAGACCACCCTTCCAATCACTGATTTACAGAACTAGAAAGAAAACCTAATTCTTAGCCTCAAATTTTATTAAAAAAAACCCAACCAAACTACAACCAAATCTGCCTTTCCTTTTTCCTTCAAATGCAATTCTCTAATTTTAAAGTGCCCTGTCAGTCTTGACTAATAATAATCATAAAAAATTATTCAGCTAAATCACTGCTAATTACATTTCTATCATCTCTATTCTGTGGCCTAGCATTAGGAAATACTTTGTACGATCTAGGTACTTTCTTTTAGCGTGGCACCTCTTCTCCTGCCCATCTCTTCCACCTGGCTGATTGAGCTCTAACTGCTCAGAGACATTCTCATGATGCTGCACTAAATATGACTGTTTTAGTCAAACAACAGCATGGAAAAAAAAATTCAAAACTGTCAAGTAGTGAATGGTTAGTTGTATCTCTGTCCTCCTAAAAATGGTCATATTCAATTTAATGATCACTGAAGCAGTAGTTATAAAATTGGAGCATTTCCCTGTCATCACAAATATGTATACATGTACACAGATTCTGTCACTCTCCTGGCCTTTGATGTGTGGCTCTAGTGTTCTAGTCTCTTGCTCTGATCTTCCCAGCTGGCACTTAATAAAATACAAGCATCACAAGACTTGGATTAAAATGCCAGTTTTGTTATTGCCAGTTCTATTGGACATAATTGAATAAATCTTCCCCTCCCTGAAAAGCTTCTAGATTTCTACATACAGTACTGATTAAGGCTGTATGTACTCAATTACTAGCAAGAGTGTACTTTTCAAAAAACATGCAGCTTATTTCCAGTCCAAGTTAGCCTTCCATAACTGATATGCCTTTTTTTTTTTTTTTTTTAATCATCATTCTTACTGCCTGGTCAAATTGCATGCTAGTAAGTGAGATATTTTACAGAAATCTACTATATTACTACTATTTCTAAGCTACCTTTGTCAACAACACTTGGAGGAATAAAATTTACTTTACCGTAAGCACACAGTAATATGCATTAATTATATTACTCTCCTTAATTATTTAGTAATTGGATTCTGTATTAACCATTTCATTAATGTTCTGTAGATCCACATCATGCTCACAAGCTTGTAATTACCTGGATTATCTCATTTACTTTTAGAAATGTGCTTAGGTTTCTTCAGGTCCTCTGAAAGCTGCCATAGTTTCCCAACAAACTGAAAAAAGGATATGTATGTCCCCCAGCCAGGTCTTCAAAAATAACTGGATACAAATTACACAGAATTGCAAATATCAAATTACAAACCTTAGTATCAACTCATTAATGTCATCCTAAATTATTCTTGATATGGAAATATTTAATAGTCTCAGCTATACCAAACATCTGTCTCTTCCCAGATACACAACAGAAGTGTTTATTGATCTCTTTTTAATTAGCTGTTACTAAAGCCAAGATTTCCCTCTAGTAATGAATCACTATCAGAATTCCTGCAGCTTTGGTTTATTCAGGAAAAAATCCTATTCCTTTTATTGCTAATAATATTGGTAATAGCTTGTTCTTTGTATCTGTTTTTCTTGATTAAACTCCTACATTCTTAAGCCCTGCCTTATATTCAGTATTATTTTTTAGGCAATTCTAACTTTAAGTCTGCTTGGTGTTTTAATTATTTTGATATTCGTTCTGAAAAACGGTGGCGGCTTTTTCAAACAGGATTGATGCTTAGAGAAGTATTCTTAATCAGCATTCACAGTTTTCTGCACTTTTTTTTTCTTTATGGTGTTATTGTTTCTAATTGTTTTCCCCTTGGAAGAACTGACCTATTTTAAAGCTACAAATGTAGTGGTTTGGATGTTACTCATACTTGCAGATAACAGTACAGACTATCATTATTTCTTCTACAAAAGTTATACTGATTTTTAGGTTTGTGATCTGTTGTTTTTCATATGCTAAGATGACTTCTTAGAGAATCTGCTTGTGCCAGACAGCATTTTTTTGTTAGTGACAAATGTTTTTAGATAGCACTGTGTCTCCACTCCTGCGCCCACATATGTTCCTCAGAATTTAGTTATTCATGATAATGTTGATTTTCACCCCCTCCCCTTTTGTTACATGCAGATGCAATTGTCTTGGGATTTTAATTTGATTCAGTAGATTGTAGTAGACATCTATTAGTAAACTACCTAGTATTGATATGATACAGCACTGATTTCATAAGCATTTGACATCATGTTTACTCTTGAGCTGTCACAAACTTAGAGAGTAATTTTTGACATCAATTGCCATTTTCCTTCCTTTTTTCCAAGTTGCTCCTCTATAAACACCTTAAAACAATTCTTTTAACAACCCAAGAATTAGACTCACCCCACCAGCTTTCAGTAGCACCACCTAGGCTTTCTGGTTTATAGCCCAAACTCCCAGTGTGTTGTACAAACCAATAAATTACCTCTTTATTATTCTCTAATGTCAACGTGAGTTCAGGATGCTGAAGATCTTATATGTCCAGCATTAGTCTGCATTAGCAGTGACAACAGGATAGGGTACCAGAGGTTCCTACTGATGTTGATGACAACACTTGCATTGGGACAGAGTGTCTGCTAGAGCTGTAGAATGTGCAGCTGGTGATGTTGAATCAATGTGGATATAAGATGTGTTTGGACCCATGCAGTTGTGGGACTGTTCTGCAGAAAAACTAGGATAGCCTTTTTATGATGACTGCCAGCCAAAGTGCATCACATCTCACCCTCATTTCTAGGAAAACAAGAGATAATAATCCCATGAAATGCTCTGATTCTAGTGAAAAAAAACATTTTTTGAAATGTTTCCAACCATATCAGTTGCTCGACCCACTTTCTGAACGACTGCACCCTCTAATGGGGTAAAACAGATTGACTTGCAAAGCAGCCAATTTATTTTTTATATTGTTTATATCCTTCTAATACTTATAGGCATAATATAACAGCCCATTCTTGTGACAGTAAAACAAGCACATTTTTGCTGAATGTAGGTTACAGGGGAGGTGTGAATATCCAATAAAGGCTTTATATGATTCATCTCTACTCTGGGTTAATGAAAAGTATGTAAATAGCTGTATACATTCATGGTAAAATGAGAAAGGAATTTTAATGAAATCATAGAAAGGATAATTTATTTCACTTCGAAAAACAGAAAAAAGGTATGATTTTTTTTTTCTTGTTGTGCAAAGCCATCTCATTTTACCAAATCTTTGTGGGGAAGTAACAGTTTGAACAATGAAAGTAAGATGAACGAGAAACCTAACCATGATGTTGCATCTTGTCAAACAGGTAATTCTCTAATGGACCAATGAAAGCCAACGATGACAAGTTGTGGTCAACAGTCCTTGAATGTGCTGATGGTTTTGCTTTCATTATTCTTGTCAGCAGGTAACTTTTATACTTTGAATCTTTCACTGATATGTGCCACGGGGAAAAATTAGTTGCAATTTAGGACTGGGTTCCTACAAAACAAACAAGATCAAATGAATTGTTAATTGAGTAATAAATAAATAAGTCTGTCTATTTAAGAACTGGAAGCTAGAATTTGAAGTGCATTTGAAAATCCAGTTTAAGAAGGAAAAGGTGGTGGGACACTGACATGGTAAAGCAGGCTGAAAATTTAAAAGAAACAAAACTACTGTTTTGATATGCCAGTTTTTGAGCTCATCTAAAAGAAAAAAGCAAGCTCTACATCACCATACAATCCAACCATTTTGCTAAATAGCCATCTTTTGGAAGCAGAGCAAGTCGGGTTCCAATTGTGTGGTTTTATATGTGCACACAGGAGTATGTAACCATGTGAAAGGTTGAAGTTGGAACTTCAGCTATTCTTGAGATGAATACGTGCTAGATACAATGTAACTTGTCATATATATTTAAAAGAAAAATGCATGACGACATGGTATGCAAATATTATGTTATTATCCTGAATTTAAAGAATTGACTGGACCACGGAGTGGTTCCAGAGATTTTTCTCCTGATGGTTGGTAAATCTACCCTAAATGTTTGCTACTAGCACGCAGAAAAGATTTGTGCAGAAATCTGTCAGTTGTTAGACTGAGAATGAGACAAATGCTATGATGACTAGTTGCATTTGTTCTTTAGGAGTTATTTATGACATTAAGGTTTTCTGTAATTATGAGTGAATATTAAAAAATAATAATTTAAAAGGTTCTTAGTCCAAATAGGTTTGATCCTGCAAGTTTTAACTCTCAGTTACAACCTCTTTTATCCTCCATTCTTGAAGCACTTTTTAATCCAAAAAGGTTTTTTTTCCATTACTGCTCCTTATTCCCTTGTGCTACATCACATCCCTAACCACCATACTTAAAACTTTACTAGGCATTATATCTTAAAGTATCCTTGTGCTCCAGTAAGAGTTGTTACTACCCTGTGTAATGCTTATAATACTCAGTGTTAGATCCTCATCAATTAGTTCAAATGTCTATTTTGTTGCCCACATTCTCATTGTTTGTTGCAAGTTGATTCTTGCTAATGATAGTTCATTATTTAGCTGTAACTGCCATTTCCTAACAATGTTATAATGTTGTCAACTAGACTGCTCTCTGCCTAATCTTAAAACACTTTTTTCCTTTAGGGTCCTTCCACTGATATCCCTATGTATGGCGCTGCATCCCTAGTTATGTAACCACCCTCCTCCCATGTACTAGAATCAGACACAGGAGTTGTAGCAGCTTCTTTGTTGTTTTCCAGGTTAAAGTCATTTCAGGAAGCTATTTCCCTGGTGCATGAGCTAAGCCAATTATTCAAGAACACTTCAGTGAATGTACCTCAGTAATCAAACATCACAAAACTTTTCCAGCTGCTCCAGTCTCTTCTGTTGATTTTTGTTAAGTTTTCATATGTTTACCACTCTTTATAGGGGACTTCTACTAGACACCTCTTGAGATCCCACTTCTCCAACCATTTTCCTCAAGATGGTATAAATACCTATGTTCCAGTTGAATGGGACACTGTGATTACACCGTGTGTGCAAATAGAAGTAGTCAGGCACTGGTATAAATACACACTTATTCCTTCAAAGCCAGACGTAAAGCCAGTGTTCTGGTATTTTTTTCTCTTAGAAGAAAGGTACTGCCTCTGAAGTACAATGTTTTTATTTGAAACTACTTACATATAGCTTTTACTTCTTACATAATTTAGCTATTAACATAAAAAACTGTTGTCTTTGTAAATGTGTACCTTATCTTCTTCTTGCTCCTTGGCTATTAGTATTTTATTATCTGACATCCATTATTAGCATGTAGAGTACAGGCTTAATTTGAAACCATCACAAGCCTTTCATGCCAGCCTAACTCTTCTCCTGGGGGAATTCTGCCACTGACATCTGTAGGAGTGGCTTTGGGTCATTGCTAACTCACACACATTTTACAGGATGAAATTTATTATTTATTATTTTGCAGCCAGCATGAATGTAAATTCTTTTTGTCCAAGACAGGTCAGCTTCCATAAAGGAAAACTACTGGCTTTATGCAGTGAGAATGACATGGGAAAAAAAGGATGCTGCTGTCACTGGAATGTTATGAACATAATTTTTAAACTGAGCTGAAATCAAAAAATGTAATGGCAAGACTCCTTTTGAGTTCCCTAGATTTACAGACCCCTGCCTGTAAGATCGTGCTTTACTTCCAAGTCTTTGATACACTAAGATTCACAATCTTAGTACTAAATTTCTGAAATCTGTATGCATGGTTGAATTACCACACTTAACAATTGGAAGCATAACTTTCACTGGCTCCATAGGTGGAATGAAAGTAAGGGCACAAGTAACAGAAAAGCTCCCAGAGCAAGTGTTCTCAGAGCCCAGTCTTCATTGTGTTAGAAAAGGAGAGAAGCAGCGACAGTGGCAGTGGAGCAGAGCTGTGGTCAGATACCAAGGTCGTGGCTCAGCATGAGGATGAAGTTTGGCAGTTTTAGCTGAGTGATTGGAAAGGAGATGCAGTTGCCTAACATGGGCAAAATGCTGTCAGGCCAGGGACAAATAATGCTGAAAAGAAAGGCTTCAGTTCAGAGTAGGTAGGCTATGGCTCGGTTTAAAAAAAGGACAAAATTGGACTAAGAATATTGAAACTTCAGACTGATTTTATTTCAGTGCTATCAAGATCACAATGGCATGCAATTTTAGGATTTGTGAACACTTACTAGTTGTACTAGCCACACAGGGAATGCATAATAAAGGCAGGAGCAGCATGCAGTCATACCAGAATAATATCCTTTCTGACCACTAACTCTTAGATTTGCTTTGCAGTAATGTTGATACTTACATTCATTTAACGGATTGAAACACATTTATAAAATCAGGTATGGCAGCAAGGCTTATACTAACAAGCGAAAATTGGCAGATTATGTGCACATTGCAGTATTTTTTCTTTGAAGTAGGAAATGAACGGCCATATAGCAAAATTATCAGAGGATCTCAAATGATTAACATTGTGCTAAGTAATGTGCATAAATGTGAATATTTGTGTGGATCCATATGGAAAGCTTATAAAGACCAGTCATTCTGAAAACCTTGGGGCTTTAAAAATTTAGTAGCTACATTAAAAATTTAATCAGCATTACACAGATCTCTAACTGTGAACAGATAGGGAAGTAACAGTTTGATGTACACTGGCTGTTTACCTTTTAAGGTAGAGTAGATACATCTTAAGATGAGCTTAAATCAGTCATTTGAAGCATGACAGACTATCCTCCTTTCGCAATTAGTAGGAAGAGAGATAGGAGCATCTCTATCACTTACCTGTTCAATAATACTTTTCAA
Organism: Himantopus leucocephalus; assembly: GCA_003993805.1. Taxonomy (NCBI): domain Eukaryota; kingdom Metazoa; phylum Chordata; class Aves; order Charadriiformes; family Recurvirostridae; genus Himantopus; species Himantopus leucocephalus. The sequence goes on along the minus strand of RSEF01000001.1, from coordinate 85,182,939 downwards.
AAATAGTGTGAGAATTTGCACATGCAGCTCCACTTCAGAAACAGCTGCCATCTTTGCAACAGGCAACTTAATAGCCTTTCATGTACAATACTTTTATTTGAAGTATTTCTGTAGAAATGAGGCTCTCTAATCCTCAGGATTTAAGCAAAGTTATTTTCAGGAAAAATACTTTTTAAAAAAATACACTTTGTTTATGGATCTCTGATTCTCAGAGAAGCAGAGACAGCAAGTAGAATTACACAGATTACAAGAAATTGATGAAGTTTTTTCACTGTGTACTAGGTCTGGCTGGGATGGGATTAATTTTCAAGGCAGCCTGTATGGTGCTGTTTTTCAGACTGGTAACCAAAACAGTGTTGGTAACACACACTAGTATTTTAGCTATTGCTGAACAGCCCTTACACAGGGTCCAGGCCACTTCTGTTTCTCGTTGTGCACCTCAGCAAGGAGGCTGGAGTGGGCAAGAGCCTAGCAGGGGACGCAACTGGCACAGCTGACCCAAATTGGCCAAAGTGATATTCCATATCATGTAATGGCATGCTCAGCAATAAAACTGGGGTGGAAGTTTATCCAAAAATTGCTGGGTGGGCATCAGTCTGCTGGTAGTGAGTGATTGCTTTAGCATCACTTGTGGGTTGGGGTTTTTTTTGTTGTTGGGGTTTTTTTTTTCTTATTCATTTATTAAACAGTCCTTATCTCGACCCACGGATTTTCTCGCTTTGCCCTTCTGATTCTCTCACCCGTCCCACGAAGAGGGGGAGTGAACAAGCAGCTGTGTGGTGCTTAGCTGCCTACTAGGGTTAACCCACCACACACTGACTACCAAATTCAGACTGTAATTCAATCATCATGTTATGCTGTAATTTGTGCATTTATTTTAATCACTGACACACATTTTACTATTTAAGGATTTGCTTAGGACTACATTTTATTACAGACATCACTCCTCCTCTGACCTGATGTTATCTTCATTCTCCCTTCATTCTGTAGTCGTCCTTCCCCCAGTTTTCATCATCAAGTTTGGGGTTTGTTTTCCTTTTGAAATGGGCAAAGGACCCATCTAGGGATCAGGGGACATTTTCACATGTGCTGTTAAGTAAACCACTTTGCAGTGACGAGCAGGCTAAACTACTTAGGGTCTTAGAGCCCTCCAGTGCATTCTCACAGTGCAGTGTCTCAGAGCACTGAATGATTTCAGAAGCATGGAAGTATTCGATTGCTTATGAAACATAAAGAACTAGTTTTAATTTTTATAACATGCACTAGATGTGTATATAAGCCCAGTATAAGTTTGCAGGGATGCTGTTCACTTGTGGTATCTTAACACGGGTGTAATTCACCTAAGCTAAGTTGTAGTAATAACATACAAAAAATGACATTTTTCCTATATGTTATTTGCAAAGCTAGTTCTAGCAATAAATATCTTCCATTAAAATGTCCCAAACTTGAAACCATCATCTATGCTGGAGGCTTCAAAAATTACATTCTCAGATTTGGAACGCACATTTTTCCCAGGCAGGGCAAGATATGTAATTAGTTTTTTCAATATCTATCTTCCTTTAGAAATAGCATTCTTCTAGCGCTTTCAGTTCCTGACTGAATTAATCCACAATAGGATTTTCTCTTTTGTTAAAGTAATGATGACAGGTATGTGTGTGTGCGCATGCCAGTGTGTGTGTATATATATGAATGTAAAATGTTTAGAGTGGATTTCCTTCACTCAGATGGCAATACGAGTTACCTCGTTTTCAGTTTAGTAATCTGGTTCTTTGTTCTAGGCTGCCTCTACACACAAATAAAGAAGTAATCTCCACTGTCAATCCTTAAAATGTGACTAGACCTACAGAAAGAGTGAGAGATTCTTGAAATTAATATATTTTGTAAAATTGAGAAACAAAAGTCTTAGGAATAGACTTTTTAAGCAACACAGAAAGAAATGAGGATTAGATGGATAAGGTACACAGATGCAGTTACAGATCAACAGGGACTGTGTGCAGAGAGATACAATAAAGTTAAGCTAAATACATGCAAATCATTATCTGTAACCTCTTGTACTGGTAAACTGATACAAAAATCATACACCAAGTTACAAGGGTTAATTCTGTCAGTCTACAGTGAATATCCTTTATTAATTGGCATAACCTTACGAAGCACAGCTACCCACATCATCTCTGTGCCTCTGTTCTCTAATCAGAGTAAAAACATTTCACTGCTAAGAGTATTCAGACTCTTGACTTCTGCATTTCACTTTCCTGAGAGTGTAAGGCCTTTGGGGCTCTGTATGGTACGTGTAATCTTAAATGATGCCATAAGGCCTACCATAACACAAACTATAAATCGTTTAAAATGTTGGCAGTAGTGGAACCAAATATTGTCTCTTACAAGACTCTTCAGATCAACCAGGAAGTCGCATGCGGTTGCTTATGACCATACTGGAAGGGATCTATATGTTGTCCCTCTGCACAGTTAATTAGCTCAGGGAATCTAAGATGATCACACAGCTTCCAGTTCAGACCTGTTTGCAACCAGTAGGCTTAGAGCATGGTCAGAGAGCTGGTACCTGCCCACAGTCTTACCATGTAGATGTAACCACAGTGTGCCTCTCGGCACACAACAATCAGCCTCAAGTCTGTATTGAAAGGATATATATGGAGAGCAGTTCTTATTCTTTTTTTTTTTTCCTCAGGAAAAGTGATGGTGAAATCAGTGTGACATATGCCTGTAAAAAATGTCTCAGGGATGTAATAAACACTTTACATGAGAATTTAATAAAGGAGAAATATAAGAACTCCCAGGAATAGCTGTATTTCTATTAGTTCTATCTATTTGCAAATTCAGAGTTGTTATCTGTTGTACTGTTTTGTAATTGCTATTTCTGGCAGAATAATCCATATCAAAGAATGACCTTTACAGTAGAGAATGTATTTTCTGTCAAGAACAGTGACTGTAAATCAAGTGCCATCAAACTTTTATCACAGTTTTTACATAGACTTTTTGTTTCTATGATGTCGTCCCAGGAGGATCAAACATGAATATTGTTGGGTGTTTATGGATATCCATATATTTAGAACAGCAGTATGAAAACATTTCCCTAAATATTTTTATGCTTCTTGGCATAGAGGGCATTTCTCTTCCCTTAAAAGAAATAATAGCAATCAGAAACATAGTAATAATAAAAGTCAAAATACAACAAGAGGCTAAATATTGTAATCTTTTAGTACTAAATGTTATGATGTTGAAAGTTCTGAAATATTAATGTTTTTCAGAAATCAAACACCTAATTGTTTGAGTTTAACCAATAAAAAATTATAGTTCATAACATACAGATAACACAAGTGACTCATAAAGCTAATACTGTTCTTTGTTTTACAGTGTTGTCCGCACATTTTCGGGTCTGCGAGCCATATACGGACTACAAAGGTCGCTACCACTTTGGTTTTCACTGCCCCCGTCTTTCTGACAATAAATCTTACATCTTTTGCTGTCACCATAACAACACAGTATTTAAATACTGCTGCAATGAGACAGAATTTCAGACTGTTATGCAGATGAACTTAACAGGAAACGCAGATGGATATATGCATAAGTAAGTAAATGAGTTTTAAAGTACTCTCCACCAAACTGTTCCTGGTCTAATAACATAGTCTGAGGTGTACTTAATGATGCAAGCAATTAGAATAATTGCACATACAGAAAAACATTACTAAAAGGTTTTTGCTGTTACAGAATTCCTAAAAGAAATGGAATTTTAGCTTTGCTTTCTTTGCTTTGACAGGGGCTATAAACATTGCTAGGAGAGCATGTATGTAAAAGTTGCATATAAATGTAACAAATATAAAGTTACACATAAAAGTTACAACAGTCTCTCCCCTGACCCCAATCTGATCCAAACTATGGTTAAATGTGTATCAGTAAAAATAAACCCCAAAGCTGTCTGTAGGGGACAGAGGGAGCGAGTTGACATTTTCCGTATCAACCCAAGTGCACTATTTTGAATTTCTGATGTTTTGAATATATATCTCTTGGAATCACTGACATGGGAGAACAGAACGTATTTGCTTGTATACCAACATTGTGTGGTATCCTTGCCTGTTACCTGGGATACTTCCATGTACTGCTGGGGCCTATCCTCTAAGATAAATGTCAATAACGTTTTTTCTAAAGAACCAATAAGTAGCAAGTAGATCTTTATTACTGATTACCTATGTACCATGACAAAATCTTTACTTGTGGTCTATCTCCTATTTAGTATTTGACATTCTGGCCACACTAATCTGCTGAGATTTCTCTTGGTGAAGAGGGCAACTTTCAGCTGATGTAAACCCCCAAGGGTCGAATTCTGATCTATCTGCTTTCCCCTGCCATTTTATTCTGGTATTCAGCCCCTCCAGGGCAAGGAGGAGGCAGATGAAGACAACTGGAATTCCAGTCTATTGATTTTTGTTTACAACAGGGATTTTAGTGTTTTCTTCTGCGGTGCAAAAGTCCATAGGTGTGTTGTCATTCATTCCTATGGAAGCAGGTGCAAGGCTGCTGGGAGGCTATGGTGCTGGAATACTGATGTCGGCTCTTTTAACTCACTGTATGCAGCTGCGTCCAGCAGCAGCCAGCCCATGGCGTCAGCAAACTGTCATCTTCCTTAACAACCACTCCTCATACAGCTCTGCCTAGAGAAGCGTGAATCTTGCATAGATGTAGATGTTGCATACTCTAACTTTACAGGTGCTAAAGTGACAATGACCTTTAGAAGTCTGTGTACTGTGTAGTGTAAAAGGAAGACCTTGAGGTGAAATTTCCTTGCTTTGGCCTTCTGCTGCATCTGGGAACATCATGAGAACATACCACACACAGGACGCTGGGGAGACACTTGAAGTCTATTAAACAGGCCTATTAAAGGCCATCCATTTTCTTCACCCTTTGTGCAGTCCGAATGATCTAGAGACTGGTACTGCCCTCATCTGGGGCTACCCAACTCTGCCAACATATATGCCTCCAGGCAACCTGGTGGAGTTTATACCACCGTATGCCCCAGTGTCCCCATGCAATGCATACTTTACATACGCTCTGTGGTAAAAGTAGGATGTGCTCCCCCTTCATTTACTGGGATGACCATGCTACCACAGCAACAATAGAATGCCTGCCTGAAGAGAGGTCCTCACAGGACTCTCAGTACAGAAGGGCTGTGCACGTAGTCACAGACAGAGCCAGAAACTGCTTCACACTCCGAGTGATAAAAAGAGAGTCTTAAGAATGGACTAGTGAGGCTATTGCGCCCACGTGTTCCCAGTTCTTTGTCTTGCACACAGCAAACTTGTAAACCCTGCACCAACACTGCAGAGCACCCAAATCTGTCTAACAGACAGCTTCATCACAGAGTTTGGGATGTTACTGGCCAATTGTCGCTCAGCCACGTTGAAAGCCAATGCTTCAGGCTTTTTTCAGTATCACAGCAGCTACTCTGTGTAGTCATGGCCAGAGCTTACTAAGGTAAGGCCCTTCTGTTCTTCCTTTCACCAACAAGCTGAAATGGACCAGCCAATCAGCCACTTTCCAAAGTAGATATGCACAAAAGAACAGGTATGATCTGATTGCAAAATATGCCCTGCAATGTAAAACATTTCTCTGCCTTCTGCATTCCCTGTTTGCATGCCCACTCAAGTCTGTACATCTACACACATATGCACACACCCCCACAGAAATAAATATAGGGCTGTTCATATTATAGGGCTGTTGTGTGAGAGCAGTTCCTCAGTGGGAAAAAGGAAATTTGGTATTCCATGAATCACAGTATTTATTTTAATGAAAATATTTAGAGCATGAAGTAAGTATTATATTAGTTTTAATTTAGCAATCTTTTTTTTTTTAAAAAAAAATCACCTCATCCAGTTGTGGTGGAGAAAGAGCTACCTCTGTAGTCTTTGTTGGTAGGATTGAGGGTTGAGAACTACCTGCAGACTATTTAACCTGTATGTCTTCAGTCTGGAATTTCCTGTGGACATTAGCTATGTGCTCATCTTTTGCAAATGTATGTGAAATCATGCTAAATACAATAAAATGCTTCTGGAGACGTAGCTTAGAGGAGTTCAGTGGAACCAGTATTGCCTTTTTGTAACTTCTTCAGACATCACTTCTGATAAATCAGTCTGGGCCAGGAAAATGAAGAGACGCTAACTTTCTACGTAAAACTCCACCAATGTAGTGAGACAGAGGGAGATCTTCTCACCCTGAACTCACTGAGATCGGTGGAAAACTTCCTGATAATTTTAGTGTGCTGTGGAGGGGGCAGAAATAAGTGAAGCCTAGATGCCTACATTAGAAACATTGTAAAAAGCATCTTTCTTAATACACTGACTTTATTTAACATATACAGTAATTTGACTTTATTTGGATTCTAATACATCCAGGGTTCACTTTACGGTAACAAAGTCAGCTCTTTGTTTAGATCTAATTTCACACACCACTGAAAAAAATTCTGATGAAACCTATTGTACTGTGGCTGGGGAGAATGATTTAGGATATGGGAATAGCAATGAACTGAAAAAAAGGATTATAGTTTTCAGGGAAGAGTGATTCAATATTATTATTTTGTTTATTTTAATATTATTATTTAGTTTATTTTTCCCCTTAGCTGTTCTTGTGATCATCAAAACAAATTTCTTGGTTTATAATACAGTTGAGGGAAAAAATTAATGAAGTGACTTGTAACTTCTTTGTCATGGCACAGCTGAAAAAACACACTTGTCTTCTACAGTTGCACAATATAAATATAGCCAGGTTTATTTACATTTTTTCCATTACTATGACAAAAGTTTTCTATGTTTTTATCAGTGCAGAATACTGGGCTATTATATCTTTGCGATCATGCAGATTAATCAGTCTAAAATATTTTTGAATGTGAACAATTCATTTAGTATTAAATACAGAAATACCAATGATGTCTAACAGGCAAGAAAAATTCTGCCATCCAAAGTATTTTTCCATAAATATTTTCTAATAAGTTGTTTGATTATTCTAAAAAGTAGTATTCACTTGAGTCTACTATTAATACTCTCTCTGATTTTCTATTATGCATGTTTTGCTGGATTATCAGCAGTACTACTATGCTAGGGGCCCTTAATCTGATACTGGAACAGTGTTATGGCAACCTGTAATGTGCCTGTGTTTTTCTTTATCTCTTATTCCAGTTTTTCAGGGTTGAATGGCTTTTGCACATCACACTGCAACATTGCACTGAAAGCAATGTGAGGGTAGGATAGCACTGTCTTTCTCCATGTGCAGCATGTCTCTTGCAGAGCTGGCATTTGCTTAAATATCCAGAAAGTAATCTTTACAAGAAAGAAAAAAAAAAAAATTAAATCAATTCCACTACCAACTGTTGCAAGAAGGCGTAACTTAGCTGGGAATACCTTTTAGGTACTACAGTAACAGATTCTACAGGAATACACAGGATTGGGCAAAGGCCTTTAGATAATAGTAAAAACAAAATAGGGGGAAAAAAAGCACTTTTAAAGTATACATGCAAAAGCTGCACAGATTTCCTCAGTGTTAGAAGTACCAAGGCATTTGGTAGGATGTAAGCTTGCATTTCCTTGGGGCAACACTTAAAAAGTGTTACTACTGCAAGTAACAGCCCTGTTTAAGGAGAATAGGGAAAGAAACAGTTTCCATGGCCATCTGCCCACATTTAAACTCTGCAGCTGTAGAGTTCTGCTCACAATTGGTTTTATTTGTTGTTTTTTTTTAATCCTGAATTCCTAAATAATTTCAGTTCATGTGCTGCACAAACTCTTCTTAAAAAATATAGGCTGATCCTAACCTGCTTGTCATCTGCCTCAAATAGTTAATGAATTAGATGGAAGAAATCACATGGGTAAGAATAATAATAAAAGAACCTTTCTTTTCATTTCTGTGTGGGGATGTTGGAGAAATCTAAGCAGGATTCTGTAGATGGAATAGGAGGAGATGGATGGTAAAAGTATTTCTTGTTCTTAGAGAGCCCCCCAATTCCAGGCTCCCTGAAGTCAGAGCAAATCTTTCCATTTATGCAAGTTGGCTCTGCATCAAGGCTATACGATATATACATCGTATTTCTATAAAAGACAAAGCATCTTAAAATAATGAGCCACTAAGCTTTTCTGCTAGGTTTATGAATTACCCCATTTTACAGAGAAGCTAAAAGGAAATTGTGTTTTAGCTTTTACTCCAGATTTAGCTTTTGTATTTCTGTGCCAGCAGCAGCAGAGGACTGGGCAACATAGCTTTAGAAGTCATTTTAGTGTTATATTGCTAAACCTTGTGTTGAACCTAAACAGAAACCTCCAAAATGACTGATTGGGAGGGGCAGGAGCACTAACAGGACAAGGCAAGCTTTCCAGCTGGGGCAGGGGAAAGGAGATACAACCACACCAAAACCTGCTATACTTGATTGTCCCTGTGAAGGAGCAAACACCTCCTTATAATTTGAATTTCAGTAAATTTGGAATCTGTTCACACTTTATTTTTAATTGAAATGAAACTTCTGCACAAAAGTACAGGAAAATCAGATTGCAAGGGGAAACTTTTACAATTAAATTGTTCAGTTCAATGAAATGAGAGCAAGTCCTAGGAGTTTTTTTGATTCCCACTTCTTTTCTGTGTCTCTGGCCTTACTGTTATTCAATGTAAGTAAGATTGTTTATTTTCTAATTATGACGTCTTCTTAATTTTAGGGACGTTTTAATTTTTACTATAATTAGTAGCCATCAGCAAAATTAATATTTTCTACCATCTTAATAGTTTGAGAAACAGAAAACATCAAAGTATGGAATTTCCCTGTGTGTACAAAACATACTGCTTATTAATTTTGCTTGTGATTTTCCACAAGGCCCTTTTGATAGTGCTGTTGTCCCACTGTCTGTTAATTAAAATAAAGCAGTCGTTCATTTTTGTACTTGTGAGAAACAGATGTTATTTAGAAGGAGCAGATGGATAACTCACATACGGTATGATTTATAAATTGTTGCTTTAAAATGGAACACTCAAAATAGATCTAATTTTTGCTAACCAAAATTTTGATGAGTGAAACTAAATACCTAAAATACAAACAAGTTCTTTTGAGTTATACATAAGAAATGTTCCTACCTCTCACATTGTTGCCAAAACAAAAATAACATGTTTTCTAATATTTTCATTCTTACTATGGACCAATTATAGCTCACCTATTTGTAAAATGGATCCTATTGGCATTAGTGAAGAAGAACAGGATTTGTTACAGTGGATTTTTTCCTGACTTCTCCAGCCGTCACTTCCCTTTTATTTATATTAGTAGAAGATAGAAGAGTTTACCCCAATAGGAATAAATCCACTGAAAGTCAAGAGTAGCATTGCTGCGAAGCCTGGATTAACCAGATCCTGTTATACTTTCAAGTGCCTGGACTGCAAAGATTTTAATGCATTACAAAGGTCTACCCACTGCTGTGTGAAGTTAGATATGCATGTGTAAGTGTTTAGTAGAGGCAAAGACTCTTGAGTTAAGGGTTTTCAGAAGCACTATATTTTGTCTACTTCCAATCCTCCTGGAAATTTACTGAACATTTTTTAAAATCCTAGGCTTGTGTAGTCCTAAAGTTACAGAGGAAGGGACTCATTAACAGCTCTGACCTTCCTCTTGTTACTTACAGTTATTTGCTATGGAACCTCATTTAATCTAAGCACGTTATATCTGTGTAGTGGAAAAATCATTCCCTGGAGAGGAGAATCAGTCTTCTTAAGTGCTGACAGGCAGAAACATAGAAATTAAAATTCTAATTTCTTGTTTCAAATCCTGATTTTTTCAAAGTATAAAATGAAAGAGTCATACAAAAGTTCAAATGGAAGTGAAAGTTCAAGGCAGAGACTTGAAATGTTTTAGATCCAAAAAGGTTTGGGACATGTTTTTAAAACGTCAAATCTTTCTGGCTTGCATCTATATTATGTCTTCTCAGCCTTTTTTCTTCTCATAGCACTTCTGTTTTGATCAATGTTCTGATAAAATACAGTTCCTTCAAAGTTCCTCTGAATGTCTGTGAAACAGAGCATGGTTGAGTATGTGTTCATGTAAGTTCAGGTTCATGTAGGTGGGGGTTGCCCACCTATTACTTCAGTAACATTTTTCTCCAAGACTGTCTTCCTAATGACGTTTTTTACTAGTATCCCTTCTGCCTGCTCTTGTTTTTACAGTCTCTGGTACACATACTTTCACATTAGCTCTTAGGTCTAGATTAGCTGCCTTTGCTCTATCCCTAACAATCTCATTCTTGCCCGTTTCTTTCCTTCTCTGTTCTGACCTTATCCTCCCCACTCACATAGTTTCCAATCCAAACTGCATTTGCACCTGACAGTCATTTTTCTTTTAATAATATTGCATCTCCAGCAGAGCTTTAGCACTTCTTCCCCTTCTTGATCTCCAAATTCTTGACTCGCTATACCTTTTCCTCTTTTTTTCCCCCTTTCTTTTAATATCTTTAGTCACCTGTCATAGCTTTACAGCTCTGTGCACCATGTCAGCAGCTGATAATTTTCATGGCCTTTACCTGTATATATACTTTATAACTACACCAACTTACACGTATAAATGTAGTACATATTTTCTTTCCTGTGGAACGTGTTGTGTTATATGATCTTGTTGATGTTCTTCCTTCCTAAATTTATTACTAGCAAACTGAGAGATCTTTAGCAGTTGCTTTTGAACGCCTGCACTTCTACTAGTATCTTCTGTATCCAGCAATAATTAATTATTAAATTCAGAGCAAATCCAAGCACATTAAACGCCTTTTAAGACAAGTAGTTTATAATGCATGTCAGCAGTGAATGTTTTCAATCATATAGACATCCCTTGGTCTCAGTTATTACAGCATTTTTTCATATGGTTAACCCTCATTCTCATAAATGCCCTGTCACTGTTAGTAGGGTGACTTTCTGGGAGTGAGAGTTTGCAGAATAAGACATAGGACCCATCAGCCAAGTACATATCAGTGGTCTCACTTAAAGCACTGAATCTAATTGTACACCAAATTTATGTGCTGATATAAATACACAGATAAGAGGGACAAATAAAAAAGTTTGTCAGACAGGGAGCCTTAGTTTTTAAAAACCTCTCACATCGTGTATATAGCAGTATTTAGATTGAAATAATAATTTTTATTGACACATGCTTTAGAACAAAATTTTTGTTTCATCCATCCATATATTATATTTATATAATTAATGAAAGAAACAACCTTGATAAACTAACATGATGACCATTATTGATATATGAGATAACTTTTTTGTTTTCCCTTTTTTTCTTTCACAGCAACTACAGTGCACTGTTAGGAGTGTGGATCTATGGCTTTTTTGTCGTGATCTTGCTGGTACTGGACCTTTTATATTACTCTTCAATGAACTATGACATTTGCAAATTTTACCTGGCACGGTGGGGAATCCAGGGGAAGTGGATGACACAGGGACAGAGCCGATGGATTAACCCTGCTCAGGACCCAAGCCAAGTACAGACACAGCCTCAGCCAGAGACACAGCCTCAAACTCAGCCACAGCCTCAAACATCACAGACAGTACATACTTTAAAAGGAGATGCTTTAAGCCCACCCCTGATGTCTTTTCAGAGTACATCTGCCTGGTAAGTAAGTTGAGCCATATTGTGATCTATTTTTTGACTCTGTTGTTTTGCAGTGTCAACACTCTCACCTGTATTTGAAAGTGCCTGCAGATTCAGACTGAACAGCACCATTTCTAGCACATAATTCTTTAGATCATGAACTGTCTTAGAGAGTGATTTCTTACTATGGAATATCTTAAGTCATCTTTTAATACTGTTCTCAGAGAAATAGATGCTGCCATTTTTCCGTGCTAAATAGTTATATACTCTGTGGTACAAATAAACTACAAATCGTTCGTCTATATCAACCATTATAAAATTAATTTTAATCTTGCGTCAAAGACTAATTGCTATGTATATCTAGGTATCTGTTGGTCTGGTTTATAAGACTGTATAAATAGCAACACTGAAATAGCTTCAATGCGAGATGTCACAAATCCACACTATTTGTGGCAAGAGGCACAGAAACAACATAAAAACCAGGTTAGTTTTTTTATATGCATAGCCAAGAAAGCATAGCTTGATCTCATTTGACAGAATGACACAAGTAGGCTACTGTAAACTTAAATGCTACAAAAACAAAACACACCTCCCCTCAAAAAAAACAGACCAAATGGAAAACAGATACTTCAGGAGCAGGGAGAATATGTAATATAAATAGAAGAAACTAAATACTGACAGCCGTGGGACAAAATGACATTGAATGATTTCGGACCATTTTTACCAAAGAAAACAGAAACAAAGGAGGAGAACTGGATAAAGACAATGTTCTAAATAAGGTGTCAGGAAAGGCGTGGACTTTTTTCTTGGCAAGAGAGCATAAAACTTTGGAAGGGGGCAGAGAGGGTACAGAGTTACCAGTGTATTTTAGAAGTGTTCCAGAGGGCTGAATGCTGAGTTCTGGCAAAATAAAGCGATCTAAGAATGAGTAGGGTGAAAAAGATGACAGCAGTTCCTGAAGCTGTACAGCATGCAAAGCCACAACGTTGATCTTCGTCTGAAACTTTTGGGTAGCACTGTGTTGCAGATGGGATGATGACAGTAGTAGTCCTTTTGTTTCATAACTTGCCCTTTAATTTTGAGTGTAAATCTAGAGCAAATAGGTTTTTGTAATAGAAAACGTAGTCATAGCTTGACCCAAGGACAAGGATCAGTGAAAGAGGAGGTGGTTTGGCATAGTAGCTGGTACTGGTTGTATCCAGTGCAGATCAGACTTAAGGACCATGCTAGCAGGCCTTGTCCAAACAGAAGGCTCTAGAAGAGCTACTTAAGATGGAGACTTGCTTGTGCTTAGTTGTAAACACTCTTCTTTTCTCCACTTCTTCCTCTTCTCTCCTTTTCTTCTTTTAATTCCTTCAGCTTTTTTGCACATTGCTTTCCCAGTCTTCAGTCAGAATTGCCATACAGGTTAAGACCAACATTTATGGTATAATAATTGTATTCTAGCTTAATACATGTGTGTTTGCACTTGTATATATATAAAAATGTAATGACTGCATGAATATATATGTGTATACATATATAAAAAATTAGCCTGGTTATACCACTTGGTAATTCTGCCATACCATTACAAACTTAAGGAAGCTATTCAGTAATTCTTGAAGGATTCTTGGTCACTTTCCATTACTGACTTTTGTTGTTCTGTTTCTTTGCTTTTTTTGAAGCATTAAGCGGGGAATGTATGTTAGGATCAGGTGAGCATATGCTCCTTTTCCTGTGTTTGCAGGAGATGAGCATTGATAAGTCACTCCAGTAACCCTCACCCCTTCCCCAGACAACTGTCCATCTGTGCTCCCTCAGTTCCCATAAAATTGTTTCTTTTTTCCTAATCCTTTCATTGCTCAATGAAAAAAATAAGTAGATGTTTCCTTAGCCAAACCATATTTATCCCTTGTATTTCAACATGTAAAACACTAGAAGAGATGCCATATTTTCAAACTTATAACCTGCAGCTTTTGAAACTCACAGCCCCTTAACTAAGTGCATGGATGACTCAGTCTGAGTTGGCTACATAAAAAATAGCAAGAAAATAGTAGTAGGCACTGGTGGTCACAGGCAAGGTGTTTAGCATGTGAAAGAGGTTTTTGAGTAAACAGCTTCCTCAGAAAATGACAGACTTTTGTACTACAGCAGTTGCTGAGACAGTGGGGAGTAAGAGGAGGATGCCTGGCTGTTTATTTCTCCATTAGGTAATCTGCAGGTTATATACACGAAAATATGGTAATTTCACCATATAGAAATTAAACTTAGTTTCAGAGTCCAGTTCTGCTGCAGTTTATATTTGATGGTTGACCTCAGTACTGTCTTTTCAAAATGTAATCTTACTATCAGTGAAGAAGTCCAATGGAGTTACTGGATTTATAATTTCCATCACTGGTTTTAAAATTGCCTCATCTGCTAATATATTTTTGTATTTTATACCTGAATTTCCATTATTCTAGATTATGACACCAATCTCTTAGATGCTTTGGTAACAGCAGTTTTCCAGTCTATAAAATCAACTTTTCAGTTTGTGTTGGCATTTTTAATGTGTCCTAAACTTACCCTGTCTGTCTTTTCGCTCCATAGAGAAAATAAGCATTTTTCTTTAGCACCTCACAAACACACTTGTGTATATATATTGGTGGTTTACAGATGAGCTTTTTGAAAATACAAAATAGATTTTTTTAATCCTGTGAGATACGCGTATATCTTAGGGCATAAAAACTTAAATACTGTTAAAAACATTTTCCGAAACAGTTTGCAAGTTTTCACGATGACAGATGTTGTTGAAGTTGTTAGCTTCCTGTACTACGTTTATCCTAATACAGTTGAAAAACATGCCCATTCTAGAAGACAGTACATGATGATAACAGGAAAGCGATTCTTGCATATCAAGAATCTCAGCAACACCGAAGACTTTAGGTATCCTTATTGCGGAGAACTGACAGTGTAAGAAACTATCCAAAGAAAGACGGCAGGATTAATCTATAGTTTGTAAAGCAGTTTGGGATCTCCCTGGATTAAAAAAAAATTATGTAAATGATTTTTATCTTATCATTTCTTTTCTTGTTCTAGTTTAAATGCTATGATTTGGCAATGAAACCAATGACTGAAACAGACATGTCAGAGAGAAAAATCACGCAAGTCATAGTATATAGTGGGTAGAACCATCCCCAAGATGTTTAAACATTTTGTCATAGCAGATCGCTGTTTTATTTACTTGAGACAAAGAGGACCATGTATAGCCATAATATTATTATAACTAAAGAAGTCTGGAATCCATTATACATGCTGCTGGCTGCTCTGCAGAGGGCTTACAGCGTTGTGCAAGGACAGGAAGAAAAATCATTAATCTCAGAAACATCAAGGTCGATTTAGAATAATGTTGCTTCATCATGTAGCGTATGGATTTTGCGGCCCAACTAATGTTGATTTCTTCTTTAGTATGGAAACCATCTGAGGGCTGTCCAAAGGCCTGTGTGGTCTGAAGGTCCCGGTGGATGTACATTCTGCAACCCAAACACCGTCACAGACTGCAAGTGAATGAACTTAAACATTTGTGGCTTGCCTCACGGTGGTTCCTCCAGGTCATGGATGAGGTGCATGAGCTGGACCCTTCCATGCTCACTGGCCCATGTAAAAATCTGCAGTCTGGTTAGCCTGAGCAAACTTTTGACGGCTGGAGATCAAACAGCAAGAAGCAGCAGGCAAATTGTAACTACTGCTCAGCAAAGTACAAGCCAGGGAGGCAATAAAAAATACTGTAAGTTGAGGAACCACAATCCTGACTACTGAAAAAACTTGTTCTCACAATCATGGGAATATTGGTAATTAATAATGACTAAAATGGTCAGACTAGCGTGGAAGATCACGTAAGAGGAAGTGTGGGCCAGGGCAGCCTGGCAGTTTCTCCAGATTCTCAATGGCTGTTCTGCATTCTAGACATGAGAGGGGAACAGATGAACGTGATTTCTCTGGCTTGCTGTGGTGATGTTAAACTCCTCACCTCCATCAAGGATGCAAATCACAGGGGATACTGTCTTGAAGTCTAACTTTTGCCTCTCTGTTGCCTGCTGTTCTGCACAACAGCACGCAGAGGCAATGTCTGCTCTGTATGTGATCATATATGTTATGCTACATGACTCACGGTTTTGGAAACCTGCTGATTGTCCGGAGTTGGGAAAAGTATCACCCCAGCAGGGTAAGCCTGTGCTTATTTCCTTCATGCAGTTGGAATGGGTTAGACAAAGGCAAGTCTATTTTACTTCCCCTTATTAGATGTTGCAGTCTGCTTTTGCTGTGAATTCCTCTGAGTCACATGTCTTTCAGACAACAAATAGAATAGCTTTTAGCCTGCTGCTATTCACCTGCTACTTGACACCTCTCCAAATGACTACCAAAGCACTTATAAACATATAGAGAAAAAAGCTTATAAAATATTGGCAGAGTTTAGAAGCCAGCAGGTAACTCAGCATGTCCACAGCAACTGTGCAAAAAATGCAGGGAATAAATACTTTGCTGGTGGCTAAAAAGGCTACGTGAAATACCAAATTGATACCAAATTTTGAAACAGGATACAGACTGTCACCGGAGTGAAATATCCGCATTCAGCAGGTCCTCCGCTTCAATAATTTCTGAGCTGTGCATGCAGTCTTGCCTGCGTCACCTAGCTTGGGACACTGGCACTGAAGTGGATCAGCTGTGCAGTGTGAATATGGCCATAGTCCACCAAAAACATTAGGTGCTGGGCTGGTGGGAGGGTTTTGTGCAGTGGCTGCTCTTGCTACAACACATTTAGAGTAACAAAGTGAACAAAATCTGCCTCCTTCCATTTTAAGTAAAGTGTTTTGAAAATAAGAAAGATCTCAACTTTATATTTGCAAAATAGCTACATTAAACAGGAATACGTTGATACTATTTTAAAGATGCAAACTTTGCATCATAGGGCATAGTTTTTATTTACAGCCCCTACCTAGATTTTTAAATTATACTCAGACTAACTATGGAAAACCAGAGCACCAATAGTTTTTTTAAAAAGATGGAAAGAAATAAAATCAAATACTCATATAGTGCTTTTATGAAAGAACTGTCTGGGAATTAACATCATCTGGAGAAGCTGTCTGGTAACAGACAGGTGTGTCAGGCAACATCTACCATTATACGCGTACCTCCGTTCCCTTCAAAATATATTGGGTTAGAATAGCAGATATTGTTGAATATATTTTCTTCTAAATATTCTTGTCTGTTTGCTAGGAACTGCGTAACTATAAAAATAGAAATTGCTTAAAAACAGAAGCACAGCTAAGGAAATCACTCTCTGCTCCTAGAAGAGCCAGATGCTGAAACTCATTTTGCGTTGCATATTCCTTCTCCTGCCTGGCTTCCTGTTTGATGTCAAGGCAGAAAACCAACAGCACAAACAGACAGTGGGCTTGGAACCAAACCCCTCAAAATCTGCAATGCTCTGAGCCTTGTTTACTTGCCTCAGTGCTATAATCATGCAAATAAATGGGAAGATTTAGTTTTGATTTTTATCATTTGCATTTAAATAATTCAAGATACATAAGTTACTGAGTGCTTGCTTTCTTCCTTGTATTTAGAAATTCACTATTAGCATGTGAAGTTAATCCAATATGCAAGGTTTCTGTTTACCTCAATCTGAATGTAGGCAATCTTGTGTATATTCATAGACACTGGATCTTTTGTTGATACATATGTAATACATATTGTTCATTTCATGCCTTATTCTCCTTTTTCTTTTGCTCTGTAAATGATACACCCCATATTGCAACATTTATTCGTCTACATTCTTCTTAGCTGCAGATTCATTGAATATGGGCTGATTGATATTCACTATTTTAGCTGTTTCTCAGCCTTTCTGTCAAATTGGGACTGTCACATTCATCAGAAAGTCTTTCTTTTAAATGGACTGTACAATTGAAGTGATTTAACTTAGCTTAAATGTGGTAATGGATTGCCAGAAAATAGCAATTAGAAAAAAGGTGAGTAGTTAAAAGGTTATCTAAAGTCTATTGCTAAATGAACTCTACACACTGAGAAATGAAAGCTAGTAAAAATACTGGAAACCAATTCTGAACATCTTCTATATTTAAATTTTCTCATATATTTTGACTAGATTTTTTTGCAGCGAGATTGTTACCTCATCCGCGTTACAACAAATCTGGAATAACACTACTGAAGTAGCAGATAGCAGTGTAAAATTTGTGTGAAATCAGAAGACTCCAATTTAGCCCACAATTGCACTGCATAGTGTCACAACACTGTAGCATCACACACAGTAATGACATCCCAAGTTTTATCAACCAATTCCATCTTCTGTCTCACAGTAGAAACCACTTAATTTTAAAAGACTAAGTTATTTTAGTAGTTACAAAACTCCTACCCTTTACAACCTGTTAGGTGCCAGGTGCTCAATAGTAATTGTAGTAGCATGTGCACATTTTACACATGCACTGAAAAATAAAATAGTGAGGTTATTCTAAAGCTCCTCACTATAATTCTGAAGTGTCACAAAGAAACTTCAAAATGGCCCCAGCTACTTCGCAAGTACAGCTGAGCGCAACAGCTGAGCTTCATACCCACCTACACTCATGGAGTCTGCCCATTTCTCTCAATAGCACATCAAAGGTGTCCGGGCTGGCTGATTTCACTTTCACGTTTGCATTTAAAAAGCTAAGTCAGGCGCTCACAATCACTCCTGATTTAGATCGGGAAATACAAATGTAACTGAAAATCAGCCTAGCTGTGTCTGACATGCTTTTAAGAGTAGCCGATCTAGACTAGCAAAGACAAAGGTAGGAAGCAGTGAGTAGCTCCCATACCTTGTGTTGAATTATGGAGTCTCAGCTGTATTAAAGCTTTAACTGGCAGGGACCAAAACTTTTATTACATTGATAAAATTTAACTAATTGCTTTTCATTTTTTTGAGACTAAATAAGGCAAATGGACAAGCAAATGACAGGGAGAATAAAAAGAATCGGCAAACGATACTGCAAGTGGTAGAAGAAATAAAAGGGGAGCTGTTAAGGAGCTGGAGTTACTGATCTGAACGGGGAAGTCTTCCTGTGTTTATGCAAAGTTGCAACAGGATTTCAAGGTAGGAGATTTAGCAGAGCTCAGAGTTCTGAACTGAAAGAAAGCACTTACCAAAAAAAGAAAAAAAAAAAAGAAATAAAATGATGGACAGAATACTGTCCATCTTAAGTAGGGTATGCACCAGAAAACTACTAAAAACACCTGCAAAACAACTATTATGTACAGTCAGTGCTTTTACCAGAAGTGAGAATGAAGAAGAAGAAAAAAGTAATAGTCTCTGAAGTAAAATCCCATTGCTGTCAGTGTCTTGGAAAATCAACTCTGAACGTATATTTTGGATGTCGAGAAACAGATAACTCCCTAACTCCAGGAGGAGCAAGCAGGTAGTAGAGCTGAAGATCATGTACAGACCAATTTATTATTCTCAGCATTATTATTAAACAAAAAGCCATATGTAATAAATAATCCTTTTATGGGGATGCAAAAGATCTTTTAGAGTATGCTGAAATTTCTACATGAAATAACGGCATACTGTGGAAAACTAGACAGTAATGAAATCATCAAAAGCTTATGTGATAATGGTGAATGCATGACCATAAATGGTAACAATGTCAGACAATTATTTGCAGTGAGAGCTGAGGTCAAGGATCTACCACATCATTACTTTTATTGTCACTGTTCCCTGATTAGATCATGACAAAGACAACCACAGCAAGCAATTAGGCATTTCATCAGAAAAGTGATAAAACATGTTTGTATGACCTTGGTTTTATAATGATGTTTCACTGCACAGTTCAAGAAAAGGCCAGCAATTAGACACACTCAGTTTGTTCATCATTGGGAAGATATCAGATACATGCCTGTTTAAGTCTCAAAAGCAAAATAGATCAAAAACTGTTGAAATTTGAGAAACATTAGAGTCACTTTACTGTTCATTAAGACAGGAGAGAACGCTGATGTTAATCAGCAAACAATTTTCAAGACCTTAAAAGGTTTTGGAGAAGTTACATGATCAACACTGTCATAAATACATATATACAGATATCTACAACCGTAATTGTGAAGAAAATCTATTCACTGCAGAAAAAAATATTCCTCTGAAAAGACTTTGAAATCCACTGTAAAAAGTTTCTTGGAAATCGGAAATGCTAAAGAGATAAAACCAGTTTAAGACATTAAATGGCAGGAATATGACAAATGTCACTGGAACACAATTAGAAACGCTGCTAATGTTAGTCCCGTGTCAGGTGATAATGTGATCCCAAAACAAAACAAGTGAAACACATTAAACATCAGAGAAAGTAGTTTAATCAGCACAACAGTATGTAGCCCCCACAGGGCAGGCTCAAAGGAATAAATGGTGGAAACTGGGCACCCATGATAAAATACAGGAGGGTAAAAATAACTTAAAAAGTGGTTACGTGTGAAATAAATAAGCTACCTCACTTTGCTTCCCAGTAGGGTAATCGGTTTCCTGGTGTTTGCATCTGTTGGTAACCTTTACTTAGGCTCCAAAGAATCTCAGAGGCGGAATGACGGTGGAGACATAACCGTTTACAATACATGTTAAAAGCAGAGACGGAAAGGTGTTTGCACAGCGATTCATGCCATCACCTGGCGAAACAATGACTGTTGGGCTCGAATCACGAAGTCCAGCTACAGTTTTTCGTTCTGAAGGACTGGTGCTCTAGTACATAGTTGAATAGTTTATGCACAAAGGAGCCTTCGTAGCTATGGGGATAGTGTGTATTAACTAGCTAATCATCTCTCGGAGCTGAGTTCTGTATTAGAGCAATTCCTTGCAGTCATTAAAGTGATGCTGCTCTGAGAGCTGACACACGCTACACAGGCTGCTTTCTTTCTGTTGAAAATCATTACTATCATGTAGCGGCATGTGGAAAAGTAATTGCAGTGAGCTTCATCAAAAATTACAGTAAATTAATTAAACAGTCATTAACTATATTCTATGTTGATTAGTGATACAGATTTTAATCAGTCACACAGACGAGGGAGGCAAGTTATTTTCTATTGCATTCCCAACTTCTCATCTCTGAAAAGTGATGAGTCATAGGGAGCTGCTGAACCCAGCACCTTTTATCATTCTTATGCTAACAGCTCATCTCCAGCAGAGTTTCACCTAAAATGTTCTAAAGAAATTGTGATTGGAAAGCAGCCAGATTTCACCCTTTTCGATCACCAAAACCCTCCCGAACTTCTCTTATGCTGCTGAGGTTGACAATGGAAATCAACTAGAAAAACACCTGCTTAATTTGCATATTAAGATATATTAAAGAAAATTACATGAGGGGCTGGGAGTTGACTTTTTTTTTTTTTTACTATTTATTGAAGCCTCTCAGAGCTCACAACAAAAAATGTCATCCCAATTAAAAAGAGCCCCACTGTTTGCCTGAGCAACTAAAAGAAGACAAAAATGTAGATACATTTTTGTGGACGTGTTAAAAATACAACCTAATTGTGATGCTATTGAAAAAAAAAAAAACTTGGTTTGGCATTTGCCAACCCTTGCTCAGGTTGACTCTTCCTCTCTTTTCCCTGGGAATACATAAAGCAAAAGTAAAAATACCTGAAGCAGTCCAACAACCGTACTTAAAAAAAGTCTACAAGATGATGCTGGCTGTAAGGGGCAGGTTTTGGGGGAGTTAGAGAGACATGAGGTAACAGAATAAAGAGCTTGTCTAGCATTAGTGATGAGTAATCCACATCTTCCCATTTTAAGTCCTAATCTCCCAGTGTCTGTTACACTAATAAATTTCACCCATGAGGGCAATCTCTGCCTCATTTTCTTTTTTCCTTTATTCTGTTTAGATTGATGCAAACACAGTCTATACGAATTTGCAAAAGCATTACATAGGTCAAATATACAACAGGCTGTAATCTAGCTCTTGAAGACTGATTGTACTGTGCTCTGCTTTGGTATCTGAAAGTTATCACGCCTACCTGGGCAACAAAGTTCCTGCCTCACAAAACTAAGATTGCACATTTTATGTTATGTAGTAGAAACAGGGACATAAGGTTCAGGTAACAGCACAACTCACTCTCTACTGTTCTGTTGTAGGCATTGCTGATACAGAGTATCCTGGAACCATTTGAAATACCCGGTAATGCCCACCGTCATTTTCCTATATAGTATGATTGCTAAGCAAACTAACAAAATTCTTGACTATATAAAGAGGACATGCCAATTAGAAGTCAGGAGCTGTTATCTCACTGGCAGCGGTGAGACTGCTAGAGGGAAACATCACCTTCACTAGAGCCTGCAGCAGAAAAAATTGTAATGGCAGATGGGAAAGCATTCAGAAAGAGCTGCAGAGCTTATCTGACTTGTGGAAAGGCTGTCAAACTGTGAGAAGTTTAAGAAGCTCAAGGCTAAAAGAACATTAAAAGGCAATTTGATCCCAGTCTCTAAATTCTTCATGGCAATGAGATTTCAGACAATAGAGGACTGTAGCAAACAAAGGCAGAAAAAGATCCGATACCTAGAAGATCAATTTATTCAAATTGTGACTGGTGATAAAGAGCCAGATTAACCTCAGTCAATTTAGCCATCTAGAAGTCGAGCATCTACTAGTTATTTAGGCATCCTCACTAATACATTGAAAGAGGCATTTCCAGAGGGCTTTTCGTCCCACCTCTCTTAGGATGGATTGAATCACTTGGAAGCTTCTCTTCATTGATTTTTTAACATTATGCTGGAAGATGAGCTTATGCAAGTCACTAACATTTAACCAGTTGAAGTTTGTCAGTGGAATTCGTCTTACCTAAGTGTACGTTTCTTTTCAAAGTTGGCAGTTCACCAAGGAAATGTCTTGAAATGCAGCAGAATACCCATTATTTGTGATTTTAAAACTGGCAAGAGGGCTCATGGAATATAAACAGAGTCACTGCATAGGAAGCTAGGTCTGCACAGGAAGCCAAACTGAGAACCCTAAGGAGAATGGCTCTTTAAAATCTGATTTATCTGCGGAACATGTGAAGTTGTGTTCCCAGAAGACTCACACTAAGATCAGTTTTCACAGAATCATAGATTCGTTTAGGTTGGAAAAGACCTTCAAGATCATCAAGTCCAACTGTAAACCTAACACTGCCATGTCCATCACTAAATCACTCAAACACTTCCCTGGGCAGCCTGTTCCATTGCTTCATAACCCTTTCAGTGAAGAAATTTTTCCTAATATCCATCCTAAACCTCCCATGGAGCAACTTGAGTGCATTTCCTCTTGTCCTATTGCTTGCTACTTGGGAGAAGAAACAGACACCCACCTCTCTACAACCTCCTTTAAGGTAGATGTAGATAGCACAGAGAGGTAGTTGTAGAGAGTTGTAGTTGAGCCTCCTTTTCTCCAGACTAAACAACCCCGGTTCCCTTAGCTGCTCCTCATAAGACTTGTGCTCCAGACCCCTCACCAGCTTTGTTGCCCTTCTTTGGACACACTCCAGCACCTCAATGTCTTTCTTGTAGTCAGGGGCTAAAAACTGAACACAGTACTCGAGGTGCGGCCTCACCAGTGCTGAGTACAGGGGGACGATAGCTTCCCTAGTTCTGTTGGCCACACTATTCCTGATACAAGCCTTCTTGGCCACCTGGGCATACTGTAGGCTCCTATTCAGCCTGCTGTCAACCAACACCCCCAGGTCCTTTTCCACTGGGCAGCTTTCCAGCCACACTTCCCCAAGCCTGTAGCGCTGCATGGGGTTCTTGTGACCCAAGCATTACATTTTCCGAGCATCACATTCTCGTTGGACTTACAGAGCAGTCAGAACATGGGCCAACAGCTGCACATCAAAAATCACACAATGCTTTATATCCAATTGTTTCATCCTCTACCATTAGGGAACACAGGGGACAAACATGTGGCCTTCTTCCTCCCCACCTCTTCCAATAACTGCCTGATTATGCAGCTGCTGCATAATAGCTGCTGATGCCAGTGGGACTGTGCAGTGATTGCATAATCACACTGAAGAATGGAAATCTCTGGGCAAAGTCTCATCTCGGCACCACCTGCCAAATCCTTGTCTCTCACGTTCTGTGGGCACAGAAAGCTGAAGAGGTGAAGATTATTTCTGTGTGTAAGTAACTGGTTTCCAATTTTTTATTTGGAAGTGCTGTAAGGTTATAGTGGACACAAGAACATTGACACAGTGTATGCATAACATTCTCTGTTACAGTGCATGCATGTGATAGCTGTTGTTGAATTATTCATTCTGAATTATTACGGTCTTTCTGCCTCTCATCTAATATTAAGGTGCACACCTGAAAACTGCAGTCATCACTGGGCAACTGCAAGAAGCCTAAATGTCTGTCATGAAAAAATGACCATACAATGGATCCACAATACAAAACGTGCATACACAGGCAAACAAATGAGTAAATAATGAAGTATAACACAGAACAAACAGAGAATAACCCACCAGCTGGCAGTCATTATTGTTCAAAACAAAAATTTCCATGCTTCATAAATTATCATTAAAACCAAGCCATACCAAGTGGAGTACCTCAGCCTGATGACGCCAAGCAAGCACTGTTTTTCTTTCTCTGCGACGCAAGAAATGCTGCTCAGCAGGGGTCATACAGTGTCATCGATCCATGCACAAAGATCCTATTGCAGCCAAAGGACGTTTTACACCCCAGCAGACCAATATCTAGATGCAGCTGTGAGACAATTTAAAAATAATAAACCAGTCACAGTTCCACCACTGGCGTCAAAGCATGGTTCTTGGTAAAGCCGGCAATACAGCTCAGATAACCACGAAAGAGAAATTGTTTTCTTGCCTCCTTCACTCTGCTAAAATTATCCAGGGTCTTTGGCCTCTTCTCTTTCCACATCTCAACACGTCTCAACTTCCCTTACGGCTTTTTACATGGGGAAGGCAGGGAGGAAAGACGGAAGAGACATTTCTGCATAAAATTGTCTTCCTAACATCTCTTCCAGCATGTAGTGCTGTTTCCAGTGATGGTGTTGCGGGTGTTACCCTTCTGATCCTAAGTGCAAATAAACAAAGTTAAAAATTATTTACTGCTTGGATGGTTATGTGCAAAGAAACATACACTGGATCTACAACAGGAAGCCAAACAGTAACCAGATTAAATTGCAACAGCTTTACTCCTATTTTTTTAGTTGTTGGTAATTATGTTAATGTTAAAAAGCTGTTCCATGCTCTTTTTTGAAGAATCTTCAGAAATTTATTTTAAAATAAATTGTTTTCAATGTCATACTACTAGAAGAGCCACACAAATTCAGCTGAGGAAAAAAAAATCATACACAGAAAGAACAGTTACAGGAAACACAATGATTGTTTCATTATACATTGAATACTCTCAATACAGTAATTACTACATATATTTTCTTGAGCTCTGACTCAAAAGACTAGCCCTTTTAATACTGAAAAGTGAAAGTAGAAAATAAGGCTCTTTGGTAAAAGAAATAACTATTTCAAGAAATACAATTTTTTCCATATGCCATTAGTATGCATTTTATTTCCAGAAATGAAAGAATTTCCTGTATTGTGCAGAGGTAAATAAAAAAAGCTGATTTAACTGGGAGTAAATATACAACTCTAGGCTAAACCACAGGTTCGGGGATCAAAATTCAAGTGCTGAAACAGATTCCTCCCTCCTAAATAGTCCATTCTACAGTTGGAATAAGTTCAGCCTCTGGCGAGGCTAAGGGAAGCAGCACACGCATCTTGTTTCAGCTGTCCTGGAGGAAGTGGCAGTTATTATAGAAGGTTTTTAACGCACAGAGGGAAAAATGAAAACAGGAGAAAGAAAGGGGAGTAACTTAGTAAGTTAAATGAAGTGCAGAGGTTTGGTGTGGACTGAGGAGCAGTTCCAGCATCCAGAGGGGCTCACCGGCTATCTTGCTGCTGGGCGGTTGTTGGATATGGGCACGGGAACCTTCCTCTTCAGGGCCACCGTTCTGCCCCTTCTGCCCCTGCAGCACCCACCTTGCTACCAGGGGAATGAAGAGCCTGGAGTATTTCATAGTGTTATGAGGAATTGGGGGTGATCCAGCTGGAATCCGGTTCAAGCAATGTATCTGATCTGCTTTGGAAACCAACTTTGCCACCTTCTTTCAAATGGAACCTAGAAAAAAAAAATCATCTCTTGCTTCTAACATAAATCCCCTGAAATTTCAGTGGCTTTCAATTTTACTGACTTCCACAGGCTGACAAAAGAGGTCAGCATCTCGAAGCTCTGCAAACGGTACCAAAACACTCAAACCTAATGTTTGGCTAAACCCCTTTCCCCCCCTTTCAGCGTGTTTCAACAGTTCAATTTCCATGAATGTGTTTGTTTTTATCTTCTGTTGGAGTTCAGGACATGCTAGGCAGCAATTTAATAGACTGAATTTTGCTCATGCCAAGGTGGCAAAGAGCGCTAGGGCAAAAAGAGATAATAAAAGGAGCAGGATATTCACCTTATGTAGGTTGGCCTACTTTTGTTTAGCTCAGTAGTTCATTTTTGAATTTTACAAAGAAACTAAGCTACAGTTACATATAAAATGTGGGAGATTATGTACAGAAACCGTGGGCTAGATAAATCAATAATAGATACACATATATACATGAACCGTGCATATGCACTCATATCACTATACATATACCCACATAGTTCCTTACATATGCCCACATTTCTCCTTCACTTACTAACTTTTCTGTACAGCTCAATTAACATCAAGGTACAGATCATATACATCCTGTACGATAAAGCTGCTTTTCACGTCAGCTGGAAGTTGCAAAGACCTGTTACAACACTCAGAAATCACCATCCACATGAGTAAAGATACTCTATGTTGAGTATAGCTTGCATAAACATCCTTTTAGATTATGTCCTTCATTTATAAAGAAATTACTGGTCACAGTATGGCAAAAGAATTACGAAAAAAAAAAGTTACTAGACTTAATAAAAGAATGCACTCTATAACTGCTCTTGAATACACTCTATAACTGCTCTTCCTTCCGAGTCAGACACTACCGTTATACCAAAGTTTTGGTGATTTTGGTTTTAAAATATCTCTAGTAAAGTTTTTGGATGCATTAGGAGTTTGTGTAAGCAGGGAATGGCAGTGTCCTAGCAAGCCACATGATAAATCACATGGCAAGTTTTACTGCTTGCTTTTTAAATCTGGATTTCAATTTGTAGTGGATCTGTTAAATTCACATTGTCAGCCAGCATGAAAGGAGGCCTTTTTCTCATATCATGTACCTGAATTTTACATAGAAGGGCACGCTCTTGTAAAGCCTCTTGTACTTTTCATTGTGCTCCCTTGGTGTATGGGTTGACACTGCTGTATAAGAGCTCGGCAAACGTGAAGAATACTTGAGCGTATGTCAAAGCCCGGTTGTGGGAACAGATTTTGAAAGCCAGTAACATCAGCTTTTGGGAAATTGGGATGAGCTGAGATCAGAGACATTCAGATAATTCAGTCCTTACCACTGATGTAGAAATATTCAAAGGTTCACAGATTTTTTTAAAAGCTTTTACAGCAGTACCAAGAGATTTCACTGTGCAAAAAAACTGAGTATCAAGCCCTGCTCCAAAGAGTGCCCATATATTACTCCATCCACAGGAGCATGTGGCCTCTCTGGGGGTGCTACTGTCACGAGCCTCAGGGATGCACTTTTTCTGCCACTCAGCCAATGGAATTTCATGAAAGAGGGGAAAAAAAAATCTTTGGGACTGCACGTGCACATGTAGGGTAAGAAGCTGGTTTTCTTTCCGGAGGTAGCTGTATGTGAGGAAATACCTACAGGCCCTGGTTTTGCCATCAAAATCTGTTAGTATGTTACAGGTCTTCAACACATGAATCAAATCTGCTCATGAATAAACATGATGGAAGAAGCTTTCTAACCAGAACATGGAGACTACAGAACAACTTCCACTTAGTGGTACTGGACTGTAAATAGCACAGAGTTGGATATATTTACATAGAAGGTTATATATTTGCAAGGGGCAACTTGAAGCCTATCCCAGGAGAAGGAGAGTAGCTCTGCAGAGGTGGCTGTTGCTTTCTGTTGACAATAAAGGAGCCTGAGGTGACTTTCTGGAAGTTAAGACATCTAACCATTTTGTTGTCTAAAGTTAGGTAGGATGAAACCCACTTATAGCATCTATGCCATTAAATTACACATAGCAATAATCTCCTTTCCAAAGCAGCATGCCGGCCCCAGACCTTAAAGAAGCAGGCAGAAAAATACTATCTTACCTCTAGCAATAGTTCCTGTTGGCCTGTCCATGTCTAAATATCTCAAGTCATCTTCCTCTATGACAGGAATGCAATTAAAGCTATTTGGTCACTCCAGTTAGCTGAAAATATGTGAAAATGAGCACAGTCTCCAGTGGAACAAGAAATCTGAGTTCGTTACATGATACCCCTATTCAGTTTGGCATTGTGATTCACCGAGGTCTTGAAAAGAAATTGAAGGCAGTTCAAACTGTATACGTAACAAAACCGTGGGGGTTTTTTTTGTGAACCATGCAAATTAATTTGCCTTCAGGTGTATCAGTTGTTTAATGGTTGCCTCACATTAGCTTACAGGAAAATTTGGCAAGAGTCAGCCAGATGAATTTCAGCCTCAAGTGATGCATCTGATTCGAGCACCCTGGTAGTGACTTGAGGGTTTCCTAGATGTCTGGCAAATCAGTAAGTCCAGCTCACTTTCAGTTTTACTTGTAATTGGCCATCCACACTTTTAGGGTGCCTTGGAAGGCCCAGGGTGTTTTGAGTATTTTTTTGAAATAACCTTAAGAGGAGGATGAAAACATTTCAGGTCATTAAAAATCAGACTGCAATGCTCCAGTGAGGGAAGACATGCAGCTTTTCAGCGATCATCTTTCACTTTATGTCCTCAAACCTTCATCTGTTTCTCTGTTCAACACTCATAAATCAGAATGCTTCACATTTCCTCTGAAATGCTCCAAAAGAATGGATGTTTTTACTTTCCAGACCTGTGTTCAGGGGTATCAACCATTTCAGGAACTATCAAATGATAAAAATTGCTACTAATTGAAAAATACTTAACTTTCAGAAGCATAGGATTACTTCAGAAACCATTATTTGCAGTAAGTAATATTTATTTATGTTAGCAACCCTATTGATTTCACTTCACTGCTCTTTGTAATTGAGAATTGTAAAATATGGTCTTTAGTAAAAAACAGAGAAAATTGTATCCTGTGTGGTTTCATTCCTCTCCCACCCAACCCAGTTGATGGGACAAAAGACGTATTTAATTTGTACAATTACAGATATTCCAGAAACTCTACAGGAAACCCATTTTCTCTCTTAGCTTTGGTCTGCTAGCCAGGCAGCCATATTAATAACAAAAGTTAAGCCAGCTGCTGGTTTAACACCCACAGTTCTGGTGGAGGAGGTGGGGAATGCAAGTCCTTCCCTGCAGCAGCTCTCCAGGCTGATTCCAAGTGCCAAGTCTCCTCCCGCATCCCTCTGTGACACAGACCTGGGATCCGAGCAGATCCCAAGCTTAACTTACCAAAAAAGCAGCCAGATCATCAGTAACAAGACCATATGCAGTGCCAAAACCAGTGCTGGTACAGGACCCTCTCCTTCATTGCAGGGGGGAGCTGGGAGGCAATTTCTAACTGGTTGCAATTTGTTTCCCAGCTGTCTGGTTACCAGCTCAGAGCACTGCCCTAGGCACAAGTCTGAACCAGTGGACCCACCAGTATGAAGCCCAAACATGCACTATAGAAAAAGTGTTGCTCTGAAAAGCGTCTTAGAACTCTATATTAGCAACAACAAGTAATGGAATGAAATTCAAAAGCAACGTAAAGAGGCAAGCAAAGACCGTCCACTGGTGTGAGTAACCTTATCTTATGTGTGACTACACACCAATGTGGGGCTTGGCTGTCCTTAATTAGCAGGTTCAGATTTAGCTAGGAAATAAGCAGGAATGGAGTGTAAATCCTTCAAGTTGCTGTATCTCCCTCTGGTATGGAGAGTAGCCCTGCACCTCCCCTGCCCCACCAACATTTCCTCTGTAGGACAGCAGAGGACCTGACCTGCCATCCACCACCAGCTCCTTCTTTCATACAAGTGCCCAAGTCAGCCAACCCCCGGGAATGCAAGATCTTCCCAGAGTTTCTAAAGCTCCTTTAAAGCCAGTGAACAGCTCTCAGCAGTGATGTGACGTGCCATTTGGTTTATGTCCCCCAGTCCTTAGGGGAGTTACACAAGCTTAATCCAGGCTAAAAGAGGTGCGATTCTTAAGAAACAGAGTGAGCAATTTGAAAGCCAGATTTTCCAACACTCAAATTATTAAAATGGAAATTTCTTAAAGGTTGCACTGCTTCATAATTTGTGCACTTGACTTTTTCTAGTAACCCTTTCTCAAACATTGTAAACAGTCATTGCTACCCTTGAATATATTGCTGCAATGCTCCAAATGTCGAAGACAGCTGACAGCATTCACTTTTGTAACATATTAACCCTTTATGTGATAATTAGCTTCCATAACATGAACAGGTGATTCTGCTCTGAAAGTGCAGTGAAAGTAAGCACATGCCTATTTCTCACCTATATTTCCCAGATGGAGGGGAGGAGAACAGTCTGACAGGTGACATGCAGCCCCATTTCCAGTGACTGGTAGGTAGGACCTACTCCACATATTCCTATTTTGAGTTGGACCCATTCATGCCTTATGTCTGACTTGTTCCTCGTCAAATATGCATTGTACTGATGCTAATGCATCATGAGCAAATATGTTGCTGTAAGCAGAGTCCAAATGAGACTCATATAATCCAAATGGTTTCTTTTCACCTACAAAGCAACAATATGAGCAGACAGCATCTCTCCCATGATCGCGGCTTTCCCAGCATCAGTTAGGGAAAGCAGGCTTTCTAGTGCTTCAGTAGGACTACTGATAAACTTAGTATAATCTTTAACCCACCATATCAAAAGCTTTCTCTCCTGATAGCCTTGTGTATGTTGAAGTACATAGCACATCCCAGCACTGCTCAGGGCATGTCACAGAAGACTTAGAAGTAGGCCTTATCTTTCCAGAAGACACCAGCTAAATGCATGTTCTTCCGCTCCCTGTTGCAACCAACCTATCTTTTGCCCACTGCTCTTAAATCAGGGTAGGGATACACAAGCTGTGATAGCAAAAGGGAAGGTTATGTCCTCCGGAAGAGCAGCAGAGCAGAGAAATCCTGCTGAGAAAGTCTTGGCTTGAACCAACAGGGAACTGCTTACTCTGCTGAGCGCTCTGATGGGTATAACCCCAGATCCGTGACTCACACAGGTTGGGGTTCATAGTTCTGTGCTTAATGCAGAGCACATAATAACCTTTCTAGTTGCCATTCACACCTGCACTAGGGAAGTTACGGGCCACCAGCTTAATACAGTTGGTACCTGCCCTCAAATAGGAACCCCTCCAAAACTTTCCTGTGGAATATGATCAAAATTCAACAAGCCCATCCATCTGTCCCATGCCCCCCCAGGGCTTACACGCCTGTTGTGAAGTTCCATGGTGTTGCTGATGCAGAAGCATCCCAGACATTTCTGACTACTTAGCAAAGGTATTCTCTCAGTTGGCCCCATTTATGTGTCCCCCAACCACAAAGAGCACACCTACCAGGGCAGATGGCTCTGGTTTTGTTGTTAACACATCTCAGGTATTTCCGCCTTCTTTCCTTAGGGCTGCAGGTAAGGGATTGGATTCTTTAACTCTGATAAATCTGGCATGTGTTGCACATTTATCTTGTTTAATCCCTAACACCTTCCTGACATATTCACTTTCAAACATATTTTGACATTTCTCTCCACCTTTGCAGAATTGTCAGCTACGGTAGAAATAACACTTTGAGTTGAAAAATCAGGGTCTGTTTTTTCAAGTTGAAAATTTCCAGTGCCTGGGTTTTGCTTGAACTCTTAAGCACCAGATGTCTATCTTCCCTGAGCCAGCTATTATTTTAGAAACATTAGCGATGGCTACCAGTGATGGTGGTCATTTTACATAATGGCTGTGACAAAAGTGATTTGCCACCATTTAAGGCAGTGCTGTCATCTGACCTCATGCAGGTGCCGTGATGCATTTCACAGCTAGCTCGGAGGAGAATTTGTGCTCCTTCAAAGGCGATGTAACCCAGTAAAAGATCACTAAGCCTGGGGATGAAAATAGGGGCCAAACCACCGCTCCTTTATGGCAAGATGGCAACATCTAATGCAACTGCTTAATGTTGAAGTGTTCCTAGTCAATTCAAAAAACTGAAATGTTCGACCTCTTCAGGACTGAGCCAACCTGAAGCAAATTTTAGTTGCTGTTGAAGTTTCCCCTGCATCGGAAAAACCTGAATCATTCAGCTATTTTTATGTTCTCCCAAAGAAAAAAAGATGATGAGCCCCACCTAAAAAGTCTGAGGCTTTCTGCTTTCTTTCATGCAAACAAGAGGGCCAAATTGAGATTGCACTGGCAGCGTTCATTCTGACATTTCATAACATTTCATAGACTTTGTAACACAGCAGCCTTTCAGCATACATTCTGGATATAATGTAATATGCTATGTATAATATAGCCATAGGAGTGTACAGATGCCAAGCTGTGAAAATTATTTCCCTGCTCTTTGGCAGGCTCTACAGGCAGAGGGATTAGATTATGTTCTATTTCTTTCTGGTTTGTAATATATTTAGACAACTGAATGGCTTTTCATTTGGTGTTTGTCCTGCAATTCATTTCTCATATCCTTCCTTTCAATCTTGTGAGGCTTTTTTCAAAATCTAGTGCATTGTGCTTTGTCCTCCCTTGTCCTTCCATTTATGGGGAAGGAGGACATTCCTATTGCCTATAATAATCAGTGTATCCGCCAAGGGCTTCTTATTGCAGAAAGCCGTTTGTTAGCCTGGTATCCAAGCTCTTCATATGAACAGAGTGAGCGAAAGCTTTTCTTCCACTCACAGCACGACCAGATCTGAAGGCATCGCAGCAGAACCTCAACAGGCGCAGATCAGTGCAGGTCTGCTTAGATCAGTGTAATACAATTCTATGCCAGAGCGAGATCTGGACATTTGTGGAGACCATTTCTTTGTTATCTCAGGTCTGAAGGGGCTGTGGTGATTGATGGCGCTTCTATGTGAACACTAACTTAGCAAGAGGCCCTGGAACGGTGAATGCGGCAACTGTTTACTTCATTTGTCAGAAAATGACAAAAGTCCCTGAAAAAAACTTGTCTCCAGAGGCTCTGAATCATTCTTTCATTATTAATGGATGTCATTTTTTCCAGCGGAACTAAGCCGCCATGCAAAGTCATTTCTGTGGAAGAGGAGGCAATCTTTTTGTTAGCTACTTCCTTGCTGGGCAATGAAAATCTATGCAGCTTGACTGTTCGCTGAGCAGACAGGTAGAGCGGCGATGGCAACCTGGGGTGCTACACAATGACGGTAACCTTTGCTAGTGAGTAGGAGCAACCTGAGCCAGCTCCAGAGCACACGTTTCGGCTCTAAATACATTAAAATCCTGTAGAAGTGACCATAAGTGACAAATACGGGGTTTCTGTTGCCAAGCACGCTGTGGTGGGGGCCTGGGATATAATACTCTGGCTAACTGCACATGGAAATTAGCATGGACATTAGCATTCATCTTTCTTAGGAAAATGCAAGTATTTTCAGCGATCCCACTATTGCAAAACAACCCAAAGCAGTACCTCTCAACTTTACTGGTCCAGCCATCAATCAGTCAATCCCACACCCCACTTCACTCCTCACTAGAGGAAGAGGACCTTTTAGCCTGGCACCTGTCCTGTCGGGGTTCGGTTTCAGGCAGAAGCTGTTGATTCGGCACCAGGCTCAGCCAAGAGCTCGGAAAACGCAGGGTGAATACTTCATACTTGATGTAAGAGGCTTTCAGGGCTGAGTGTGGTCTATGTGTTGCTGGCTCTGCTGTTCACATCCTCCCACTCATCCTCCCGTAGCTTTATACACACATTAGGGGAACTGGCAGAGAATTGAAGCTACTCGCACGAGTGATATTTTATCTTCTGTGCTGCGTACAAAGATTCATAAACTTTCCTACGGTCTTTGGATCCGAGAACTCTCATTTTACACCACCTTGGTGACACTCTTGATTTTACATTAACCTTGGAAGAAGGATCTGGCTAGGAGCAACTTTGGGACTCCCAGGTGCAGGAAAAGAGTAACTGGCTGATGGGTCTGACACATTTCAAATTGCATTCTGTCCTAGAGCACACAAATGCCTGCTCTACCTGCTCCATCTCCAAACATTTCTTTAAAAGTAAATAAATAACTAAAAGAAACCACATCCTGTCAAACAATCTAGTGATTTAAATTATGCAGATTGTAGATTAGTAAAGCATTTCATCTGAGCTAAAGCACACATAGCACTCTACAGAAGAGTGAAAAGAAACAACTGAAGGTGCTGTGAAGGACGTAGGTGGCTCCAAGCCGTGAGATGTGCTCATACTCTTCAGTTTCTCTCTCCCCAGGTATTTTTTAAATTAGTTATAACTAAGTCTCAGGAGACTCTCTTCTAGATACAAACAACTTGTTTTAAACTTTGCCTGCCTGCAGACCTCACGAGGGGCAGGTTTGCATGTTTTGTTAGTATCCATTTCTACCAACGGTGAAAAAAGACAGTGACAGAACAAAACAACGCCAAGTAATTTTTTTGTATCGCTAACATGAATAAGGCTGTCTAGGCTATTTGATTATTAGAAAGCAATTAACCGTCAAACCTTGACATAGGTTTCATTTGATTGAGTTTTGGGTGAAGGCTTAAATCCTCAGAGGTAGTTACGAGAGAATTGCGTAGTTCTGCTCAGAGGTCCTCCCTGGCTAACAGTACTGTGAGAAATGCCTAAATCTGAGTTAAGATAATACTGTTGAGCTACAGCTCAGGTGGCTGCCTGCCCGACCTTGCACTTCCGAGCAGATGCACCACTGCAATTTCAACGGAGTTACGCTGACATGAAAGTTGACTCAAGTCTCAAATACTGAATAGATTTGATGGGTAAACACTAGGTAACCTCAAACATGCTGATTCCCACAGATATTCTGCTGTCTAACCAGATGTTTCTTTGTATTTTATACAATAATGGAATGCAATATGTATAATGTAGCACATAGACTTGGGAATACCCAATATGCAAAGAACTGTCTGGTGGGAGAAGTTAATTAACTATTGTTGCTACTAGGATACCAAATTGTGCCTCCAACAGCTTTATTCTTAACATTATGCTCTCCTGCTTGATCAAACAGATGCATTGCTTTAATTTATTGTTATGATTAGTAATCTTGGTCTACCTCAAAACTTTCCCTAGTTGGGCTTTCAGCCAATTTACCTACACGCTGCCATAGTTGATATATGGACAGATCACACACACATTCTCTGCACAAGGTGAAGACGGGCAGATTTAAAGCATCTGTTATGTCCAGGAGGCACTGCAAGAAAAAAATGACGGATACTCACAACACTTCTGTGAGGAAAGCACAGGAATATAATATTGAGTCATTTACACGTGTGGAAATAGAAGTGCATTTTCTCATCATATGAAAGGAATAGGAGTCAGAGTAAGCAGCCTGTGCTTGGTCTGATGCATACCTTGGTAATGAATGCAATAGGAAGGCGCCATGCCATTTGATAAAGGCATTTACCGTATGTTCACAGGCACACTTTACTCATGTAAACAGCTCCAGTGAGATTGTCCACAGAAATAAGATTTACTTCAAAGTAAATTTATGGTTGCAGAGGGAAGCCCTATGCACTTTGTTCTTTCAGAGTAAACTACAAGCAGTAGAAGTAAGAGTTTAGCAGTTCTTTGCATTTCCTCTTTCACCTTTTCAGGCAGGTATTTGATCTTTTCATCTCACATGTAATAAACAACACAACAATGTGGAATGGGTGCACTGGCATACATACAGAAAGAGGGATTTGGGGTGAAATCTGATTTTTAGCATACAGCCTTGGTGTCTTCAGCAGCCGAGGCTCCATGAGCTGCAGGAAAGCACCCCATCTCCCTCCCTGCTGAGTTCCCGGGGTTCCCTCTTGACGATGCTCACCCAAGGGTTGGCCTGGCACCCAGACCCAGGAGCTAGGGTGCACTCCATGTTCCCCCAGGTTACAGGTAAGAATAAGCAACTTGCACACCTACTGTGTGATTAATATTTTGCAGGACCAGGACCAGTTTAATAGAACAGGGAGGAACAAGGTTAGCCTCACCCTCTGACTATTTAGGAAAAAAGAGAAGGAGAATGCAACTATGCATGTCATGCAAGCTCACGCTGGGCCAAATAGAGCTAATGAGGGAAGGTAGAAGCTTAACCACTTTTCTTTCTTTCTCACACTTTTCCTTCCCCTTTCCTGCCCACCCAAATTAAATCCACAACTGAGAAAATGACAAGCTTTTCTTTACAGCAAATACTTTGATGTTGTGTGCTCATGAAACGTTATGGGAATATTTGTGGTTTATGTCTTCCAGAAAATTATATTGATGTGCCTCAAGATGGGAGAGGTAAGATCAGACTTCAAGGAGCAGCTTTCAAGAAAATCAACTAAATGACAAGAGCTGAAAAAATCATGGATAAGCAGGAGAGAGAAAGACTACAAGAGGGAGATTGAGAAGGTCACCTGAAGAGAAACACCATTCAGACAACTTCTATATGCAAAGGATATAGAAAGAGACTCCAGAAGAAAGCAGTCTGTAAGCAATATTTTAATTCTAGACTGATGATATTATATCTGAAAGGAAGCGTCATATTTTGGGAAATGCTCAATAGGAAGAAAATTAAGTTGCTCTGGCAAATCCACACAAAGTTGGAAAAAGATCACAAGACAAACCTTTGGTAGATAACTTTTCTTTGCCTCCCCATCCATCTATTGCCATTTGAGCCTAATCTAAGTGTCAGAATACTGAATGTGAGTTTTTCCAAAGTTCTCTGGTGAATATTTTGTCACAATAGGGTAGATGCTGGCAATCCCCCTCACCGTTACCCATAGCGTCATATACATTACAAGGTAAGTGAGGCCCTTTCATTGAGTCAGACTGCAAGTTAGCAATCGTTTCAACCTTAATACACATTTTAAGATCATTGGCAATGATTCTGCTCAGATATCAAACATCTGAGCAGATCTTGGCTTCAGCTTCAGTCACCCTTCTGAAGAAGGGAGCTTTATTAAGAATCGACACAGACACCCCATTCCACCCCCATAGTCCTTGAAGCTGAAAGAGAAACAGAAGAAAATCGACAAACTATATATTTCAAAAGCAATAATACCATTGTCCCTCTGCTTTACAAGGCAATAATCCAATTCCCTCAGCCACCAACTGGCTTCAGAGTTTACCTCACGAATCTAGGAATTCATTTATAAGCCAGAAGGGCAATGATGCTGCTGCAGAAGTATGTGAAGTGCTTGGTTACAATAGCTTGACTTAACTTTCCACAGGACAGGTTTATTTTAAAATTGTACAGTATCAATTACATGAGCGAATCCTGTGAAATTCAATCATTTAAGATATATACATGGAGAACCTGGCAATGACAACCAAACAGAGGAGTTCATCTAGAAATCAGAATGCAAAACCGTGCTAATGCCAAATTAATCCTTCATGCCTAATATTTTGTCCTTCAAATCTGAATAACTTTAAAATAACCATATATTTTACTGTATAATCAACATGAGGAACACCTTGTCAATGAACAATCAAGTTTTCCTTTTGTACCTCTTTGGTTTGAGTAGTTGAGTACTTTGAAGTAGTATGAACAATCAAGTTCAAGTAGTCTTCTGTTGAACTCAAAAGGGATAGGCTACTGAGTGATTTGAGCTGATTCACAGCTACCAGAGTGCATGATGGTATATAACCAAAGCCACGCAGGAATAAATAGTGCTGGGGGAGCCAACAAGGCTGGAGACCACAGGAGTGCCCCATCTTCAAAGAAGGCCCAGTCTGAGTAGGGTGCCAATGTGCTTGTGCTCCTTTTCTCTGCAAACCAACTAGTAAAAATAGCTGAGTATCACTGAGTAAGGGCAGGCAACAGCTAACAGGAGAGAATTCAAATGTCATAGGTGCGTGTGCCACCCAGCAGGCATTAGACTCCATCCTGTCCTAGGTAAGCTTAAGGTCTGGCCCATTCTCACTCTTCACAGAAGCTCCTGCTTGTGCATCTCTGCATACAACTCAACTTGTAGAGCTGTAATGGAGCTGCCCCAGTGCAGCTGGGGTGTTTTACATTGTGAGAAACGCAACACTTCAAATAAAACAGAGTCAGTATATTTAAACCTTGATTCACACTAAACCTAAGAGAGTCTAGTTTTCTAAAAAGAACATTTCATCAGACCATTGCGGAACCATTCAAAGCACTTTAGCTGGGAACAAAAAGGACTTCCAGCAAAGACACACTGTAAGTAGCTTGCAGTTACTGGCAGACAGTCAGAACTGCTCTCTCCGTGCTGATGAGAACTTTGGCAGGGAAGGGGTCCGTGCACCTGGTGGTGGGAGAGCTAACCCTATGGACATAAGGTGGTGCTATTAGTGCCAACGTGGAAGAACAGCAAAGGAAACCAAGTAGCTAGAAGCAATGCCATCCCTGCCTCTACTGGTATCACATCTTCTCCACACTCCCACATCAGCTCCAAGATCCATAACCCCTGCAGACACCCAACAAAGTACGTATCACAGTAATCAGTCTTACCTTGGCCCTTTGCAGTAACTGTTTGCTCCTTTTACCTTCTACCAGCAACTACTTTCATTGTGAGGTGATGGCCACCACAGAGAGCTTTGTAAAAACTTATGTTCATGAAGGAATTTGTATTAGAATACTGGTTTGTGTGACTTACTGTATTTTGTAAGGGTTTTTTTCCCTTTGGGAATTGTGCGTTATTAATGAGCAGTTTTATGCTTTACTTCTAGTACATGTATACCTTGTAACTGATGTGCTTTTTGTTTGTTTGTTTGTTTGTTTTCTTTATTCTCTATACAGAGCCAGTTAATATAAGGTAGATACTCTCGGGCTGAAATTCTGATTTTGCCTACTAATTAATTTATGGGTAAATCCATGTCGTAGCTGATGAACAATTGTTCATCAACTGTGTTGTTACAATCATTTGAGAGCCTCTCTAGTTTAGCAGAATATAAGATGCTGAACACGACTAATGCTTGTTGGGCCTTAAACTAAAGGGAAATAGTGCACCACATGTGTCTCCCTACCACCATCGCAATCAGCCCTTCTCCCTTAGCATTTGGGACATTGTGGAAGAGCACTGGCTAGGCAACCAGTCACACAAACATCTCAACCATCTAGGTAGCCATGCTCTGATATCCCTCTGCATTTACCTGATCAAAATTATGGTGAACCAGATAAACTGTGATGAATGCTTCAATTTTTTCTGCAGAAAGAGACTGGCTCAAACACGGTATCTCTCTAAAAGAAAAGACCTGGTCTAAAAGAAATATAATTTCCTCTCTGTCCATCCTGATATAGTTGGAAAAATAAAGGATATAAAATTAACATTTACAGATGCGCATAACTCCCTTGTACACCCTAACAATGGCAGCTGTTTGTCTCAGTGGCTATTAACGACCTTCCTGCTCCAGAAGCCTCCTTCCTTGTTCAACTCATTTTGTCTCCTCAGTTTTACTGAGAACTGAGTGTCCAACTTCTTACTAATTGCTGTGTATAACATAGGACATAAAAAGATAAGTTATAAAGCTTGTGCAGGACTCGGTGTTGTAATTAGCCATCTTTCGTGCCTGGTTATTGATCTTACAAAAACACAGAGTGAAAACGATCTGGCCTCTTAATGTATACTTCAGCATATTGTAGCAGCTATTTTAGATAACTGGTTTCAATAGTTTTATTATGGCTGTAATTTGTGTATGAGGACTGTCCACTCGAAGAAGTGATGAAGTAACATGTCAAAGTGATTTTTATAGTCAGTTCTATTTAGCCACCAGTGATGGTATATGAAAAGTAAAGCAACAGAAACAAAACCTCACCCACTCGCCAGGAAGAAACATCTTCTTTCAGCCTTGAAAATTCTCTTGTATGAGACAGGCATATCTTCTAGTCCTCCTTTTACATAAATAGTAAATCACTAAGAAGATAATATACGCTACAGTACAATAGTCTATTTTAATAGTCTGCAGTCAAATTTTAGGCTAATGAAGCTAACTAGAAATTCTAGGGTTACAGTGATTTCTCACTCTTGATTAATACATCGACAATAATACTGTTTACATAACGCTCGATGTTTGAAATCAACACGTGCCAGTGTCCAGTGATTTGCTAATCTAGTTTTTGATCTAATCCTGTCCTATTTTCTGCAGCACTCTCTAACTTCTTACTATGAATCATGTTGTCTTTCTAAAGTGATTGCCAAGTAAACCAAAAATGTGTTTTACACTGCTATTGCACTGCTCTTGTCTTTATATACATTAGTTTTTATAAAGATGTCCTTAGGTTTTAATAAATGAGTGTAATGTAAACTAATCTCTGTAATAAAACTTGCTTTAATGTTTCAAGGACTGTCTGGAATAGCTATAGAGATTTGAGTTTCTGCTTTTTCCAGTAGCTTCAAACTTCATCTCTTCCTTTCCGTCTGCAGGGAAATCCCCAGATACTAATACTCCATAGTTTATGCGAGTGGTTTATATAAGGGGAAATGAAGAGAGTGTATTTAGTGCAAAGAATGATGCTTGGATTTGGAGGAGAAAAAAAAAGCTCCCAAAAAAACAAACCACACCACAAAAAAAAAGGCTAAGGCCATTGCATAAATAAATATATGGTCCATTTAGCCTGCATCACATTTCCAGCAGCTGCTAATACCAGATACTTAAGAGGGAAGTGTGGGATACTGAACAGAGACTGCTAAGAAATAAACATAATCTTTCCACTACTCAAGGGTAGCTGAGAAGGCCAGACGTGCAAGCGAACAGAAAGAAAGCAACATTTTGATATCCACACACAAAGTACTCTGTCTCACACGGCTGTTACGGTAGGTCCACCTACCCAGCTGAGGCAGGGGTGAATGTAGTTTAACTTGCTCTGAACTAAAAAGCAGGACCAACAATTCACAAAGGCAAGAGTTGTTTTTTTTTTTTGTCCTGCCAGGCTGAAGGATTCAGACAGTTTTTCCAGAAAGGTTTAGACTTCCTAAATGCACTGTGCCCTCTCAGGTCCCTTTGTCATCTATCGTTTAGGAGGTATCATTACTGATCTTCCCAAAATATTAAGCATGCTGAGCTGAAATTTTAGCTTTCGGACGAGTAAAAGGGAACATTTTTGACAACTGGATTAAACAGACACAAAAAAATCCCCCAACCCAAAACCCAATTGCTGTTTTTTGTTGGTAGCTTTGCTTAAAGCTTCTCCTCCATCCACCCACTGCTCAAGAAAATTTCAGTAATAT
Source organism: Himantopus leucocephalus (assembly GCA_003993805.1). Classification (NCBI taxonomy): domain Eukaryota; kingdom Metazoa; phylum Chordata; class Aves; order Charadriiformes; family Recurvirostridae; genus Himantopus; species Himantopus leucocephalus. The sequence continues at coordinate 85,141,889 of RSEF01000001.1, read as the reverse complement.
ACATGGGGAGTCTAGGTCCTAACACAGCGCACAGGTAGAAGGGAGACTCTGGGAGGGCTTCTCGCCTCTTGGTACAAGTTGGTTCACTAGAGAAGCAGTTCTTGCTCTCTGTCTTGCAACTCCCAAGCGTAAGGTTTCTTAAACTGTTCTCCTGTCCAGTACTTGCCCCCTTTGATCAGTCTTTGATGTCCAAGTGAAACTCTGGCATTTACAAACACGGGATGTACCTTTTCAAATTAGAAATTATGCTTACAGTACCAGATTGCGAACCCCAGAATAGAAACTGTGCTGCAGGAATACACCTGAACAGTCAAAAAAGAACAGAAAGTTTCAAGCCAAGTTTTTAAAAAATATGAGAAATCCTTTGTAATGTCAGTTATTTCACGTAACATAGTTGATTCCTGCAGCTTCTATAACTATGCACATCAGCTCAAAAGTGGAAAAGGATCATTTTCATTAAAGCAACACTTCAATAATTCTTATGTTTTTTTGCAACTGTAAGAGACTACAATTACATCCCACTGTGCTAAGACTTATGGAGGCATATTGCAGAAAGAAAGAGAGGACAAAAGACAGTTTTTAAAACACATAAATAATCACAACCCACTCCCCTTCTCCAACTGCACTTGCAATTCTGAAAACAGCTAAATTTACAAGACAAATGAGAAGAGAAACGGTAAATTGACGTATTGGGTGCGTTACAGTTCCCTCACCAAGTTTCAACAATTTTTACAGCGCGCTTCTAGTAATTGAGTAAGAATTATATTCAACACATTATGCTCAGCAGGAACAGCTTTTATATACCAAGTGAGCAAATTAAATGTCTCTGGAATTTCCATAGACGGTGTTAAAATGCTGATAGTGACTTACAGACTGCCATTACCAAGCCATTAGCACGGAATCATAAACAAACAGGAGTATCACAGCCAGTTCCTTTAAATGAAGCGTTTGTTCTTACTGGAAAGCAGAGAGCGTGCTGATCTGCTTGTCATTCACACGTACAGAAAGACAAGGGGAGAAAATGTATATTTGTTTTGATATTTACTTCCAAGAAAATAAAATCCTGTCCCTCTCACCCAAGTTATTCTCAACAGATAATCTAACTCGTGCAGAAAATGGAGACTGTGGGGGAAAACCATACAAATACATGAGGTATGTGTGGGCATTCATGTGTAAGCGTATAATGGCTTGAATTTCCCAATCGGAATTTCAAGTCTCTTCTTCAAACAGCTGAACTGTACAGAGCCTCAAGCTCTTCTCAAATTCTAATTCCTCATTTCATCCTTAAGTGCAGTTCCATCACTGGTGTTTATTTGTAAGGATAACGAGGAATCCGTAGGATTTTATAAAGAACTGAAAAGTCATCTAAAGAGAGGGAAACTCTCCTGCCTCTCCGCTACATTTTCATCAGCTAGCCTTTGCGCCTTTCTTTTTCATACTTTCGCAACAAAATACAAAGTGGAAACAAAGCATCCTATGGAGAGGCCTGTAATTCCCTGTTGCACCCCTGCTGTACAGGACAGCAATCGCAAGGATAAATCCTTCCTGAAGCATGTGCTCTCCCAGCTTTCCAGTGGGAGTGCGGGCCACGCTTCCCCAGTGGCTTGTGCTCATCAAGAAAACAAAAGCAACACACTCCACACTCTTTAATATGAGGTGTGCGCCCGCATACTTACCTCTGCTATTGTGCAAGCCTACTTTATTTTTCTTTGGGTGTTTTGGTTTTTTTTTTTGAAGATAGGGAATATTAACACGGCATTTCTCAACCGTCTCTCTGCCTCCTTACCATTCACAATACTGTCCCACTGGAATTAGATATTCATCTCACTGGTGAGTCTTTCACAATCCAAAACAAACCAGCACGTAAGGCAGGGCAGACTTAAAATGAAGAGGCTGCATGCGTCAGGAAAGTTTTTGATGAGAGCTGCTGGGAGTCTCAGGCCTCGTTCTGAGCCACGAGGGGTGACAGCACTTGAACACGAATAGCTGCTTTGTCACCATGAGAACTACCATTGACAATTGGGTTTAAATCCTTAGCTTTGACAATAAACAAACAAAAAAAGTTTGAGCTAGGTAATATTTGAGAATACTTTCTTATTGGCTAGCTAAGCTCCAGTTTTAATTTAAGGCATTCTCCCAAATTACTTTTTTTTTAATTAATTTTGGTTTTACCTGCCTTATAATTACTGCTAAAAATTCCAATTTAAATCTTAGAAGCATCTAAAAAGCTACATTTTGTTTGACCTCCCCAGCACAGGATCTACCGGCTTCTTTCTCCAGTATTTGCTGGCCCAGGAATGAAGTATATTGTATCATTGATAACTAGTATTACGCAATATCAAACTGTTCACTGCAAAGCTACCTTCCTCTAGTATGCCCGGATTATGTTAGAAGATTTTATTTTGGAAAATGCTGCTGAGGTAGGTGGTAGCACAGTAGGAAGTACCATCTCCGGTGACTAAACGATAGCTGGGATTTGCTGTATAAACTCCATTGTCATTTAACCGCACCTTCTCTTCCCTAAATGAACACACTCTAAGCAGCCACCAGAAAAGCCCGTTGGGAATTTATCTAGCAAGGAGACGCAACATCCCTGTGCTGTATCTGCTATTATGCAGATATAGGAGCTCAAAGACATTTCACAGCCTTTCCCTTTCCTCTTTTTGCTAACCCCATGGATGTTTGTTAAAGCAACTTCTCTCTAGCTAATAAAAAAAATACGAAAAAACTAAAAAGCCCCAAGCCCAAGGAAAAGAAACCATGCAACCCTGTCAGTCTCATAGACTTTATGGTTTGTTATACTACCCGTACAAATGCCACATGAATAAAAAGCACTGTTTAAGCCCACAGTCAAATTTTTATTAAGCTCCTGTGCTGCAGTCGAGCTGCACAGGAGGTGACTTCTGTTGTTTGTGGTGTGTAGTCATCATTCGTCCATTTTGTATGTTTTTCCAGCACTGTCTGTATACGACAAGCTATTGCTCTAACCACAGCAGGCCGTGCTTTTCCACACACCGGCCGGTGCTGCCACCCTCCCCAAATCCCAGCCATGCCTCCTGGCACTGAGCAGGGAAACGCGCCTTGCTTGCAAGGACCAACCTTCACCTTCCAAAACATCGTCCCTCCTAGTCTGCACATGAATGCCTTTGTTTTCAGCCAAGACATCAGCTGATGGCTTGGGTTAGGGGCCATCTCCTTTTTCTCGGGTACTTCAGCCTCACAGCGGCAGGAAGGGTACCACAGACATTCAGAAGTGCCCAAAACTGTAACTGATTCAGGACTGAAATAAAATAGGAATAGTTGGACTACTTGAACACTGCATCTTCCTCTTTCAACTCCTCCTCCCATTTCCCAGTGGTCACAGAGCAGGACATCGGGCCATGCTATTACAGCAGAGAATCACCAAAATCTCCTTTTCTTATCACCTCTCTTCCTCCTTGCCCATGACACAGATGAAGTATGCACTAAAGCTTCCAGCATCCTTTTGCAGAGACACACATTCCTTGTTTGCAGGAATGGACAAATTGGGCAAATCCAGTTTTCCATTTCACTTCTCCTCCCTGACAGTTAAATGAAGGATATTTTGGCTGGACCATGGTCTTTACTCACCATCTCTCTCCAGCTGGTCCAAAGTGCCCGTTGTTCTCTCCTGCAGTTCTTGCAGCCCCACATCTTTAGTCATTAGAGGTTCAGACCTTCTAGATGAGATCCTATCACAGGGCCCATCTGGAGGTCCAGCGTGCTCTAGACCAAAAAAGACTCGTTCCCAAAAGAGACTCTGCCAGAGCTGCGATAAACTCCTGCAGCCTGATGCTATGGGCAGATTTCTACACTGCTTGTGGCTGCTTCCCAAGATTCAATGCAGGGTCCCCCATGCTGTCCTCTCCTCCAGGGCCCAACTCCTGAGACACTGCCATTGCCCTCGCCAGGTCTCCCCTTGTTGCAGGTGTGTTTTTCCAGCCCCCAACATGGCTCGCATGGCTCGCTCCATCACCAGGCAGTGAGTTGTTTCCCTCCTTTATCCCATGGGCCAGAAACATCCGTGTGTATTAAGGGAAGGAAGCGGTTGTTAAAACTAAAACCACTTTTAAGTGTGCGCTTTCCATTTGTGATTTAAAACCATGCTCTGCTGTCTCGATGCTACCCAGTTTGTACCACGGGGTTGGGCTTTGGCTTCGCTGCTGCCCAGACTCCGCTGAGCGGAATTGAGGAGACAAACCTCGGTGAGCTGGCAACCAGCAAATAAACTTTGGAGCAGAGTAGGGTAAAAATAGTGGAGTCGGCAGGAAGGCCAAGCTGCGTGCCTGCTAACTGTGAGCCGAGATCCCGCGAAGCCAGAGGGAACCCAAACTCCTCTTGTTGTCAGCAGGGCTGTTTGCATGTATCCAAGTAGCAGCCGCATGCCTCAGCCCGGCTCCTTTCCCACCGCAAAGTCAAACATCCAGGGACTGCCTCAGATCAAAAGAAGTAGCCGCTCACCCTGTACAGGATGGGTCTGGAAGCATGACGAATGATCTGGCCCAAACCCAGAAAGTTTCAGCCTGCTCGGCTGAGGTCTGCCAGGCTTTCGGTCGCCTTCGCTGTGCCATCTCCCAGCTCAAGCCATTGGCTCAGCCGTGTAAGTTATATCACTAATTCCTGCAGAACTGCTATAGGAAAATAGGCATTACAAATAGCTACTCACTGAAATACACATAGAAAATGTCAGAGCTCATGGGAAAATATAAAATTGGGTGGCACGGGTGGGGCTTCCGCAAAAAACACGAAGCTTTTGCCAAAGCAACTGCAGGATTTGCCATTTCAGGGAAGAAGCCAGGTTTCTCGGCCAAAAAAAGAACCCTGGCATACCCAAAACTATTGGCTTTCACAGAACTACCCATGGGTTTCCACAAGCTGTCCGGCTCCAAGGCACAAAAGCAGGGTGTGACAAATATGCACAAAGCTTGGGTGGACTACATTTGGTGGCACAAAGATCTTAACAGGACAGCATGGGCCCTGAAGTTTATAGGGCATTCACAGAAGCTAGTATAAAGCAAAAGGATGAGCTACTTCTTGCCATAGACTGTATTAGAGGGAGGAAACTGAGAAAAAGCCCGCCCTGCAGAATATTGCACGGTCTTCTTTTCAGGCCCTTCTAGTAGGGCCTTCTTCGATGTAAATATGAGGGATTTCTTTTAATACCTTGACATGGAAAATGTCTAGGTCAAGACACATGCGTAACAAACCAGCAAATTCAAGGCCTCAGTCAGAGCTTTATGAAAACTGCTGTGGCTAACGTATTCCCAGCGTCTGCTCCTTTAATTCTCCCTTGTTGAAAAAGAAAGGAACTCAGAAAAGGGGTGGTAATTAATTCTACAACAATACTCAATAAGGGAAAGTTTGGTTTTAATAAACAAAGCGGAACTACAGATTTAACGCAAACATATCCAGTTAGAAGAGCAGGACATCTCAAAAACATTTATATTAGAAGCAAGAACAAAGCAATAATAACCACACTCTACAGAAAGTATTGCTTGCTTTCTGATGATTAATAAACCCCAGGAAAGAATAAAAGATATAGTCTGAGTTTTTTCTTCCCCATTTGCCCAAATGTACAAAAGAGATGAATGCCTACAGTTAAACCGAAGCCAAAATTTTGTTATGGGCTTACCCTATTACAGGAACATATTGAGGTCCCTCTCCCCAAGGAGCTCAAGTTATTTCTTATAATGGTGATAAATGAACAATAGGAAAGGCTTCTTTCTTCACTGGAAATTCAGTAAGGAGTTTACACCCGCTGTATTTTTGGGTCCAGGCAGCAAGTTTAAAGGTTCCAGCACTCTCTGGAGGGTGCAGCAGGAGGGTGGGTTAGGGACCTGACCCTCTGAAGCCCCTGGACACCACATGGACATCACCTGGACACCCGTGGTGGTGTGGCTGGGTGCCAGGGAGCAGGTGTGCAACAGCCTTTGTGCTCTGTACAGGAGAGAGAGAAAAGCGTAAGAGGAAAGGTCTCCAGCTTCCTCAAAGGTGACCAAAAGGAGCTGTAGGTTAGGCAGGTAGGTAGCTTCTCTTATCATTTTTCAGCTCTAGAATAGTGAAGAGCTCTTCAATTTTTGGATACTGTCTGTCAAGCAGAGGAACTTTTCCTCCCCCCGCCAGCCCCAGCAGCCGCAGCTCCAGCAGAAAGCAGTGGGAGCTCACGCACATGCATCCTCAGTCAGCAGCGACGGTTAATCCCTACCAAAGCAATGCTAAAGAGTCAACTAAAACCTAATTGCAATATTTCTCATCAAAACACTTAGCTCAATAGGAAATATGATGTCATACGGGCAGTAAAAGTCTTAATTATGTTTTTTTATTATCCTTTGTTTTTCCAATAAACTATAGGAAAACAAACTACAGATCCATTCACCCCTGGATGTTTGCCTTAGAATACTGCTTACATCACTTTTATCTAAAATACCCTCTCTCCAAATCTGCCTGGCAATATTTTCTCAGAACTCAATCTGTCATCACGAATGTGGCAGACAGGTTTTATGGCCCCAATGCCAGACCACGACTGGAGGTCGGGTGGGTTTTTGGCTCTCACAAGCTCTGTCTAAGCCCTTGGGCTGCACAATTCATCTCTCACCATCTCACGTCCCTAACAAAACACATGTGTCTGAATCCAGCATTGCAGGAGAACAAGCTGGAAATCCTTACAAAGTTTTCCGATACTGTGATGAGGATGACAGAGAAAGACCAACAGTCCGTACAGATTTTGCAGGCTGACATTGGTTTAAAAAAAAATAAAATATTGCAGTAACTTAAGTTAAAGTGTGTTTGTGACCTCTCCCCCACACTCTAGGGATACTGAATCTGTCCCTTGCACCACATCATGAAGCTGCAAAAGGAGCTGTTACATCATCTCTGTAAATGACGTGCCCTTTTTGAGTGTCAGCTTCCTTTCCACGTGCCACGTCCCCCAAGCCCAGCTGCGACATTCACGTTTCAGTGCTGCATCCATCAGTCATTGCAGACATACCCCCCTGGGTCACACATCCCCACAGCGGTACCGGGCGCTCATTGCTTGCATCACAGCAGCTAGAGTCCAGAACCATCAGCTGACACGTGAAAACTGCCTTTTCTAGACAACCGGAATTTCTGAAACAGCCTCCTCCGCAATGAGTTTTTTCGGAAGCCAACCGAAACGTAGAAGTCACGGACATGTAAAGAGAAGGCAGGAACGTTCAGGATCAAAGCGATAAGGGGATTTGTTTGTTTTTGAGTTTAAGGTTGGGGGGTTCCTTGGGTTTTTGCTTTGTTTTGCTTTGTGACACACAAAGTTTTGTTGTTGTGACACACAAAGTTTTGGTTTGCTTTGTGACAGACCCCCATAGTGACCGTGGGTGTCTGTCTGGCATCGCTGATTAAAAGCGAAGAAAGAGTAGGCAAAGTACTGAAAGATCCCAAGTGCCTGGGGGGATTTAGAGTGTGCAGCACCCTCGGCGAAGTTGCATGTTCATGCCTGCCCATCAATTTTACTCAAGCGATTCTTCACCTTTCCCACCCAGAGCTCAGTTTTTTAGCACTGGGCACGGTGCAAGTTTTGATATCAGGGAGTCAGGAGCATCGCTGCCTCCACATTACAGCCTGAGCACAGGGGAAGAGATCATCTGCACAGCACAGACTTCAGCACAAGCACAAGCTGCACGTCCAGCACTTCAACGAAAGAAGCCAGCCATCAGGCAGTGGCTTGCACATACCTTTCTTCCCACTTTCCTCCAAATGTACATTTGCCAAAACCAACCAAACATGAAGGTAGCTTGGGGCTGACTGCATCTGGGTTTTGTTTCTGGTCAAATTTGCCAGAACAAAGCCAACATGAATGCAAGATTGTGTCCTCCTGCCTTGTGGAGGCAGGGCACTGGGCAAACACCCCGTGGCAGAGGAATCAAAACTCTTCTGTTCTGCGTTGCCTGTGTGCACTGGCACACCTGCACATGCCTACTGCAACACCTGGAGAGCAAAAGGATTCACTCCCAGTCCAAGATGAAAGTTTTGTTCCAGTTCCCCACTATGTTCTTCCCATTCTCAGTTTCTGCCTCCAAAATGAAACGCTGACTTTTCAGTTCTGACTCTTTTTGTGCTGGTGGTGGATGCTCAATAGTTAAATCCCATACTCCAGTGAGGGCTTTGGCTGACCTCCAGGACCAAACAGTAAAAGATGCACTTTTTAGGAAACTACAGTATACAACAGGCACATTACTACAATAGTGTGGCACAAGCACCAAACTATGCGTATGCTCCACGATCCTTGATTTTGGTCTTACTGCTAATGAAGTCCCAGCAATTTTACCATAAATAGATAAAAATCTCTAAGAAATCAGAGCTACCACCGATAGCCCAGAAGAGGGACGGGAAGGATTTGGGCAACATATCTCAACAGCTCAACAGAAATAAACTTATATAGTAAGTCATGCTCAGGACATTTGTAAAGGGAAGTCTGAAGGAAGACAGAAAGAGGTAATTTTGTAATACTCAGTGTGAGTCCCCAAAATAAAGGGCTTTATGGATATTCCTTTGAAATAGAAAACAATCATTCATTCCAGCTGTGTTCACATCCTTTTTGCCTTCCAGGGTTAATCTGCTGAAAAGCTTTTAGCTAAGATTAATGTATATCCAGCTGTCTCCGGACTTTTCTTTTTTATCCAAAAATTAAAACACACCAAACAAACAAACAACTATTGACAATAACATATTAGCAAAAAAAGGAACATTTCAATTCAGACACAATTCCTACAACATTGCCTTCAATTCTGGAAGAATAAAGTGAATTTAATTTGTTTTCCAAAGGAAAAAAAGGGGGGGTGGGGTGTGTGTGAAAAAAGGTACTCTGATACTTTATAGCATTGCTTAGAGCACAAGGAGATTAAAGGGATTAATAGCTGGAAGCTTAAAGTTGCCGATCGCCTGCATGGTACGGGTAGTGATAACGTCAGCGTGGTAAGTGATGCTACCAATGACATCAATGGTTCCACCTCATACCAGCAAAACCCTTAAAACCTTCTGCAGAAAAATACGCCCTTCATTTGGGTCTGTTGAATCACTGGGCTTGTGTTTGTGCTTAGCGAGTCCTGAGGCAGGGCTAAAATTTCTTTCCACCTCACCCATTCTTCTAAGCTCCCACACAACTGAGAAACACCGCACCACATGCTCACCTTTGGCCCCGCCACCCCATGCACCTCATCCCTCTAAGGACACTCTCACCCCTGGCTTCCTCCCGAGGGGCTGTGATAGCGGGACGTGGTGCGGGGTGACAGAGCAAACCCACTCAATTCAGCCTGTGCCCTCCTTGCCCCTGCTGATCCCAGTGCCCCCAGGCCAGATGTTTATTGGGCAAGTGCTTGCCCCCTACATAGCTCAGGGATCTGGCACCTGGCTTGGCAGCTCACCCTGCCCTGGCATCTCTGTACTTCCTCACAAGAGGTGATGGAGAGGATGCTTCAGCATATCTGAGTTAAATCATCAATTTCCCAAAGCAAGCCAAGCCTTTGATTAGATGTATTTTACCCTTCAGGCTACTGGAGCAGGGAGGTCAAGCTGTCAAACAGGTGTTGCTCACAGCCCCAGAGATGTGGCATAAGACCTTGGGCTGGGCTTTCCTGTCCCAAACTGCTCAGCATGGGTTTGGCGTGCCTGTAACAGGGCATCTCCCCACCATCATCACGCCAGGCCTTCTACTGTCAAACAGAAAATGGGAAGAGGCAAAACATTGCTCCACCACAGCTGGCTCTGGCATCAAAGTTTCTCTTGCAACACCTGTCAGGCAGCTGGAAGAAATACGGTGGATCTGGGGATCCTGACATGCTGCCCACCACCAAAACAAGCCACCCACCTCTGGTGCATGGAGGAGATGTGCCATCACAACGGTCCTGGCCAGGGGGCCCAACACATAAAGAAAAGCAGCGTCAGGTGGCCACCCCTCTGCCGAGAGAACCCCACGGAGCCAGGGACCCCGGCAGCCCCAGTGAGGCAGCAGGGCATGTGGCCTCCCGCAGCCGGTTGCGGTGGGCTTGCTGCCACCGCTGGCCTGGGTGTTTTGGTGTTGAATTAGGAGACTAAGCAATCAAAACAACTTGCCAGAATCCCACAGCAATGGAAAGAAAAGGAAAAAAAATCAACTTGATTCCCATGGCATGCTTCAGCAAAGCCATCTGCTAAGTATATAAAACAGGAACAGTAGACATAGAATCATAGAACGGTTTGGGTTGGAAGGGACCTAAAGATCATCTAGTTCCAACCCCCTTGCCATGGGCAGGGACACCTTCCACTAGACCAGGTTGCTCAAAGCCCCATCCAACCTGGCCTTGAACACTACCAGGGATGGGGCATCCACAGCTTCCCTGGGCAACCTGTGCCAGTCTCTCACCACCCTCAGAGTAAAGAATTTCTTCCTAATATCTAGCCTAAATCTACCTCTTCCAGTTTAAAATCATTAAACCTCTTCCTATTGCTATACTCCCTGACGGTTTACATCCCAATAACAGACCAAGATGAAAAGTGAGATTCAGGTGGCACTCTCTTCTGTCTGTGAGTACCAGCGACAAGGAGCCCCACCGTGAACTCCAAGGAACAAGACACTGCTGTTTTCTATCCCTTGAGCTGCACTGGAGGAAGGGGCCCTTGTAGAAGGTTAAATAAAGACAAAAATCTAGGGGGAAAAGAAGTCTGACTAATCTGGCAAAAAGCTCTTCACCAAAACACCACAAAACAAAACAAAAAAAAAAAGCAACCACATGCAAATGCACATATCAAAGCTGAAAAGTTAAAGACAAACATCTTTACCCAGAAGAGAGAGAAATAAAACCAAGATGTCACCAACAAGCATACTTTTCGGTGGTCTTGACTTGTCAGTTCTAAGGTATCTTTCTAGGCCTTTTCATGGATTCATTGACACACTGCCAAATACCACCTGGGTGTATTTCACTCATTACTGGTTACATATAACCTTTCATTTACATACTCACGATATGGATTTTTTTTTCAGTGCAAACAAAGTTGCTGTCATTTCATGATACATAGCTAGGCACCGGTAACCATAAGTATCACCCTTCCTTATCAAAAAGGAATAATTTTATTTTTAAAGCAGAGTTACTGTCCCTCCACATTAAATTAACCAACAACTTTTTGGCTGACAATAGTCACCACTTCTGCATAGGCCCTGTGATAAAAGGTATTCCTCTTTTTGAGATTATGAGGAACCTGTTTCCAGCTCCATGGAAACAATACAAACAGAGGCAAGGATAACTTTCCAGAGGAGCACCAAGTAAAACAAGAGAAAGGTGGAGAAAGCTTGTGGTGTGGTAGGGGGTTAAATGAAGGTTGTGCAGAAACTCTGGCCAGCTCAAGTAGTATGGATAAGGTTAGGTTGATTGACTGAAGAGCACTGCCACCAGAACGTGGGAGTCTACGTGTAGGTGGGTACACACAGGAGGCATCCAGAAACCAGACTTTTTTTCACTGTCAGGTTTTTCAGTGGAAAATGCTACTTCAGTTCTACAAAAATTTGAAGAAAATAGAGTGAAACAATCTCATGAAATTGAAGTTGGACCGTATTCTATTGCAAACATTTCAGAAAGATGTATTCCAAAATGTGGGGTTTTTTTGAAAAAAATCTTTCAAGCCATATGTACTATATTACATTCTTTTCTAAAGTTTAAAACAGAAATGAAATGAATTCTTGCACACAGTCTCTGCAAATGTTTAACTTGGAGTAAGGAGGGGGAGTTCCCCCCAAATCTCAGCTTTTTTGCAAAGTAAAACAATCTATTCTCTGATCAGGTCAACTAGCAAATATCTACCTTTAGATGCTATGCGAGTCCTTCTCTGCACAGATCTCTAGAAAATCCACATGTATTACAGCTAAAGGGAAGCTTAATTGAAGCTGAAAAAGTTCAGGCTTTCAGGTTGGGAGTTCCCTCTGGCAGTAACTAACACATGAACCAGGACGAAGTGCCATTTTCCATTGCCTTGCTTTTGTGGAGTTGTAAAAAGATCAGCCTTAAGTGTTATAACACAAAACACTTTTGTTTATTAATTCATTTTTTTAAAAAAATAATGGGGGCAAGATTTTCCAACATCAACTTACCAGGAAAATTCCTCAGGATGATCAAAAACCTCTGAAGAGGTTGAAGTGCTGACAAGGAATGGGAAATTCAAACATCACAGAAGTTGTGGAATTAATTCCCCTAACGTGCAAAAACAATTATCAGTGAAACCTTAAAACATGAATTGGTTTACTTGGTTTTTTGGGTCTCATGGAGTTTCCCTGGAGGGTAACTGTGAGAGCACAAGCCTAACCGCATCCAAACCAGCCTCCCCTACAGAACTATTCAAAGATGCAACACAAAGAGGGAAACACATTCCCAAATGTGTCAAGACACTGCAATACCCAAGCATCTCATTGGCAAATAATGAACTGCTACAAGTACTATAGCTAAGTTATAACAGATACGTTTTAGACTGTAGCAAAAAATCCAATTAAAAAAAAAAAAAAAGAAAAAAAAAGCAATCGCACAGAGCGCAAGACCTTAAAATGGGAATGTCTTGAACAAAATAACATGTCCACAAAACTAAAATCAGTAATGACGTTATATGAGGTGGTCGAGCAGAGGCTCAGACATTGGAACTGTTCCTGGATCACTGCTACAATACCACTTCTACCTCCTCCTTTTCTGCTTGTTAATAGCGGCTGCTGCTTTTGGCTGAGAATGCAGTCATTCAGCCACATATCATGGACACATATCCATAAAATTGGAAGGTTTAGTGTGGACTAAATCATCAACTGTTTTCTCAGTAACACTGAAGTCTGGGTTGTATCAGTAGGCCACTGAGAAAAGGAGGATTCCCAGTCTTCCTCAAGACACTGCTCCCAAATCTGTCAAGGCACTTCTGCCGCCTGCTCTGAAGTGCTGTAAAATTTATCCTCAGGAAGCATCACAGGCTGATGCTGTCTTCATCTTTTTCCTACTTCCAGAGAGCTGAGGCTACCCCAAAGCAGCGGGGTTTCCATTTCAGCATCCCCCCTGCAACTGACCTACTCCTCACAACATCTTCTACCAATTTTATCTTGGCAGATTTTCCAAAAAAAAGCAGACAGCAAGAAGCAGTCTTGTCCTCTTAAAATAATTTTTTTAAAAATTTTAAAAATAGTCAAGGTCCTCTGAGTTCAAACTATATTGTCCTCAACTATTTTTCTTTGTATGTAAAACTCAATATCCAGCCCCTCTGAAAAGCCAGAGCGAACAATGCGCCGACGTCGAGATATCACTGAAAAATTCAGCCACTGGCGTTTCACAGCGCTGGGTGCAGGCCCCTTCCAAGCACGTCCAGCTGCACAGCAGCACACACATCCAGCTGTGGCTTCAACAACTTCACAGGTGAAAACAACCAAAATAAACCCCAGAAAATTCAATGTACGCTACATGAAATACTTTCCTTTTCTTCAAGGAAAGCTCCATTTAACAGTCTCTCTGCCTTATTTTTAATGACAGCATCTGTTTATTTTATTGGGCCATTTTCCAGCAACATACAGAGCCTTCTGCGGCGCTCGCTTTTGAGTCTGATTCGGTGGTCACAGAAAAAAACAACAAATCATGAAAATAAGATGTTGGCGAACAAGCAAACGGCTGAGACTGTGCCTGTATGCAAAGCTGGCAGCGTGCGGTGCAGTGGCCACCCCCTCGTCCCCACGTTGCTCAGGCTGCAGCATCGGCTGTGCCGTGCTGCACCAGTGCGACAGTCCGGTCCCAGCGCTGGTGGGGACCCCCAGCCAGTTGCGTGAGGGCTTGGCAGCATCACAGACCGCAGAGGAAGAGCAGAGCTCATGCGGTGCCCTTTGCCTTCAGCAATAAACAGGTTTGGCCAGGCCCACTGTGGGGATGCCAGCTTCAGCCGTCCTCTGCCTCCCATCATCCATGTCCTCCAAGGGTTTACTGGTGGCACGGAAGCACACTGAAATCGCTTGGGTGGGAAGGAGCACCTCAGATCATCAGGATTTTCAAAACCTGCAAGGGGTGCAGAGAGGCCAACAGGCACCTTACTGCTGCCCAGCATTCTCCATGTGGCCCCAGGGTTTCCACTGGCCGTTGAGTCATAACCATCCCCTATGCGTTTCCACACAAGGTTGCTGACAGTGATCGTCTCTTTCTCTTGCCTATTCACTTTATTTTTCCTTTTTTTTTTTTAATTTATGGTCTTCTTTATTCTTTTCCCCTTTATTGCCTTCTTTTCTCAATTGCATAATGGCATCAATATTCAAAGCATCTTAAGGATTATACAACATGTATAAAAGAATCATAGAATCGTAGAACTGTGTAGGTTGGAAGGGACCTTTAAGATCGTCGAGTCCAACCATTAACCTAACACTGCCAAAACTGCCACTAAACCATGTCCCTCAGCACCACGTCTACACATCTTTTAAATACCTTCAGGGATGGCAATTCCACCACTTCCCCGGGCAGCCTGTTCCAATGCTTAACTACACTTTCAGTGAAGAACTTTTTCCTAATACTTTTTCCTAAAGCTCCCTGGCGCAACCTGAGGCCATTTTCTCTTGTCCTATCATGTGTTACTTGGGAGAAGAGATTGGCCCCCACCTCACTACAACCTCTTTTCAGGTAGTTGTAGAGAGCAATAAGGTCTCCCCTCAGCCTCCTTTTCTCCAGGCTGAACAACCCCAGTTCCCTCAGCCGCTCCTCATAAGACTTGTGCTCCAGACCCCTCACCAGCTTTGTTGCCTTTCTCTGAACACGCTCCAGCACTTCTGTGTCTTTCTTGAAGTGAGGGACACAAAACTGACCACAGTATTATTATTATTAAAGAAAAGATAGGCATCAGGTAGGCTATTATTATTAAAGAAAAGATAGGCTTACCCAAAAAGAATAGATTTGTCCTCTACCAACATTAAAGGAGAGTGAGGTGTCCCCGTTGTGGCCTGTTTGCTTTCTTCTGTTTCCACTGGAACACAATCAGACTCCAGCAAGCTTGTGCGCAGGAAAAGCCACAGAGAAACCCCACTTCTGCCCCTCCATCCCATCCACCGTGCAAGCCCAGATTACCTGGAGCATTAACAAATTCTCAGATGATGGATTGCTGTAATAGCATATCTTAATGATAGCTAATGGGTGATTAACTAAATACAACTCATAGCCAAACACACTTCGGATTGTATTTACAAAATTTTTAATGCAGGTAAAGTGCAGTGCACTTGGAANAAGCCATAATTTGGTTTTCAGCAGCTCTCAACTCTTATCTGTCGTCCTCTGAATACACCTGCATTCCCATTAAAAAAAAAAAAAAAAACCAAACCCAAAAAACAAACTACAAGAACAAAACAAACAAACAAACAAAAAATCCCTTTCTTACTGCCAGTTTTCCACCAGCTTATTGAAAGCAAAATGGAGGTAAATAAAGCCAATTCCCTGGACTGAAATACATCTGACACAGGAGATAAGCAGAGTTTAAGTCTAAATACAGCCAGTCCCAGACCCACAGAAAATAGTGCTGGCAGGAACCTCGGTGTGTCACCTCACCTATGCTCAGGGCACGAGGCAGGACCAGGTCTGCCACAGCAGCCGCTGCACTGGCCTGACCCGCTCTGACAAACTCCCGGCCAGGGAGAAGCCTCCGTCCCCCCAAGGGTGGTTGCTCCCGCGCTCGCCTAGCCCAGCACACGCAGCCCAGAGGCTTGCTTCCGAGGCTATGGAATCAGTCAGAAAGTCATTTACCACCCTCTCTCAGAGCCCCACCTGGGATGAGAAAGGACGGTTAGCTTATTTCTTTTTTATACGTCAGCACTAATCAGGAAAACTTCACTGCCTTCAGCGAAGTGCCTGCAGTCCCACTGCCCGACGCTTTACCACCGAGAAACTGGCCGTGTTTTCGCTTAGGATGATAGCACGGCTTGCACAAAAACAAAAGAGGAACAGTCTTCGTATG
This sequence comes from Himantopus leucocephalus, assembly GCA_003993805.1. Taxonomy (NCBI): domain Eukaryota; kingdom Metazoa; phylum Chordata; class Aves; order Charadriiformes; family Recurvirostridae; genus Himantopus; species Himantopus leucocephalus. Next base: position 85,125,926 of record RSEF01000001.1, on the reverse strand, counting down.
TTAACTTTGGCTCTTTGCATGTTCTCGTTAAAGACTTTTTAAAAATTACTGAGCAGCCATCAGCTAGGACTTCCCTTTCCGAAAGTGATGTTCCGCCAAGTCTCATCTTCCTAAGCCACTTGCACACTTTGATCCCTCTGATGTTTATCAGTCTGTTGCCAAATGTAAATGAAGCACTGAGTGTGGGGACTGAAGATCTCCCCAGCAGACATGGAGTGATAACACTTGCACCCATTCAGCTAAATCAATCGAACGGCTGGCAAATGTAATCTTGGGTTGTTTTTTTCCAGAAGTATAAATTCCCATTACAGAGGAGCCTCAATTCAAATGTCACACTATTTTCAGAATCCCAATTTGACTTTGCAGATGGCCAGTGGTGTCTGTGCTAACTTGCTCGGCCCCGGCACCTGTTCTTCCCATCAGCTCTCCATTCCCCACGTCCTTATTGCTCTCCACAGACCTGGGACGCTGCCTATCAATCCTCATTATGGGGCAAAAGATGCCCTTGGCAAATCATTATTGTATGGAAAAGAGACAGCTGCGAAGCCAAAATACCTATGGGAAAGGACAGGTTATGCTTCACCTTTCTTAAAGGCACAAAAATATGGAATAAGTTACCTAGAAGCTAAGCCTAACATGGACTTCGAAGACAAAAAAATGTCACCAAGGGCCAAGTCCCAGTGAGAAAAGTTTCTCCAAGGCTTCTGTCCTGGTTTTGACTGGGATAGAGTTAATTTTCTTCCTAGTATCTGGTATAGTGCTGTGTTTTGGATTTAGGATGAGAATAATGTTGATAATACACTGATGTTTTAGTTGTTGCTGAGCAGTCCTTACATTAAGCCAAGGACTTTTCAACTTCACATACTGCCCTCCCAGCGAAGAGTCTGGGGGTGCGCAGGAAGCTGGGAGGGAGCACAGCCAGGACAGCTGACCCCAACTGACCAAAGGGATATTCCATACCATATGGCATCATGCTGAACAATAAAACTGGGGGAACTTGGCCAGGGGGTGGCGGCAAAGGGTCAGGGACTGGCAGGGCATGGGTCAGCGGGTGGTGAGCAATTGCATTGTGCGTCTCTTGGTTTATATATTCTTTTATAATTATTATTATTATTTTCCCTTCCTTTTCTGTCCTATTAAACTGTCTTTATATCAACCCACGAGTTTTACTTTTTTTCCAATTTTCTCTTCCATCCCACTGGGGTGGAGGGGGGAATTGAATGAATGGCTGTGTGGCGTTGAGCTGCCTGCAGGGTTAAATCACAACGGTTTCTCACAAGGGCCCTTGGACCACCTCAGGCAGCAAACAGTTTGGGAGAGATCCATGGGCTGGTCACACATCACTGCTTTCCTGATGTCACCTGTGAAGACCTTCAGTAATTTCCTAACATTTTGTTCCAACTAATGCGACATGAGATTTCCACCATGGCCCCATGGGTATCACACAGCTGTAGAGACCAAGGGCCACGTGCAGGACGGAGAAGCTCACATCAGGCACTTCAAAGGATGATTTCTGCATTTAAATGAGCTGAGCAAAACAAAGTCCCTTTGGTACAATGCAAATTAACTGTTATCACTAACAGATCCAAAGGGAGAGGACCATGACACTCAGCCAACCAGGAAAAAAAAATTAGTCTATTTACAGATGTTAAGCCACTGCCTGTTTAAAAAAACAAAACAAAAAAAAACAACCAACAAACCACTCCTAAAAACGTGGCACAAACAGGCACAGACATCCCTCTGTTAAATCTTGTCCCTAGCCCCTGCCATCTCCTTCAATTACTCATTTCGGCAGGCTGACGTGTCGCGGTGACTCACAGTCCCACATGGAGAAAGTCCCTCAGCGTCAGCTGCCTGCAAGGCCACCAGCCAGCATGAAGTGCTCTCTGCCCGCTCTGCCCATCCCTCCCCTCTGCCTCCCTAACCAGGCAGCATGGCAAGGGCTCCCCACAAACCCCTCTGCTCGAGGTCAAATGCCTTTGGGAGGGAAGGAAAGAAATACTCTCCAGCCAGGATTTTGGGCGGTTTGGGGGTTAAGAGAAAAGGGAAAAAAAAAAAGACAGAAAAGGACTGTCTAAAACTGTAAAAATCAATGTGTTCAGTCCTGGAATTAGGCTTTATTGAAAAAAAATTGAGGAGAAGGAGCTCTTACAGCTAAAAGAGGGGATGGGAATTAGCAATGCAAAGACCTAATCTTTACCTAGTCACAGACATAAGAAATAGGCAAAAAAAAAACCGAAACGCCTGTGTATCACCAACTCTCATCACATTGGCTTGCAAGCTGGAAAGGAATCAGCAGGATGCGTCAGTCACCATGGACCGGAGGACAGATCTGAACCAGTGATTTAATGATAACACAGCCTGTTATGGAGTTCTCAAACATTGCAAATGTACTTTATGCAGTACATATGTATCTGAACCCTCCGGTCTACACTGGGTAAGTCTATTACATAAAAGGGAAAAATGCAATAACTACAACATACTAGTAATATAATGTGGAGCACAAATTACTACCTTGCATAAACAAGGGCAATGTGAATTAAAAATTAGGTTAGCATAGGATTGATCAGGCTTGAAATCACACCAGTAAAAATTGGTTTTATTAGGAAAATTTTTTTAGTGGAGACAAGTAGTGGCAGCCTGTGGGACTCTAAAACCAAAGAAAGCTAAATCCAGCTGGTCAGGAGATTCAGCTTAAAAATAATTATTTGTAACCTGACAATGCTCGGTTCTTCTTAAACTCCTTATCTTCCTGGGTGCTTTAGTTAACACCAGGACTTTGGGGTTTTTTTATTATTATTTTTTAAACATCAACCTATCATTAAGAGACCTGAAAACTTCTTTTTAATAAATGAAAGCTGAATTTCTCAGGTAGTCACTTACCTCTAGAGGATGGGACTTCAAAAGGAGGGGTGGGGGAGAAAAACCTACTATTGAATCAGCTGAGTAAATTTCATGATCAAAATTTCAGGAGTTCGTGGTAGATTTGTTCCTTCATGTCTTTCAAGAGATTTGCAAAAAAATATATCATTACTTCCTACACTACGTTACGAAGAGAAGTTTGGAAATCCTTTTAAATGCACATAAATACATCTAAGCAATGCAGCAGCTCTGAAATGCAGGGAAGTGCCCTCCTGTCCTTCCCACTGTGTGATCCGAAGTGGAGGAAAAGGAGCACAAATAGAGATGAAAAATTAAAAAAAGAAAAAATTAAAAGGGAAAAATAAAACAACAACAACAAAAAACAAACCAGCAAGCCCAGGCAGGAACAGTCCTTTAACCTCTTCAAAGTCAGAGTGACCACACGTCAAATGCCATGGTGCTCTCAGGGTTTCTGTGTTTTGGATGGTTGCTGAGCCACAGCTGTGTGGGACTGTGCTCTCCACACGCCGCTCTCTGCCAAAGTACTAGAGGACAGGACAGTCATTACCAGTCTGGAGAAATGGGCTCACCCAGAAATGGAGCTCTTCCAGAAACCCACCGGTTAGTGAAGGGGGAGGCTTGGAAAGGTTTCTGAGAGATGGCCATCAAGAAATGCACTGAGCCAAGCAGGGTTGGTGGACCTCACAATTCTTTTCCTACTCTCCGTACAGCTTAAATCTCTTTCCCTTCCTAGAGAGGCAAAATTGGTTTACCTGCCAAATCAGTGTGGAGGAAGAGGAGTCTCCATAGCTTTACTCTTTCTGATCTCTGGGTTTCACAAGGGACACATTTAAGTTTTTTGCCCTAACCTCTAAGCTAAAAGAAACTGCACACTGCAGCCTCCAGCCTTCCAGAGCTCCCGAGGGAAAAAAAAAAAGGTCAGCAAATTCTCCAGTCTTCCCTGGGATTTGCTCCCAAGAACTTGGAGTTTGCGTATTTGTGTGCCTGTTTTGCACCAGAGCACATCAGACCATAACGAGGCAAGTGCAAGAGGAGTGGTCTGCAGATGGTGCCAGACAAACTCTTCACTTTACTGTCCAGCACAACCACTAAGATTTTGCATCCCAGTCAAACTTCCAACACGAGTAATTTACTAGCTAGAGGGACGCGTCTTACCAGTGCCAATTCAGGTTTCAAGTTTACTTATTCTCCTCACGTAGCACAACTGGCACAAGTAACAGAGTGAGATCAAAAGGAAAAGAAACTACATGAGAAAAGATGAAGTATGAAATAATACTGGTAACAGACAAGCTGCAATTCATGATCAAAGGAATGAATCAGGCCCCAACTATATAAATAAAGAAGTACCTTCCCCCATTTCTGAAAGAAAGAATTTGTTGTTTGCCCTCATGTCACGCAATCCTTTCAAGTGCAGTTATACTTGGGTAGCTGAAAGAAAAAAAAGTGACAGAGTACCTCAAACTTTATTTATTTGCTTTAATCATCACAAAAGAGGGCTCTCCTGGGATCTCACTGCTTTCCCATCCACGTTGTGTATAATCCACAAAACCCTTCCGCTCCAGCTAAACCAGGAGAGTATCAAAATGAGGTTTCATTACCAGCTCAAAGCAGCCAGAGCAGCACTGGCTGTCCCCAGCTGACACTGCACGCCCCACACATCTGCCTGCCTCCATAGCCACGCAGTGCCCAGCAGTGCCAGCGCCTGTGAGTTGACCCTACCCCAAAACTTCATCTCCCTAAATGAAATACGGCACTGCCTGGCCACTGCTGATCTCCCTCCTGTATCAACTCTTCTATGGGCACACTGACCTGCGAGGTGGCAAAATTCCCGTCTCCATCTCCCCAGCCAGGGAAGGCAGCAGGTTGATGCTCCCTATGCCATGGTGTTTCTTGGTCATCTGCATTAAGCCGTAGGCAAGAGGCTCAGAGAGGGCTTTATGGCCAGGTGGTGGAAGTATATGAAAATTAACGATTTTCCACCCACCAGGACATCAAAGCCTCAAAAAGGAGAAGTACCCCAAGCTTCTTGACCACCAACACTCGCAACCCCACGATGAAATGGCTGCAACCAGGTCTGCTTCTGATGCTCAGGTAAGCAAGGGACATCTCCCCACTGGGGTTACTGCTGGTCCCACAGCACCCATCATGAAGGTCCATCCTGAGGAATGGACTTTAGGGCCCGAGAAAAAAAGAGAAGCAAAAAAAAATAAATCTAAGTTTCCACTACTTGAGAAAAAAAAGACTGATATTTTACAACACAGACAAAAGCAAATCAAAACAAATGTCTAGAAGTTTCAAGAGGAATTCTGTGGTGAAATTCTCTCTTTGGCTTTAAAAGTCTCAAACACCGTTCACCTCCCATCTTATTTAATAAGGATGATACAGTACACCCCTTTGACTGCAGGTCACTGGGGCACCTGGTGGCATGGAGGTGAAATCTAAGCTGTGACAAACTCAGCGAGACCCCCAACATGTTAAAGACCAGGAAGCAGTAGAGTTTCTGTGACACATCCCAGATCTGGATGAGTTGCTATTTTCCCCTCTTCCCCCTATCTTACACCAGAAATAGGTCCGGATCCATGTCCCTGTTTTAGCTGAGGTTAGTGCCAGCAGCAGCAGCAGCACCAGCACTGCCTTCCTCAGCGTGCAGATTTCTTGTGCTCTTACCTTTTGCATCAGAGTCAGGGAAACATTACACGGTATCCTACCAAAATGGATGGTCTCACAGCACACCTGCACATGGAGACTTTGCCCTGAGAAGTGCATCAGCCTGACATCAGCAATAACTAATAGGCATGTCGCAAAGCTGAGTATTGAAAGGCTTTGTGTTCCTGTGGGAAGGACCGAGTTTTGCAAGACCTGGGCTCATGCTTCTACGTTTTACCAACAACCCGACATCTAGAAAACTTGGTTGACTCAACAGAAAAGGCTGCAGGTTTTGGATTCTATTTTGTTTTTCAGTGTAAGCTCTGAAATACACAAAGTGTCCTTGTAGAACAGAAATTTCCAAGTAATTTGATGTTTGCATGCCAAGATTTTTCAGTGCGATCGTTCCTGAACAGAAGGTGAACGTGAGTAAACACATTAAAAGGAAACATGCCAGCATCATTGGCATTAATGCCTCTGTTCCTACTGACAACAGCAGACACATCCCCACAGAAATCTGAACTTCACAAAGCTGCACCTTCTGAGAGAAAATACCTCCTTTAACAATCTCCACTGTGCTACCAGGTCAAACAGTCCATTTCACCTCTTCACCTTCCCTTGTCTCTTGTCTATTTAAATTAACCACTCTGAGACGTCTTTCTTTCCCTATTATTTTTGGGGGTTGCCCTTGACTTCAGGAGAGCTCTCACCTCCGTACAAGCCCCTTGCCAACTATTGTAACACCAATCATTTCAGCATCAATTTTGACTGGACGCATTTTCATAAATGCTTCATTTTCTGTATATTCATCACCCAATAAACAGTTGGCAAACAAAAAGTGATTCCTGGCTCTGTGAACGGGCATGATGCTGCTTGGACTAATGAAAGCATTATCCATCAACACACGGTGTTTCATGGAAGAACAATAGAAGTATGGATTTACAGCAGTGCAATACAGAACGTGATGACAGCCAAAAGCAGGGAAGCTGGATGGCAGCTGCAGAAATCAGGAGCTTTGTTTGGCTTTGGGTGTAAACTGGAGCTGCTCTCTGCCTTACGTTTTCAGTTGACTTGGCTGTAAAGTATTTCAAGGGTATTGGATCCAAGCGGTGATGCGGGGCTGCCTCCCCAGGATGTTTCGCTGGCTGTGTGACCAAGAACCATGTTGTCATCCCATGACCTGACAATCTGGACTTAATTCACTATCCAAGACACAGAGGCACAAAGCTCTGCTGTGGGGAGAAGAGGAGAGCCTTCCTGGGCAAAGAGAAATCACATCACATACCCCCACATCTCCATGCCACTCAGCTTGCCTTGAATTGTGTCGTATCCTTCAGGCATGCAGACTGGGTCAGTAACTCCTGTTTGGCTTCGTCCTTCTTCCTCCCACTTTACCCTCCTCACCACTCTTCCCAGTATGTCTGTGGCTAGAGTGGTTGTTCTGCATGGGTTTGGGGTTCGTTTCCTAAGGCAGACAGTCTGACTACAGTTTCAGCTGTGGGGTAACATTTAGGAAAAATCATTTGGTTCTTGATTGGATTGATGGGAAAATAGGGTTCAAACTCAAGCAAGGAGAGGACGTTTGTGAGATGGGGCTGGGTTTATGGTGGAGAAAGAGGGACTACGGAGGCAGAGGGAGGGAAATTGTATAAAGAAAAAGAAAAAAGAAGAAAAAATAGGAACCCCAAATGTTTTTCCCATGTCTACATGCCAAAATATGAGGACTCTGGTTAAAAAGACAAAGACTCCAGCTTTGGGAGACAGAGATGTCCCCAGACCTGCTGAAGAATGTGATCACGGAGGCCTGCTAGGGCCACACCTGATAGGGACAGGACAGCAGAAGACCCTGAACTGCAAGGAGTACAACTTACCTCTGAATGGCTTCACAAAAAGACCATTTAACAAATCCTGCCTCCTGAAGCTTCAGTCTGTGCTCAAAGGAAGCTCAGGCCCAGGGGCTCCCTGCCACCATGAGGCAGGTCCAAAGAGACGATATAGCCCCCAGCTATGTCTTGTCTGGAGGCACACACAAGTTCATATGCCTCCCTGTCTCTCCACAAATACCACACCCTCCCTGGACAACTGTATTGGACATTAGCAGACCCAGAGAGGAACATATGCCAAACAAATTATTCCTAAGCAAGTGCTTTCTCATACATCATCTCCAGGAGAGAAAGGCCATGCCAAGGTGAGGGCTGGGGCTGCTCATATGACTGGGCCTTCCAACACCGAGCATCCAGACCCAACCCAACCACGCCACTTCCCAGTGAGTGTCTTCCCCTCAGGCTAACTCCACATCGCAGCTGAACAAGGGCAGCCGTCATCCTCACACTGCTCGGACAAGGGATCACCACACTCTGGAAAGTTTTTCTGAAGACCGTTTTAAGCCCACAAGGTACCTTCTTCCACCTTCGCATCACCAGTGGTGCGTTGGAAATAGACGTCATTGGGGAAATAGCACAATATCCCAGCAAGGTGGAGTAGGGTCCTCACTCCATCCCAAAGCACAACAAAATAAGGAAAGCACAGACCCAAACCTCTTCCTACCAACTGAAGGGTTGTGCCTGGTGACCTGGCTCAGGGCTATAAAACCAAGTATTTAGGGGTGGAAACTCCTTTCTTCATTTAATAATTAAGGTCAATACTTCACAACATGTCCTTCTACTAATGAAAATTTTTAAACTGAACATCCTGATTTATTCAAAAAGCTTTTGTTCTTATCTAGGCTTTTTGCTGTCAATCAGTTCTTCCTTAAAACACAGAAGTACCACCAAAAATAAATCTCTAGGGGAAAAAGTCCTTCAGTGCTTGATTACTGCATTTTCACACTTCAGCAATTCCCTCCCAACTAAATGTGTAAAACATTAATACTACACATTATTTTAAAAAGATTATCCCAGAGACAGCCTTTTTTTTTCATTCTATTCAACACAAATTCAATATGCTTTCTCTAAGAAGCAGCAAAAGAAAATCATTTATATTCGTGCTCTTATCTCTTTACACACTTCCATTAAAAGACCAGGAGTGTCAGTATTAGAGTACCCACTGTTTGTTTTTTTTTTAAATAAAAATAAAAAAGAAAACAAAAAGAAAAACCTTTCAGCCAACTCTGACAAAAAACTAAGCCACTTTCTGTTGCTGATAACTTGAGCAGAGCTGCAGCCCCATCCAGCAGCACCTTTGACCTGTGCACCAAACTCCGAGAGACCCAAGATGTATGCCCTTCTGAACTGCCACCTTTTCCCTTAGCTCGGAGTTTGGCAGCATTAACATTTATAATTCATCAGTTTTATATCTACTTGCCTGCACTAAGAGCTCAGAGACACAAGATTAAAATCCTTGTTGCAAAACTGAACTTGTCAGAACTTCCTGCACCAAAAAAGCTCAACCTCGATTAATAATTCATCCACCCAAGGAAGGAACAATATTTGCTTTACAGTGCAAGTTTGGGGGCTGATTTTTATGGCCTGGAATGTCCAAAGGAGTATTCAAAAAATAATGAAATGTAAGGCATAGTCTGGTAGGCTATTTTTAGAAAACTAAATTATCAAGCTTGAACATTAAAGCTAAAGCTAGAGCACTGCAGGACTAAGCAGAAAGAAACATAATAATGTCACCATTTTTTAATTTATTAAATATTTGCTCTTTTAAGTAAAATTGTACTTTTGTAATCTCTCCATTTAGAGCAGAGTTTGGGGAAATATTCATGCACACAGTCAGACAGCTGAATCACCTCCATTTGCTGTGTATCCCATTTGCTTTTTCTGTATTATTCACTACCACAGAGACACAGTGATTTAACATTAATTTAATTTACATATATTAAATGTGCTTGGAGTATTTGCACAGCTTGACTAGAACTATGGGACCAGCTTTCCAAATTCAGCGAACTTCATGGCAAAGCCCACAGGATGCAGTTATTTTGCTAAGCTGGCTGTGGAACACAGTCACCTCTTAACTCCCCAAATTTAACTATTCATGAAGAGTTAATTACTTCTGTTCTGGGTATCGGCAACAGCTTGACAAGCCTTATGCATTGGCATCTTTATCCTTTCTCAGACCCTTGCTCTGCATCTGTGCCTGCCTCAAAGCCTTTCAGAAAGCCTCTGTGTTGATCAATACAGTTTTCCTTTAGGAAATCATAAAATTTGCCGAGTATAAAAAAGACCGTCATTGTTTTGAGAGCATTGTTTTGAATCTGGACCTTCACAGTTACCTTTTCTCTCCTTGCATCACTCTAAGCCTTGATCTGCAGTGCTAACTATTCCAGACCACGGGTTAAAGCATCTTCTCTTGGCCATTACTTAGGAGGATCTTTGAGACGTGGAAACCCGTTCCCAGCTGGATGCATCCCACAACCCGTACAAAAAAAAGCAGTCACTGTGCCAGCTGATGGAAATGTCGGGAATGTAGTTTGTTGCTTTTCAATCTGGGAGATGAATTAAGGAGATCCTAATCCTTAACCCACAGATGTCAATCTCAATTTTCAAAAGGTTTGTGGACCAGGGGCTTGATGGGCTCATGACAGAGAACAGGCACCTACTTCACTGTGGACACAGCTGTGCACTGGCATCCCAGGTTTGGGGCTCTGCCCCTTTCCAACAGCAATTTGATTCAGTTGTAAGGAGAAACTTGTATCTGAAATGAGCTGATGAGCTCACTAGGAACCCAGCAGATGTACTGCAATGAACACGGCAGGTTGTTTGACTCAGTTTTAGAAGACCAGAACTTGGAAACTGAAAAAATAGGTTAATGAAACTCATCCACGTTTTGAAGTTTTAATCAGCTTATGTTTAAAGCATGTAATTTTCTTTCCCCAAGCAAAGAGGCAGTGACTTGAAGAGCAATATGAGACAAAACACAACGAACGCTCCACAGTCAACAACTCACACAGCAGTACAGTACAGTAATGCTAACGGTATTCCTCTGCTACTGTGAAAATCCTCCCATCCAAAAGCTCTGTTCTCCTGCACACACAACCTGATGTAGGTAATTCATAAAGGTTTTGTGAAGGGAAACACAGAGGCAGGTGTCTGTGGAAAGAATAGTAAAGAGCACAGTAAGCTCAGCTGCGGGAGTACAGAGGAAAACACAGTGTGAGGACATCCAGATGTGAGGCTGGGAGGAACCATTTGGGACTATTTGGGGTAAGTGTCTGCTCCAAAAGCTACAAAACAACCACCAGCACCTCACAATAATTTACATCTTTAGTAAAGGATTAAAAACGCCCATCTGTAAGGAATGGATGTGAATGAGATTAGGGGATCTCAGAAATGTTACCAGTGTCCTAAATCTCTGTAATAGTATGAATGCGTAAGATTTAACTCCCAGAACAACCTAGGGTAACCATGCTCCATTTTAATACAGAAAGCCAGAAAGGAATTTGCGTAGTCCTTGCCAGTCTCACCTGAGGAAACTATCTTTTGGTCTCCTAATGTGGTGATGTATTTCACTCTGAGTCACTGAGCAAGACATACAAGCTCCTCTATCTCCTGGGTTTAGTTATAGCCCAAGGAAATATAAATTCCTTTTTAGTCTCAGCAAGCAGCCAATTGAAGCCCTAAAGCACAGGATTAGTACAATATCAATGTGATGCAAACAGCAAACCAGTCTCCTTCTAAAGCCCCTTAGAAATATCTATACATGAATCACAAGCTGTATTTTCTATTTACGTGAATTTCTGTCACATGTTATAAAATCCCTTCCACAAATTTATGAAGCCCTAGCTTGGATTTCAGGTCCTTGTTCTCAGAAATTTGCAGGGGGTCATTTTACCCCCAGAACTTTATCACTCGGGTGGCTGGAAACCTCCATCTACTCTGCAAATTGGTCATCTATGAATTTAAGCAGTTCATTTTGTTCCAGTAGTACTCCTTCAACTGTTTCAAGCTACTCCTTTAATTCAAAGCTCCTCCTTTAATTCAAAGCTCCTCCACATACAGCATGTGGCGATCTAAAAATTACAGAAGGCTGTTGGCCAGCCTCTTTCACCTCTCACCATAGATGTGGACAATAAAGAAAGCTGGAACAAGCAGCAGAATCCCAAGTAAGCTACAGCCATTCCCTAAAGCAAAGCACATCCAAAACAGCTCAGTCAGGGGGATCAAAACAAAGTGGTACAGGTAAAAGAAGAACCAAACATGACTATCAACTTACGTATGACTTGTTGACTGACCACTGCGAATAGAAGAAATTTAACTAATAACCCACTAATAGTCAAAAGCATTAGTAGTCAGCTGCAAATGTCAAAAAAACCAGGTGAAATTCATATAACATGCTGGAGAAACACTTGACTTGTAAAAAGGGCTGAACCCATTTGCTGTGTCTGACCTAAGTTTTGTGCACATTAGACAAATTTAAACAGAAGAAGCACAAGTAAGAGTCTCTGAGGGTAGCATCACCATCCCAAGGCTGAAACAGATTTCTCTGTCAGACCACTTGTATCCCCTTTCCTAGAGAGACGGCTCAGTCTGCTGGAGATCAGGCTGCAGTCTTAAGTAAATGATTAAGCCACCTCATTGTTTATGAACTCTGACTTAACATGTACTCAATATAGCCATTCAATTGCCTTACCTGATAATTTACATTAACTCTATAAGTTTGCTGCTCATCTGTGACTACTTAAACAGCTCTTCACCACTTTTGAAGCTCACTGTATATTTGAATGTCTCAGTAGTACATGTTACAACCTTTTGCAGTATGACTTTGGCCAAACCAAATAAACAATTGCTTTTGATATCCTAAGACAGAAACCTTGTTCCCTGTACACCATGGTATTTTTTTCTTTGCACTTGTCCCAGTTCAGGTGCACCTTGCTGGAACAAGAGCACCAGGGACTAAACACATGATGCCAAATGAGGCTTCAAGGCCGTTGTTGTGGGTTAACCCCAGTAGGGAGCTCAGCACCGCACTGTCGCTCCCCCCACAGCGGGATGGGGGAGAGAATTGGAAGGGTAAAAGTAAGCAAAGTCATGGACTGAGATAAAGACAGTTTAAAAAGTTTAAATTAATAAATAAAAAACAACAAAGGACAAAACCAATAAAAACAAATGATACAAAGATGCTGCAGTTGCTCGCTACCAGCCGTCCGATGCCCAGCCAGTCCCCGAGTAGCGACAGCCCTGGCAATGCCTCCCCCCGCCCCGAGCTTTTCTTGCTGAGCATGAACATCCTATGCTAGGGGATGTCCCTCCGGTCACCTGGGGTCAGCTGTCCCAGCTGTGCCCCCTCCCAATTTCTTGTGCACCCCCAGCCCACTCGCTGGTGGGGCGGTGTGAGAAGCAGAAGAGGCCCCGACGCTGCTCAAGCACTGTTCAGCAATAGCTAAAACATCCTTGTGTTATCAACACTGTTTTCAGCGCAAATGCAAAACACAGCACCATACAAGCTACTGTGAAGAAAATTATCTCTATCCCAGACAAAACCAGTAAAGGCCTGAAGAAGAATACTAATCTTTCCCTGTTCCCTGGGTCTTTTTTTAGTAGAATCAGCTACGTCAACCTCTGGTTAACCGATACATTCAGATCCACCTCTTGTCTCCCATTGATGTGCTGTCCCCCGCTTTAGAGCAAAAAATCTTTTTATTGATTCCTAAGTGTTATTCATCCCACCTCTCCCACTTCATTAAAACATCACCCGGTTCTTCAGGACTACCATCAGACTTCATGTCATCTGAAAATTTATGGGTCACCCATATTTGCTCAGAAACATGTTGAGCTGGAACTAACCACGCATCATCCTAATAATCATCTTTTAAAAGGAAAAAAAAAAGCTTCATAAATCAAAAAAGAATCCGACCTCTTCTGTGCTGAATAAGTATCGGAGAGGCTTAATATTTTATAAGCATCCTCTTTTGGCTAGTTTAGGAAGCAAGACTTTTTAGGTTGTGACCTTCCCTCCTACAAAAAATGCTATACACGCAGGGATACATAGCGAGTTATTGCTAATTGCGTACTGCTCCTACCACTGCAGAGAAGTTTTGCAAGGGGAGACAAGGAGAAGAGTTCAGCTCTTCTAGCTCATTTTAGGATGGGGTATGTGCAGAAAAGATGAAGAAAGGCATATATTAGAAGAAAATTATGAGAGTGAGTAAGGAAGCAACAAGACTCAGCAGATGAACCACCAACGGGTTTTGCAATTAGCCATCAGCTACTGTGAAGGCAAGTGGAGAGGAAGCACGCTGCCCCTAAGCTGTCACCATCGTCTCATCAGGGCTCACTTCTTCCCAACATCTTTTCTTCCTATACTCTCCATTGAAAGACACAGTCCTTGGGGACAAACTGATGAGGAGCAACAAACCACGACGCTCAGCAGCCAGGCAAGCCTAGCACCGCAGCGTTGACAGCTTGGAGACGATGTGTCTGTGCAAGCTTGTGAGACTTTTGCATTCCAGCGTGGAGATGAACTAGATTTTCTGTTAGCTCCACAGGTACCGTCCTTCAGTCAAGACAGACTGAAAGCTGGTGGAGCTTCACAGTCGCTGAGGGTTTGCCGTGCAGCTTTTGTTTTCTTTTGTGTGAACTCGAGCTAGGTACGCAGCAGCCACCACAAATGAGAAATCTTCTGTTTATTAAACTGTGTATAAAATTACTGTGTCACACGTGTGCCATCTGTGTTAGCAGCAGTGCGTATTAAAAGCAAACGGGGGAAGAATGAAATTCATGTTGCTCTATAACGGCAGTCTGTGCTAAATAATACTCCATGGTAAAGGTGTTACTTGAAAAGTGATTTGAAAAATCTGGTGCTAAGGCGGTTGGCAAAATTTTATTTAAGTACCGATTAAAAATTAGGAAATGAAATTCTGATTTAAGAAACACTTATAACATTTTTTCATCTGTATTTTCCAGTTAGCCCATACCTGGTATGAAGAGCACTCTTGTAAATTGAAATTACTATCTAAAAGCAGTGCTCTCAGTGATTTTTCTATAAGCATTTTTTTAGGTCTGAGTTATCATTCTTTTTTTTTTTTTTAAGCAAAATAGATCTAATTTCCCATTGACAGAGCCCAATCTCTGCTGGGTTTACAGTCCAGATTTTGCAGTATTGTGCTAATTCATGAGAAGCACACAGATAAACCAGCTAGAAACAAAAGGAAAACAGTCGTTTTTGTTTCACTGTCTAAGGACTAGGAAATACAAGGAATTAATGAACAGAAGAATTAGGAAAGGCAGGGCTGGGGCACGGGCGGGGGGCGGGGGGGAGATTTCCACCGCCATCACTTTTAAATGACTGTTAAAAGCCCCTCCCTTCTATCCAAAAACACTTGTTTCCTGCAAAGAGACCCTTGACTCCCACGGGACATTAACTGTGTAAAGACAGGACATTAGCACATGCCGAGTCACTGTCTTTACCTGTGACTGCATGGATCCAAATAGTCTCCATGCCCATAGCCCTTCCCAGGCTGCGGGGCTGCAGCTTATCATTGTAGACCCCCAGACTAGATCTCTGGGCTTTCTGGCAACCCTCTTCTTAGCCCTCTGTCCCCCTCACATTCACATCAGAGCCCTATGGATTGCCACTCAATCCCTTTTAGAAAGAGAGTCTTTAAAAAATAATTTGATAATCACTTTTACTCATGAAAGCAGGAGAGCACTGCAGGTCTTTAAAAAAAAAAAAAAACACAACAAAAAACCCACAACAAATTATAGATTCAGTTTCCCACAAAGCAATCTTAGCCTTCTGCTTCCCTTGAGTGCATGCAGAGAAAAAAAATCCCTCCCTGATTTCTTTCTTTACAACTTTCTTTTATTGACAACATGACAATCTGCTAACCCTTTGGTCAGAAAAACACCTGATTTAAAAAAAAAAAACAGCTCTTTTCTGTCCATCCTTTGCAACTGGGAGGTTTCCGGACCCAATCCGTCTACCTGGAAGACAGCCCAACAAAATCAACAGCCCCTTAGCAGAAAACGTTCATTTTCTGCAGACGGCTCTTCCTGGCCAAAACGCACCATGCAAAGGAGTGCAGCACTGGGACTGCCTCAGCTGCCTTTTCTGGCTGGTAACGCATTAAGCAGAAGCGGTGCTTTGGGGACAGAGCTGGAGGAATCAGTGCTTCCCTCTTGCCTCTTTTCAGGTTTACAAGAAGCGGTGGTACTGCCTTCCCGGCCACTACATTGGGAGCATCCACCCCACCTTGGGCTGTGCAGGTGAAACCACTTCTTACACCCCAACTGGCATCGAATCCCTGCTGCAGAAAGATGTTTTAAATCACCGAAAAGGCTGAAATACCAAAGAATAGTCATCAGATAGTGTGAATAATCCTGAGAGGCAGAGGGGCTCAGCCATCAAAATGGAATTCAGCTTGGCACAGACAGATCCCAAATCTGTCACAGGAGTAACTGAAGAATGCTGAAGTGAGGAAAGCTAGTTTTGGCATTTATTTTTCTTAACTTGGACATATTTTAAATTTAAAATGGGAAGGGCATGTTATTGTAATGAGAATGGGTAATATATGTTGTTTTCTATAAAAATAGGCAGAAGTTACATCACCATTAACACAATAAGATCATTAATAATTTCCATGAAAGCACAGAAATGCATTAAAACTTAGGTAAAGCTACCTGGACAGACCATCTTTTTGCAGAATTTACCCCGTGGACCTTTTACCTTAAGTCAAATAATCACTTTTTATGAACGACAAACCCTTTCACCGCCTCTCTGAAGTAAACATTTTTCAAATAAAGTCTTGGGTGGATGGTAGCAGGAGAGGACAGTCCATCTATTTTTTTAATTAAAGTTAGCATTTCTCTTGGTGTTTCAGCCTCTCAGTGACAGAACTGGAGCACAAGTGCCTGTGGGGAGTCCCAGTAACAGCTGAAATTCAACCCAAATTGTTAATCTTTAGGAAGTGGCTCATGAAAGTAGTACTTTCTTGCCCCTTCTTCTTTGCAGATGCCCAACCTTCAGTACAACACAACTGCCCGCTGTGCCCAACAAACCAGTGCCGTGCTGTGTGCAAGAAGGTTGAACAGAAAATAAACCACCCTCAGCTCACCAGCTAGGCTGTTACCTGACCTCTATTCTGCTGTATCTTTCCGAGATGTTACTCTTGCATGCCAGAGGAGCGAGCAAGCAGAGATCTCCTCTTTTACAAAATATGCTGGCTTGGAAGCTGAAAAAATTCCTGCTTGACAGAGCTTGGGCTAGAAAGTTGGTCTTTAAAAAGGCAGCTTTAGGTATTCACTTGCACAATCTGCCTGACTGCATGTGCCAAATCTCTGGCATTTATTAAAAAAACCCCAGAGACTACTGTTACTATCAAACTATTGTAACTATCAAATAGCAGCAGACATCCTCATGGGTGCCTGGTGCCACTCACGTTCACCTTGCTGTCTCATTTTCTCCCGGAGGAACTCAAAATGTTGTGCCAGGGGTTGAAAAGCACGGACCTAGAGGAGCAGGGTTCCAAGAACTTAATGGAAAACATTTGCAACTGAGATGAAATAAGTGTACCCTTTAATATTGGGTGTTCACAGGGAGATCGCTTAAGCCAGAGAAGCAGAGCAGAAGGAATGGAAGGGGTAGATCATATCTTTAAAGATATGATCCTGTGATTTTAGTGTGGAAGAAGTTATGGAAGAAAACTGACACCTTGTTGGTAAGACACGAATAGTCTAAATTATACACAGGTTTCTCTTGCCTTATTAAAAAGGGATCCATGCTCTCCTGCAAAAGATACTGGGAGAGAGGAATCTGAAATGCTGCACTGCTGTGGCAGAAGGCAAAAATTTAGATTACAGGCTACAACCGGAGGCACAGAGAAGAAGCCTACAGGCTGGTGTAATGAAGCTTCTGCAGAGGGAAAAGTTGAATTTCACTTTAATCACTGTTACACCACCTTCTCCCAAGGAAAAAAAAAATTGCAAACATTTGCATCCCCTGCTTGATAGTGATCCATTCAGCCCACACACCCTCTCTGAAGGCCAGCAGGCTGTGAAAGCTCATTTTCAGTTTAACAGACACATGTCATATTTCAGCTAGTCTAATCCCACAAGTGTCCAAACATACCCAGGCGGAGAATTCGAGAGCGGTTGTTTTTGCCAGCGCTGTTGCAGCATTTAGGGATTCGCATGCAGGGCAGGGAGGACGTCAGAAACATATTCTGCGTTCACATTTCAGGAGTTGGGGTCCTGGACCATCCCTCTAGGAAGAAGGAGTCATGTGAACAGTGATAAGGAGAAGGCTATCGCACTTTAACAGCAAAGTCCCAGGCAGGCACTGCCAGGAAAGGGCTTCAGGCTGCAAATCTTCATGAGGCTCAGCCAACCAGCATCCCAGGGATTTAACTTTGGGAGGGCAATAGGATTTAAAGGCTATCCCTGTGCTCAGCACTGCTCAACAGCTAAGTGCAATGGATTTGGTGAATTTTGAGACAACTCACATGTCCTTCTGCACTGCCAGGTGTCCACCCAGCGGTTTGAACGCCCTATGGAAGCTAAGTGCCCAAGAGCTACACCAAGGTACCAGTACTCTGAGCATTGCTAATTCCCCCTTTTTACCGATAAAGGGTAGCATTCCATTACTGAAACATCCTGCACCATTTTAGGTACAATGGGATGTCCCACCTAGTCTCCAGTTGCCATCCTTGCAGAAAGAGATGTCTCTCTCGAATCCCATCACCTTTGTCATATTTCCTATCAGGGTCCAAATGTGTCAGATTAATAAAGACATCACAAGTGGCACCAGGACCCTAGGGCTAGACAATCAAATCACACCTTAAGTGTTCTACCCACATAATCACTTGGGCAGTTTGTGGCGGAACTAATACTTAGACCACAACATTTTTCCTCCACTCTTACCTACTTGCCTTGCTACCATTCAGGCTTCTCTGGGCACATGGATGCACTTCAGAATGTTTTTTCTGGAACAGATAACAAGAGCCACGTTCAAGCTCAGGAAGATTAAAGGCCAGTAAGACATTGCTCTTCTCCAGATAAGTTTATATAAATATTCAGTGAATAAATTCTTAAATCTACAGGGTATTCTCTCACAAGTAAAGACTAACTGCCATGAACACAAATAGATGAAACAACACAAGTGGCTTTAACTGCAGATGGTTGGGAAAACTCGTCATAAGCCTTTCAGGCCAAAGCTTTCAAAGCTGACGACACATATTAGATCTCAGTTATTGTAATTTAGCATGCTTTGCTTGTCTTCTGGTCTTGCAATGATCATAACCAGATTGAATTTCCCCAAAGCACATTTGTGACACCAATATATGCAGTAATGTCTGAATGTCTTATTCTTGCCAGGTTTTGAGCATCATCTTCTACAGACTAAAAGAAATTTGAGGTTTCGTTACCTTGATGGATTGATCTCAAGAAGTCTCTTTTAAGTCTTCCAGGTCTCAGATAAAATGGCACAGCGATTCTGGTTGCTCAGAATCAGTCATATCAGATCACAGAAAAAAGGTGGCCCAAAGAGTGCACCAACGCTGCAAGTCTCACCTGGGAAAACAGCAGTTTAGGGTTTTCCACAGCACCAGAAAGAGAAATAGGAGGTTTACAGTCTCAGAGTTAGAAAGGGTGCTTTCTAGCCTATACTAGGATCCATTCCTTAAGAGGCTCTTGCAGAGTTTGTCTACTTTCAAACACCACTGCAATGACAGAACTTAAATACAAGACATTACGTATGATCCAAACACCTTTACTGACCACCACTCCCCACTCCGCACCCTCACCCCCAAAAAACCCAAAACCTTTTAGCTGTTTTCACCTAATCAATTTTGTTAACTTTCCAAAACTATTAGAGAGCTAAATGTTGTTTATCTCACAGTTATTCAGAAGGGTTAGATGAAGTTGAAGATAAAATTTAGCAAAGTAATCTCTGATGGCTAAGTGCGAGTAGATGTGCAGAGAACCAGGAAAGAATGATGTAGGAGCACGGTGTTGTCATAGAAGAGACAAAATTACTTCAATAGTTTCTCTCCATTTATAATTCTTATAATTATATTATCTCATTACAAAAATACCCTCCAGGATGTCTGAGTCAATGGCAATTATGTTCAACCACAGCTTTCTCAGATCTGCTTTATTATGTAAAATATTTTCCAGACATACTTTGCCCTATTCTTCCCCATCCTTTGTCAGAAAAGGTCACCAACATAGAAGTTCAACGCAGCTCTAGAGACAGCAGTCAGATCGGGAACTTTATTCACAAACAAGTAGTATGTTGCCTAGTACAAAATTAATCTGCTGGAAGTTCGAGCACTGACACTCAGGAAATTATTACACAGGTAAGCACCACTTCATAAGCTCTTCTGTTCCCCATAACTCCAGTCAACATCATCAGCCCCAGCATGGGATGCTGAGGCCAAGTAGCTGAACAGCACTAAAATATGTGTCCCCTGCAGGGCCCTTGGCAGAGGGACTGTGATGAGTGAAGCACGGCAACATGTTTACCAGAACAGGCCAGAAACCGGGGACAGTACTTTTACAACTTCTAAATGAGAACAACTTGCGGGTATTGTCTGGTGGGCAAACGACACCAAACGGTTGATGTGGGTCCAAAAATTATCTTCCTCTGCTTTGAGGTTGAGGAAGGCTTCAGCCTTTGGGGGCAGTCATGCCTTGTGAATGGCAACAAAAGGTTTTTGTCTTCCTTTCAAAAACTAGAGCTTCCCTGTGGTAGGGTCCGGACTTTATCACAGTGCTCCACATTGCCACCTTGGCTCCTACAGAAGTGTCCAGCTCTTCAGATCTCCCACCTGGACCAATCACTTCATGCCTGTCTGGCCAGGGTGGCCCTCTCAGTGTTTTTCTGTGCTGAGCAGCATCATTTTTTTATCATCTATCTGGTGAAGCTGGAGAAAACCTTTTTCTGTCCAGATTACATGGCAATTCTGTGAAGCAAGGCAGCACTAGGGCTGTCGCCCAACCCCAAACAGGAGTATCTCCTGAGGGCCATGGACAACAGATAAGCTTAATCCAGTTTGTCATTCCCTCAACCCTTCCCAAACACTGTGGGTTTGCAATAGCCTTTTATCCTTTCTTTAGGTTTCTCAATAGAAAATTGCTTTTCTTTCTTCGTAGGGCTTTCCTCAGCAAACTCAGACTTTGTGTTAGTGCTCCTTATTGTAGGGCTCAGCTACTCAATTCCTTTTCCTTTCTTTTGTCTTGGCTCTCCAGGTGGTGTCAGTTCCTGCAGCTTATTACAGCCACTAGACAAATAGGTAAACTTTTCATGCAGAAATTTTTCTTTTCTAGTGAAAGCAAGTACTCTTTCACCCAAGTGTGCTGGATGTACTTCATTTCTTTTTAAAGATAGACGTTTTAGTGTAGCCTTTGTAGAAGAGAGGGAAAGAGATCAATAAATAAAATAAATAAACCATAAAGGCATCTTTTCCAGAGTCAAAAAGATGAAGGGGAAATGGTACTGAGGAGGCCACGAGGTTATTTTATCCGTCTACCAGCATTCCTAAAATGTGCACTGAAATTAGGGAACACTGTATCACAGGATGCAGAGGTCGGGCACATTGCTCAGAGCCTCAGGTCCTGGAATCATAGGAGTACATTGAAATTTTAATATCTTAGAAGAAAAAAAAAGAGAAAAAAAGTAGTTTCCAGCCTTCGTTGCTGGGAAAACAACACACATTAAAATATGCTCTGAGAAGACATGAAACATAAGTGTAGAGCTCAGGAGGAAAAAAACTCCCAGGAGTTCTGCTTCCCAAATAAGGCTTTTTAGCCAACTAGAGTACATCAGTATCATACAACCAATTTTCTCTTGTGAGAACAGCAGTGTAATGCAATTAGCATTAATTGGGAGAGGAGTAAAGAAATGGCTTACCACGATCGTGCATAAAGGATGAATCACTGATACAGGCAAAGTCTTCGGCCATAAGTAATCCAGTTCCAAGTGTGAGATGCAGGGTAGCATGGCTAACACTGAAAAGCAAATTTAAGTTGGCTTTGAAGTTAGCTGACTTGAAGTCAGTGTCAGTCTGAAGTCGCAAAGGCATTTAGGAGTGGACAATCAAGTCAACTGAATGTGACAGAAGATCACTTGGATGAAATTACTTTGCACACAGGAGCTGAAATTAGAAAGCAGGGGGTAAGGCCGTGCAGGTAGAAGTGCTGCCAAGCACTGGGATTCGGTCAGGCACAGGCAGAAAATAGCAGATGTCACAGTGAAGAGGCACTGGCTATGGTCAGAAAGACAAATGGTGCCTAAGAAAGAGCACCAATGTTTGAGGAAGTATGACCTTCATAGTTTTCTGTTGTAATGTTGTTGTTTATGTATTACCATTTTTCCAGAATTCCTTTGAATCTGATCAACAAGCCTCAAGAGCAGGAACCAGACCTTTCCAACACCAGCCAGAGGAAAAGAAGTATACTGTGAAGTTGTGTTATAGACCTTATCCCCTGATAAGTTATGCAAAGCTTACTGCAAAAGCACCAGCTGAAAATTTGGCCCATGATATTGAACAATGAACAGTTTTCTCTTCTGAATATGTCTCCACATACATACAAGTGACCTTGAAAATCTGTTTATGCTGCCCCAATTTTTTTTGCCTATATGTTCTATAGTGGAACAAATGACTCCCCTCAATTCCTAAACTGTCTCACACAGTGTTTTTTCCAACAATACAAGCCATCAAATGCTTCAACCTTGACAAATTGTAGAAGCTAGGCAGGGTTGGAACAGAATCGCTTGGATGGCATACCTGCAGCACATCCCAAGATACTACAAAAATAAAGATGGTTACAAATAAGTATGTGGCATCCTTTCCCCAAGCAGGTCATAAACCAAACTTACCAGGAGAATGGGACTGTAGTCTTGATTGGTCCAGAGTCTGGGATTCACTGCATTTGGTCCAGCTCAAAGTCAAAATTAACATCTTTAGTTTAAAAACAAGCCCACTTTAAAGGCCTAATATCTGAGGAAACCTCAGATCTTTTAAAAAGTATGGTTAAACTGAATCACAACTTCAAAAAAAAAAAAAAAAACAACAAGCAGCCAATTAAATTCTAGCTCTGGCATCCTAAAAAATATTAGGCCTTTAAAAATGTAATTCAAATTATATTTGACCTTTCTATTCACTCTGCTATGAAACTTCAAGGATTGAGGATTTCCCAAGTCTAGAAAATTAAGTTTTTGTTCCTTACAAAAATATAAGGAGTGCCAGCCCTCAGAAAAACACACAGGATTAATCTCTAACTCCAGCAGCCCATGAGAAACCAGATGCTGAAATCAGGTGGATGCAAGTATAAATGATGCAAAGCAGCTTATATTCAACAGACCCATGTGAAGGCTTTCAGAAACAGTCAACATTTCTAAATCCTGGTCTTAGACCAGTGATCACTAAACAAAAACCCAAAATTCCCTCTCGTGCAAGCATTGGTGATAGGGGTATTGTTTTTCAGATGAGACAAAAAAAATCAATATCCTGTACTCTTGTGGTAGTTAAGATCCCTTGGCAATCTTTCTAAAACAGGAGTGTCCAGTTTTCTGCTTTGCATCTAATTTCACTATTTCCTCCCTCCACTGCTCATTGGGAATCACTTCACACAATTTCAGTTTGGAAAGGTACCTTTGCTTCCTGTCCTTAATTTCATGTAGCATTGCAGCAAATCGGCGTATATCACAAGGTATTCAAGTGCAATACATAACACCCTTCAGGATCTTAGGATCCTGTGGAAGAAAAGTACTGAAATAACGTCATTACAGAAGCAAGTTAAACAGCAGATCCAGGCTCATTTCGGCAACAACAAAGAAGGATCCATTTGTTACATTGCTTTGATACTGAAGAACACATTTTTCAAAGGGAATCTAAATTTACGCCTGCTAATTATAAGCACAATTATTTGGTACAAACAAGATAGTTCAACAGCAAGCTAAATGACCTGCACATGGAGTTGCTTATAGATGCACAGTTCACGTAGGGAAAATGTATTCACAGAACTGATACCTCTTTGAAAATGTCAAGGTTCTGCCCTAAAGCTCTAGAGACAAAGCCTCAGTCGGTGTACGGTGTCAGCTCCAAAAATGAGGCTGTGAGGACTTTTTGTTTTCACAACTTACTATCCACATCAATTACTTCCAACTTAAAACCACAAGTTACAAAATAAAGACGAGGTTTTACAATGCAATGCTTTCAGTTCAAAACATCCTAATAATACATGGGTAAGGGGGTCCCTCTTCCCATCCATGCCCTTCTTAAAATTCAGTATGAAAAGCTTCAAAACTTGAAGAACTGTAGTATTCTTGCTCTGGTGTTACCCTATAGAGTATAATTTTCCCTATTCTTATTCCTCATTCTACACCTGAACTGTTGGTGACAGTTTCTTCTATCAGAATTGATAGTACATCATCGTCTTTCTCAAAGATCTGGCAACTTATAACAGCAGAAAACTTAGCCATTCATAAAGGCAGAATTAGAAAAAGAATTATCGAAAATTCCTTTAAGTCCAAATCCTGGTGAATCACATTTGTATAACAAAATACTGGAAGACGGTAATTCTCGTTCCTTGCCATCTCATAAATTTACCTGTCATCCTGCAAAATATTTCTACAACAGCATTACTGTGGTGAGCAAGCCAACAACTATAATGACGGAAATTAGATGGAATTCAGTCAGCCACAAAACACTGATATTATTTAGGCGTATGAAAATACGGCTTATCAGAACAGCACAGTCAGATGCTGCTACCCCAGCTTTCCCTAGAAGGAGCTTGATGCTATGAGGTGTTAAACATCTTGAGTATGATGAGCCTCCCTCATATGGCCAGGACCTATAATCTTAATTATTCAGCAGCTGAAGTGGGACCAGTCAGCCATACACACTCCAGCCTACGCTGCAGCATGGACTGCCGTTGTAAGATGCCTCCGGCATCTGAGGCAGCTCCAGTTTTCTCACACATGATAATTGCCAGCAGTAATGTAGAAGGGTGTAGAGTAAGGGTTTAAGAATTTAAGTACGGGAGCTGTGAAGTGTTAGTTACACAAAAACAACATAGCAAAAGATTTTAAATTCTTTTAAGAGTTGTGCAAAAGGAGCTGCCAATTAAAAAGCATATCTGCTGAAAGATTTACTGGGGGGAAAATATCACTGTTAAGTGATTAGTAGGAGAAAAAGTAATAAAATGGATGCTAGAAATGTAAATGCTATTTAATTAAAATGTTTGTAGAGAGTTCTGTGCACCATTTAGAATTCGCAGTACAGGTTCCTTCAGACCAAATAGCTAGCTTAACAGGAGTGAGCTTGTGCATATATTCAGCCTCTGAAGAACAATTTCATACAATTTTATAGCAGAAGCCTTTTTGTATTTCTTTCTTTTTCAAGAATAAGCCAGATAACAAGCGTATTGAAAGCAATATCAAAGTTGAATAACATGAAACTCTAAGTGCCCCCGCTAATGATTCACTGCCCCTCCGTGAGAGGCATCAGTTCTCAGCAATCTCGCGCTGATCCACATTTCAGATACTGCTGTCTGTCCCAAGCTCACTTAAAGGTCATTCTTGGACTCTAAGGATGCAATTTAAAACTTAACTGAGGTCTGAAAATAACCTTTCATCTTTAATGATGTGTTATAATCTCCCTGCAAAACACTAATAATTCGTAAGCTTTGTTGAGGTAATTGTGTTTACCCAAACCCATAAATCTGCACTATTGAGGTGCTGGGGTTTAGATATTGGCGACCAAGCCCCTATGCAAACACATTCATTTTCATTTAACATATCGATTTTTTTTTTTCTCTCCACACATCTTCCCCTGTCATTTAGAGCCAAGGAAAGAAGGAAAATAAAGCTACTTTTGCCAGCCTTCCTCCCTCTTTCTGCTTTCAGAAAAGGTCTCCTGTGAAGGATCACATCAACTCAGCGTGGCAGAAAACAGCAGCTGCAGGCAAATTCAAACAGCAGAAAGACTATGATAATGTTAATGCATTAAAAGGGTCATATCATTAATGAGAATTTCCCATACTGATTACATATATTCTTGCACACTGATAATTAAGACACACAGGATACGAAGTTGCCATGAACATGGATGTAACTCCTGGCTGCTATGATGGTGTTCAGCACCTCAGAAGAAACTAAATGCAACAGAGCTATGAGAAAAGGGGCTTGAGTCCCAGAGAGCTGTTGTGAGACAGATTAAACCTGTACCCTCATGTAACTCTCTCAGTAACATCTGATGCCTTTTCTAAATGCCATCTCTTACACTTGCATTATTTCAAGGGAATCTTGACATTCATTGAAAATTAAAAAAAAAGCATCTAATATTTCCCCAAAAGAAAAATTAGGATAATGCAAATGCTCGAAAGCTCAGAGGAGAAATCAAGAGTCCTTAATATTTATTTTTAATCTCCCAATTTTCAAACGTCCCGCATTTTGTAAGTGCTCAATGTTGATAATTGCAATTATTTTGTCCTTTTCTGCTTCACGTTCAGATAAGCAACAGTTATCTAGAAACATGCTGAACAGACTAGTTGGTGGTTTTTTATGTAAAGCAGTAGATTACAGAAGGTTACACAGAGCATGGAAATGGGTCACATCAGGGTCACATCACCAGGAACCAAAATAACATGGCATGTACAAGTGGAAATGAGTTACAGGGACTTTTGCTAATATTTCTACAGTGTTGTGCCATCATAGATGAGATTAAAAAATGTGGTGATGGTGGGAATGGGGAGGGGAAATAGCTTTGAGGTAATCTCTCTTGTAAAATGACATCCAGGTCAAAAAAGGAATTAAAGAATCTCCTTTTTCATTTCCAGGGATATAAAGGATATCCAGAGGATCCCCATGCTGGGAGGTAAGGAGGCAAGGTGGGATTCTTGTATAACATCAACATCTGTACCTACACTCCCTTTACAGTTAATGTAGAGAAATCAGTGGTTGCAGGCTGGAGTGTATCGCTGTCATTTTCAATCTTCAAGCACATTTGCCCTTTAAATAAAGTCTGTAGAATTTCTCTGAAATTTTCCAGTACAATATATCATTTCAGAACCAAGTGTGAAAAAAAGCCACAAGCCAACCAAACATCACCATTCAACTGCAGCTCAAAATAAGGCAGATGTTCCTTGCAGGATTTTCCACCTCTCTTTCTTAAGTTACTACATAAAATCTAATCACACTGTGTAGCTGCTGCAAGATGCACAACATTCATCACTGAAGTTTTCATTAGTTAAAATTCATTCTCATCAATAAAAACACAGATGCCTCCTAAAAGCAATTTCTTCTATACCATACTGACCTATCCATCTTCATCACATGCTTTGCAGGCACTTAACAGAATACTTATAAAATCTGGGCTCCTTTGTGGCGCAATGCTGAACATTTTAAAATATATGCTGTCATTTGATCAACTGAAGGACTACAGCAAGTTTGATTCAAGGGGTGATGTCAATGGGTTTTTTGAGATCTTTGACATCAGAGCAGCATATGTAAAAGCTATTAGTAATCCCAGTAAATCGATTCCCCAACATTTACTCCATCTGTCAGTGGATAACGAAGCGTCGTTTGCTCACTTAGGCTTCCAAATAGGAAATACTATTACATGTCATTAAATGCCTTTAAAAATTGTGGTTACGGTGCGCTGAGTTTGTCACCTTGTGACAATCTGCACAGAGCTACTGGGGCTTTCTTCACAAGCTATGTTTGAGAAGATGTTGGCGGGGGCTTTCCTCACTTTTCTGGGTGGATGGGTTGCTCCATGGGGCTGGTGCAGAAGGTGCCAAGTGAGGCACAAACGCACGAGCTCCGCGATTCCCCCTTTTTTGGGCTCTGCTGCAAATGAGCACTCTGCTTTTCTGCAGATGTCTAGTAATGAGGTACGTGCTCACAATACCAGCAGCTGGGTGACCAGTAGCAGGGTGACATAGCTACTAATGAAACACTTGAAACGGCCATTATTCTTACAGAACTAATGAGAATTAGAATGGAAAACGGAGACCGAGTCATTCACACACTGATGTATTCATACAAATGAGATCTACCTATCCAGTCTGCTTCTACCAGCTGCTTTTGTTAAAGGTGGATTGGGAACCAGACTGAAAGAAGATTTTCTTAGAGTGAGAAATGATGTGCAGAATAATTAATCCTTTTTTCCTTACTTGCTTACAAAATATGTTCACATAAACAAGCACTCTCTCCCTTTTTCTCATGTTCATACACACTCGCATTCTTCTTTCCCATCTAAAATATTAATTTCCTTAAGAACTTTTAGCCATAAACCATTAGACTAACATTTACCAAGAGTTATCAAATGAACTACTGTCAGCCAGAATTATCACTGCTATCATCCGAATTAGCATCAGACTGATAAATATGCATTACTCCAAAACCGCTGGTCTTGCAAAGCATGAATGGCTAAAACGTCTTAATTTGACATCACACAGGTATTGCCACTGCACTTTGTGGCACATCACCAACAGTCAAGATGCCATCCACGCTCCAGGAGTCAAAGTTTAATTGAATTAAAAGAGCAAAGGGCTGGACTTCAGAAGTGGGTTTTCTTTTCCATCTAAAAACACATATTCTTCATCTTTTTTACTTATAAGAAAGAAAGTTATAATGAAAAAAGCAGTGCACATTCTAATTTTTAATTGGGGGAAAAAGTATTTCAGCAAAATTTCCTCAGCACAAAGACAGAGATAGAGGAGAATTTGATTACAAAACTTATTGAAAACCTGTTAGTTTTACTATTCCTCTTTCTGTTATATTTCTCCTTTAAGCATAATGGAAAAACTTGCAGACCAGGTACTCTAATGAAAATGGCAGCTTATGAATATAAGCCCCTGAACATACTGCAAGCAGCAAACCTATTAAAAAAATCTCCCTTTGTCTCCATGACACATTATTTCTACCCACAATAGCACTAACATGCTAAGTACTAGACTGCTAAGCATAATACGTAGCGCAAAGAGCATTGAGACTTATATTTGGGTCTGGTTTAAGAGGATGTAACATCGCTCATTTCAAAGGAAGTTTTTCAAGGCTGCCTTTCATCTTATATCCTTGCATCAAAATTAAATAGTAAACTGGTTCTAAAAAATAAGCACCTTCAAAACCAAATCTCTGCTCAGGAAGCCAAAGGCACAGTTATCAACCTACTGAGATTATCAGTAGCACTAGGAAATCCCATAGAGGCACCTAAACCTTTCAAAGTTTGATCAAAATGCCACTGGGTCATCTGAGCAGGAATGACACTGGCAGCTCCCAAATTCTCAGTTTCATGAAGAGTCCCATGAATATGTCCCATCCATTTCTGTAAAACTATGTGTGCACCACCAGTTAAGTGTGTGCAGAGCCACAACAGCGTGTTGTCCAGTTACCTGCTGGGAATGCCAGCACTTGAGTGAAATACTCAATTAAATACTTAATGAACAGATTCAGTCATTCCTCCAGGTTGTGTGCTAACCTAGAAATGAGCATCAAATCTTTAGAAATATATTTGTTATGTGAAGGAGCCTAAGGTCAGATATTTCCACATACAGACCACTGACTGAGTATTACCAACCACTATGATGGTGTAGCACGTTCTCTGTCGGCTCTTCACAATTCATGCTCTATGACTGACTACTTCAGTCACAGAGTATTACTTCTCCTCCCAGAGAACTTTCAAAATGGCTGATTAGCATTTACAGAAGTAATATTTTGGGAACCACTCCGTTGCCTGGATATTTGCTGGTAAGTATTATTTTGCAAACACAAGTTCTTTCTACACACTCTAGAAACTAAGAGACTGAAAAAGATAACAAAATACTTTCAAATCTAGCAGGTCAGTATGTCATCTTCATTCAATTTCAAGTAATAATGATAATCTATTAATAACAACAGCAGGAACAGCAAATGTAAGAATAATAAAAAATTAATGCGGTAGCTGTGGGACGATGTGAACCAAAACTGGAGAGAGAGTGCACTGCCAAAAATCATTGTTCTGAGAAGAATTTGTTTAATATACTATTTTACACCTATAATGCAAAAAAAAAACCCACCTCCACTCTTCTTCGCATTTCTTTTCCCCTGAGAGTCCAAAAATGATCTCCTTAGTTTGAACATTAATTTCATCCAAAGGGATGCTGTGTTTTAACCAAAGATGATAAAAAGCATTAAGCCACATTGGGTTTTATGAAGTCAGAGAAGGAACTCATTAAAGATTAAACTCTGCTAGCAATCCATCATGCTGCCTTCAAGGTAATTCTGAATTGAGGTGTTAGACTTTGGGAATACATCTTTCTACCCAATTCACACAGTGTCGTTTTACAGCTTCCATTTAGAAGAAATTACCCAACACCTATTCTGCTTCTAGTGGGAGGAACCCCAACATCTCAGGTCCCAGGGAACGGCTGTTGAGAGCCATCTGCCTTGCTTAGGCACAAGCCAGTGCATGTGATCTTCAACATGTTCCCCTGATTACAAGAGGAAACAGGTGCCTTGACACTTCATGAAACACCTCTCAGTCGTATTGGGAACGAAATCGCTTTAAAAGCCATGACTTCAGGGGTACCAGTGCTTCAGCTCTTTCGCTGCAAAATGGGACTGACTGCACACTGTTCAAGACAGCGCCTAAATAGATAAAAAAGAAAGCAGAAGAAAGATATTATGGGAAACCTAACCAAAAATGTTGCAAAAAAAAAAAAGCAGAATTTGCCTCAGTTCAGAAGGAATGAATAGCAGAGCTGGGAATTGAAAGCAGAAAGCAGATCTTCTGGTCCTAATTTTGAAAATATCTGTATCCAGCACTACCTTTCCCAAATGAGAATTGATAGAAAAGCAGCTGTTTGATTTCTTCTTCCTCCTAAGAAAAATCTCACTGTAAACAAGATGATAAAGCGAGGCAGGATCTAATCAGGACCGAGATAACGTCTGGCAGGGCTATCAGTCTTGACACTCCAAGAGCTCTTCAAAGACACGAGGGAAAGCATTTGTGCCCCAGTCCGTGAGTCTGTCTCAAAGGCTAGCTTTGCCCTGCAGTTGTGGTAATTGGATGAAATAAATCCCTTAGAGAGCTGGGAAGGGGTGTTTGAGCGTGGGTGGCAGGGAACGATTTAGCTTCAGTAATAACTGATGTAGCTGGGCTTCAAAAGCCATGCTAATCTTCACAGAAAAGATTAAAAGAAAAAGCTTTGATGAAAAAACAAGTTTACATTAAAAAAGAAACAAAAACAACAAAACATGGAAAGGATGTCCACAATCAGTTTAAGACAATCTGATTTTTGATGAGATTAGAGCCATCCTACATCTTACAACAGCAAGGAGCCCAGCCTCGTGACAACAAAAGCCCTTAACTCCCTTTACACTGTGGCAGAATTGCAAAATCAGTAATGTTATGATCTCACTATAACAAAACTACACCTGCCAATTTTTACACAACTGATCAAGAGTCTGGAATAAACCAAGGTGCATTCTGACTCCATTTGCAGTGAAACTGCTGTATAACACAGAGACCTTCCCATGTATAACCACCTATTGCAGCTCCTGAAAACAGCCACGCTCCTTCAGTGTCCAGCAAGTTTTCAAATGCTCCTGGTTATTCCACCAGAGCCTGTTTTCCCCCAGAAGGACCTCACAGTCAGAACAGAGTTTCATGACATCCTGCTCTTTTTAATTTTAATTACTTGGGTTTCTACCTCCCCCTATATATTTAGAATCGTTTCCTTTCCCCCATCACTATCTTTTGTGACATTTGCCAGACTTAGGCACCTGCTTTTCAGCAAGCTAAAGAGCTTTACAGGCTACTTGTCATCTGCAGATTTAGATTTAAAAGATCTGAATTCTCTTACTGTGCTTCAAATTAATCACAGTAGGACAGAAACACTTCAACATGGAAAGGCGCACAACAGAGTGCAGAAATTTCACTGGCAACAAGATATTATGATATATTAGATAAATAGACTCAGGTATTTAGAGAGGGTAGATATGGTACCCAGATTTAAGAAATAGGCAAAAAAAACCAACTTCAGACCTGCTACAAAATACAAGCAGCTGGCAGCGGCACTGAACTGCTTCCCTGGGCACAGGTGTTATCACAAATAAGAAAAAGAGGACACATGTAAATAGTGCTAGATGTCCAGTGAGAAAACCTTCTCTAGATCTTGCCTGAGAAGAGGGCAGTGCAAACCACCGTCGGAGAGGAGTGTGGCTCTTTCCAGAAGCACAGCTGGCACCGTTAGGTGTGAAAGTGAGGACAGTCCCAGACACAGTCCAATTAGATTCGTAATGAGCAGCTTTTCAATACCAACAGAGGTTTTTGTCCAGGAAGGATGGGGAATCTGGGCAAGGCACACTTTGAAGAATAAGGCAAGTTCTGGAGCATTCAAAGAGGTACGGTACTGTGTTTGCCATTTACTTTTCCACTGCTAAATGGCGATGAACGGGGGTAGACCATGGCCAACTTGGAGGAATAAGGAAATGCAAAGGGGAACCAACAAACCAACAGCAAAGGGGGAAAAAAAAAAAAAGAAAGAAAAAATGTGCCTTTGAGATTAATAACATGCCAGATCCCACAGAGGAGGCAGATGGGAGCATTTCCAGAAAAACAGAGAGGAAAGTGTTACATTTAAAACTGCATCCATTGAGAGGTAATAAAATGTCATTTTCAGTACATAAGATAAAAGAGGTCAACCAAAATAGTCACTAGTAACTCTGAGAAACTAGAAGCAAGTTGGTCATAGCAAAGGCAGCGATAACAGAATATGTAAATTAATTGCTTACTTGGGGAGACGAGGAACTGATGTGAAGGAAACTGAATTTTATTTTTGAGGAAGAGATCATAGGAACTAGGACAAACCAGGCTAATAACAGAAAAATCAAGAAAAACACTAAGTCCCTACAAACTTCACCACAGATTCTGGCAAAGGCCCAAGTGAATAATCTGAGTGTGTGACAAAAACTCCTACCACGTGATGCTGAGTGAAGGACCTAGAGACTGTTAAAAGGGTAAAATTTGATCTCTAGCTGTGGAGAGAATATCAATTAAAGCAACAAGATGGACCCTAATATACAACTTTGTCTGGAAAAAAAATACATATTGGTCCTGTTTCACCTCAAACCAGGACATTACTTTACCTGGATTTATGGAAGAACACATGTTGAAACTAAATCTGGTAATGCTTAAGAGGCAAATGTTAATTAAGGACACAGGACAGCCTGTGTGGGACTTGAGTCTGTACCCTGGGCTAGAGGTCAGTGTCGTGGTTTACCTCAAACCAGGACAGTCAGAAAACAAGTTCTGATCCCAGCTTGATCTCTGACCCTTGAGGGATCACACATGTCAAACCTCTGCTCTTTGTCTCGTTTCATTTATTTGCCATCAAACTCTTTGGGGCCAGTGTTGCTCCTCACACACCACAGACAGCACACCTCCATTACAGATCCAGAACATAATTCACTCAGTTGTGTCACATAAAAGTGATGAAATCCAAAGACAATAGGGCATAAAATAAAGCAGCAGATGACTTAGCGACTAGAGGAAAATCCTAGAAACACTTTTTATTGAAGAGCAAGAACAAGAGCAAGCGCTGCAGAAGGAGAACCATGGGAGAAAGTAACAATGTCTATAGCTGTTATCACAGCACATACTGTCTCGACAGTGAGCTGTAGTAAATGACTGGGCCAGTGTAGAAGACAGAAATCAAATTCAGAAGAGCATAGGAAGGATAGCAACACCGGCAGATACAGGCGGCATAATGCACAGCATGATGCACATTAATATTCACAGGTCCCTGTTGGCGAAAGTGACGGACATGTTTTAGGCTATTCATTTGCTTTCAGAAGAAATTCTCTGAATCATTCGTGTCCTGGGTAAGCGTTTCACGCAAACTTTTCACGAGTGAGTGCAAAGTTCTTATACAGTGGTGGTTTTTTTTCCGGCCAGATAAACATAGCCCTTAACCAGGTTTCCTCTGTTGATAGGTATTCCCCAATCTTTTTTTTTTTTTTTAAATTATGCACTTTCCATTATTTTCCTTCTAGTAATCTTCTTAGAAAAGAAAATGAACATGGCATGAGCAAAGAAAGCAGAACTAATGCACTTAAAAACATACATGTATTAGTAAAATAATTTTCAGTTAGGTAGGGGAAAAAAGGCAGGTAGATGACATATTTTATGTATTCATGCAGCACTGTATAGAGTGATCCAAGCTCACTTTAAAGGAGTTACCTTAGGTCTTGCAAGCCCTCTGGCAGCCTGGTGCACAGCGTGGGGTAATCCTCCTGCCGGCAGCAGAAGTGGAACCAGTCTGCTTTGAGATCCCCGTTACTTCATTCAGGCTGCGAGCTGACCAACTGCTTTAGCTGCTCGTGGTCTGAGTTGACACCGGGTTAAACTCAGCAGCCACAGGATTTTTTTTTCTTGCTTTTAGTGGGAACAACGATAGGTGAGCAGTATAGCAAGTGATGAGACAATCCACTGAGTCGGTGGAAGCAAGAGATTGGCAGTCACCACCAATGTTGAGGAGGAGTTTCCTTGCTGTTTACAAGCGGTGGGAAAAGTTTTCTCCCAGTTCAGCGTCAGCTGGAGCCCTGCTCTCAATGAAAGTTTGTCTTCTCTGGGGAACACAGCACAGGACACAATAAATATGCCCCAACTCGCCATCGTGCAAAACCTTACATACTTGCAAGAGGTAGCTTGCAATATTTCTTGAGCGTTAGTTAAAATAGAACCTTTACTCTAAACCTGCATTTTTCCTTTCAGGTCCATCCTAAGACCTGGTGGGAGCGGTGACGTCCTACTCCCTCTGGTCTCTGGTGGGCTGGGTGATCACCAGCGTTTGCCTTTCCACAGCTCCAGTGACGCTGACCGAAGCAGGCACTCAGGCCACACAGGAGGGAGCGTGCACAGGTCAGACTGCACTTCCTCTATCCCACCCCCACAAAATCTCTGTTCTGGGCTGAACTACTGAAGTTTTCTTGTTTCTTACAGAAAATTTGTGAAATTGTTTTCCCAGTAACTTTAAAAGCTCAGTGTTCCTTAGGAGGGCTCGAAGCATACTCAGTCATCCCTGGCATACTTTAACCAGTATATCCACATTAGAATAATGTCCTATTTAAAATAAAAATTGGCCATAACCTGCAGCTACAGCTCAGAAAATAAAGTGAGTAGTGCTGAAACAATCGTTACAGGATAGCATGTTGGCTAATGTTATAAAATGCTGTTGTCACATTTTGAAGTGTTTGCTCATCCCTGGCTGTCTTATTAAGGATGAGAAATTAAGAAGCTGGAGAAAAATCCAGGGAAAACTGCTAATTTAGAAAACTTAGGTATACAGAAAGTCCTAACAGCTCTAGCCCCCATATCATCTCCTTGTGAGGGAGCAAAAAATTGACCTTGTATTGACATGCAGTGTTCTGAAAAGAGTGAAAAAGTCCTTACAGACCAGAATTTATGTCATGGACCAGAGACAAAATACAGAAAGGGTCAGGTTGTCAAGGAAGTTCAGTAAAACATCCTTTTGTGGAGACCAGCTAATCTCCTGTGCTACTAAATTCGGAAAGGCTGATAGGATATTTTGGTGAGCAAGGGTGAAGTGGGTGCACTACTGCCAAGCTGAAGACCAGAAGTCTTACCTAGTTTTCAGATGTTTTCTACCTTTTCTAGTTATTATGATTTTAGATCTCATGTCTCTAGCTCACAGAAGCTGAGG
Organism: Himantopus leucocephalus; assembly: GCA_003993805.1. Taxonomy (NCBI): domain Eukaryota; kingdom Metazoa; phylum Chordata; class Aves; order Charadriiformes; family Recurvirostridae; genus Himantopus; species Himantopus leucocephalus. Next base: position 85,090,806 of record RSEF01000001.1, on the reverse strand, counting down.
GATGTCTCTTTTTTTTCTTTTTTTTTTCTTCCTTTTAAAAAAAATTTATTTCTACCTAGCTGCAACCAGTTTTAATACCATGATCAGATGTTAACTCCTTCAGGGTGAGGTTTCTCTTTTAAACAAGCTAGTCTAATGCTTAAATGAATTAGCACAGAGAATCAATCTGAGGAGTCAATATTTAAGAGGCTTGATGGACTGCACTGCCTGCCTGTGGAACAAGATGTTTTTGTTTAAGAAATTAACACACGGCCTTCAGCGTCTCGCAAATTTAGGTGTCTATTTTTTTCCCAAAAAATGGTTTCCTTTCTACACTGACCATGTGGGAATTCCCCCTCATTGCTCCCATAAATCTCTGAAATTATGACAGTATTGTACAATGGCACGTAGAAATCACAGCTTCAACCAGGGCCTCATTGTAAAAATCCCAGTGTACTCACAAAGTTAAAAATATTCCCTGTCATAGTCTAAGTACAGGGAAGAAGGAAAAAGGAGACATAAATCATCTCATTTTGTAGCGAAGGAACCAAAGCTCCAGGACATTCAGAAACAGGCTCCTGGAGCCGGTTAACATTTTTAACAGTCTTCAAACAAGACTCAGTCTTACGTGATAAAATATCCAAAAACTGCAGTTCTATTTTTAGATGTTTCTGCCCCACCTGAACCAAAGCCACTCACAGACCCCCTGAGCTGGACACCTTTTCCCTCCCTCATCCCTACTCAGTATATTAACTTCATAGTGGTTTCCCCAATATTTGGCATAGCTGATATCATTGGGATCAAGCAAAGAGAAATAGATCCGACATCCTATAATGGCTTCCAGCATGCCATGAGATACTACTGGAAGAAATAATAAAATAAAAAGAAAATCTCTGCCTTAAATCCTTTTCCATCTGCTTTTCCCTTCTCATTTTCAACAGGTCTGTTAACTTGCCCAGGTTTATGTATCAGTCCTTGGATCTTCGAATCAGCAAAATGTCCAAGTTTGTCTTTGTGTCTATCCCTATTCAACCAAAGCAGAGAGATATACATTTCACATTAATGTTTTGCTTAAATCCTGTAAGTTTTAACTTCAGAATGTGTTAGATAAGCAATAGGAGCTTAACTTTTTTCTGTATTAATGATAGGTAGTTTATAAAAGATGATGACTAGTAAATAAATACATGACAAAAATTTCTCCTCTTTTTATTGATAGTGGAGGTGATGATGCTTGACTCTCCTTATCAAAAGGCTTTCCCTGACATAAATTATTAAATGTAAAGCACTGGAGAGTAAGCTTCTGGGCTGCTTTTGAATGTGACAAGAATAATGATGTTTTTAGTATAAGTCGGGGAGGGGGGGAATATTGCTTTGCCGTTTAAAGTTTTGAAAACTGTTTTACTGAGAAACCGCTGAGATTCCATGATATCACGCATAGTTTGAAGGATGATATTGTGAATTTTCAGAAGTTATTCCAGTATTTAGCCATGCCTTTACCACTCTGGCAAAACATGATATCAACTTCACTGATGACACATCTCTGAATACAATAACTTAAGACTTGTTGTACAGAGCGTTTGGCAGCTGCATTCCCTAAGTATATTATTTACTCTTGGCTTTCCCTTTTATAGCCTTGCAATGGAAAATCCAGCTTTCGTACCTGTATTTCTTCTCCAAAGTGCAAAATGCATAGTCACACAGGGAGCTGAGACGGCATGACTAGGAACAGAGGCACATAAGGATGCTGGGAGGGTCTCCAGCACCATCAGGGCTGCTGCTGCCAGGCAATGGTATAATTTTGTAGTTGACCAACCTCTATTTCGAGAATAGTTTTTCCTCCACTACCCTTACAGGAAGGTTACTTCAAAATCTTATTTTTCTGGCAGCTGGATACCTTCTAATTTTCACCCAGAGGACATGTATAGCTAATAAACACCTATTACTTTTTGCATTATTCCTCTATTAGCACAAACAGCTCTTTTCCATCCTGCTGCCTGCTACTCCTCTATCCCCAGACAGACAAATGCTCCCAACATTGTGCCAGCAGCAAATTCCATTAATGCGTTCTTACTTTTTCCGCCTATATCATTAAATAAAATATTAAATACAAATAATTACAAAATCAACTAGCTAGAAGTCAAACTAGCATGTTTTCTTTGAAAACACCCTGTTACCTCCCCACTCCCGTTCTCTCCAGGACAACACCAGAACATCATAGGCAGATTGCCTTCCCCCTTGCATCTGCACATCCGTCTTTAAGGCCCATTTGCATCCTGCAGGTTCCTCCCCAACAGCGAAATTACACAACATTGTTCCGTATTATACAAGCATTTTGAGCAGCCACTGACTGCATTGCACAATTTTGCTGATAAACTGTAATGGCTTTGGAAGGGAATGTACCTTTGGCATTGCAAGACATCTTTTCTCAAGTCCAAACCATTCCTTAGAGATAAATAGTTGCGTGTGCCTGCATACATTCCTTCCACAGACAAAGAAATCAGAAACTCTTCCAAGTGTCACTGATTACATATACATCCATCGGTCAGAGATTTATTCATCCTATTATACCTATAGTTTCAGGAATGTCATCAACTAGCTACCTAGCAACCATGAAAATCATAGGGTCAGACAATTTGTGCTGATCAGACACACAATCAGTTGATTAGCTCCAATTAATTTGGAGTTTGATTTCTTAATTTTTCAGCCACCTGTTCTCAGGGAGATTTCAACACTCCTCAACAAGAAATAGCTCAGCTAATACCACTGAATTTTGCATAAATATCTTCCTCCCAGGAATCTGTACTGCTTGTTACATATACAGGAGGAAGAGAAAAATAAGAAAATCAATGTGCAAAGATCCTTGGATACATGAAACCTCTTGCAGGAACTGCAATATAGGGAACGCTGCAGCAGCATGTGTCGTGCCTGTGCACACTGCATAAAAACTGTTCAACAGTATACCTTTTACATCAATCATTTTTCATCCCCTGCACTTGACCAGTTAGAAAAAAGAAAGCGCTGTATTTATGAATTTGCCCAAATGCTTTTTTTGCCATGCCTTGCATTCAGAAACAAACACTGGTTTAGTTTTGTTTGAACTTTCCTTACTGTTGCCTGTCTTTCCAGTGGAAACAATACATGATTTCTGCAGGAGAAGTTCCAGAGCTAGAGCAGAGAAGTAAAAATGTGCAAAGAAACCAGAGAAGCATTAGAAGGCTGACATTCTTCATCCTCTTCTTCAAACACTTGAAAATAAGTGTAATCAATTCAAACACTGTATGGTCCAATAAACTGCCAACAATCAAATGGTCTCAAACTCCCACAATTACAATTCCAAATTTTGCACCATTCCCCCTCTAACATGTTAAGGTCCTACAATAAAAGGAGATCATACAGGAGAGGTTCAATTTTGGCTCATATCTATACAAGTTTCTTAAAATCATTACACTGAAAGAGATTAAGATGTTTCAAGCAGATATACAGATGCCATATGCCAATACGTGGCAGCACCACTCATTCTTGTGGGGGAAAAAAACCCTACAAAACCACAACGTATATTCCTTTTAAAGATCCAGCAAGTTCTAAACACTAATTCATAGAGAAAGCAGCAATGATTCATCAGTTAACCTGGTATGGGGAATATAAGGTAGAGCTAACCCTAGAAATGCACAATTGGCCGGGATACAGTTGCTTTTCTGTGAGGTCTGGATTGTGGTTCCTCAACATGCAGTGGTGAAGAACCACTTGCTCAGACTCCCATTGAGCTCAATATTGCCTTTTGGCAACAAGTTATCTGAGTGAGGAAGGTGGGACGTTTCATTGCACTGAATTCACTCAGGACTCAGAGAATTCAGCTGCCAAACCCTGAGAAGCCTCTGTTGGTAACGTGCAAGCTGCAGCAGAGCCAGGGCAAGCTCAGAGCACAGCCTTGGTGCAGCACTTGTCTCAGCGTCAACTCATCACTTCACGCCAGATGAGGCTGAATGTCTCGAGGAAACAGAGGTAAGGGTTTTACCATGGGCAAAACCAAGACTTCCTCCTCTTTCCTCATTCTTGAGAGCAGCAAAACCCTTTTTGCTGAAGCTTTTCCACAGGGCTGAGAGAGGGGCTGACACCAGCCTTGGGGACTGTCCCCGCCAGCATCTGCAGCCTCGCAAGGCTGCGACCAGCCTAAGGCAGACCCCACAGAGAGACACGCTGACAGCTTTACGTACAGGTGGCACTACCTGCTCTAGCTAATACGTGCACGTAATAGTTAATTGAAACAGTTCACAGTAAAGTGAATACACTGGGAGGCAGGCTTTGCCAACAGAGCCCCCATGGTGAAAGTTCCTATGATGCACTGAGCGTCCAGGTCATTTTTCTCAGGATTGTGCCTCACTTGTTAATGTGAACTGTGTGCTGTCTTTGGAACAGCAGCCCTTTGCTTACACCCAGCTTTCCGCATCCACTGCCTCCCAGTTTGTCATCCAGCATGGAAGCACCGACACCCTTCAACTTTCCACTTACTGTCACAGAAGTCAAAAGATGGCTGCAGACCCCACAAGAAGAAACACAAAAAGAGGAGTAGGAAAAATTTGACATATTACTGTCAATATTGCCCCTGCCTTGTGAGGAGACAGAACTCAAAGCTCCTGCTACTTGCAATCAACAAAAGTTGTTTTTAAAAGTTATATGGGAAAATAGATGGACATTTATTTCATACTCAGAGTGACAGAAGAGAAGGTATATGATGCCCTGTAAAAGGCATGGGTATTAAGGGAATCTAAAGGTATGAGGACCATATGCACATAGAATATAAGTGTTTATGTACCTATATAAAATTCATTCATTTATATGATTTTGCTTCAGGTCATGGTAAATTCAGAGTTTGGCAGATGCTGGGATCTGGAAGCCACTGTCTCTCACAGGTGTGAGATGCCACCAATTTCCTGCCTGGCTGCGTCTCGCTTCATGTGTCTTGCTATGTTCCCAAAACCAGCCCTCGATCTTTTTCTTTTTTACATGAAACAATTAGGAGCCGTCTGATGTTCACAGCATACCTCCATGGAGCATCCTATTTTCAGCTGCGTGTACGTACAGATGCAGGTAAAAATAATTCAGGAGGGCAGAGTGAGAAAACGTTTCCTTAAGGAGATTCCACAAAAACTTTTTTTAATTAAAATGGCTCAACGTACGAGTTTACCACACAACATAAGCACCTTAGTCAAAAATACATGTGTACGCCAAAACACCACCTATGCATGATATTAACCGACTGCATGATATTAACGGACCCTTGATAATACATACACATAAAATCAGAGGACTTGTTCTTACCAGCTCAGGGACAAAAAAATAGCCTTTCATCATCAGTCAGGGCCCTGCCTGTGCTCATTGCTCAGGCAAGTGCATTCCAGAGCACCTTTGTGGAGTTGGCCCCATGTAACTCCCATCATATTGACTCTTCCCTGCCTGCTCCCAATTGGAGATGTTACAATGCCCCTGCCATGTCATGTGTCCGATTGTGCCACGTGTAACAAGGGTTATGCACTAACTGCCCTCAGCCGCAAATATTGTCCTAATTAATATGTAAACCCTATAATAATTTTAAATAATAGCCTAGCGTGATGTTCTTGATTTTTAAAATACATTAATGCATTGTGTAAAATATGTTATCTCCAAGTACTGACTTCTCCCAATAAATAATGAATGCACACAAAAAAAGTCCACATTTATGACACTTTTAGGACCAAAGTACACTAGACCTTGAAATAGCTGTGATATTCTTTCGGAAAAGAAACAAAAGCATATACGGTATTAAAAGGGTCTCTCATTTGACCCCAAAAGAAATCATGCATTTTGAGAAAAACACACAATAAAAGCTCGCAATTCTAAGGGCTTCTGTATGAAAAAATAATGAGACCCCCAATTCTTTCTTCAAATACCATGTCAAGCTGTACAGCAGCGCAGCGACGGGAGCTGCTTTTGTGGCATAGTCACGGGCAGTGTGTGTGCAGTGGCTTGTGCAAACAGAAGGCTGAGACAGGATGTCAGAGAAACAACTCGCACGTAAAACACCCGTTCATGCTGCTAGCTGGAAGGAAAAAGCATCCATCTCCCCTCTAACACCACGTATACCCTCCAGAAACAAACCAAAGCTTGTAGGGGGCAGAGTGCCTCTTGGGACCCCCCTCACCTTCAGGTCTCCAAAGTCCCAAAGCAAAGCCATGAAAGAAGCAGACGGTTCCTAAAAAATTGAACATCACTGTTCGTGAAGTGCTTTTAGGTGTCTGAGGGCATCATCCAGCCAACGCTGGGTTATCTCTTAGATGGAGGTACCACCACCCCCCCAGGCAACCTCCTGCCTATTTGCACTTCCATCAGAAAGGAAGTCAGGAAAGGGTTATATATATATAAAAATATATATATAAATATAAATATTTTCTAACTTCCTGCCAGTTAAACACATGAGGATGTTTCAAACAAATTTTTGGAGAAGAATTCCTGCGATATTGTGGGAGGACTTGAAGGAAGATGACTCCTACCCTTGATTTCATTTCAGGAAAAACATATGCTAAATTGTAGGAATTAATTTTCCCCGCTAATATTTTGACATTTCTACAATATGGTCAAATTAAAATGATAATAACTGTGTTTGGCTTCTTTATCCTGCACCGATGGCTGAATGCANGGGGGGGGGGGGGGGGGGGGGGGGGGGGGGGGGGGGGGGGGGGGGGGGAGTTGTATGTTAATTAGCACTAATTTGCACGAGATGGAAGCATTGGTTGTGCAGAAGCCGTGAGATACAGCTTAGAATCTTCTTACCAGCATGGGTTTTAATTCATCCAGATTAACTAAATAGTTGTGTCTGTCACCAAGACACTGACTGAAAGCGTAACAACTCCATCTGCATCCAGAGTTACATGAACTCACTTTGGTGTTGATGCACACAAACACACATCTGGGGAAGAAACACGGACCCGCACCCCGACAGCATCTAGAGCTCAATAAATGGAGCTCACCCTTAAAGGGAGGCTCTGCTCCAAAGATGTGGCCATTTCACCCACTTGGGCAGAGTAGCCACCTCATTTAACCAAAGGAAGCTTATTTTCTTCTGATTTCTAGCCCTGCACATGCAGGCTTGGGTATGAAAATCAAACAGTACGCCTGCCTCGTGGTAAATTAGAGGCTTTTTTTTATGCCTGCGTACAACTACTAGTCAAATATCCAGCTTTGACCCAGGTGGAACGGTGCAATGGCTCCAGGCCAGGGTTCAGGCTGCTGCTGACACTGGTCTTTCATACAGGATTGTTGCAAATTATTGCTCTGGTTACTTTCCCCTCCTCGATTTATTAATTCAGCAGGTGTCATCTCTGCTAAGAGTATACTCTGTCATCCTTACTCATGCAAATAACGTGCGATTCCAGTGATTTAATTAAAAATAAGATCATGGATTGGAAGAGAAAAATTGTAACAGGACAAAACAACTGCCAAAAATCCCTCCATAGGCACTGATCCTGTTCCTTCTGAAGCCCACAGAAATGCTGACGTATATACTCAAAGCTAATTCAAACATTTCAGAAAAACAGTATCTCAGTCAGGTACCCTAATTCGAGAGAAGCCGCTCTGCTTCTCTAGAGGGCTGCTGAAGTGGCGTGCTTTTGACCTTACATCCTACAGATCTGACTGGCACGAGGCGCTATCAGTTGTCTCCCGCACAGAAATCTGTATGATGTCTTGAAGAGACTATCACCTTTTCTTGGGAAACTCTTAGGTCTGGCTGCCCAGGTTCACTTTGGATTTTTCTTTACCGGACACATTTTAAAAGTTATTTTTAAAAGAAACATAAAGGACTGAGGCCCATCCCAACATCTTCCAAAAATGGCAATCCTACCCCTTACCACCACAGTCTGTTTTCTATCCAGTCTTACCCAATAGCCAAGGTTTTGTGTATCAGCACTATCGGATAAAGGCTGTACTCTGATGCCCACTCAGTTTGCTTTTAAAGATTGTACTACTTATAAAACTAATTCTACCCTATATCCACTCATAATTAGTTTGAGACCTTCTTCAACTGGTTTGGTCCCAAAGGGCCCAAAGAAATGAGCAGCAGTAACAACAACCAGTTTCCATTATTGACACTAGAAGACACACCTCCAACAACACAGCATCCCTTGACAAAGGGAATGTCCTATTGTACCCTGCAGCCTGCAGACCTTTTAAATACTACGCAGATGCCAGACTAAACCAAAAGAAGCAGCAGAAATTAAATTCTGCAAGTATTGAATTATGTCTCCTGACTGCCAGCCAGCTGCTGCTTATTTTCAGATTCATAGGCAGTATGGCAATGCTCAGGCATCCAACCGCATGCGAAAACCAAAGGAAACCAAGTTTGTCCAGCAGGTGACTGAAGGAAATGTGCATGTTTTGAGTTTTAATTCTTTTTTTTTTGCAAGAGACTCAAAGATATTATACTCTTCGCTCATGAATTCAGAAGATGCATACATTTTCAGCCAGCATCCTGCACCCTTTCATACCATACGAACAGCTGCAGCGTGTTACAACCACTCTTTAAGTTAAACATACACTGAGAAATGAAGGATAGTTCAGATTGTCACAGCACATTGCAAACAAGATTCTAAACTGGCAACTGGCAATTAACAATTCATATAACACATGTTAATATACAATCTGCTCAACCTAAATAATCCACAAGGACCTGGAAGCATCCTAACTGCAATGTCTTATCTCATATGATTTTAAATATGCCCTGGTTTTTATAATTTAGGCCCAACCCTTGTTTTAAAATTACCAAAATAACACATGAGGGCATGAACATTGGTGGATGCATGTCAAGTTTTACTTTTTCTAAAACTTCTAACAGTATTTCTTGTGAATGGCAAACATTTCCTCCTTTAGCAGACCATTTAGTGACATCTTAGCACATAACTAACTATAATCAGGACAGTAAATTATAATTTTTTGCATTCCATGAAGTTAAAAGCAAGTATTAAATCCAGGTCATTCCTTTAAAAAGTATCCTTTAAGTTCACTGTCACCTCTGATTTGGTGTCCCAGGTAGATTTTCCCTGATTGTACAGACTCTAAGTTCATTTTCATTAAAAAATTGGTTTACATATTTTCCATATTTCCTACCTTAATGATAGTCTTATGTCTAGTGCATAAAAGAAATATCAGGAGATATGGTCCTTCTCCTTCCTTGTCTCTCAGCAGTGTGACTTTTAGGGGACTCAACCCATTTTAAAATCTGTGCTACCTACAGACAGCTGGGGTGAAGGAGGCTTTTAAAGTTGGTTGGAGCTTTTTAAAAGTCATTATCCCAAATCATTGAAGAGCTGGCTGAGGCACGTTTTAGGTCAGCATCTTAATGCTTTGACTCCTGCCAGAATTCATGAACAACTTAGTTTAAGTCTGACATTTAAAATCCCACCGACGCGGTCCCCAGTCCCAGCCCCGGGGTGGGCTGATGGGCAGAGTTCCCGCTTTTCTCCCTGGCACAGTGCCCTCTGGGGGTCCCATTTATTAGGGGCAGCTCAGGGGGGGTGCAGCCCCATCCCTGAGCTCACCAGCTCCTGGCACCAAAGGTACAGGGACCCAGGAGTAGCTGTCACAAACCCCGGCAGGGTCCCAGCAGCCAGGCACAGGATTGACATGAGAAGTGTTAGAATTAGGATCAGAGAGAGCAGAGGCAAAAGGAATGAAAGAGCCATCACGCAACTCTCCAAGGGGTTATGAAACAAACCGATTCCTCTGGGAAAGCGTCTGAGCGTTTGTGCCAGCACGTAATCCTCTAAAGCTGCCAGACCCAAAGGCTCCAGAGATGGGGGAGAGATGCTGTGCAGCAGGCTCACAGCATCCGAAGCAAGGCAGTGCTAACAGGGGGTTGCCCCCCGCCAGCACCCCAGGTAAACCTGGCCACAGATAGCGGAACACGGTAGAAAAATGTTCAAAGGAAAACATCAGAGCTGAGGAAAACGCACTAACATCTAAAGCATATTTTTTTTCTTATGAGATGTGTGGTATGAGCAGCAGCTAACTAACATTATTTGTTTTAAAACAAGTAGCACAAGGAAGCAGATTCTGTTACCATCAACTTGGTTGAGTAGTCCTTATGCCTATGTAGTCCCACTGAAATTAATTATTCTTACCAGAGAGCAAGATGTTTCTTTACGTAGGAAAGCCAAAATCAAAACCTCGGTAATTTTCAAACACTGTCGACACACACTATCTGCCCTGGCATTAAAAGAAAAAAAAAAAAAAAGATTAACAGTGAGATTAATGAGAAAATGAGTTTGTTTGCTCTGGACAACATAATCAGAGGAGAGGGAAGAAGGCAACAGCTGACACTTCTTAGCTGCATTACACGGTAAAAAATGCCTGGCAGCAGCATACTGCATTGTGACAGTCAAAGCAGTAATTCTCTTTATCTGTCCCCCAGGAAAAAAGTCCATTTGCCCTAAGGAATGCAGCAAACATAGAAAATGATGATATGATAATCATAAGGTGAGAATTATTGAGAAGGCAGACCAGCCTGCAGAAAAAGTTAATTCTTTTTCTCTAATTGAAAAGCTAAAGAATACTAGATAGTCACGAAGCTCTGCAATTTAAATAAAGCTGCACGTTGTGAATGTTATCTGATACCAATTGTTGACAAAGGGGCAGCAGCGGTTCACAGAAGCAAAAACTTTCTCTGTATTAGATGCATTTCAGCATTGAAAATTAGATGAGTCAATATCTAATTTGGTATTTAATATACCATTTGAACATTATAAATGTGAGCGAATGTTGGCATTCAGGGATGATAGTGGCAAATGAAAGCAAAAATTACTTGTAGCAGAATGCTGCTAATTTGCACATCATTAATCTTCATGCCCCGTAATTCAAATGCATAATAACAGTATTCTCTCCCCATGTCTCAGCAACAGCTGAATAACGGTGCTGTACCGTAATTTCACATTATGCATTCAATTCTCTGGAAGGCAGGGCTGATAACACCAACTATTATTGAAATTTCTTAGCATTGCCTGCATAGAGCCATACTTGTGGTTTCTTATAGAACTGTGCCTCGCATCAGCCATCTAGATGGATGTTGGGTGTCTTCCTTAAAGGAGATTCTTTTTTTTTTTTTCAGATTAAAAGCTTGTGACAAGATAATCTACTTGCTTCTGAAAACGTGGGCTTGTGAATGGAAAATGTGTTTTTCTCTGCTGGTCTTTTTGGGAAACTGCTACTTTCTGCGTTAGGGTGGCAGCTTGAACAGGGCAGTAGGTGCTTCTTCATGATCCCATATTGTTCTTGCCATCAGTAGAACAGCTACGATGTGAGAGCTAAAAAATTACCGAAGGCTCTGCCTCATCGCGTCTCGCGGAGTTTCCAGGGCTGAGCAGCCAACACGTGCACCATCTGCTTGGTGCCACCAAGCGCGTTCCCACCTCGGGAAAGCTATACGCCTGTTGCCGGAGGACAGGCGGGATGTGTGGATCCCGAATATGAAGTTTGGGATCTGGAGCCTGGGGTGGGCTAGGTAGGAACAAGACTGTCAGTGGGAAGGCAGAGACGGACCAAAACAGGGATAAGTGGGAGGTAACAGCAGAGAGGAGTCAACCACTGGGGAAGACTGAAGCACAGGTGCACGTGAGACCGTGATTCCCTCCAGCACAAGGGGTGGAAGCATAAATCCCAGTCTCACTGTTTTCCAGTGAGCGTACCTCATCCCTCACTGGTTTTGCTTCATATAGAGCATAACTACCCACCTCTGCTACCCTTCGTTACCACCCCGTCGTTAGCCCTAGAGCTCTCTGTGGTGGATCCGTAGTCCTGCTGGTGGTCTGCGTCAGCATTGCGCTGAGGCTGCACAAAGGAAACAGCTTAATTTCCTTTTCCACAACTTCAGATGATACGTGCAAACATACTAAAAAAATATTATAAAAGTCAAAGAAGCAGGCAACCAGCAGTTGGGATGTGTAAAATTGAAGGCATAGAGGGGCATCTGAATTCATCTCCCTTATACATATACATGAAGACACAGTCTTTAAATATCTGATCACACACAGGTTTTCCACAGGGCGCCTCTGAAGGCCTCTGCACGCAGGACACCCCGCACGGACAGCCCTCCTGCTCCCTCTGCCGCTGCCCCCAGCTCTATTTACTACCCGCTGCTCACAGTTTCTTCTGAAACCAGAGCAATTAGCTTTCATGTAGGGCCTCTGTGACATTATTGCCAACGGTACTGTATCTATTTTTAAATAAACAGCCTCTATCCAGTGAATGAATAGAAAAATTAATATACGCAAAGAGTAGCCTGACTCCAGCTGTGCTCAGCACATCCACAAATCCAGATACCAGGATCTCAAATAGGGACACAATTAGTGATCAGCCCTGGAAAGACGGCTTTGCATGACCAAGTATCAGATAGGAACAGACCTGGGCAAGGAGAATATTATTATTATTGTTGTTGTTGTTGTTGTTGTTGTTATTATTATTATTATTATTATCAACATCATCATCATTATCATCATCATCATCATCACCATCATTATTTCTACTACTACTATTACTATTGTTATACCTTAGTGGCCAGAACTAGGTTTTCTATATACAAATCAGTATTATTTGGTTTATCCAAAAAAGATATACAAATTTTTTCAACAAGAAAAACTGAATTTGCAGTCAACCTGCACTATTTCTTTCCGATAGAAACAACCTATTTAATTTTCCATCAGGATAATTATTTTACAGACATTTTTAATGTCACTTAGTATATGTCAATTTTTAAATGAAAATACTGTTTCATACTAAGGAATCAGTAAGCTTGATTTCAAAAATCATGGAAACCAAGCTCTTATAGACTTTTCCCATGGGAAAGGCCAGAATCTGTATCTCCGGGGTAGAAATACGCTATCCTGATTAGGCAATCATCTGCTGGTTCACAACCCAACAAATGCACCAGGGACATGTGCACAGTAACTTCTGCTGCTGAAGTTCTATGGCGGGGGAAAAAATCCTTATGTGATGATGATAGCCTTTCTGTAGTTTGTGTGCAAAAGCTGTATGTTAATTGAGCAAGCTTTCTGAACGACATTCCCTGACTTCGAAGCTTTAAGAGCTTTTGTTCTTAAACCCAGTTTGGTGCATATGTTGCTCTCCCCAGTAAGTTGCAGCTTGCTGATGAACTCTGCTGCTTCTCATGAAAAGCCTTGACTACTTCTATTTTGAAGCATTTTTTGATTTTATGGGTAACAGTTAAATATTAAACTCTCAGAATGGAAGACAAAAAATATGATCACAGCTCCCAACAAAGCCACAGCACGAGGCGGCCACATATATTTATGTCTCCATCAAAGGATGCTCCACAACCTTCAGCACAGGTTTCTGATACCCGGACTCTCTTCTGTGCCTCAGCTGACCACAGACTAGACGTGACGGCAGCCGGGGACAAGAGCAATTAGATGCAACTATAAAAACTGAAGTGAAAGACGAACATTCCTACTGAGCTGAATATCACTGCCTCTTTGTGAACCTCTGTAACCAAACACGCCACACCCATTCCAAAATTTCACTACTTTCACAGATTTTTTTTTTTTCAGAAAAAATCACATTGATTTTGTATCTAAAATGTCGATGATATGTATTTTTACACACATATGTATAAAATACATATGTATAAACACAAGCATGCATGCATAAATAAATAACTAAATTAAAATCCAGGTTTGGTCATGCACAAAGAGCATAAAGGGCATGCCATTGATTAAGTGTCACATTCACCCCTAACCTCTAGATTGGGAACGTGGTCATCTGAGTAACTGTCAGGATTCACCAAACAGATTGTCACACTGACCACAAGCGCTTGAGATTTCTACCGATCATTACAGTGGTGAGGAGACCCTGAGAATTCCGGGGGACAAAAGAACCCAGAGCCACCTTCTGATGCCTAGGGCTCCCAGTTTATATTTTATGAGATTGTAAAGATATTTGTCAATATTCAAAAATTTAATTCCTCCTTCCAAGCCATTTCTACACAAGACTGAGTCAGAACAGAGAGCTAAACCAAGATATTATTTCTGCAGAACGTTTATAAATACTCAGTTCCATAAGACAGCAGATTCAGAAAGCACTCCAAAGGATTGTCCTCATTAAGACATAAGACATCATCATGGAAATATGCCTTTTGCTGTTGAAGTGATTTCCCTGGATTACAACGGAGCGCACGCCAACGAGTTGGAAGGGTTCCCATAGCATGGGAGTGAAGTGTTTGAGGCATGCAAAGTTATGCTTTAGCACATGTTCCTGCTTAAATATACTCAAAAGGGAGTCCTTTTGGAGATGGAGAGTGAGCGTTATTGATAGTACTGAAGTGATAGTAAGTAATCATGATTTGTTGAATAGCAGCAATACCTCTCACTCTTAACCAAGTTATATGAAAATTAGAACCCTACAGGAAAAAAAGTGAGTTGAATGTAAGTAGTCTCTGATGTTACATGAAAAATCTCCAAAAAAAAGTCAGAAGTAGCAACTCAAATTGCTAATGCCGTCCTGAAGGTCTATCAGTTCATCCATTTTACAAGATAAGTAAACTGATGTACCTGGGGGGGCGAGTGTCCCCTAATTTACTGCAAATTAGCAAAGGAACTGGACAGGACTCAGTCCCTAAGACCTTGAGAGTGAACAGGCTTTGAGAAAAGCCTTTTATTATGTCTTTCTCACTGTAGAGGCTGAGCACCAGAGAAAACAGGACCAGACAGGTAGAATCCTCAAATAATCGGCTTTGATTATGTTTGGATCCTTTTTAATTTCGCCTCTGCTAACGCTGTAGTTAATAAGGGTAGAAGTCTGTTTTAAACAGATACTGGAGAAAATATCTATTTGCATGAGAAATTTGATGAAGTATCATGATTAGCTCAGCTGTAATAAGTGATTGCGATTCCAGGCACATTTCAGCCTCACTGCCAGGGTGATTTCTCTCTATAGAATAGATTTATTCTTCTNAAAAAAAAAAAAAAAAAAAAAAAAAATCCAAAACCAAAACAGAATAGAAATGAGTAAAGGATTAAGCCACTGTAAGGCCTCAAGGTGTCTTATAGCAATCCACTTCAAAATCCCATTTCCAGCTAAATTAGCTGTAATTTCATAATTAAATAGTCAATCACAGTATTTCATTAAAAAGAAACATTCCCCTGAAACCTTTTTTTTTTTCTCTTTCTTTTTAACATTCCCCATCATTCCTCTTTCATTTATGGGTGCTTCTCCACCAGTTGGCAGGTGACAATAACACATGCAGAAATCAAATTTCTTTCATGCTGTGCAAAGTCTTTAGCACCACGTCCATGTGCAAATTCAACTCACCCAACCAGCTTGTGTACCACAAGGTGCTGTTTGCCTTCCTTTAGACAACCCAAACCCCTCTCATGGGTACCACTGGGTGCAAATATGAATATTCAACATGGTGCTTGCAGCTCGCTCAGATCTGTATTGCAACATGCCACCAATTACAGTTCTGTCAGGTGTTCAGAGCAATTCTTGTTCCATGATGTAATTTAATATTTCCAATTAATCTTCACTATTCTGATAATAACTATTTTGTATCTCCTCACCTCTTAGACATCTCACTTGAAGTATGAAGTCTCCTGTGAAGTACCAATGAAATCCCAGCAACAAAGTTTTGGAGAAAGGGGCAAGAGCAAGTTAAAGTTCTGATGTGACTGGTTTCTTTAAAATATTAACTAGCTAAATGTGTTGGACTTGGCCCAAGAAAAACTAAAAAGCATGTAAAGTAACATTAAAGATCAACTGTGGAGAACTGCAAAGAGGAATATCACTAGAGGAAGTGGAATGAAACTGAGAAAAAGAAAATTTTGATAAAATATCAAATTAAAAACAGAACAATGGTGCAATATTCCTCGTGGAATGGCTCTGCCACCTTGCCTCAAACGTCTATCACAGAGCAGCTCAACAGACTCTGTCAGCGAACAATTCTGTCATGGTAGGGTGTAAGATATACACATACGCATCTATACATATCAGGGGAAGGGTGTGTATAAATTTGATTTATGATGAAGTCCTCTCAGCAGGCCACATTCAGAGGTGAAAAGCCCTGGAATGAGCTCAGTGAGTAGAAGGCAGGTGTTCTAAGCATCTCTACTTAAAAAAGTTGGCTAGAGTACAAAAACAGTGTAACTTCAATAAAAGGTAGAGGCAGAAGCAGGTACAATAATACTCAATGTCTTCAACAGGCCCTAATAAATAACATGGACATAATATTCATGACCTACCTTATGGAAAAACTGAGCAGATAGGTTAACTGGCATTTCTGAATCACTTTAGGGGCCTCAGAAAAATGGGA
This sequence comes from Himantopus leucocephalus, assembly GCA_003993805.1. Classification (NCBI taxonomy): domain Eukaryota; kingdom Metazoa; phylum Chordata; class Aves; order Charadriiformes; family Recurvirostridae; genus Himantopus; species Himantopus leucocephalus. Next base: position 85,074,482 of record RSEF01000001.1, on the reverse strand, counting down.
TTTGTTATATAAAGTGCTTGTGTTTGGGAATTACTAAACAAATACAAATGATAATAGGGAGTTTGGCAGTGGTTAGCCACTCCAGGGAGTCCTCCGTCCTCGCCATTTGGATACTGAAAACAAGGACTGTAAAAGGCAGCAAATGAACACACTTGTAATGCAAGAGGAAAATGCATATGGTAATGAGCCAGCAAAGCCTCAGCAAAGCCAAGGGGAGCAGTGATGTGCGGCTCGGTGACTGCCACAGCATGGCAGGGACTCACTGGAAAAACTGGCCTCGTGTTATGCCAGGAGGAACCAAAAGGAGTAATTGCTGAGTAATGAATAGAGGTAGCTCTCATTCCACATGGAGATTTTGGACTGGTGGGGGAAGCTCTTTGAGTCTGGCAGTAAAATATGCCAAAAGAGTAGATTCTGTAATCCCTTGCTGGAGGTAACTCATTCTCTGGGAATTTTCCTCTGTCCAGCAAGGTAGTAGGCCATATTCCATGTCCCTTGTCCACATGAGCTTGGGAACCTGACTCTGAAATAGGTATGCAGAGTGAAATTGCCTTTTCTGTCACTCTTTAATAAGGTAAGCAAAGCAAACATAAGAATGGCTAACACAAACAAACAGAGCAACCAGACTGTACCTCCCTTGCGTTTCATTATCATCATGTTCACTTGATGTAGCCACTCCTCAGCATCAGCTGTCCCTCAGCCCCACAAACCGTGGCCCACCACTTTATTGTGACTTGCCTGGGCAGTCTGTCCTCGCTGACCACCCTCGCTCCAGTGGGGATGCTCCAGCAGCCGTGGAAGCACCACCTTTCCCAGGATCCACTGCAGACTGTTCTGATGATTCACTTGTTGATAAAAACCACATTCACTCAGAAAAGCCCCTAAAGTATGGCTTTAGAAAGCTGTGAGTAAAAACGACAGTTTGCAGCATACAGTCATTTGCTTCCCAGCCCAGGAGACCTTGGACCACCAGCACACCACTCGCCAGATGGCAGGAGGTCGTCTCCCATGTTTCTGCCTGCTTGTCTCCACCACATGCTACACAGGTACATCAGCAGTCAGCTTATCTATGGTCACGGAGAGTGACACTGGTGCAGCTGACATGGCCCTAGTTCGCTGCATGGTGCAACGAGCTCTTATGCCTCAGTCCTACATAAGAATAAGGAAATAAAAAGGAACACTAATAGGCACTAGCTATAGTCCCTTGTCCAAACTATAGTCTTTCAGGAGCATTAATCCATCTAGAAAGCACTTCACCTCCCAGGCCACGGGGGAGGCTCAGAACAAGTGCCTCAGGGCTGCCCAACCTTCAACACCAAACGGTCAACCTGGTGACTGCGGACACACACACGAGGGAAAATCAGGACTTTGTGTACTACCTGGCTCTTCTCCACTGCCTGTGTTACCGCAGGGCCTGTCCTTCAGCTGCATGCAGTGTGAAGGAAGTCAGTGTCTCCACCACACAGCTGTTTTTCACCAAAAGCTTCTGTTTTTTTAATGGAGAACAGTCACAGCCAAGCCACGTTCTTCCTGTCTGTCCTTCTCCTAACTCCCTTCTCTTCTGGAGTACGGGGTTTTTATATTGCCAAGCTGCAAAAGCCTAGTAGAAACAAGAAGAACCTCACACACCTAAGCCTCTGCCTTCTTTCCCTGCTTTGAAGCCTCATTCTGCAATACTGCACTCCACCATCCCAGACCACTCAGTTCAGATATGTGTATCGAGAGAAGGCCCTTGCCCTTGTCTCCTTAGAGCTATAGAGCTCTTTTCCTCTCCTTTTTTTTTTTTTCTTTTTGCTTCATCAGCAAAGGACAACTATGTATTTACTGTCTGTCTGCATAATTTCTTCCAGGAGCAGCAGCCTCCCAGCCTCTCCCTCAGGCATCACCAACCATTGCTGATGTTTTTGCTCCCCCTCAATACTTGTCAGCTGCCCAGTCCCTTCAGAGATGCTGAGAAATCAAATGTGCCCCCATCCACACTGCCCTTTCACTACTGGAAGTGGCCCAGAAATCTTTATTTTCCCCACAAAAATCCCGTTTAGAAAAATTTTTGACCAAGAGTCTAAGAGCACCTTAAAAGGAAATATTTTATTTTCTTTAGACCTCCTGCTGTCATGGAGGAGAGGGGGTTGCAAATGAAAAACTTCAGTTCCCTTTATTGAACACCTGGGTCGGGAAGGGAACAGGCAGCGAGAGAAGCAGTTTGTGTTTGTCTCCAGGGAAAGAAAGTGGAGGAGCAGGAGGAAGGAGACAAGTGAGCAAAGGTAAAAATAAAGCCATTTTGCATTATTTTACATTAATTTTCTTTTAATAGGCAAACACAGGATTTCAAAGTAAGTTTTCCTTCAGAAGCTTTTCATTAAGAACAGCCACATTTCCGTGACACTACCTGTAAACAGTTTTTTTCTTTTCCAATGATTTATAGCTAGTTTATTTATTTGTAATGTAGCAGTTTAGTTTGCTATGCTCAATTAAACCGGGTTATGGCTTCGTTCTTTTGGTTTTTATATCTCTAGCATCAACTGATCTAGAAAGCAATTTGCAACAGGAGGGCAAAAGAAACCAGTTACAGCCTAAAAAGAAGCCAAATAAACCATTTAATATCCACCCATAAATACAAGAATATCCTTCCTTTCCACACCCCTGCTATAAAATTGAAATATTCCTTACTACCCGCTATTGACCATAAAAGGTGCACTTTGGGTTCAGGCTTCTTGCTTTTCTTAAGTATTCAGATGACAGCATCCTTTTACTTCACCACATCCGCTCATGTACCAGATCTCTGGCTGAATACTCATTTTTCTGATTCAGAAACAATTTTCCAGCGTAATTACAAGATGTTCTCCATTAGAAAGATATATGTGCATGACCAGTTCCAGATATATTGGCTTTTCTTTTTATGTGTAAACAAGAATGGCTACACAAATTCCAACGATAAGTCACCTTGTGGCCAGCCATCCTCTGAAGCTCGCTGCACAAAGCATTACTCACCACTACTTTCTAAGAGACACAGGCAGATGTTTTAGGCTTTGGCCAGCTTGAAGAAAACCAAAGGGAGATGGGAAGAGGGCTGCTCGATCAATGTGTGTTGGGCTGCTTCTGTTGCGGTTGAAGTTTGTATATCTACTTCTTCCCTTTGCAGAGAGACTCTGGCACTTTCCTGTCGTGAAACATTAATCCCACGTTGATCTACCTCTTGTAGGGCTTTTATTCTGCAGGGCAATGCTGCGATCCAAGTGCCTTCCAGAAAGAAATCAGTAGCAACAAGCAAGGCCTCTGGTGCGGTCTATGAAGTGTTGGGCACTGCCGTCTTCTCTGTGCCTGGTCAGGACTGGGGCAGAGAAATTAACGTTAATGTACATTTCCTTCTCAAAAAGACTGCTTCATCATAAGATGTCTTTGCCTATTCTAATTGATTACAGTTTTGCAGAAGAAAGGGGTATCAATGCTGATGTCATTTTGATTTCATAGCAAAGAGGTCAGGAAGCACAGTAAGACATCCCATGTATTTAACGCAGCAGAAATATTCCTGTAGGATGTGAACCACACCAGAAAAAAATATTGCGCTTTGGCAACACCTGGCTAACACAATTAAAATCTTTTTTAACTAAATAGTTGGTTACCGGAAAGAACTACTGAAAACAGGGTCCACCTCAAGGCAGTGAGTACCTTTAGCAGTCTTTAAATAAGGCAATAACTCCATTAAATTACAAGTGCTTCTGTCCTTCCTGGGTAATAAAGTGCGAACTCTTCCAGCTGAGTCTTCTCTCTCCTTCAGATCTAGGCAAGAAAAGTTGCAGAGCACCTTCCAGCAGTCTGAAGAAGAAAAATATCTGTGCAAAAATAGTAACAACACACACTCCTGCCCTAAAATTAGGGATAAGTCTAAAAAAGGCCAGTTCGAGTCAAACCAACTGTTGCTGACCCAAGGCACAAATTGATAGTTATTGATTGTTAGTTTCTTAGGACAGGTAGCAGAATCTTAGGACTTTTACAGAGTTGGTATCAACACACAACCAGCCAGTACAGAACAGCCATGTAATATACTTGTGATGAGACAGCTGAAGCTGGGGGCTGTCTCGCTCCTCACACCATGTAAGCAGTGCCACAGGCCAGGGTGAATTCACTTGGAGGATGTACACCAGACCGGTACAACTTTGGTTGCTGTGCTCTCGCAAAGACCTGTCTACGCACAGCTCCAGGGCTAAGCTCAAGCACCTGAGAGCGGACCCCATGCCCAATACAGATAGCAAAACTACTAAGTCCTTCCACCACATTATTTTATGTATCGCTAGATGAGGATTGCCACTTAAAAATAAAAGGAGATATTCTCAGGTAGTCCTTTCACATCTTCTCATCATGTTTTAGCACCTACAGCTGTTTCCAATACTGGGAAGTTTGAATTAGCATACTGAGATTAAACATAACATCCATAACTTGCACAGAACATATCAATCTGCGTTACTGCACTACAAACAACTAACTGAGCTCTCGCTGGTGCTCTTCTTGATTTATGGAATATTTCTCTGTTACTTCACTCCCCGGTGTGAGCACTCAAACATGGTCCTTTGCTTCAGTCTATTATATCATAGCTGCTCAGTACAGACAAGACATAAAACTTCAGCCTTTCATCTGTAAAGACTTCCTTAGCAAAGCTGCAAGCTACAAAGCTACCACTGTCCATCTTAACCATTCTCTTGCATGATTTTTTGATGATTAACTATCTTCAGATTATTTATAAAGCCGTTTCATTTACCAAGTCCATTTCCCCCAAGCAAAGAAATATTAAGAGTGAGACAGGATGAAACAGAGGAACAGAAACCCTTCTTCTAGTGGCACCACAGCACCTGGGGTTGAAACACCTCGGAGGGAGGGACGATTCTCCCTCTAAAATACTGACGGAGGTCCAAAGGAGACGAGGTGCCTCTCTTTAGGCCCACAAAATCCCTGGGAGAAGTTCAAGGTGACAGCAGCAATGTCACAGATCCCTCTTTCCGCATCCCTACTTCCCTTTCTTCCCCTGCTCGCCCCCCGCCATAGCACCAGAAGAGGGAAGGACAAGGCAAAGCCAGGCAAAATTAAAAAATCTGCAGCCAGTTTCTGCATCTCAGTGTATTTATTGATGTGTTCTAGGATTAAATGCAAAGCTTAAAGGGGCAAAAAACCTCAAACCCCAGAAGAAAGGAGAAAAATTGCACACAAATAACTTTATAATGGCATTAGACTCTGAGTGGGAAAGAAAGGTTAGCAGCTTTTGTCCCCTCCAAACCTTTTTTTTTTCTTTTTAAAAAGATAGCAAGCTAGTAGGGCATCCTTTGAAAGCAGATAAGCCTGGATATTTCTGTTAGGAGTTACTGGGAGCAAATTGCTAATGCTATTATTTTTCTAGACCCATTATCTGAGATTTGCTCTCACTCACACCCCCACCTACTTGAGGCAATTGTTGAAAACTTTTATTGAAAATAAAATATTCAATCACCCCTTCAAAGGTGTTTCCTTGGCTTTTTTTTTTTTTTTTTT
>RSEF01000001.1:85038279-85068862 GCA_003993805.1 Himantopus leucocephalus | reverse complement strand
TTTTTCAGGAGAACATAAAGGTACCACTATCACAATGGCTCTCCCCATGGCAATTATCAGGAATATACCTCAGATACTGGAATCTGGAAAACAGAAGAAAGGCTGGCAATGTGACCACTGTGCCATAAAAAAAAAATAGTCTTCATATAGCAACTGTCTCAATCGGCTTGCTTAGACTTCACAGTATTTCCAGCCTTATGAATTTCCCAGGCTTGAAAACATTTATGTCAGCAGGTTGGAGAGCTTTCCGCTTTTGTCTTTGTTACATATAGTTGGACCATCTTCATTTCTCATTTGCGGGGGGGGGGGGGTTGNGGGGGGGGGGGTTGCTTTCATAGGCAACCACTGTTTGTTCTGAAAGATTCATGATCTCTCGTGTGCCAGCACACACGCCACCTCATCGCTGAAGGGTAGGAGGAGATTCTACCCAAATATAGGTGTCTTCCAAGCGTCTAACACAAAGTCAGCGTAAAGCAACTCTGTTAGATATATTATTTTACACTAGTGCTTTTTTCTTTTCCTTTGCAAATAAAAAGGGCATCTCTGCCTTGACTTGTCATCATGGGGGGGGATGTGGATTTGCAACTAAATACAATCTTTATGGTAAACTTGGTATCTCTCCTCCACCCTCAAGAAATATTCTTTAATTTAGCATGCATTTGTTCGGGCTCTTACTTCATGTATCAGAAAATGATTACTGAAATTTCTACTTAATGGATTGTTCATAATTCAGTCATTATTTTCATTTAGTTACTTTGAAATAGCATTTCATACAGAATTTAGCACGCAGAAAGCCAGATTAGCCTGCACACCCACACCCCCTCCATACAGTGTCAGACACTGCAGATATCCAAGGAAAGAGCATTTTAAAATGAAAAATAACAGAGCCTAAAAAATTCTGAAAAGGAAGTTATTTGGCCTCTTTCTGTGTGCACCCATCAAGACTCCCGAGCTGGTGAATGTCCCTCACCCCATGTTCCAGGAAAACTCACATCCTGCCCAGATCACCCCCCCAGGATGGCTCCCCAGGAGCGTGCTCTACGTGCAGACCCCACAGCAGCTCTGTCTAGGAAAGCTGGTTATGTTTTGAAACTGCTTCACATTCAGCGAGCTCTGGGGACAAGTCAGTGGCTTTATACCAGATGCCTTCACCCCAGTTGAGCCTTGGGAAGCGTCCCTGCCTCGGTGGCCGTGTGCTGCAACACAAAACAAAGCACGCTGCTTGTCTGCCAAAGGTAGAGACTTTCGGAAGAGCCAAAATTAAAAGAAATAAAAAATAAACCAAGGAGAAAACAAGAAGCAATAACTTCAGGAATGGCTTCAGTGGAGCTGGAGGTGGAGGGAGTTGCAGGGTGTTTATCCCAGGTCTCTGAAGCAGCAGAGATGCTCCCCCAGCATAGGCAGGAGTCGTGGAGTGGTGGGCTGAGCCTGGCATCTTCCCTAGGGGCAGACCCAACAACACTAATCACATGCGTACATGAACACGTGCTCCCGGTTAGAAACGAGCCCGCTTATGCAAGGAGGACGTCAACGAGCACTCAGGTAGGTGGCTGGTCAGGGCACGAGGGTGGGAGGGCTGTTGTCCAGGGCTGCCTCCATCCGTCCCCTGCAACCACCATTTATCAGTTCCTGAGTCAGGAAGCCACACCGGGTCGTCCCAGCCAAAACCGAGTAAGGATTTGGGCAGGACAGGGCCCAAGGGACATGCTAACCACGCTCACACCTCTCCAGCCGCTCTTGCCCCAGCGCCCCTCCTTTTCCCCGATCCCTACTTGCAGACAGGCCCACAGGGACCACCACAGCAGCAGCAACATCTCCCCTGAGTCATCTTGTCCCCACAGGAGCGGTGCCTGGCCCCCACCGCCGGGCTGCAAGGGCACGCTTTCCCGCAGAGCCTGCCGCCAGCCGTACCCGTTTGCAGCACGTGGCAGCTCCCCATCACCACCACCCGGCGGGGCACGAGGACCACCTGGTCCAGAAACACCACCTCTCCTTACTATGAAATCAATCTAGTTTGCAAAGCACCTTCTTTTTTAAAAAATAAAAAATAAAAAATTTAAAATCCTCATCAGAGGGCAGCAAGCCAAAGCAACCGTTAAAACATATCCTCACAGAAAGCTAAATATGAAATTAAACTTGCAGCAATTGGCTTACTAGAGCTGTCAAATCAGAGAAAGAATAATTTCGGAGAGGAGCATACCTCCAGCTATTAGTTAATTTTCCAGTACACTAAGTCAGGCTATTTGCTGATGGATTTTGCCATGTTTGATTATCCATCGGTTAAAAAGTAACTCCCTTCCTTGGGACATACTGGTTGTTCACAGCCATTTCTTCAAAGATAATGCGAGCCCTATTTCCATAAACTGTTTGCTTCAGCTCCCCGATAGACAATTAATCCTTAAACCACTAATACTGGATTTGCTTCTGCGCTTGGATGAGAGGAAATCTGAGATACCCGAAAGTAATAAGGAAATATCCTTGTTCGTGCCCAAATACCCTTTGCTACATGCAAATATGGCTAAGTATGCAAAGAGGCTGCCGCTGAAAAGTCAGCACAAATGTCTGCAGTTAATCAAAAATAGCTTATGAGCAAAATTGAAGTGAACATTTCATGCTGCTTACTAGGACTGCAAATGAGGGTTTCTTGATTGGACAGGCTCCAGGCCAGCAACAAATGGATTTTCTAGAGCCACCAAGTTTATAATAGATTTTGTACCAGGGAAAAGTTGTGAGCGGGAGGTGGGTTTACCTCCAGCGTGCATGTCCGTAGCTCTCCCCGTAACAGGTCAGCACCCAGGTGCCCAAGCTCATCCCACCCTTGCTGCCATTTTCGTCCCACAGGTGGAGTCTGTCACTCTCACAAGCACCCAGCGATGGTCCTGCTAGGCCTGGGAGCTGCTCTGGAAGGCATCCAGGCAACATCCCTGTGAATGGCAGACTACATATTTTGAAAAGGATTTTCCAAAATGCTCTAAAATTTGGCTTAACTCCCACTGAATTCACAGTTAAGTCAATGGTGGGCGTCTTGAAAAAAGCCATCCATGGGACTCAGAAAGTACAAATTTTGAGCAGTGTCAATGCTTCCCCTGGGCAGTGCGGGTAGAAGGGAAGGCATTGCCTACTCCAGCACCCGCTCCACCGCTCCTCACACATGGTCGCCTCTGGGCGACCTCCTTCTTCTCTTCTGCCCTCACTATTGTGTGGTCACTTACTCTCATGCAAAGTTGACTGTGTGTAGTACCACCATTATATGCTGGCAGTACTTCATACCCATTTTCTGTAGGAATAAACTCACAAGGAGCAAGGCACTGAGAAGTCAGAGAATAATTTTCCAGTACACTCAGTGAGGTTATTTGCTGATGGATTTTGACATGCTTGATTACCAACCATTAAAAAAAGGATTTGGAAGTGGTGGTTGCCCACCATCATTTACCCAAACGATGTTGTCATGAGGACATTATGTAAAAGCCAGCTTACAGTAGGACCCTGGCAAAGACTCAGGTCTGAGACCACCTTTTTCAGGCTCTGCACCAGCAGAAGCAGTACAAGATTTGGACCTTAGTAGCTGACATTAAAGCAGACTGTGCTCAGCCTGCTGGTCCCTGAGCCCTTTACTCTAAGGGACCCCAATTTGAAGGTTCTCAACGACCCAGTTTGCTCCTGCTGGGTCGAGGTTTGGGCAGGTTTCTTGCATGCATTACTGTGTCCTCTTGCAGTCACTATCTCCTTTGAAGGCAAGACATGAAGAACTGTGACACTGCTGAGAAAATATGAATCTTCCCTGTGCACCTTCCAGCTTCCCCCTTCAGTCCCAGCTGAGTCTCTTCCTCCTCCAGGCTACCTGTGCCCCCTTACTCTCCTCCCCCAGGCAACACGTTCCTCTGCAATGTCTTGCAGCCCTTAAGTCCACTTCCCTCATTGCCCTTCCATGACTCACATCTGTCACAGGGTCTTTGGTGCTCCTCACAGAGATGCTGATCACCTCCCCTCACCTACAGAGCTGTAGACTCCAAGCAGGTTTTGCTCTCCCTGGAAACCCTAAGAGATGGCAATGACCATGGCAAAGAGGTTCAGAAAATGGTAGTCCCCTCGCCCCACTGAGGGGCACTGGCAGCTCCATTGGTGATAACGAGAAATGGCAGTCAGGCTGAGCAAGAGAAAACTGGCAAATCATGATTAATAACAAAGTCATGATAAAACCATGCCAGCTGGCAACAGTATCGTCTGTCATCGAGCTGGATTTGCAGGAGGGAACCTGCTGTCGTCTGTGTCTTGAAAAACTTAGAAGCCTGTAGGAATTGTGTATAGTGAGGATGCCAGCACACCTCCTCCTTCCCCCACCCTTGCCCTTGCCAACACAAGTCTTACCTTGCACCTACAGACAAGTCACTCCACCTGACACAGTTCTGGCCACCACTTTGGCCAAAGTAGTGATGGGACTAGTTAGTGGCCTGCAGAAGAAAAAAATATGAGTTTTTAGGGCTCGCACTGAAGAAGTCAGTAATATTACTGACTCCCATCCTCTGAGTTTGGCACAGCTGGGTTCACAGAAGACACACCTTGGCAAATGGATTTCACATGCAAGATGTGCAACAAGGGAATGAAATGTGAAACATGCATAGTGATTCACAGCTAGAGATGATCATACTTTTAAAAGAAAAAGTCCATTTTTAAGACATTACCATCCCTTGGAATGACATACAACCACAGTCTGCAGGACTTCATGCTCCTTAGATATCACCTGTAAACACTATCCTGTGACCTGGTCTTTGGAATGATCAATATATTATCTCAGCTTAATAGCAGGCAGGTAACTTGATAGTAGTTTCAGATTGTCACCCATCTGACAAAACCAGAAGAGCATTGCAAGAACAAGTCACCTGGATACAAAGCCTTGACCTGCTTGCTAAGCATACCAGACCAGTGCCGGTAACAGCCAGCTCAACGAAATCCTTTTGCCTGGACTACACTACAGTGTTTTTGAGAAACTGTTTCAAAGAAGAGAAAACAATGCAATGACACAAACAGAGAGACCTGAGGAAGCTAGTCCTTCCTAGGATCCCTTTGCAATATGATCATGCTTAATGTGATCAAGCTGTACAGAGATATCTTTATTAGCACTTTAACACCCATGTTCGTGTATGTTCAGTTCTTAAGATTAAAAAAATACGTTGGTTTACTGTATCTGTCTGATCATAGCTGGTACCAAATCTAATAGACTATTCTGTGTAGATGTTAAAAGTTTGTAGAAACTGTACTTTTTTTGGCAATAAATTCTGAGACTTCTGTGTTTCTCCAATTCCAAAATAAAGGGAGAAATTACTTAGAAAAGTATATAAAAAGAGAATGAAAATGTAACGTTGTACCAACTGGAAGGAGATTGTGGCTTTGGAACATGAATCAATTTCATGGATTTCAGATTGCTTTTCCTACTCACACACTCGAGACTCCTTTCCCCACCTCCACTCAAGAGAACAAGTAGGGACACAACTTCTAACATTTTTTTTATTATTTAAGAAACTTTTGGTATAGCAGATGACATAAAATGTGTTAGCTGCCTACTTCTGCAGAGATGTGCAGTGAACTTCAGTAACATACTATGAGCTGAATTAAATTGTCTGCCAAAAGCAAGCAAACTTTTCTAGACAATCTGTTATTTGACACACTCCAACCAGTAAAGCCTGTTGTACCATCTGCTCTGTATAAAGTGCACGGTACATGTTTTACATGGTTTCTAAACTTAGCAGTGAGCCAGAGTCAACATTTCTACAGTGGGGATCCCCTGTAAGAAGTTCTATCAACAGTTCCTGCCCTTTTGGCTTCATGTCCAAGGTCCTAGAAAATCCCTTTCCCTATAGTCTTCATTGCCCTTCCAGAGTCTACACCATCAGGAGAACCAAAAGTCTTTTCAAAGCAAATCCCGCTGGTGATCTCACGAGTAAGTCCAAGGACTAAGAAAGCACTGAGATCAAATCTGTGGCTCTTTAAGCTCCATAACATTACCAGGACATGAGCTTCACAGGTATTTGTGTATGGAAATTGCATGCTTAAATTTCTCTTACCTAAGATACACTAATTTGGAAGAGCCTTGGTGTGAGAGCTGTATTCCTCTTGTCTGTGCTGTAATTGTCCCAGAAACAACCTCAGAGCTTCGCCTTAGATGTCCAGACTTCTGTCACTGTTTGCTACTGATGAAGGCCACCATTATGACAAGATTTCTTATAGAGAAGTATGCGCACAAAACCTGGAGGGTGCACACAGAGCAAACCTGAGGTGTCACAACTATGTGGTATGTCCTACACATACCTAATTTTCCTTGCACACTGCAAACCTGACATGTCCAGGAGAAGTTACACTGCTACACGTGACAATACTGCAGAGGGTACATTCCCACCAGTGCCAACTGGAAGACCAGTATCCAGAAATCCCACACACAACCACAAACAATCCTGGCATACAACAACTGTGTCAGAGGAGTCCGATCTGCTGGAGTTCTCAAACATCCAGAAACGTTCAAAACCTCCCTGTTCAACATTTGCCTGCCAAAAAGGGAACACATCCAGGAAAACTACACACGCACACACATATCCTAGCTGCCTTTCATCAAAAGGTAAAACAGGGATGGAAAATTAGCTCATTAGTGTGGTCTGGATGTACTTCTACATCCCTAACTTACTGGGTCAGTCAAAATGCTATCTTCTATCTCCGATTTTATTTTTCACATTGGAGGAAGGACAAAGGAATTCTTTGTGCGTACCGCTGAGAAACATTTTAAATTCTCATACGCAGGAGCCAGCTGGTGTTTCCAGATTTTTTTCACAGCTTTTTTGCATTGCAAATGTGACTTCTCTAGAAGATACCTTCCCAGTGACATCCCGGCAGCTCTGAGCATGGGGAGGGGAAGGAGCAGGCACTGCAGAAAGGCAGCTGTTTGACCACCTGGGCCAGCACCACTAGGGGGGCACAAGAGGGAGGAAAACTTGGGGGGAAAGGAGTCAGAATGCTAAAGTACTGACAGGGGGAAGAACACATAGAAAAGTTGGATGCCAGCAGGAGGCTGTAAATTGAGGTTGGTTCATTTTTTGTATCATTTTAGTTGGCGGGTCTGTAGAATAACCTGACAAAACACATATATCTGCTTTCACTAAGACTTCCTTCTATTACAAGGACAGTATCATAACTTAATGTGGTCCAAACTATCTAAACTCTTTTCTATCACATAACAGAAGTGCATTCTTTAGATGCATTAAAAGTCATACAATATGCTTGCAATAGTATTTCTACTAAAAACATCTACACTAAGAACTACTTTGAAACTTGTGGCTTTTTTACTCTATACAATTTATTTTTCCTGGCTTTTGGTCCTTAAAAGCCTGACTAGCGCTGTGCTTAGAGACTTTAAATTATTTATTATGTTCTCTGGCCTGGGGCTGGCAACTGGATTATGTGACAGGTGGTCCTGAAAGACAGCCAAGCCCAGGGACAAACCGGCCCCCATCACTCCCCTGGACATTTCACTGAAAGCACGCTCTGCAGTTCAGGATCCTGAGACACGGACCGCCCTGGTATGAAAGTGATGATGGAATGTGATGATTGACATTTTTCATTAAAATAAAATGCTTCTCCAATGGGAAAATTGGGCTTTAAATGAAAAAAAAAAAAGCAGGGAGGGATAGTTGAGTGGGGAAAAGATGAAAAAAAGATGGAAAAAGAACATATTTGCATTACACCATAGGCATCTCAGTCCATATATTTGAACTTTGAGTTTACCATCATGGGCACAACTCCACAGTTGGGCTCCATTTCCCAAGAGAAACTAAACCACTCAAGTGCCATGGAGCACGTGCTCCCTACAGCATGAGGACGAGCCCAGCGCAAACTGCAGCTCTCTATAGGAGATAAAGCCTGATGGACACCCGGAATACAGGTGAAGGGGACAGCACGAAGTACCTGAACTAGCATTTCATGATAGCAAGATTTTAGGACCTAAATTTAGATAGTTCTCACCCAAGCAGCCAGCTACCCTTCTACAGATAAAATTCATCCAGATTTGACTAAGCTCCTCCCTTCTCCTCCAACGTTTATCTGTTGTTTCACGTTATTTTATTGGCTTCCTGTCGAGGTATGTGAAATTCATTAAGTACAGCCTGAGAAAGGTCATCAGTGGATAAAATCCTTAAAAAATTTAATTCTAGCCAGTGGCTGGAGCAGAATGGCTTAGGGGACTCCAGTTGTAATGGAATGACACAGGGGAAAAAAGGCTTAGACATCTGGAGGTGCTAAGGGGAAAAGTCGATGGCAAATGTGACCTGGTGCACTTTGTTCAAATCAAAATGCCAAAGAAACAGAGGTGGTTTGTAGTGTTTTTTGTGGTTTTTTTTTTTTCATTTTAAAGTTCTAGAAAGTACAACTGGCTGATGGAGAAGATGGGACAACAGGGATGTTCCAGTCCACGGTACTGTTCTCTTCATTAGATTATCTCTAGCCTCAAAACTCATCTCTCCGTATCTTACTCCTTGTGGCCTGTTCACCTTGTCACCATCCTAGAAAATTTTGAGTAGCACAGGAAACCCATCCATCTCCAGAGCAAGTAAAAGGGCTCATATGCACTATTTTCTTTCCTCCAAAATAACACTTTCCTCTATTCTTTATTATAATATTAATTGTCTAGAAAAAAAAAATCACTTGTGTAAAAACTGACAATGGCTTTTATTCTTTGGGGAAATTTCAGAAGCCTGTAAGAGAAAGAACAGCAAGATCCCCTCACACAGACACAAACACACACGTGCCCTTCTAGCTCATGGAGAGGCAGCATTTCAATTAGCTGCTTTCATGGTTTGAAATCCTAATTGCCAAAGAGACTTTTGGAAGCTACTGTGGGGATGTGTCCCTGCAAGAAGCAATACAATAGAAACCTCAGGAAAAGAATAAGAGGAAGGAAAAAAGAAGAAGAAAAGAAAGAAAGGGATAGACACTAAGAATAGGCTCTACCTCAGAGGAGTATAGGTGCTGCTCCCACCCATCAAGCGCATTTGGGGGCTGCCAGCATTCTCTCTCCGGAGTTTAACTGCCCAGTTCCCAGAGAGCCACACCAGCAAGGTCCCGGTTAGAGGGCTGTAGCCAAATGAGAGCATTAAAAAATGGCAATGTAATCTTTCTCCCAAGGAGGAGAAGGGGGTTTGACAACAGGGACAGATCTCTAGATCTCCTGGCTTTACAGCCAGGACCTGGCTCCATCCCTTGATCCCATTAACAAAAACTTTTGTGCATCCGCTGCTTCCCTTAAAGTCATTGTGGTAACTTTGCCCCTTCCACCTGAGCTTCTCTCCCCAGATCCTTGCCACTTCACCACTGGAAAGACATCTTTATAGTTACAAGGCCGTGTGTTTTGGAAAGACAGGACAACAGAAAAATGTCAGCAAGCAGGAGTTAGAAACACTTTAGATCTGTTCCACGCCCCAGCCGCTGCCTTGCTGCGATGCCACTGTGTCACTTATCTGTGAGACAAGGATAATAACAGAAGCTCCTGTAAGGCTCTTCTCTGGCTCTGAAATTCTTGGACCATCTACCGGTTATTTAAAAGATAAACAGACTGCACGTTCTTCCTTGGAAACAGAGTGTGACACAGTCAGTCAGTGACTCCACTGGAAAACTGAACAGTCGTCCCAGTTAAACTTGGATACCTAGCTATGGAGCATGATTAAAAAAACCTGGAGAAGAGCCTGGAGAAGAGAAGGCTCCGCGGAGACCTTATTGTGGCCTTCCAGTACCTAAAGGGGGCCTACAGGAGAGCTGGGGAAGGACTTTTTACTAGGGCACGTAGTGACAGGACGAGGGGGAATGGCTTTAAACTGGAAGAGGGTAGATTTTGATTAAATATTAGGATGAAATTTTTCACTTTAAGGGTGGTAAGGCGCTGGAACAGGTTGCCCAGAGAAGTTGCTGAGGCCCCATCTCTGGAGGTGTTGAAGGCCAGGCTGGATGAGGCTTTGAGCAACCTGGTCTGGTGGGAGGTGTCCCTGCCCATGGCAGGGGGTTGGAACTAGACGATCTTCAAGGTCCCTTCCAACCTAAACCATTCTATGATTCTATGAACCCAACACCTTAATAGTCCACCACGCTTTTCCATCACAAACAGCTTGCTATCTAGGATTTAACCATGAAAATTATAAACTTAATTATGTGTCAATGAACAGGCTCACATAGAGAGAGCTTAGTTTATTCAAAATATCATAGTTCATTTGCCCACTTAAACAGTAAGTGGGTTTGGTTTTCATTAACTTATAAGAGAAAAGGGAAACAGGTTATCTTGATGTAAGGCAAAAGTAACATCTGAGAACAATAACATATTTTTCTTTTTCCCCAGTTTCACACTGTTGGAATATTCTTTTTAGCTGTCACTTTATATTTACTATGAAAACTACGCCAACTCTGTGACTACATCTCAAATGTAAATAGTGCACTTGTATATACTACACCAATTTATGAAGTGGGTGCCTGTATGATGGATTGGTAAAATCCTGGAGCATGTTTTAGGAATCAAACACAGGCTCTTTATCAAAGCATTCAGAGACATCAAGCATGTTATAAATTGGCTAACAACATAAAAAACATTAAACCATTCATTTTTAGTCTCGCTATATTTTTGATTCAGGCGCATTAGCTGTCATTTTTTCCCCTGTATGTTTTCAAAAGGATGAGTTGTTTATAACAGGTTTAGGCAAGCTGGTGTTGGGAACGGAATATGACCCTTTCTTTTAGTAAATATCAAGAACTAGACTTCCCCTGCCAGGAATCTGCAGAAGTACAAGCACCAGACTTACTTATGCCGCAGGAGCGGACAAAACTCAGAACACACAGAGAAAAATCCAACTGTTTCCTTGAGCCGTAACAACCATCTAACCAGGGCAGCATCCTCCCACCACTGACTTCTTCGTGGCCTCTAGGTGATGCCTAAAGTCACACACTGGAAATGACTTCTGGTGACCAGCACTGGGGAAGAAATGCAGGTTGGCTTCCTAGGTGGAAAAAGCCACGCTGCTACGGTATCACTACCAAAACCCCTCCTGCCCCCTCGCCCTGGCTCTCCACAAGCCGCATCCCAGTTTTATCTGCTCAATAACGATTTATTCTACAATCCGCTTGCCATGTTACAGCAAGGGCAGCAGGGATCTGTGAAGCAAGAACAAACTTCTCCGGTCTCCCAGTCGATTGAAGCCCATTAAGGAATAAAGCAAGATACCTATGGAGACTTGCACAAGAAAAAACAAGTATTCTTTACTTAAATCGTTGAAAACAGCATGCAAAACTAACATTTGCTAGGGAAGCAAACTGACCTTCTTGTAGCTCATTGGCACCACGCATTGGATTTTTTTCTGTAAATACATAACAAGGTAATTATTGGTGCAAAAAAGATTAGGCTCAGGGCAGTTTGCAGAACTCTTTCCTCCAGCAGCTGTGCAGTATTACCATTTTCAAAGGCAGGACTCAAACACTTATCAGCATTGCGATCTAAGGATTTTTCTTTGGCTGTGTGATCCAGAACTAGACACAACAAATTCTCATCTGTAAATGTCAGCACTCATACCAGGCGAGCTTCGGTTTCCCCTTAACACACAGATGAAGCATCGGATCAGAGATCGAATGTCAGAGTCACTGACGACAGGAAATTAAATCAGTTTAGATGGAAGACAAAATAATATAAAAAAATTTTTTTTAATTAGATCTCAAGCTTTATGCAACACAAATATGACATAATTTTAAGGTCAAGGGAGTAGATGGAGGTTTTGAAGGAGTTCTGATTTAAGACCCCCGAGGAAGACCAAGGGTGACAGCTAACATAAATTGCAGCTAGCCTCGCTGCATCCAGAGGGAGCTGCTAGGATGCCTGGGGACGGTCGCTGGACAAATTCAGCTGAGAGAGTCTCAGAGGATTTTGAAAGTCCCCCCAGCACAAGTATGCTGTCAGAAGTGGCAGAAGCCGAGAGTTTCACTACTCCCACCCATGATGGCCTCTACTTCTACCAAGTGCAGAGGAAGCCAGCATCTATCCACCTCTTACCGGAGAAAAAGCACGGTCGCGTTAGTCACTCCTACAACGTCCTTGACACGGGAATCAGCATTCCCGCTAGTCAGACATTACGTTAGGGCTGTAACAGGCTGGAGCTGGCCACAGTTTGGCATTAGCTTAGCAAGGAATTAAGGGCATCTTTCTAGAGCTGTGCAGGAGAGCCCTCTGTTACTGCCCAGCCTCACGCCAGCATGTTGTTCTGAGTCCCTTTTCCATATTCAAGCAGGCAAACGGTGAAACTTTTACCAAACACTTGATAAGTTTAGATTTCATTTCTGCTACCTATTCATTGGTGTCCAATCCATATCCTCTTGTCTGACAACAGCTGGGCACCTGTTTAAAGGTTTTGAACTTCAGCTTCAAGCATGTCTGCAATCTTCCCACAGATGCTGTGGTTGGTCTTTCATGTCTCTCGTTTCCAGAGTGACTCAGAAGCAGGAAAGCGGGGAGGCTGCAAAAACAGCTTCCAAGTTCACCTCCAGAAGCAAAGAATGCAGAGTTGAGAATAAACACACGGTGCACGTCTTTGCAGCATTGGCGGGGGGGGGGCTCAGAGAAAACAAGAGGCAGGGCTGGAGCAAGAGCTACAGCCACAGAATTACACAGTGCGTTGGCCCTGGACACACACATACTTACAGTTACTCATGCTGTGTATGTGAAACCTTGCAGGAACACATACTAGCGTATACAATGTTAACACATCAAGTGTCAAACACAAGTGCATGCACATAAACAGTGGCAAACAGAGCTGGGAATCCAAAAATCAGACCATGACATGCTAGGGGGGGGAAAAAAAAAAGAAAAAAAAAAGGAAAAAAAAAGCCCAAGCTCTTGGCCTCGCTCTTCATGTTTCTTTGGTCTTGTATTTGGAATACAAGCAATACAGAATCCGCATTGTAGTCTTCATATCTCCATTCACGATATCTGTGGATGCACAAACCAGAAACAACAAAACCAGATGGGAAGTATTAGCAATCCCTGGAACAGAAATAGACTGCAACTGCCAGAGACAATCTTCCACCTTTCCCCAATTATAACGTGAACTTAGACAATCTAATTGCAACAAGAAGCAAAACAGCAACTACAGAGGTATAAAATTATTTATTTATTAAATGAACTTAAGGCAAAGGGACCTTCACTGCACTACCTTGCTGGAAGACAGGATAAATAATGCATAGTAAGAAATAATTCTTCACTAGCAGAGAACAGAATAGATAATTTAATAGGACTTTACAGCTTTAGTTTGTTATGATTCTTCTACAGCAGGAATCATGTTGGGAATTACCTGACACTTTATTTTTTGGTTGTAATGTTTCCACTATGTTTTGCTTCTGTTGGCTGTTTTCTTTTTTTTTTTCCTTTTAGTTTTCAGCTTCCATGTTCTCGGCTAAACAAACTGCTCTTGTATTGATAATTGCAACAGAAGACAGTAACTGATTTAGAGGGTTTACTGTACTTCTTACAGCTCTGTAAATCACTGGGAGAAAGACTAACAATGAAACATTAGTAAATGAGATCCTTGAACAGTCTAAATAGTGTAGCTGTAATAAGTACCCCTAAATCATATTAAATTCAATCACTAGCTGAGGATTTTCTCAGTGAAGCTAAAGGATTTGCAGATGTTGGCACCAGTATTTCTTATACTGATCAACTCTGTATTTGAGGCAGTGCAGAATAGCCAGAGGGAAGAAAAGAAAGCATGGGTTTAACTCCTTTCACACAAAAGGTGGATCTCAGCATGGAGACCTGAGCTCACGCAGATTACTCTTTTCAAAGGTAACATAAATAGCTTTCCAAACTCCTAGCTCCGTGCAATATGGCAAAAAGCCCACAATTCGTGCATGCCCGTCATGCAAACTCCCAACATCACCAAAGCATTAGTGGAAAAAGAAAACAAAAGAAAAACCAAAGCAAGTCCTAAATTCTATCCTTCCTTCTCCATGATGCCGTGGGTTATGTACTAAACACATGTGCCCACTTGCTTATGAACAACTAATAGGGGAAGAGATCATACTTTCTATTTTTAAAAAAGATTTGATTTCCTTATTCAACAACAAGTTTTTGAGCTTGATGGAGGAATGATGCGGCGAGGTTACATGCCCTGCAAGAGGTCAAGCTAAGCAGTCACAGTACCATCCATTAATGCAGCCACATCCCTCGACCCACCAGGAGCTGGTCAAAAATTTTTCTGTGGAGCATTTTTTTAACTGGAAAATTGGACTCATCTAAAGGAAACTTTTTTTTTTTTTCGTAGTGGGGCAAGAGAGCGCAACATGCACGTACATTGACTCAGCAATAGGAGACCAAGGTTCAGCTCCTAGGTCTGAACTAGGCAGAATGGCAACTTAAAGCCTATGAATTTCACTTTCAGGAAACTGAACCACCAGCTCTTTTGGGTTTGAATTGAGCGGTCAGTGTTTCTGATTTCCAGGACATACTCTGCAAGGTGTCCTCCCACATGAAACAAGCTCGTTTTTAACGCACTAACACTTTTTATGAGATAGAAAAATAGCTCTCCCTCCAGCTCAGCTGCTGTAATTTCCCTAGGAGCTGCCACCGGTTTAAATCTTTAACAACTACTGACTTATTAAACAGATTAAGTTTAGTGTAAAGTTACTAAACTTATAACAATCCAACATTATTAGTATAGAAATAAAGATGGTTCAAAACAGTTCTCAGCTTTATTATTATTCATTCTGAATGAGGAGCTATGGGGCAGCCATATAATGAAATATGTCAGTGTCACACTGCAGAACCTACTTTCTTCAATTACCCTGACTTTTGCTAAGCCAGGATATTAGCAATTCTATTCCAGACAAGTTTGCACATCATGACTCACCTTCAGAGTTCACAGAAAAATTCAGAAGACCTCCATCTGTCAGCAAGTCCAATGCAAGGTTAACGTTGTGAAGCTGTTTGTGAGAGAGAGAGAGAAATCAATATAACAGAAAATATTTTCTACCCAACAGTGCAGTGGCCCGCAGGTTTTAAAAGGTATTTCTCTAGTAGCTGAAGTAAGATACTGATTCATAAATATGTACTCATATTCATCTCCTTAGTTTTGATGGAGTGCTCTTCAGAATTTCTACCAATTATCATATAAAATCGGATATAAAATCCATCTCCAACAAAACTTATCCCATGAGGTGGGCAGAAGAATCCATTTATTTAAAAATAGACCTTACATGTGAGAGTCTTGCGTTAATGGATGTTTCCACAGGGAAAACAGGCTAGATTAATGACTGGATCTAATAGATGCATGGAATTTATTTCAATTTTTTTAACAATGCCCATACACTTACTACATTTGGAACAAACAAAAAATACATAAGGACAAAGTTCTCTATATTTCACTCGGAATTATGAAGATTGGAAATCTTCCAATCAGCTATATTTGTGATCTAGAAGTTTATGCTTTAACATATAAAGATGTCTATACACAATAAGAGTAGGGATGATATCCTTAATACTACTCATGAGAAATTAAGCACAGAGCTATGAACGTAGGCTGGGTTGTTTTATTTTATTTTTCCTTACTGGTTTTTCTCTCCCTTCCCCACATAAAAGCAGTATCACACACATATGCAGCAGTCATGAATGATTTTTTTTAAGTAATATACCATCCCATTACTAGCTTCTTACAGCTTAAGGGCAGTTGTTTACTTGGCTGGTAATTAGCAAGCTCCCTTCCTCTAATGAAGCAACAAGACCTGAACGAACTTCAAATTGTCTCTTCATACATTCCTTAGGCTACTGAGCAATTTATCCTTCAGGAGGCACATCATAGATGCTGCCATGCTGACAATAAGCACAGGGGTGCCCCACGCATAAGCCAAGCTAAAATTGCGTGCTCTGAAGTGACAGATTTATGTTTTATCCGGTTCCCCGATTTACAAGTAACTGAGACTGACACTTTGGGTTCAGGCTTGTTTTCTTCCTCTGATAGTCAGCAGCCAGGAGAGCTTAAGCTTATACAGATCTACGCAATTTTCTGATCTGAATGAATAAATCAAATGTTTTCTTAATGAACCAGCATAGGTAAAAGGGGCACATTTCCCTCTCTGTAACACGTATGAGATTTGCAAGGAATGATAACATGCAGATTTCAAAATAAATCATCAGACAGAAATACTGATAAACACCAAAGCAAGGCAACCTAAAAAAATAAGTCGGTTCATCCAGCTGCGCTTCCAGACTCAAAAGAGCTGGACAATTTTCTAGGATTTACAACTGGACAGAAGTCAGGACATTTGCGGTATTTCATCTCTGGGCCTGTTTTGGCAAAAGTACTGAGTTCCCACAGTTGTGATAAGCACAATGGCCCTCCTTCACCTTCTTCCTTATCTCCTGACCGCACAAAGTTCAACCCTAATTTCAGCCTATTTTGTGATTATATTCCTTGTCTCAGAATGCACACCTTTCTATATACATGAGCACCCAGAGCTGGACTTTCTTTACAGTTACTTGTAAACCTCATTTTTTGGTATTTTTTGATTAGAAACACCCAGAAAACCAGCAACAAACCTACCCACACGCAGCTTTGTCTTCTTGCACCTGCAGGTGGGTCACCTTCTGAATTTTTGCTCCTGCTTTCCTCACCCCTCCTGTCCCTCTAACACAGGCTCCTGCCCTCCCTATTTCTTGTTTCTGTTTCCTCCTCACTATCACTGCTTCCATCCCAGTTTCCCCTCCTTGCTATTCATGAGGTGTACGTACCAACTCTGAACCTCAAGCTTTCCGCTTGAATGAAATTTGATGCACCACACCGATCATAACGGGGCGTCTGGTTGTCACCATTTTTATAACACAAATGACATGTTTTAAATCTCAGCAAAGGTTACATTTTCATACTGTACTGTACCAATTAATGTCTAAAATGACAGGGAGTTAGAAAGCACAGGGGAATTGAAAGACGTATTTTATGTACAAATGACAGTTGAACTATGGTCGCTCAGTATTTTTAGTTATATTGTCATCCCACTTTTCATCCTGTAATGAACATCAGAGGAGAAACAAATGGTAAATACCACTTTGTCAAACAGTTCAACAATAAGTCCAGCACTTGGAAGTAACTTTGCTAAAATGAAATCACTAAGATGTAGAGAATTGTATTGAACCAGTACCCAACCCCATTATATTCTTCTCTGAGGCCAGTGACCAGCACGTGCAGGGTAAGAACTAGAAAGTCTGAGCTCTGATTTGTACCTAAAATATAGAGGTATCTCATTTTTTCAGAGAGATCTGTGAGGCTTGATTAGGGCTGATCCAAAAAGAAAAAAGTTATCTATGAAATTTTGAATAAAAAAAATATTCATTGACTTCCTCTGAACAAAGTTACTGGAAATGTTAAAAATTTGTTTCCAAGTCAATGGACCAGAGCAAACAATTTTGAAAACTGAGTGGAGGAGGAGAAAGGAAAGAAAAACAACTGCAAGGAAATGCTTTGATTTTACTTGATTCAAGCCTTCAAAATATATTTTCCAGTTCAGAATCATCTTAGATAAAAAAAATCTGAATTTTCCTAATACTTTTAACAGTCATCAACTGCTAGCAATGAATTTTTGACAAAATTTGAACCTAGCTCTCTGACAACTGTGCTTTTAAGTGTGTTGATGAAAAGCTCCAGTGGAGTATTTATTAGTTAATACAGGACCTCTGAGATTTTCATTACAAATAAATACTGCCCAGGGAGATTAACTGTGGTGAGGTCAGGAATCGGACGAAAGCCTCGTCTGTGTGGAGAAGCTGGAATGCAAACCACGCCAGAGGAGAGATTCCCTTCTCAGGCAGCTCTCAAGCAAAAAGGATCTGACACATTTCACCTTCAGAAATCTAACCGAATATAACCCAGGAAAAACAGCTACGGTTTCAAGATTTTCAGAGCTATTCAGTGACCCAAATGAAAAATCTCTACCCACACCACAGACAATTTGAAAAGATCTCAAATATCCCAAAATATTTCAACATCCTAGATCTGTGGAGGAGGCATTTACACCGGCAGCCCAGCACACAGTATCTTTTGGCTGACGACACCTTTTTTTTTTTTTTCTTTAAAACACTGATGAAATCTGCCTGGTAGAGGTTGAAAAAGGGGTGAAGCAAGTCTGGCTGGGTAGGTTACAGCTCCCTGTTTCGGGGCAGGAAAAGATGTAAATTCTGAAGAGGTTACTAAGCACAGAGGGGGCCTTCAAAATGTTCTGGTGATGTCTTTATTAAGGTATATTTTTAGGACAGCGTAAGGAAACCTATAGGGAACCAGTTCTGCTATGCAAGAGTTGTCATCCACTTAAAAACTCTGTTTGCAGGACAGACTTGCAGGAGATAGCATATCAATTCCCCGCCACGCAGAGCCTCTGTATTTTACTGGAAGGCTTCAGAAGTACATATCTGCCTACCAAATGCACGTAACAATAGTTTGCATCCCATGAGATAAAAATTAATTTTGAAGAAGACACCGACCTCTTCCAAGGTATTTTTACAGCACCAAGCGCGTGCATTTGTACTGTCCCAAGCCACCAATCTGCAGGCACTGCATGCGTATGACTTCACACGCAGCAGCGGCAGCAGCAAAAGCAAGAGGCAGAGCTCTTCACTGACGTACAGAAGCATTAAATACACAAGACATTTGAAGACTCAAGCTCTAAGTAATTAAATAACAACCTACCATCTCCGTGGCGTTGGATGGAGTCAGGAAGAAATCCCTTAAATTCAGAAAGTAACCCTCCAGTTGTCCAATTAACAGAAGTAAGATAACTCCATCTGCAAACTAGATGAAGAATGTTCTAAGTATTATTTATTATGCTGGCTTTTAGTAAAGTACTCCGATAAATGCCATTCTAGCGATAAAGGAATTTAAATGGTACTCTGGCAAGCAGGCAGCCTAATGACTCAGCTCCCTCAACCTCTTCTGCAGTGAACTTTGTATTTAGTTACATAAGGGTCTCAAGTTCATATTAGTAAAAATACAACCTTGTAAAAGGACAGCTATTAAAACAAACTATTCCAGATGTGAAGGGACTTCAGACGACCGCAAGCGACAAACACGTAACTATAAATAAAAGAAAATTATGCCTAGTGCCTGAGACTAATGACAAAACACTTGCAAAACTTCCTTTCTCACAACTGCCCACCAGGAAAACCCAGAAGAGCACCGGAGTGCAGCTCTGCTTTTCATCCACACAGCATAAATTGCAGGCACTGCCACTGCACCAAGGTTTTGAATGCCTGGAGCAAAGCAAGACCTGTGGGCTGATTTCTCCCGCAGTTATTGCACGTGCGTCTGCAGAAGCAGGGAAAGAAAAAGTCAGGAGGGACATCCCTGAGCTCATTTCCCATCGCTCACTCGCTCGCTCCCCAGAGAGGTGTGGGGAGGATGCTGTGGCTGCCCGGATCCGCAAGAGCCAACGTCTACCCTCCCCGGAGGCAGCGGCAGTGGCAGAGGACAGTGGAGGTTGCAGTTGTACCTCTCTTCACCGGCGCCCAAGGGGGTGATCCCAAGGTGCCTAACAAGAACTTCTCCTGCAATTTCATGGACTCTAAAGAAGCTCGACATTCAGAGGATGGGAGTTTGCAATGTAACAAAAATCAGACCTTCCTACAGTGAAGCAAATCCAGCACTAAAAATCACTAAGCACCAGCAATCAACTTGGCTTTCAGTTTAATTGTCAGAACACCTTTATTTCCATCTCAACAGAAAGAGCATCCACAGAAGTCGGGCAGATTCCGAAAGTTACTCCCTGTAGCATTGCAAGGGCAGTATTGAATACAAAGCTGTGTTTTTTCATTATGTGTTAGCTTCAGAAACTTCAGAGACTGAAGCCTGATATCTTAACCTGAAGCTAGAAATAATTGTTATGTTGCCAAGTTTCAAATTACTACAACAAAAAGGAGGAATCCTAATGGTGAGTGGAAACACTCAAACAGCTGACAAAACATGGTTAACATGGAGCTTAGAGCAGGCTACCTGAGATTCGATGTCTTTCACGCTTAATCCCAATTTTCCGACATGCTGGTTCACAAACTGCAAAAATACCTAGAGAAAACAGAAGAGGAGGAGACGGTGGAAGAAAAGATAACTTTTTTCAGTGAAGTCATGAATTATGTTTTACCTTACAAATTTTGATGTCGATCAAAAAAGTAAATTACCTTTTTTACAGCATCCAGTTTATCTGGAGCACGGCTAAATAATTCATCAAAGGCATCATCTTCTGTATCAAAACAACATTAATTGGTATTATTTGCTGTAACTGTCAGATCAGAGGTTTAAAGTTCTCCAGAAGGAGAAAGATGTTCACACCTTATAAGCCAAGGAGAAACAGTCGTAGGGAGATGGAAAAAATTCTGGTTTCGTATTTATCAGAGGACACAGTGACAGGCTTCCCTTCAGCCTGACTACACCAGAGAAAACAGTTTACTTCATTCAGCTCTGTAATTTTTGCCTGCAGAGGTTCTCAAGATTTGTGCTGCCACCAGCTTGAGCAAGGGCTATGTTTTGCGTCTCTACAGTTTATCTCTTTTCAGTTATGTTGTTTTAACCCTCAGCCTCTGGGGTAAAATATTTTAAACAGAGAAGAAGAGCTATGCATTTTACTATTCTCCCCCAACAGAAATGCCAGTTACATCAAATTTGCAGAAAAACAGCCCCCTTCCTTCAAAAAACCACAAACTAGATACTGGGTTTGGAGACACTGCCCTATCTCTGAAAATTCACAGACCTCAAAAATGACCAGTGCTGCCATCCAGTTTAAAGGCAGGTACCGAGCCCCTGCCAGCAGCGCTGCCCCAGAGAACAAGCCCGAGTTTAAAGATTTCCAAGGAAATGAGATTCATCGAAGGCCCTGTGAATGCCCACTGTCACCTCCGTTTTCTGACCAGGTTTAGGGAGAGCAGGATACATCTCGTGGTACCCTGGTCATGGGACTGCTCTGGTTCAAGCATGAACAAAGCATTTGAAACACCCTTAAAAATCAAGGGCACTCTGGCAGCATAACTAAATGGAGAACCAGTTTCTACACTGCAGGGAAGCAAAGACAGCTTTGCTGAAGGAAGATTCCTCCCCAGAGCCAGCGACAGAGAAGCCTCCGCTGCGAAAGGGTCTCCTCGGGCTTCTCCGTTCTCCCTGGTAGGGGGCTGCTGCAGGAGCAAAGTTAGGGAATGGGTGAATCCACCAAACAAATCACTGAGCAACAGTTTGAAGGCTGCAATGGTCTCGCAAACTAGAGAGCCCTCTTCTGGAGCCACGCTTTGGGATTTTTTCTCTTCGTTAAGCAAGCCGTGTCAAAAATAGAGAGTGAGCGAGCATTTTGAAGAGTGAATTGCAGACTTCTCTTTCCAGCAGAATCAGCCCACTGGAAGAAATACCTAATTACAGGGTTTTTTTCACAATTTCAGCCCACGCTAGAGGCCACTCAGTGGAATAAGTGATAAATATGTATTAAATGATACAGTTTGCACCTCTGCAAAGGATGAAAACACTAACATAAAGGGCACAGCAGAGAATTAAAATGGTTGCGTTGATTCACTGGGGATGCAACGTGCTCCTTTGCAGCGAGGAAGAGCAGCTCCCACTGAAGCCTCAGCAGCGCTCAGACCTTCTGCAATGCAATGCGCACGTGGACATTTTTCACTTAAAGTGTTTTGCAGCCCTCAAAAGCCCTAAGGGTATAAAATCTTGGGGGACACTGGTTTTACTGAGCTGTTGTCCATAACTGAGCACCGGTAGATTTCAAAATCTCATTTGAAAATCACAGGAAGGAAACCACATTGTAACTGGTAGCAACAAGAAGCCCAATTCTCAAGCCATTATGCTTATAAATAGTTCTAACAGTGAATGAGGTCAATGCGTAAATCCAAGACATACTTTGTCCCTCAGCCAGGTCTTCTCTGTTGGGTTATCAACCCACTGTATCATTTCTTGCCTCACCTCCCATTTGTTGCCTGTAGTCCATGGGCAAAATGACCGCCCAATTTCCAAACTATATTGTGTTGATATGAACACACATTAACAGAAGGCATTTGGAGAAAAACACTAGGGGAAATACATGAATCTCCATTAACTCTGGAGGGAGAACACTGGTATCATGAGGTAAAACCAGATCAGAATGTGGTGCATAACAGCACATAATAGTGAAACACTGAACTTGGCAAGGCCAGTACTTACTTGACTGCGTTTCTAAATTCTCTCTAAAAGTGCAATAAAAAAAAAAAGAATTAGAAAAAGCATTCAGCAGAACTAATCTTATTCATAAGCGAAGCTTACCTGGGCCATCAGCTGTCCTGTAAAGCAGAAGATACAGCACAAAGTAACATTAACTTTATGTCAGAGTAACTTTCCAACAGACATTTTTAAGTACACTGTATATCTCTATAGGCTTTTGGAAGTATATGAGATTTTAACTGGCCCACAAACTGATGAACATTGGTTTTATAAGCACAATCCATAATATCCTCTTCCAATAAGCTGCTCATGATATTAGAATTTGAAGATGTTCTGGCATATAAAAGATGATAGTAGGAAATTCTGTTTCTAGTGCTTGGAATGATGTCCATATTTTCTCAGTTTATAAGTGGTATCCTACTACTTAACTCCTTTAATAATGACAGCGCCTCACAAATTCAGCAAGCTCAACTGAAAAACTGCCTTCTTTCTCTTTATTTAACAACACAAGAGCAATAAATTAACAGTGTGAAACCACTACAGCGCTACAAAATTTCCACTTTAGTCTGAGACTAAATCTACAGTGAATTTACAGTCTGAGGTAAATTTACAGTACTGGATTTTTGTTATTATATTTTTTTATTATATTCCATGGCAATGACAAACACTAAGCTTCAGAAATAGTCATACACATTATTTTGGAGAAATTTTTATAAAGAATAAAGCAGAATGGTATTATACCATAATACGCAATCTGAAGAAGGGGGGGATAAAAAAAAAAGGAAACAAATCAGAGAAATAGATCAGATGCATATGCATGGCTGGGTTTACACTTTTTGTCATCATCATGATCCCAGCTATTTTTTCTAAGGGGGAAAACACCCACAATATTTCCTTTCTGATTGACAGTGTAAAAACCAGCTATATCCCTTCTTACTTGTTTTCTGTGATATATTCCACCGCACTTGCTGTCTTAAATCCCCTGGAGGTGTTCTGTTAAAAAGAAAATAAATATTTTTGGTTTTGTTACACACAAAAAAAAAAAAACCCTGAAAGCATTAATGAGGCTTTCATGAACTGTTTGCTGCCTTAAATGATTACCAGAGGGCATTTATTCAAGAAGCCCAGTACAATTAGTACAGGCACTTTGAAAGGTGGCTGCTCCTTTCTGCTCTCTTCACTCTTCAACCAGAAATTACCTACTTCCCCACCAGAGGAAGCCAGAGAAGAAGCACCTGGTCCCTCAGCTGGTGAAGTTCAGAAACTGGCACATTGGCCTGGAGACTTGATAAATGCATCAAGCTGCTCTGGGCAGGCAGCGATTTCCTGCGCACCTCACTGCATTAAGGACTCTTCAGTTTTACAGCACTGGAGGTGGTCACCTCTGCCTTATAATAACCTCACACCATGGCCTGCCAGCCATCGATGAATCTTAAGATTCAGATCTGGTAGGTTGCTTAGATTTAGGTTGGCAATTCTTACTATTTCTGAAGCCACCTGGGATCTCTGCTTATGTCCTTGTATCTTCATTCCTCTATATAAATTTTAGTACTTTAGAAAACATCAAAAAAACTGTGCTTCAACCCAACTGACAGTCCGAAGAGATAGGAGAGGATGAGCATGCCTGCTGCTTTATTCAAGCACCAGGCAAACATCTCTTATCACAGAAAAGTCTTTGGTGTTTGCCGCTCTCCCGTTTTAGGCAGTGAAAAACACCCTCTGTTTACATACTGAGTCAACTCCTTTGGGTCAACTCATTGCTCAGCAGGATCACCCCAGCCCCACCGGGACACAGGCAGGTCCTTCCTGCAGGCGCGTGTTGCAGAAAGGCCAGGCCATCTCTGGCCTCCTTTGGGCTTCCTCAACATTTCTGCCTTCCTGCCCTCGACCCCTTTTCTGAACTGTGCCTTCATTGGCTTTCCTCACTTTTGACCTAACAATTACTGTTCCCATCAGGGGCACTGATTTCTCCTACGGGGAATCAGCCCACTACCACAATCCCGTTATCTCCATTCCCACTCCTCTCTCTCTCAGAATGAACAGCCTTTTCCAATACTGTGGTTTCACAGATAATCCCTCCCAGTTTCCGCACAGCTGAGGCACTTGTGGCCCTATAAGGCACTAGATGGAGGATGGCTTTCCTCAGAGTCTGGGTTGTCACTTATCAGACCCACACGACAGGAGCATGGGCACAAATGCACAATTTGGACTCCCATTAGATACTAGAGAGACTGCTCCTCTGCTGAAGTGTTAGGCTGGGATGGGGCCACAATGGCTATCTTTGCAGTACCAAGCCCCAGAAGAAGCTGTCCCTCCAGGACACTTTTAAACCTCCTAAAGTGACACACGTAGGTCAAGGGCATGCTTCATTTCAGCTCCAGTTATGATCCTCCAAAGAGAGAAAAGCATTAGGTCATGCTATACAGACCGCGTGCTGGGCTCCCAACACCACAGAATTGCAAACCCTCTGTTAAAACTGTAACACAGTGGTGCTAATTTTTGCAATTATATACCAAATTGTGGGATATTTGATGTTCTCCTAAAGTCCCAGAGTTGACTTCAAGAAACAAAATAGAGGAAGAAGGCATGTAGATCTCAGCTTGTAAAGAGAAATACTAATATGTCACCCCAAAGGAAGGGGAGTAAAAACTCCCTTCCCCTAAAGTAATAAATCCTCAGCATTAAACCAGTGTCACAATTTATGAGTGCAGGCTTCTATTTTAAAACACTCAAGAGACAGTAACAGCAGAATTTCTTTTTCTTCTTTGCAGAGATCAACAGCTGCTTTCAGTTGGGACCATTCCTGTTTTAGATCAAGGAGAAAAAAGAGCATAGAATCATAGAATTGTCTATGTTGGAAGGGACCTTTAAGATCATCAAGTCCAACCATCAACCTAACACTGCCAAAACCCACCACTAAACCGCGTCCCTAAGCGGCATGTCTACCCATCATAAATACCTCCAGGGATGGCGACTCAATCACTTCCCTGGGCAGCCTGTTCCAATGCTTGATAACCCTTTCTGTGGAGAGCTTTTTCCTAATATCCAATCTACACCTACCCTGGCATAACTTGAGGCCATTTCATCTTGTCCTATCGCTTGTTACTAGTGAGAAGAGACTGCCCCCCATCTCTCTACAACCCCCTTTCAGGTAGTTGTAGAGAGAGATAAGGTCTCCCCTCAGCCTCCTTTTCTCCAAACTAAACAACACCAGTTCCCTCAGCCACTCCTCATAAGACTTGTCCTCCAGACCCCTCACCAGCTTCGTTGCCCTTCTCTGGACACACTCCAGCACCTCAATGTCTTTCTTGTAGTGAGGGGCCCAAAACGGAACACCATAATCGAGGTGCGGCCTCACCAGTGCCCAAGTACAGGGGAAAAATCACTTCCCTAGTCCTGCTCACCACACCATTTCTGATACAAGCCAGGATGCCATTGTCCTTCTTGGCCACCTGGGCACGCTGCTGGCTCATATTCAGCCAGCTGTCCAAGTAATCAACATCCACAGCCTTTTTCTCATCCACTAAGTGGGTCACCTTGTCATAGCAGGAGATCAGGTTAGTCCAGCAGGACTTGCCTTTCATAAACCCATGCTGACTGGGCCCGATCACCTGCTTGTCCTCCTGTACGTGCCACACGATGGCACTTAGGATGATCTGTTCCATAACCTTCCTCAGCACTGAGGTCAGGCCTGTAGTTCCCCGGATACTCCTTCTGGCCCTACTTGTGGATGGGCGTCACATTTGCTAACCTCCAGTCAACTGGGACCTCCCCGGTTAGCCAGGACTGCTGATAAATGATGGAAAGTGGCTTGGTGAGAACTTTTGCCAGCTCCCTCTGTACACTTGGGTGGATCCCATCTGGCCCCATATACTTGCGTATGTCTAGGTGCTGAAGCGGGTCACCCACTACTTCACGTGGATTATGGAGGCTTCATTCTGCTTCCCACCCCTGTCTACTAGCTCAGAGGGCTGGGTACACAGGGAGTAACTGGTGTTATTGTTAAACTGAGGCAAAGTAGTCATTAAGTGCCTCAGCCTTTTTCTCATCCTTTGTCACTATGTTTCTGCCCCCATCTACTAAAGGACAGAGAGTCCTCCTCTTATTGTTAATGTTTTTAATGTATTTCTACCCTTTTAAACATACAGCATCTGAAGTGAGAACAAAATGACAATCTAGTCCAGCAAACTCGGAAATTAAAGGGCACAGTTGACAGAAAACACAAGTATCTCTTTCACAGCTGCACACACATTTCTCCCCAATTCTAAGCAAGCTAGTCTTGTAAAAGGTCTCTAGGATCTACTGTAACAAATATTGAAACTATAGTTACCTCAATGGTGATTGTTTCCACTTGAACATTTGGAGGCATGGGCAGGTTGGGTTCAAAGTGCTTTGCTATTGCAACCAGAAGATGCAGGGTGCTCAGTAAGTCCTTTGTCAAGATAGCTATTTCCATGTAAAGAAAGAAAACAATGTTTAGTGCGTAAAACAAGTGAACTTCACTCAAATATCATAAATTCCCCCTGTGCAGAGGATCCTAAATTCATGGAGGGACATAACACAGGTGGGACATCAGATTGGGGTTTCTATAATATCACAATTCATCAATGCCACAACTTAAAAGTCCTTTTTGTGAGACATAACAGCCCTCAGCGCCTGTGTGTAAGTGGTGCACAAGCCACACACTTAGGGGATGCAGCTTGCATGACCTAGTGAGGGTCAGATGTTCCTATCTCACTTCTGATTCAACTACTAACTGAAAACAGGTTGTTTAATTACTAGCCTGACACCCCCTTGCCTCATAGCCTTATAGCACAGGAAGCCCCGTGATGGATAACTTTCTCCAAGTTCACTTTTGCACCTACATTCCACACTCCATTTCAGCTGACTTTCTTCCAGTTGCAAACACTTAGCCACAGCTTCCAGAATCACAGAGAGTTTATGCCGCTGTTTTACTTCTGTTAATGCGATCTTGTCAACATCCAGCTTGAGAGATCCTAGGTTTTCTTTGACAGAGAGTCCACAGGAAAGAGAAGGATGTATGTTAACACCACCATAGGGGAAAAAAAAAATCAGAAACATAAAATGAAAGCAAAGCACACAAAGTCTTGCTTTAAATGTTCGATACCACTTCATAGTTTCCACAGACCCACATCCTACAGCTGTATGCCTTGTTAAGCCCCTGAGCTCTCCGACAGCCTCAGTAAAATCAGTGAAGCTTTGCAAAAGGGAGAAGACTCAAGTCATTCCTTGCAGCATCATCCCCCAACCTTAGTATTCCACGTTCCTCCTTTTCCTAGTGGAAGCTACAGGAATCCAACCAGTGCATCTTTCCTGTAGATACTGTACAAAGGCAATATCAACTCACATATCCTTGGTGAAAAGGAGATATGATTTGAACATTATCCCCAAAGAGAGTGAAAGGGAAAAGAAAAATGAAGTAGGGACAGGAGAGATGGAGAAGTAGAAAGAGACCAACAGGCTGTTCCAAGAGGTGACATCTTTATACAAGCACTTCATAGTGTAGAGAACCTCTTAGATTTTCATAAGTTCCAGTTCCAGCCCAGTGCTTTAAACCTAGAACTTTTTATTATTTTTTTTAAAGCAGAAAAACATATAAATTATCGTGCCAATTCCATCCAATGTTTCTAGTAGCATCACAAGTCACCTTTGTGCTCCTTGCTTATGAAGCCCTCCTTCCATTCAGAGGCACTGTAACTTCACACTTCAAAGTTAACCTTTTTATGTTAACTAGCAGGTAAAAAGACTTTCTTAGAAGAAAAATAATTATATAAAAACAATAGCAGATCATCAGGCATTTGTTCAGAATTGCAGTTATCACAGATGGTTCACAGTGCAGTGCTTTCTCCATCAGCAAGAAGCAAGACTCCAGCAGATCGCTCACTGCTATTGCAATTCGTGAGGTTTATTCTCTGATCTGGAAGTTCCTCCATGATGTGTTTGTGAGTCGAACTCAAAGCAGCAGCTTACCTAAAAGATGATGAAGTACCAGCCCATCATACAGATCTTCTTCCAGACTTTTAACTACTATGTGTTCCTCTTTCAGAGTCGTGTTAATCCAGTCAATCAATACCTGCGGAGGAAAACAAAGCAGACGGCAATAGTATTCTTGTTGTTTAGACAGTACAGAACACAGTGCTATATTGTGTTTCACCTTTCTCTTTAGTCCCTTATCTCACATCTTGGTTTGCTTTCAACCGCCACTTCCTTTCTGCTTTTTGGTTGTTTTTTAAAGGGAAGTTGAATATCAGTTAGTTCTCCCTAATTTTCAAGTGAGATAGACGTCTCACAAGTTATATTCCTATGAATTTTGTAGAAATAGTTATATAGGTGGAGAGACAGACCCTATTCTCCCTTCCATCAGGGAAAAGTCTGCAGAATTTGCTTCCCAACACCTGCCTTCATTACACATCATAGAATTCACAAAAATTCAACCATCAGACAAAAGTTCAGAAGAAAAGAGGCTTCACTTATTCTGTTGGCTGTTTCTTGTAGTCATCCATGTTACTACCACTCCTCCCTTTCTTCTGCTGTTTTTGTTTTCTTTTTCTTTCTGCAATTTTGAACCAATCTGTCTCCAAATACCTTTTTTTGGGGAAAAAAAAAGCATTTTGTTTATTTCACTTTTTTGCATGGCAGTCCTCCCATTGCCCTTTCCAATATCCTTCCTGCCTTTGCAAGGGGAAGCTGCTCAGGAAGCCAAGGGCTGGCTACAACTGGAAAGGAACCACATTTCCAGTTACATCCCTTGGCCCTGCAGCCCCTTCCTTGAGCACTCTGCTCCTACACAGGAGACCAAAGGAGCGCCTCAGCGCTTCCCCAAGCATGTGTTTTATCCACTTATGTTGACAGAAAGGGAAGATGACCTGCTGATGCAGAACTGAAAAGCAGTAGCCCCAGCTGGCTGTTAACACAAACCTCTGGAAAGAGGGATGGGTATTGCTATTATTGCGACAAGTGAGTGTCTGGAGTTTGTTGTGTGGATAATATCCTCCTCATTCGCTGTAAACAGAGGAGAAAATTCACAGCAGATCCCTGTAAGTCAGCCAACATTAACAAAAATGTAAAAAGCGGTTTGAAAAAAATAAAAATAAAAATGTCTCTGAGATGCCTGAAACCGCACAAGAAGCAAAAATGCCTGGCACCGGCACTTGCCGGAACTGAGAAGCTGTCAACGTGTTTGTAATATACTTCCCCAGAAAAGAAGTAACAAGAATTTTCTGGACCGGAAAGCTGTGCTCCTCAGCTAATGCCTGCAGGCTAAGACCTGGCGATGCTTTAGATGTGTGAGGGATAGAGCGGTACCCCAAATGTAACGGTACAACCAGATGGAAGTCAAAAAGCAGAACGTAGTGCGTGCGGAGTACAGATCTCCATCCCAATCTCTTCTCTAGAAGAGCCATAAACTCTTTAGATTAAGAAGGCAATCAGTGGCACTGATGGGCACCCAGAGGTCCACCTCCCTTGGGACCCAATTCCCACCTCCTCATCATCCAAAGAAAAGGAATCAGACAGTGAAGAACATTGTTTCAGAAGTCTCTGACGGGAAATGGATTAAGCACTGAAGCTCACAGAAATCTTCATAAACTGAAGAAAGCTCTTCATTTTTGGCAGTCTGGAAAGAACAAATTCAGTGTCTCTGTAGACAACATAATTGCATTTTGCAGCACCACCTTTCAGATTTTCTCTTTTGTATAAAAACATTGTGAAAGCCTGACACAAAAATTAAATCTTTTTGATCAAAAGTGCATGAAGGTTTAAGAAAACGTAATATAGAAACGCACGCATTTATGGATTTATGAATGCCATACAATACACACATCAGGACATAGCCTAAGCTGGTTTTCATAATATTTATAACAATTTTAGTATCTCCATAATGCAAGAAGTGCTGGTCTCATAAGAGACACGCCACTTTTCTTCCAGAAAATTTCAGTACGCTAGCCTTCCCCTGGGCTGTGCCATTAGAGAAACACGGTGATTGAATGCACAGGGGAGATTTTCAAAATTACTTGAAAATAAACTACTTTCCCGTGAAATAGGATTCATCCTTCACAGTTACCTCAAGCGGACAATGTACCATACAACAACTCGAAAGCTTTTCTCCTGAATTCTTGGTGACTCGCATACCCTTCATCCCTTGTCCCTCTGCTCTATGCTATCCTCGTCAGGCTGCATCGCAGCCGAGCCAGCTGTCACTGGAGGTAGAAGCCACGGCAGAAGACTGTTGCACAGCAATCCTAGAACTTGTTATCAGGGACCAGGGCAGCAAACTTGCACGTATATGAACATTAGGGGTCTGGGGGACAAGTCTTATGAGGAGCGGCTGAGGGAAC
>RSEF01000001.1:84980528-85038179 GCA_003993805.1 Himantopus leucocephalus | reverse complement strand
CAGGTTAGGTTAATGGTTGGACTAGATGATCTTAAAGGTCCCTCCCAACCTTAACAATTCTGTGATTCTCCTTACTCACAGCAAATGCTGACAGGGGTTTGGTTTCGGTCACAGCTCACTGTTCCAGCTGGATCGTCATTGTTATTACCCAGACATTACAATGAAGTAGCAACTGGGTACTTCTGGTGTGGTTCATCCACACGCCCCGAGTTAGAGGAGGTATTGTACAAGAAGAAACTCAGTTTTTAAATTGACACTCCACGCACAGCAGTGACCACTCCTGGGTGACGCGGGCATTTGAAGCCCGGTCCAGCCTGGCACTGTGCTTAAGCAAAAGCTCTGGTTTACTTGTGTGGAGCCCAAGTGCCAAAAGCAGAGCTCGTCCCCATCCATAGAGAGCAGAGGGGACTGGGGCCAAGCAGTTGGGTAATTTACAGGGCTGAGCATTCACACAGCAGGTTAAAACAACTTGAGGTGAGGGTTAAACAATATAGTAAAAGAAATTGTACCAGTTTTAATTCTTCCAATTTGGGATTATTCCTTGAGGTTGGTTTTATGAGTTTCTTCTTCTCACCTATGAAAGGAAGCAAAGAAGATCCATTACAATTATCAGATATGACTAATGTAAATTTGCTGTAAAATCTGCTATCATTTTAATATTACCCAATAACACTAATTGCCATATGTAGAAACACTGACGTTTTTCATTTTAACTGATTCCTTCCGAGAAAATGGTATACCAGACTATCAAGACTGCTGTTGGAAATTACGCTTCAATGTAATTCAGATCAGTAAGATCTAGATGGACAATTCTGGAAAGAGGAAAACAAACTTGGTCAGATCCTTATGTGTGAAATTTAAATTTCAGTGAAAGAACCAGCTAGAATTTGTGTTGCTTCTTCATGATCTGCCTCTAGAGAGTCAGCAGCCAAATTACATACACACAGCTTACTCACTGCTGATAACACCATGGGACCACTGCTGAAAAATATATGGTTAATTTGTACTGCACATTTCTGCATGGTTCTTAGGGTCATTCTTTGGCCCTTTTTCTGTCCTGGTTCATAAAGTACATACCTGGAGTGATGATATTCTCAGCTAGGTATTGATTAACTGCAGCAGGCTGTGTAAACACATTTAAAAAGTCCGGATCCATTGCCTTTTCTCACTCCTGGTAAGCTGGTAAAAAATATGGGGGGGGAAGGAATATGAGTAAAGGCATGTAAAGATCAAAATTGGTGCTAAGAAGAAAACAAACAAAGAAACTGAAGAGGTTTTTTTCAGTTACTATTTCATGACTGTTGGATTGCTTTTTAAAAAATATCTTAAAATGTATTTAAATGCATGTAAAGAAAAAGAAGTTAAAAAGAACCTATACCCATGAAAGTGATCTATACTGCCTGCTGCACCCTTGGGCTCTGTTTGGCCAAGGAACCCAAACATCAGAAGCCACTCTTTAAAATTTGGAAGCCTATAAGGAAAGGCCTGAAATTAAGAATTTGCAATAGCATAAGTTAATATCCTCTAAGGCCTCAGTCCTGTGTCTCCTACTCAGTCAGAGTGTTAAAATTGCTATACCAGGTAAGACTAGTCTGCCTAGTATTCAGTCCCTTACAGCACCCAAAAGCAGAAGCTTAGGGGGGAAAAAAAACCAAACATAAACAGAGCAAGCATATATCGATACTTCCCTAAAACACTTCAACAGCCTGCAGCTCAGCCTTCCTAAATCAAAACTGGCATCCTGGTAATTAGAAGCTGTCAACACATTTCCTTCCCATCCACCCCGTGAACGCGCATATCTCCCACCATCCAGCAGCAAGGAGCCGGAGAGCGTGGCTTTACCTTCCGTGAAGCACCACCTCCCGTTGCTTGCTCCAACCTGCCACCTTCCCCTGAAGCTCCCCACTACACACGGTGCAAAGGAGACCTACTGATCCCCATTCTTCACGTCACTGTGTTACTACTCCATGTTACGACTGTATTACTGTCCTACACCCTCAACAGTCATCTCTTTCCGAAACTGAGGAAGCACAGCCCGCATCTTAGTTGTCCTTCACAGGGCAACCACTCCGTAGTACCTTTGACAGTCCTGGTCTGAACTCTCTCCAGCGCTATCACAGCCTTTTCGAAGCGGTAGGCACCAGACCTGCCCAGATTTAGAGAGGTGCACCACAGCATTCACAGCATTGTTCGCCATTCCTCTCCTCCTAATTCCTAATGCTGTCTGCTTTTTTGATTACCGCTGAGTGCCAAGCTGACACTTTAATGGAACTATCTATTATATCCCCAAGATCTTATTCCTAAATAGCAACACACCGCTCAGAGCCCATCATTTATCTGCAGAGCTAGTATTGTTTTTTCCCCCATGTGTTTCACCTCACATTTATCGACATTGATTTCCCACAGCCATTTCAGAGCCCGAGAACTGCAGCTCCTTAGCATTTAATAGACTCATTGCTTATTACTGATAATTAGCATTCGCGAGCAGTCCTTCACGTCGCAAGCTGTGCTTCTGTGAGGCTTGGTCCTAGACAGCAGCCTTTGAAAGAATAACATACTGCAGAAAGAACGTAAAATGGACGATGACTGGGTTTGGACACCTTCTTAGGGTTAGCTATTTAATGAGAAATAGGAAGAGGTAGAAGCCATGGTTCTCACATGCGAGCTTCCATGTTCGCTGCAAACAGCCTCTGCAGCCCATTGTTCAAATTTGCTCTCCAGAGCTGTGACTGACAGGCTGTTTCTTCCAGCCTCCAGCCTCCTGCACACATTATTTATCAGTATTTGGAGAATAGATCACTGTAGGAAACAACTGCTCGAATACCGATGGTAGAGGCATTTCATGATGACATTTTTAAATAAAATTGAGGTTTAATTATTGACTATTCAACTGAAATGGCATGATTTGGTCCTTTGTTCTCTGAGAACATCATAGCTGTACAGGCTTGTCTGTTTTAAAGTCGAGGCGTTTTATTTCTCCTGTGCCACCTGCTGAGGCAGCCAACAAAGGAATTTCAAGAGCCAGACTATTGCACGACGTTGCAATGCCACAACTACCGATAAAACAACTTACTCCCTAGTTGGGTCAGATCAGGTCCCTGTTCCTCCGCAAGTCTGGCTCCCACTTATCCCCAATATATAATATAAAGCATTAATGAGCTACCTAACAAACTGGCATACAAACTAGCTGTAGAATACACACAAGGCACTTACCGGTGTTACCAAATTGTTTCAACTGTTTTATTTCCTGTTTGAAAAGACAAAAGCCCTACTCCGCATTAGCTCAAACACATTTCCCAGGAACAGTTGTCTAAATAGATCACACAAAGGAGGGAACAAAAACCAAGTGGGAATGTTAATGTTACTAGCTACATTTCTGCCTTCAGAAAACCAGAATTAAAAAATAAATAAGAAAAAAATAATACGCATTGTGTGCCCGGTTTAAAACTTACTTTTACTTCCTTGTTTAGTACTGGCCCTTTCAAGAGCCATTTTTGCTCATTAGCGTCAGAAGAGATGTTGTCTTAGCAAGAACAATCCACGTGGACACTGAAAGTCTTACCGTTAAAAAAAAAAATAAATTTTAAAACGCACCCAAAAGAGTCCCTTTTCCCAAACTTACTATTCTCACCTTCGGTAATTCTCCAGAAACTCTTCCAAGATCTTCTCACAGCAGGCGTGATGAAACTTATGGGGAGAGGGGACTGACCCCCAGGCTCGGAGCGTCCTGCGCCGAAGCTGCAGCCTCCCATGCGGGGCAGCGCGAAACACGCAGATTATGGGAGAGGGAAGTTGCGCTGCGCGGTACTGACTACTCTTAAAAACGAAACCACAGTCGCATCCGGAACTTAATTGTCTATGTGCTTGGTCCCTGCTGGAGACTAAAATAAACAGAAATACAAATGCAGGAAACATGCAGCCCCGCAACTCCTGAAATACCAGAAAGTATTAGAAAGATACGATCATTCTTCCATGGTACTGCATGGCATGACTCTTTGCTAATCTGCATCTGGGGCGACTCACAGTGCACTTTTTCTTTGCCTATAATAATAAAACAGCCAACAACAGACAAAATCATGCTACATTACACATTTTACTCATGGTCCTTTGAGCGTTTTATAAAGCAGCTCAGCACTACTCTATCTACCAGGCAGAAGGAGAAAGCTAGGCAGAAGGAGAGTAACTCGTTTGTCCTTAGAGAGCTAGTTAGCCACACCAGGGCCCAAAATGCCCATCTGAGACAGGAGTTATCTCCACTAGGCAGTGCTGCTGCTCTTCCTTCCCTTTTCCACCATTAATTAAAAAGGGAAAGCTCCCTACAGCAACTACTTTCCCTGGACGTTTCCTTCAGGTACCAGTTACATTTGTTAACTCTTCCAGAAACAAAAAGCAACTCCGCAGTCTTCCTTGAAATGTCTCATCCCAGAATGAGACAGTAGATAGCCACACTAATTAAGCTGGTCTGGTTTAATGCTGTTAAGGGACTGACTCCTGTCTCAAGCTCCATGCCATAAACAAGAACTGATGGTTCCTCATGAGCTAAATGAAGGGATAAAGGAAAGTGGGCTGAAAATAGATTTCCAGCTGCCATGAATTCTTAGTAACTGAGAACTTAACCCCAAATCCTTAACCAAAGGGCAAATTTAACTGTATTTTCTAAGCAGATAATAAGCACAGCATTACATCAAATTAGCAAAGACCCAGAGTACCTTCTTACCTTATGCAGAATTGTACACCACAGCCTAGAACGTAGTAAGTGAAAAACAAGAGGAAGGTACAGTTGGAGATGCTATTGGCAACTTTGGACAAATCGAGTTTCAAATCAGCAGGCAGAGGGTGCAGGAAGAATTAATAGTTAGGAAATTCGTCTGTAATTACTAGGTCTCTCCCTATTTCAACTGGCAACTCAAGTGACTTCTTTCTTGAAAGCCTCATTCACAATACAGCTTGTCAGAGCTAAAAGAACAAGTCTGAAACACACATGATGGACATCTTTTTTCCTCCAAAAATTGACGTTTTCACCAGTGCGTGAAGTATCCGGTCTTGTGTAGAACAGGACTAGTAAATTCTGTATCAGAGCTGCATTTCATTTTATGCCCATCTCCCCCCCTAGAGTCTTTCTGTACATTCCCAAAGCACAATTCATGCACACCCCCTCACACACACACACACACACACCTGGCCCTCACATAAAAATAGCCACTGAAGAACAATTCAAGGAACCAACAGCACTCCCCCCAATAACAAGTTCTGATAATGCATTTTCCTGCTTCTCCACACGGCCTTGCTTTTTTTGGAGAGCCACTCTATGCTCTCTCCATACCAGAGCAGAGGGAAGCATACCGGAATTTTCAATGTCACTCCAGACTTACTTGGGCTTCTGGCTTCCCAAGTGCTCTGTAGTCACATACGGGACTGGCTTCGGCATGCCAGGCTTCCCTCCTGTGCCGCTGTAGAAGAACTGGGACCTAAGTCTTCTAACAGTATCAGAGATTGTAACTCAGTTACTTTTCTCTTGAACTTTTTCCAACTTGATCAGGTCCAGTAGCTGAGCAATATATAAATATATATATATATATATATATAAAGCAGTTGATGAAACCTACAGAAGAGCTCATTTATGTCTGCCCATACAATCTCATCACCCGTACCAGGGCCAGAAACCTGAGATCACTGCTTTGCTAGGTCTACATTAATCATCATGTATCGAGGACTCTTGATGAAGAAGGCAGCTGAAGCCTACCTTTCAAAAGTTCTTCTCACAGACTTGTCCAGTTAGCCAAAAAAAAAGATGTAGGAAACCAAGTGATCATCATTTATTTATTTGAATAAATAGTACAACTGTCACAAACCATGCACAACACTCCTGCTGTGATTTTTAGCAAACATAGCATTGCATTGTAACTTGCTTACAGTACACAACTCTTGTCACAAAGCTGGATGTCTCCAGCTTATGACAAGTCCAGAATTTTATCTGCAAGGCTGGCTTTTAGTAGTTAGAAATTCAGAGTCAACACTGTTAAAAACAGTAGAAAAGAGTCTTAAAAAATGCATTAATACTGAAAGCACTGGGGTGTGGGGAAGAGGGGTAAGAAGTCCTATAAGGTTTAAACTGTTTAAAAAAAATCTGCCACTGTTCGTTTTTTCATCTTGAGAAACAG
The DNA here is from genome assembly GCA_003993805.1 of Himantopus leucocephalus. Taxonomy (NCBI): domain Eukaryota; kingdom Metazoa; phylum Chordata; class Aves; order Charadriiformes; family Recurvirostridae; genus Himantopus; species Himantopus leucocephalus. The sequence continues at coordinate 85,032,018 of RSEF01000001.1, read as the reverse complement.
GATGCAGCTAAAGAGTATCTGGGATGTTTCTGTGGTAATACAGCTCACTGAAACTGAGTATGTCAAGCAGATGCACCTGAAAGGCAAGTTGTATGGACTGGAAAAGACAGACATTCATTAAGTACTTACAAATGTGGAAGCTTTAATGCTGCAGAGCATTCAGCATTTCAGATTAACTCAATAGGATTCAGACCTACCCCACTGGCACCCAGGGAACATATCTAAAACTCCAATAATGCAAAGAGTTCATGAATAACATTTTTAACATTGACTTATCTTTTTGAGAGGAAAAAAAGTAAGTATCGTGCATATGTAAGAGAAAGGCATGACAAAAACAGGTGTTTAGAGAAGCTTTACCTACATTTGCTCTTCCTGTAAACTGGACTGCTTGAAGCTCCAGTTCAGTTAAATCCACCCTGCTCCCACTCTGGTTAACAATAAACACAATGTCTTCAGGAAAAGTGACCTGGCTAGACAGCAAGGAGCTAAGGAATGAAAAATGTATTTTCCCTATGCAACATTTACCAACAGACTGAAAAACATAACAAAACAGGGTATGATACCTGCTCCAAATCTGTCCAGGGCATCAATCCTGCAGTAGTCTTGACTGACAGAGATACTAATGTAAGGAATGTTAAAAGGTACCCATGCCTCAGGTTGTAGAGGAGGGACTTGGGTTTCTGCAGTGCCCAGAAACGCCTCATTGAACAAAACAGAGACTCTTTTTAAACTTGGTGGTATGTTCACAGCTGGTCACATGCAATGAGGATGCCAGCTGTTAAATCCCCATCTCAGAAACAGCTATTCCTTCTCCCAAATCCAAACTGATTTCATCAATCTCCTCTTGTTACTTTCTGTTTGCTTTTGATATTAATATTCCTTGCAATTTCAAAAACTAGATTCTCTGGAGGTCTTTCATAGCAACTCAAGAGAATATAAACAGCATTGGCACTTCCACATCATCTGAAGGGAGGAGGGTGGAACGACAGCTTTTTAACAGACTTGTTTCCCACAAATAACACTGCATTAAACTGAAAGTTCGAGCGACCTTTCAGTTCAATCTCCTTCCAGCCTCATGATACCCCTATTTCACAGCATGGAAGGTAGACCAATTTCATTAACTTGCCAGGAGAGCTGACCCACCAGGCCTTAGTGCCTCTGCAAGTCTCCTCTGTAATAATTGCTAGTGTCATGGTAGAGTCTAGTGTCCCCATCTGAAATTCATGTCCAATTGTACTAGGCTCTGTATAAACAGCAAGAGGTCAGCTCCCTCCTCAAGTATGACAAGCAACGACTCCCCACAGAACCTTACAGAATAGATGAGATCTGAATTTTTAATGGAAAGAAAGGGCAACTTCCTTCCATCTTTGTTTTGGAGGTATGAGAGGAGGTGACCCAAATAAATCAAATACTAGAACCCAGAACCCAAAAATATGAAACAAAGAAGTAGAAGACCATTTCTCCCCCTTTGAGATTAAAAAAGAAAATGCTTAAGGAGGGAAGGAGAAAATCCCAATCGTAATATTATACCATTCAAATAGCAAGTTTCCTCTTGAACTCACAAGGGTAAATAAAAGTTTTGCATAAGAAATCCACTTTTAGGGAAAAAAGATGCCTACTCACAGCAGGACTCAACTGAGCCCATGGAGCGGAGCAATACTACCCGCTTCCTCTTTGGGGCACTCTGCCTCATGTTTCGCACAAAATCATCACTGCCCATAAAAGAAAAGTTGTTTCTGTGATACATAAAAGCAGTAGTCAAATCTATCCCCAGTGTGCTACAAGGAAAGGAATGCTAATATATAAATGTCCCACAAATAATTTACTCTGGAAATTACAATCCCATTTCATTTGCACACCTCAAAAATCTACTCAGATTGCTCAGGTTCCAGCACAGCCTCCTTGTACGCATCACTACACCTGCACATCACCAGCCAGGAACCGCTCCACAGATGAAACCTGTTAAGTACTGTGAGGTAAATAGACTCCACTGGATAAATATAGCGATCTTTTTTTTAAAATGGATTCCCACTAAAATCCGTAACAGCTTAAAAGACTACAAGACTAGGCCAGAGCCTAGCAGAGTATTTCTTGGGATGGCAGAGGGCAACTCGACGAAATTCATTTAAAGCAAAACTGATCACTGAAGAGCTTCACATTTGAGTGCTAACCATTGGCTCACACTGTGTATACCATGTCTTGCACAGCCCAGTGCAATCCATAAGCACAGGCAAGCTCTTATTTATACAGGAATTCAGTTTTACTCTTTAGGAAAGAAAATACATAAACCCCTGTTTATAAAAGCCTGACCTCCAGAACTGTACAGCTGCCAATAACTCCAACAGGAATGAATCTGACCCTTTAACTAAGCTACGTGAAATGAGAAGTCAGCCTTTAAACTGCCAAACTCATTACTCCCCATATTTGTTTCAGAAAGGACCGAGGTAAAATGCATTAATCCAGCCTGTGCTCCTGACTGACCCAATTGAAGCTGCATGCTTAACAGATGACAGCGGCTCTAGCAACAAAATTTATCCTAGGAAGGAGTTGAAATAAAAAATAGACATCAAAAGATTAGATGGTCATCCCATTGCAAGGCTTATTCTGTGTAAACACGGAATGGAAATAACACTGAATAGTATGAGGTTAACGCAAAAACTGAAGCTTTTGCCATTAGCTTCAGGTAGTGCCTGTAATTCCCCTCAGCCCCACGCACCCAACAGAACATACAAAACCTTATTTAACTGAAAAGGCTCAGCATCTAAATAAATTCCAACGCTGATTTTCTATTGCTAACACTTAAGCCTGGAAAAATCATCAAATGCCAGTGACAACCAAGGAGTATGCAAAAGAAAGTCTATTGTAGAATCAGAGAGTCTCCAGCCATGAGGAAAGTCTCATGTTTTCCCTGCATATTGAAGTAGTTAGTGGTATATTTCCTTTATCAAAAGAACACTTGTTGATCATAACAAACAACAGACCCAACAGTATCTTCTGGTACAAGTGTGAAATATCTACACATTTTCAAGTGAAAATACACATGCTTTTTTTTAGTGGGATTGTCATACAAACAGCTACAAAGACACCACATCAACTGTAGAAAGAATGCATGAAGTATAATATAAGGCACAAAGGGAGCGTGCAGAGGGTGTGTTTATTGTAATTCTGCCTAAGGAGGTTGGAAGGATGAAGACCTCAGCAGCTGCCAGGATCATTCAACGTTCTTGTACTTTGTGAACAGGTTGTATAGAACCCTGAGGGTTGACTTCAGATCCAAGTTGACAACGTCTGTGGAAGAAAAAGAAGAAACCCTTAATTTGCTTTTTGTTCTCCCTCGTTTGACCTCAAAGGTACAAAAGTCCCCACATCTCTGAGCTGGTGGCATCAGCAACAAAAAAATCCCACATAGTTCTGATCTCCCCAAGACAAGCTTTTTAGACGTCCCATATGATGCACTTCAAAACACCTTCAGGATAATACAGTCACAGCTAACTCCTCTGGTAAACAGAAGAAAGATAATTCCCTTTATCATCTAAAATTGGTTACAGAGAAAGTCTACTTCCGTCTGCGCCCTGCAATAAAGGCTTTGGGAAATACTACTGATGATTTCACTGGCCACAGAAGCAACAAACAAGTAGCCACACACATCATAAGAGATACGGAACCTCACACATTCACAACTCTGCAATGATACAGTCCACAAATAAACAAAGCCTGAATTCTCTTAGCAGAATCAAAGTTTTCTATTATTTAATATCCCTTCTTACCATGCTAGGCCAGGGAACAGGTCTGAAACAGTTTTTTCTGCTAGCACCTCCCAACCTATTACTGTAATAAAATGCCAGGAAATACCACAGACATGTAATCCAGGGACTATGGGGGGAGGCACAGCATAGAGAAGGTTGAAGAGGTGGAAAGAAAGGTTGTATATAATATGTAACTGCCTGTTTTGAAGAATCCTTGCCAGGATCTCTCCACCCTTCCCTCTCACCCCATACTGGATAACACTCAATCCCCACACTTCACTTTGTATTTTCAGTACCCCCTCAAACTTTTCTTTCTACCCTTTTCCCCATATTACTTTACATACTTCATTTATTTTGCATTTTGCATTTGCATTTGCAAAAGAATCTTCTCCTACCCCAAAGCAGGAAATATCCTAACCCCTGTGAAGTGGTACACCCTGAAAAAAGAGATGTCTTACCTGGATAACTGAAATATGAAACACATTTCTAATTTTTCCAGGTATCATAGAAATTTGCTTACTACCACAGCATTCTCAGTAAGGTAACAGCCAGAATCAGCTTTGGTTCCTCAGTACCAAGACCCAGTTCCCTCAGAGATGGATTTAAAATGTAAATTTAGCCATGGGAAATAACACTTTGCAATAGCCATGCATTTCTAAAGCTGGGAAATCAGGGCAAATATCTGGAGAAGAGACAACTACCAGCAGATTTGACCCACTGATGCTGGCAGTCACTTTTGTTTGCTAAACAATTAAACAAAATAGTGCTGGCACTATGAAAATGCCCAAAATCTGTCCCAGTCAGCTCTGTAATGGTCAGAGATTTGTGGTGTATATTTGCCCCGTTCTTCCCAAATGGTTTTCTTTTCCCCATGCCACCCATTTTCAGCTTCCTACTGAAAGCAGGATGGGTCTTTTCCCCAGGCCACTGTAACCTCCGTCTCAGCAGACACAGCATGAAGCGATGTGATCGAGTCTTGCAGGGTCCAGTTCCTGCCTCTGGCTGACATCAGTTCAGCTGCAAGAACTGCCTGTGCTATAAACCAAGATCAAAGTGCCAGTGGAGAGAAATAGAAATCTGGAGGGTAGAGCAGAAACATTGCTGGAATCTAGAAGACCAGCTAGGAAACCAGGGCACATCCCAAGGAGAGAGCAGATGGGAGTAAGAGACAGCAAAGTGCCACAGCAAGACCTAAGGGCACCAGAAAGAGCACAAGTAGGAGCTGGAAGGGGGCTGAGACCTGCAGCGCTGCATGTACCATCCATCTGCCCTCGTGGAGGCATTTAAGGCTGACTTCTCCTAATCTCCAACAGCAATTTGAGCTAGGTACCTGCTGCTGATCATCCTTGGTGATTGCCCTGAGGAATGAGAGGTATGGGAGGCCCCATCACTAAAAGAAGGAATGGACCCAGCTCTTCTATTTGGCAGTAAATTTGGGGTCAGAAGAAACTATTGTGGTCACGTAGTCTGATCTCATGTACAACACAATCCTTAGAGAATTTTACCTTGGAAATCCTGTATTGAGCTTACAAACCAACCTGTGGCTGAATTAAATACAAGCTTAACATTGCGTGTTTTTCTTTTTTTTNTTTTTTTTTTTTTTTTTTTTTTACTTTTTAAATCTTCCAGTGGTGGAAATTCCACCTCCATCCCTTGACAATTCAGACTGGTGGTTAATTACCTTCACTGTTGCAAAAGTTATACTGTAATTCTAGTTTGACATTTTCCTAACTTTCAGACCTTGTTATGCCTTTGTTTGCTGCATTAGAGAGTATGGTAGTGTGAGATGCATCCTCCCTGTGTGGGCGATTACGGCGTTCCTTATTGATCAGTGTCTAACAGGCATTCCCAGAAATAAGCATATTCTCAGCATCCTATTTCTTATTTTAAGATGAGACATGCACAGTCATAACATTACCAACAACAACTAACACAATGTTAACTGAGAGTGGCCATAAATCACCAAAATAGTTTAAAATAGACCATTAATTTAAAATTTTCACACGCCATAACAATCCCATTAGAGGCTAACAAATTAATCCACTACAACATACTTTTGCTGCAATAACTCAGCATCAAGTTCTGCTGCTGGCTCAATCTACTGAATTGGGCTGGAAGACCAGAGAAGAGAAGCTGCCCCGTATGCTCCTATTTTTATTTATCACCTCTACAAATACATACTAAGATATTAAACAAGACATCTTTCTTGCACACACTGCAGGAAGCATGGGCTACAGAAATAAAAATCGTGATGTTCTGCTCTAGACAACACTTTACATGAAAATCCTACAACTAACTCAAGGGGCATTTACTACTCAATTCATACTAAAGGACATGGATTCACCTAACAGGTTTTCCAGCCTATTTAGGAATGAACAATAGATCAGTATGGCATTAACAGAGTATACTATGCACAAAACTTTTTGCAGAGCATCAGAGTCTATGGCTATAGAACAAATTCTTCTAAGAAAGACGTATTACACGACTGTCAAGATCCTACAGAGGATGCAATTAAACTATGGTGACAAGCAAAGCCCAACATGTTACTGTCCTCTCCACAGGAGCAGCTTCTCAAGAGCAACAGTCAGTTTTACAGGCAGTTCCAGCCACACACACACCTCACGAGCACACTCACTCCACAGCTGTGAATTACTGCAGCCAGGAATGGGTATACACACAGAAGAGGAAGGAATACACACAAGAGAGCGTACATCCTGCAGCAGCAAAAAGGAATGTTCTACAAGCTAATTTGCCTCTCTAACTTCTATTAATAATTAAATTTTCAATCAATAAAACACTTAAACATATTCTGCTGCTTACTGAACCTACACACCTTGTTCAGAGCAAACAAAAGATCTGCTATAGTGTTCTACCACTCATGATAGTGTAAGGATATGATAGCCTTATGGGAAGGTAATCTCCTCTGTTAGATCAACCAATGAAAACAAAAAAACAAAACAAAAAAAACCCCAACAAGCTTGCATCTACACAAGTCTTCTCCTAGGTTTTTAACATCTTCTCTCTCGAAATAGGCTTATCTAGCATACCTGGTCTCCTACTGCAATCTCTTTAACCCTTCCACTCAAAAAAAATGCCATTCCTGATTGTGCGTTCGCATTTCTCCAGTTTCCTTGTCCACCTCACATACTCACTGACTCAGCTCCAATACTCAGAAGACTCCTTTTCTTTCCGCTGTTAGTGTCTTGTTTCACTGAATTCTTCAGGAGCACTTCTCAACCCCAAATTTAAAAGAACAGTACTTACAGAACACATATGTATTTAATATTGTCTTTTGCCTTTTTTCCCCCCACTGTAACCAGCTCCACTATTTGTTAATCTATTTGCTGACACCACTTTGTCTCATTTTAAGTCAGACTGAACATTTCTTGGGGGCTCCTCATTTTTCTCTGTTCTGCAGAAGCCTCTAACACATATGTAGTTTGTAACACCAGCAATAAAAATTGCTCATTTAGCAGTCAAAGTTCTAATTCCTCTTTTTATCCCTAGTGCAAGCAACAATGCAGACCTCATCATTAATTAATTTCAAGGTTCAGAGACTTTAAAGGAAAAACTCGGTTTTTACACTTCAGTTCTGACTCCCAAGTCCACATAAATCAAGCAGAGAGCTTGCTACTGGTTCTCCTAAAAAAAACCAAAAGCCTTTCAGTTATCTGCGACTAAAATCTGATCACAGAAGTCCAAACTAGCACTAACTGTACAAATTATGAGAATTAGACCATGAAAATTTTCCTGCTTGGATTGTTATTGAGAATACCAGGTGAATTTATAATATAGCACTGAATACCTCTTGGATCATTCACTAAAGCTAGACTTGTACACCTCAGCGAATCTATTCCAGACAAGAAACACAGGTAAGGATATACCCCAGACACAGACAAGGAATCCTTTGGAAAACTGTCAAGCGGTGCATTTACAGCTCCACTTTGTGGTACTACTGCTACTGTCTTCGAATGGAGTTGAACTTGAAATGCACCTGCTATTATGTCCTTGTATACAGTTTAAAGCCACATGGCATGTCCATACCTTCAGGGCGAGCTTTTGGTTTCTTCAGTCCTCCATCTTGCATCAGCTCAAAAGCAAAGGAAACATTATGGACCTGAAAGAGGTAAAGCATTTAGAATCTCAAACTTATATCGGCATTAAAAACCCGTAATTAAATTTTTAAAATGCTTTATTCTCTCTATACTTGATATAGAGAATGATAATTCCATTTAAATCGATATTAAACAGTTACATGTTTAAGCACGGCAGGAAGTACGTATGAGAGACTAAGAAAGGAAAGCTTGTATCACTATAGGGTAAATATTCACTTTTTGATACCATGAAACCCGATTAAGCCCCAATCTCAGCCTTTATGGCAGAGGCCAGAGAGCTCCCAGTAACCACATCAGAGCTGCATTTTGTTGAGTTCTTCCTGCCTGTACACAAGATCAACATTTCTGACTACAAGGCAAGAGATCACTCACCATCCAGGCAACAAGAAATGTGACAGAAAATGAACTGTCATGAACTGGTGACAGAAGATGAACTGATGGAAGATAACTGAATAGATATGAGAAAATACACATGGGTGCATAAGAAAGAAGAAATAAGGACACTAAATGGAATTATTTTCAAACATTAGTCTTTTCTGCGTTATTCTCAGCTGCACATCAAGCAACATCAACATCACATCATCAAGGAGCCAGGGTGCTTGTTGCATGACCTTGTGCTAATCCCTTAATCTCTTGGTGCTTTGGCTTCCTCTACTTGAAAACAGAGATAAAAGTCAAATTAAGTCTCTCTAATGAAGCAAATGCTTCAAAAAATGCTTGGTGGTGGCAGTTCCTATACAGACTGGGCAGTGAACTTGCAAAATAAGCTAGGCACAACTGTACAGAAAGAGCTTCCTGAACAAGCCACCAAGGATCATACATGACCATAAAGTCAGAGGAAAGAAAATGGACAAAAATTAAAAATGCAATAAAGTGGGTGTCATCTTTTAATCTCTCCTTTGAGAAGCGAACATTATGGTTTAAAGAGATCTGCATAGCAGCTTTCTCGTCCACGCTTACTGAAATTTAAGCGAGGTAATTTGGATTATGAATTCTGTGCATTTTTGTTACTGCAAATGACAGTTCTGAAGAAACATAGCAAGGGGGAGAGATTTAATTAAAGCTACTCATCTTGAAAATCAGGGAGTTACGCATACAAAGCTCCCCTACAACAGGGAAGAAAGGCCCCTTTCACTGGCGCTTATTGCTCAGGACTTTATTAATCTCCTTTTACCTGCTACTGTTCCTTCTCGTTCATTGTGACAAAAGCAATCACTTTCAAGATGAAAATATTTTTTCCTTTCCCAAAAACACAGAGTTTACCTCTCCTTCTTTGATTTATAAATCGCCTTTCCTCAAGGCAGCCTCCACACAAAACCAGAACATTTCTTTAGGAATACTGGATAATCTTTATGAACCTAAACTGTTAACAACAAAATCATCACTGAACAGGTGCTGGCTACAACTCAGCATCCTGCATTTCTACAAGGGTGAAAATTCAAGATACTAGGATAAAAAAAACAAGGAAAAGCTATAAAGGAGAGCTTGTACAAGACGTAATAGATAACCATTTTCCCACTGCTCTATCAAGTTCCTGTGCAGTATACAACATTAAAAATTAATTAATCCCCATCCTATCCACAAACTTAACTCCTGAAGAAGCCCCTCTTACTGAAGCCTGACTTCCTGCCTTCAGGAAGCCCCTTTAAGCTCCCAAATAGCAACTAGTCACTTCCTGAGGAAGTCACCAAACCCTATATGACCTATAGAATCAGCAGGCTCAGCATGTTAGCCTGGGTCTGCGACAGCACTCATTTTTAACAGCTCAATTTCCTCTTGCAATCCTGATATGATCCACCCAGGCAAAGATGGGTTATTCTACTGATGATAAAGGCCCATCCATCCCTCAGAGAGCATGTACTTGTGCTGAGGGGTGGCTGACAGCAGCAATCTGTGCTGAAGTCATTATGAAAACCCCACCATTTTAAACAGCCCTCGCATTACAAAGCATTCAATCTTTTAACTTTTGCCAATGCTTCCGCTCCTGACCTAGCCATCTCCTGCTCCAGCTCAGCCAACACAATACTTGCATCCTCTCCACTGCAGAACCTGGCCGAATAAAAAGCAGAGGGCAGATATATTACTCCAGCACAATCAGGCTCAGAGTATTCTGATATGAGGCACCAAATACACACAGATGTGCATGCATGTCCTGGAACAACTGCAGAAAGAGGCAAACTTTTGGTTATGACAATAAAATATGCGTTAAGCTCTCTTCTCATCATTAACACCAGGAAGGACACAGGACAAAGAAGCAAGCGTGGGGCAAAGAGCAAGACACTTATTTCATCCCCTTCCATCTCCAATACCCTGATTATGAGTAAGACAATCTAACACTGTGAAGAATCCACTCTTCTTCCTTAAAGCTTGTCTTGTCTGCGACACTGTTAGGCAGCAAGTCATTCACTCCTTACCAAACAGAAAGAAATATCCAAAAAAAGACAAGCTAGCACATTCTCTCGAAAGTTAAAGTCAGTACTGTTGGCAATGATCCTGCCAGGAACTGGACACAGAACCAGATGCCTGTCCTCACAAACTGACATCAGACAGGCAATTTTTTGCATGCTCCCTCCCTGGCAGGATCAGGGCACCCATCTTGGCTTTAGATCAGCTGCAAAACATGTTATCTGTGAGCACTCAATGTACAGTTTGTAATCCCAGATCAACCAAAGATCATGGCCCAGGAACCACCTCTTCTACTACAGTATCTCATTTACATATCAAGTAATGATATTTATTCACTTGGTTTATTAAATAAACTACAGAAAAAGAATTAATGGGTATTAGGCAACTGATACTACTGAGATGAGGGGCAGTTTTTAAGGATGACATTCTGTGACATGGAGATAGAGCTTCTTCCCAAGGTCAAGTCCAGCGTACAGGATACGGCTAAAGCAGAGCTTCCCATCTCTCACCTTTTGTCTTTCTTGCCTATTTACATAGTACATACTAGGCAAGGGCAGGCATCAGCTCTGCTGTCTAGCACAATAAGGCATCCCTTCGCACAAAACCACTTCAGGCAGTACTACAATTATATAAATCACTTTGATTATGCAAAGTGCTATACAGTACAAAGCACTTATTACTGATTTATTCATTCCAGATATGAATGAACTTTATGTGTCATTTGATGCTAGGTAACAGAATACCTTTCTTCCTTAACTGTGGGCAATTTACCCATTCATTTCACAAGCAACTTTTAGTGGTATTAACGATCAAATATCACAGCCAGTGCAAATTTGCTACAATTCCAGAAGAGAAGAATATACCAGGTTCTGATTTACTGGGCACAAAGAAAAAGGACATGATGACTGGAAAATATCACGTGGTAACAAAGCAAAAAGAATATAACCTGGAGTTTCTACCCACCTTTTGATCAAAACTTTCAGGTGTTAAGTAAAAGTTATGAAGTGGAACAAAATAGTCTTCAAGGAGACCCATGAGCAAAACCAAGTAAACGCCATCTGCAAACTAAATAGAAATACTGATGACATTCTTAGGTGACAGCATCTGTTTTCAAATAAGCATTCATAAACAAGCAGAAGAAAAAAATGCTTGGCCCAAATTACGTACTTTGATTTCTACCACTGTTGTTTGCTAGCACAGAAGTGCAAGATGGTTCAGGAGTCACAGACTGCTCCTTTCAGGCATAGCAAGGAATTGACAGCAAGTGTAATAAGCATTTAGGGCTTTGTTTCATCTGCTCCCTGGATTCACCTATACTCTGGCAATCACCAGTGCAGCTGAGCAAGCTAAATCAGTCTTTTCTTAAGAGCCTGTTGATATAGCTGCTTTCTTGTCAGCTCTCTAAAGAAAAGAAAAAAACACAGGATACAAGGCTTTCTCGCTGCATCTGGTAGCATTATTTCCCTTACTCTTATTTCCTGAGCAAAACAAGGAAGCCCATCAGCTATTGCTACAGCATTAACCCATGCAAGATCATGTGCCAACGACTATTTAAATTACTTACATACAGTAAATAGCTCTAAGCAGAAGAAATTAAAAGCAATTCACCTGGGAGTAATCTACAATTTGTACTCCTTAGTTGCGCAAAGTATTTGGTCTGAATAGGCAGGGACTGAAAACCAGATCTTCTTTATCTCCAGCCAGTTACCTATTTACTAGGCTACTCAATACTTTGGGGAGAGGTTAGAGTATGTATGTCTGTTCTTGATTTTCCTCACGTTCATTTGATTTGCTTGAGGAATCTTACCAACTTCACTACAGTATTTAACAAAGTTTTTTCGACTTAAGAAAAAAAAAACACACCAAAAAGGCTTCCTGGGAAACATGTTTGCACATTATATACTCCCAGTCCTACTACTATAGCACCTGGTCATTTCAACCACAATCCCTCTCAAGTCGTGTGTTGGACATTCAAATCTCTGCCCTTAATCACAACTTGAAATTAAGTCCCCCTTGTCACAGGTAGGAAGAAAAAAAATTTTTTTTCCCAAGTCATACTAGATTGTTTACAGTTTCAGTAAATACTAAATAATATACTAAATACTTTCAGCAATACTATTCAGTATTCCTACCAGACGGGATAACTACTCACTGGCTAAGGTGAGTAATGTTATGTATTTCTAACAGACTTCTCACTTGTGATCCCGATATGGCATATGTGACATCCTCTAACCTTTTCAAAAATAAATTGTTGGGTACTTCCATGGCATTAAGAGACAATTTCTTGTGACAGATCAGATCCAGTCACCCATTTATTTTAGCAAAGCTATAAAATAGCAGTGAATGGGTGGTATTAAACTAAGCCAGGCTCAAACCAATTACCCATACTCTTGGTATAATTGTCTAGACACCAAGCTTTTTTTTTGTCTGGGACAATAAGATAACCATCTCTCCACAGTTCAGTGAACTCTGGAAAGAATACCTGCTTCTGCTTAGCCAAGCCCATGCCTGAAAATTGCTAAATTTTACCTGTAAAGTGAGAACTACCCCACTGACACTGAAATTCACACTTGCTTAAGATTTCCAAGCATATTTGGTATCCAGTTCTGCACTAGAGACAGAGAACTCTGCAGAGCCCACTGTGGTGGCTGACAGTCACCTCCACTAGCTTTAAACAAATGAACCTGGATACCACTGGCAGTCAAGCCACTGTAGTATGCAGTACTGCAGGAGCTACGAGTCGTTAATCCACACTGCTGAGAAGCAAGCACAGTGCATGTGATAGCAGGGTAAAGAGAAGAATATGAAGCCCTTTGCTGCAACAGCAAAATTGTTTCCAGTCCTACTTTGATGTGATCAAAGCTAGCACTGATATCTCTATGATGAACTGCACACTGCAGTCCACACTCCTCCTGAGAGCCCCAGGCAGCCAGCTATTAAGAGCTTATTCCAGTTCATCATGAACCCTCACAGCTAGAAAAGACACAACCCACCATCCACCCATAACTATAGCAACTGCTTTGCAGCACTTCACTTTGATCCAAGAGACAAGCTGCCCTGAAATTTAGCCATATTCTACATTCATCAATACAACCATATTAAATATCCAAGAATTTCACCTTATAATACAAATCAACAGCAATATGAAGTATGTGTACACATGAGTAAAGGAAACAAGCATCAGTGAACGTCATTGCTACTTAAAAGACAGAGCCCTGATCCCATAAATGAACATGCCCAAAGATAAACAGTTCTATAACAAGGTTTTGTAGAGCGACGGCCCAGACTTGCAATTTACACAGTTATATTACCCACAAAAAGACAAAGTCTCCTACCTGGGTTTCTAACTCCGTTACTTCCAAATTCAGTTTATTCAAGTGTTTGTTCACAAAGGTGATCAGAGACTATAAAAGAAAACACCAGAACCAGTGATGTTAGACACTACAGTCGGTGTCTACGTGAAAGGGTTAATATAAGCTTTTAAGACTTTTATTTCAGCTTAATAAATATGCATGTGTGCTATATGCTTTTGCATAAATAAGTACATAAAACTGAAAACAACACAGTCGTACAGTCATTTTTGTTGCACCATATGCCAGAAGTCACCAGATGGTGCTATTACATACAGCTGACTAGTTATTTTTCCTAGCACATAAAGCATACTTCAGCATCGTGGGAAAAAGCTGTGATGACATTGGTTCTTTTGTAGGTTCTTTGTGAAGATGAAGTAAGCAGTAGGCGCGCTTACTGTCCGCACTAATCTCTTCAGGTTCTTGGAGAAGATCCACTGCCTGGGAGCAAGGCATCAGCAGCACTGAGCTAAGACTCCCAAGAGAAGATGCCAACAGTACCCTGTTCCGCACACACCTCTGTTCCTGGAGCGATGTGTGCATATCAATTAGCAAATTACAGTCAGGTTGTAACCCAAGTCTGGCATGTCTATTCCCACAGGAAGCAGACATGCAAGATCCTGCTGCTATGAGCCAGATACGCGCTAATGTACTGAAGCACAGAGATCTGCCAGCCTGCTTACAACACTTCCAAAAGGGACAGAGTTGGGTGTTAACACTTCTATTGCATGGACAGACTTAATTCTCTATCAACTTTAAAATCACTCTTCTAGAATATGTTTCAGACTGGAAAGATAAAATCTTCCAGAGACTTTAAAGCATTATTTTAAATGCATACATCCTCTGTTTCATACGAAGCGAAGGGAAAAATTACAACACTGATCTTTGCATACTACTGTTCTAATAAATGGCTTAACAGCCACGATGGAACTAGCTGATGGAACAACATGGAGTCTCTTCCTTATGTGTTCTCTAAAACTAACAAGAGCTGGCAGAGATCAACAGCTACTTTACCCCTCTGCTCTGCCTAGCACAAAGAGCCATGTCAAGAATGTCTGGATAGGTGTGCTTTGCGATGACACAAAGAGATGCCTTGGAGGAGAGACCAGAGGACCATATGAATTGGTGTTAAGTAGAAGAGCCCTGGGACAAAAGCAACTCTTCTGTAAAAGCTTTATATTTAGCAAACTTATTTATGGGTGGGTGAATCACGTTTCAGGGTACTGCAGAAAGTACCTTCCATTTGTGGACAATCATCTTTAGTACAAGAATGAGCTGAAAACCAAACAGCAAGTGCTTCTTGCGGAGACTGAGGCTGAAGACACACATAGGCTGCCATTGAGCCTAGTGAAGGGGTCATCATCACCACCAGCCACTCATTAGCCCCTCCTTGCTGGAGGATAGCACCTGGGATATTAACAGGCTGCCCAGGGAAGTGGTTGAATCACCATCCCTGGAGGTATTTAGAAGATGAGTAGTCATGGTGCTTAGGGACATGGTGGTCATTTTGGCAGTGTTAGGTTGATGGTTGGACTCGATGATTTTAAAGGCCCCTTCCAACCTAGACGATTCTATGATTCTATATAAAAGTGTGTATGATTGCCTAGTTAGAATGATCTGTACCACTGCAAATACTTTGCAGAGTAGTTTTTTCTAACCTGCATCATTTTGATTGAATCTGGCAGTGCTCCTTAGAAAAGCCTTGGCCAATAAACCAGAGTAATGAGACAAGCCTGACCAAAGCCAATGAATCCAGGTATCACCTGGCTTTGAAACAGTGATCTCTGGAGGATAAACACCCTTTTCACTATTTCAGAATCCTCTTCTGCTATTTTCCAGATCTTTCTGGATATCTTTTCAAAAACATAAGAAAACAAAGCAATGTAGAAAATAAAACCTGAATTTTATTTTTTACCTTTTTGACTACGCTGAGTTTGTCTGGTGCATGATCAAAAAGTGTGTCAAAGGCATCACGCTCTGGTTTTACGGGGAGAAAAAAATAATAAATCAATACATCTTCAACAGCCAAGTATGGGAAGCAGGTTATATGTTCCAAGCTTAAAGGCCTTTCTCAGTAAACCACATAATCAAGACTGAAGGTAAAAGTTATCACCCTATTTTGGTGTCTAACTAAATGCCAAAGTGAACTCCCCTGAGAATTTTAGGAGTAACTGAAAATAAACATATCATTCACTGATTTCCCTTTTCTGCCATTCATAATTGGTACACAAAATTTGTAGATGAAGGAAAAATTAAAATGCAACACAGATTTCAACTATGCCCCAATCCTAACTTAAACAATGAGGCTCTGAAACACCATCTGGTTGTGGTGCACTACAGCTACAGTGATAGCTATAGTTGCATCCACCGCTTAGCGCCAAAATCAGATATTCATTTGGTTAATTTAAAATTACTGGTAGCGCCCTGACTTCAGTAAAGCTTAAAACTGAACGAGTGAAATTTGATTCAGCAGTGTATGAAGAGCAAAGCTGACATGCTATATGAATATGTAAACTATATTTAGACCTTTAAAGCATTGTAAATCAGTATCTCATTCAATCTAAAATCCACTAAATTGTCTATATTAGTGGAACATTTCACATTGTGGCAGCTTTGGGCCGACTGAAATTCTCCAAACACTGAGTTTTTTGGATGACAACTATCATCATCAGGTAAAACAAGAAAAAATTAGAAATCTAACCAATTGCAGTTGGAAAAAAGAAAAAAGGCATAAAAAATGCTGGAAAAGTGTCCGGGTTTTAAGTTGTGCAAAATTTCAACATAGTTTTTAACAGTTTTTCCAGAATCAAATTCTTTTTATTTACAAAACACATTTTAATAGTTTTCTATTGTTAATAAATGAACATATTTATTATCCAAATTCCTTTGGTATGGTATCTGAAGATACGTTATTTAGCCTCTGTAGCCCCCTGACATTACTTATTTTCCGACTACCTGATTAATTATTAATGTAGATACTCTGCAAGAGGCGAAATGGTAGTGTTCACATATTATAACTGGGGAATAGAGAAACTAAGTGACTTGTTCTTCATCACACAAAGTCCTTTACAGGAGCCACGTCTTCAGTGAGAAGTGACTTAATGCCACTAACAAAACTAAACGCAAAAAGAGAAGTCTCGGCAGCAACACCAAAAAAATTGGTTTTTGTTTAGAAGACCAGATCTACGGTTGGTAAGGTCTAAACTCGAAAATCTAGTGAACATGAAGGAGACAAGATACTCCATGCAAATGAATTAAAGGGGGCTGACTGGTCACTGAAAAGGGACAGATAACCAGGGCTTTCCTAGACCTCGTACCATACACCTTTGCTTCAGTCATTTTTACATATTCATTTATATATGAATTAAAATGGTCACGTTATGAAGAAGGTGTAACTCTTATTGCTGGGCGTTGCAAAGATTTTTACTTGAAAGTCACTAACAACAGTATGAGGAAATAATGCTCTGTGCAGCATTTTCGCTATTCGTTACTTACAAATGAAAACAAGTCAACATAGACCAGTCTAAAGAGCACAAGCAGTATAGTGGATGATCTGGTTCTACCCATTATGCTCCACATCTGTGTGGAGTAACAAAACCTGCCACCGCAATACATTCCAACCCCACAGGATTGCTCAATCCATTGTCTTGATCTGCTGAAGGAAAACAGACAAGATTTCTGTGCCTGACATAAATTAAAAAAATTTCAGAGTCAACTTTGTTACTTACCAAATCTTCCCATCATCATCCTGCAAGTCAGAGCATTCAAAAATATTGGGTTAGTTCATGAATAATCACTTAGAAAAGACAAGACCATGGGCTTAATGGGCCTTTTCCTCCAAGATGCCGAGGGCTAACCACTCCTACAAAGTCAGGAGGCTGAGCATGTTGCAGACCAGACTCAATGTGCTGCAGGAATGTCCCCAGCAGACCACCAGTGATGTCAGGGAGATCCATTTGAAATTAAAGCAAATGCCTAATTATGTTCTACACGTAATTATGATTTCTTATGCGTAGCTATTTTTATGATGAAGAGTGAATGAACAAATGTACTTCTGTGTACAGTTTCCACAAATATAGTCATCAGGCACTACACCACACAGCTCAGAAGGAGCAAGGCTATCTATCTCACTTTAATCTGTTTTCTCTGAAGAAAGAAAACATACATCGTATCTGGATATTATGTAAATGAAACTGCCACATATGAATTATAAACGCAGCCAGTGACATCACCAGACATGTACAGATGTTTATCAGCTGAGAATCAGGCCCTGATTCGCACAGAGGAATTTGCAAGTATTCAGTGAATGTTGGATTCTGCTGATCACTGCATTTTCTGTAGCTATGCTTATATCTGGGTACGCAACACATTAAACAGTAAACCTCTTAATATTGTGTAATATTAAATAACTTAATAAAATACATGTATAAACACAAATGCAAATCTGTAAACATTGTTCTTGCTAAAAAATGTCTAAACCCCACTCTGCAGATTACATCTTACAAACCACATCTGAAGGAGGGGAAAAGTTAACTACATTGTTCAAGAGTATAGGAGCAAGGGGAGGAATTTTGGCCAACAAACCTGAGGCAGAGCTCTGATCCTACAAAAAACACTATGAGATCTTTAATGTCCACACAGAGATGTTATGATCTCATTTTTGAGCGTTTCCATCTGAAAGATCTTCCCTACTGAGCTAGCCACATGGTACTTCATTTATCTTCAAAGTCATGGAAAGCTGAGCCAACTCTACAGGGAGCCAATACCCTGATAAACTGGAGGAGGGCTCATGTAAGCCCCTCTTAGAATAGTTGCCTTCAGGGTACACGAAGGAAAACCTCAGCTTTTATTTGCAGCCAAAGTGCATGTCTAGCCTTCTCCTTATAAAAAGGACTGTAAAAACATAAAGCAAAGTAATCCATTGCAAAAACTGGAGAAGAAAGTGATTTATTTATTTAAATTTTTTTTGCTGCGCTCTAGTTCTGAGGCACTATTGAAAACAAACATCATCTCACCTTACAATTTTAACAGGGTATCAGTCCAGTTTTCAGAGGTATTTCAAAGTATTGCCTTTTGTCAAACTAATTCTTCCCCAAAATATCTACATTGGCCCTTCACTTGAGAAAGGCAACAGCACTGGGCAGAAATTAGTTATATATGGCTACCTCCAGAAGGCAAGGGGAAAAAAAAATGGCCCACAAAGGTCACACTCAATGAACTATTCAGTTAAAAGCTTCTGTAACACAAAAATGTCAAGACAACACTTTTTTCCTTTGTAACATATTTCCAGAGACCAAGTTAGTTCTTTATAGTTAAAGAAGGACCACATTAAAGGATATTGTTAATTTAGCAGGGGTGAGAGGAAGATTAAGTCTCTCTTTCGTCTTTGTAAATGGTCTCACATCATGCACCACAGACACACTCCGAAGCTAAAGTGTTTTGTGCTTACTCTGTCGTAGTCGTCAGCTCCTCTGTAACATGCGTGGTCTGAAGGAGGCCTTCACGTTTCTGGAAAGGAAGATGGAGTTAGAAACTGAGACGGCATTAGTAAAGGAGAAGCTGATTAGGGGCTCTGCCGCATTCAGCATCTTTTAGAATCCCAGAGGAGAAAACTGGATAAAGCATGCTTGCTAAGTTTTGTAGAGGTAGAGGTGAAACAGCTGACACAGGAGGGCTCACTCCCAGAACAGTGGCATTTATCAGGCTGACAGCCAAAGGGATGTTTGGGAGATGTGTATGTATATATATTTGCAGCCAACAAACTCGCTAACAATTCTCCTCCTGAGACCAGAGTCAACATCGTGCCTGGAACACAAATTAGACAGAGTTTGTCAGCCCCGTCTTAAAACTCCCCCCAGGGCACTCGTTTATGTCATGGTGTCAACCAACAATTTGACACAATTGGCAGCCTGGCTCTCCGGAGAGGTCTGGAGCTGAAACAACACGGACAGCTGCCCTCAGGCCAGGGCTCCGGTGTGCCGGCAAAACTCCCCGGGCATAAGGGCAGCTCTCCTAGAGCAGGCATGTTACTGAAGCCACCAGCCACATGCCTGTCAGGAACACATCCACCAAGGAAACGTAGGGTGTATAAAAAGCCCAACTAGTGATTTCACAATGAATAGTATTTCCTTGTTACTGGGTTTTCTCTCCTTGGGATAATTTTCTGCATGAATACAAAGTCTCCTACCCAATAGAGAGTTAGCATGCAGTGAGACTCAGTTTCAAAACAGCTTTATAATAGCATCCTTACCTCTGTTATGACACAGCCCCCTGACACAGGTCGGCTCAAATGTTTCTGAGCCTCTCCAGAGTTTTGGAGACATGACATGTGAGTCTTGGAGGCTGGAAGTGCTTTTACCCAAGTCAAAAACTTTCTTAACATCTCTGTGGGTCCATTCCAAAGCTATGGGATATAGCCTTATGCCTGAATGGAGGAATTTCTTTCCTCCCCTCTCTACGCTTAAAAAGCTGACACAAGGAGCTCAAATCTCAGCAGCCATCTAGGAACCAGGCCTGTCAGAATGACTTACGGCAGGGTTAATAAAGCTGCTAGCTCAGGTAAGCAGGGAAACCACCCCCCTCAGGCACAAGCTCCGTACACATATGCCATCTCAATCATTTTCACTAGCTGAACCCCAAAGAAGAACCTATTAGGGAGAACAGCTTTGAAAAGAAACACATCCTTCCTCTGAAGCAATCTAAGAAATAAAAACTGAAATCTAAAAACCAGTAAGAAGAACTCCTGCCCTTCCACTCCCTTCTCAATGAAGGCAGCATTGCTTTCTCAAGCCACCACCCAGGGAGCCTGGCTGAAAGCACGGTGGGAGCCATGGTCTCCCATCGCTGTGCTGTTACAGCTCTGTGCTTGAGCTGGGCCCTGTGCTGGATGCTGCCAGCTGGCCGTGTCTTCACAGCCCCTCACTTCCCTATCATGCATACATCTCATCCTGCTCCCCCGAGGGAGCCACGGGAACAGTGCCAGAAGGTTTGGTGAAACAAGCCAGGATGACAGCATGGATGGAAAAATGAGAAAGCATCTGACAGGCCAGTGTTTTCTTGCATACAAAACAATGTTTTCTTTATTCCATCCCACCACGTCTCTGCTTTATTAATACAGGTTTCTGGACCTTCCAGGCACTACGTACCCCGGGGAGAAGATGCCATAAATTGTGAACAAAAACTCACTAAGTGGTGACTAGTGAATAATGCCTCCGAACGCCTGATCAGAAAGAGGAATGGATGCCAACACTGACTCCCCAACGGGTGGAAATGGCTGCATTTCTGTGTAGCCCCCTCTGATGCAGGTGAGCATGCTGCTTGCACAGCAAGCCAAGGTCCCTTGGCCTTGCAATCCAAAAGCAAATGTCATTCTTTGATAAAACTTTGATTCCTCGCACCACTGCCACCAGACACATTTATTCTTCACCCTGCCTTGCCTCTGACCTTTCTGTCTGCAACTCAGACTACGAGGGAATTACTGTAAAAATACCTCAGATATCCCAGCAGACCCAAGGTGGGACATGCTGCAATTTTAAAAATGAGGATGAGGAAAGCTAAGTGCAAAAGATGGCAATTCCTGAGCCTTGTAAAAATAACCAACACAGTAAGCCTTAAGAACATTTTTTACACTTATTTCTGAGAACCTTTTTGCTTCCTGAATTAGAGTACATCTTCATCGTGCAAGTTTACATTTCAAATATCAGGCAGTAGAGTCAGCTGGAAGAAAAATCTCAGGATTTTCAGTTCTCTCTGGAAGCACACAATGAAACCACAAAGTTTCTCTCCTCCCTGCCCTCACTTGAGGGGGGCTGGAACAACAGGCACACAATGAGTGACACCAATATTAAAACATTTACCATCTTAGACTATTAACTCAGTGCTTGGAGTAGCTATCAACAGGATCTTAACTAGAAGACCCACCTAAACCCTTGCTCTGCTAGGGCTCTTCATGTATAACTTGGACATATATTGACATGGTTACAAAATTTTCTATTTCACACAAAAACCACCAAGAAAACCAATTCTGGACATTGATCTCAATAAGGTTTGAAAGTAACTAGGTTTCAGGAACTCTAGTCTTGATCAGGGCTACCTCATGGTGCCCATTATAAAACAACATAAACAAAAATGGTTTTCTGCTGGGTTAGTCTTGTAGTTGTTCTAGGTAATATTGACAGACAGATAGGTAAAGGTTCTTCCTACCAAGGAAGGTAAAGCAGAAAGTCCTCTCCAAAATGCTTGTGGGTTTGATAGATACAGATCCAGCTACGGATCTTTCTCACACTGTAAATTAACTATTTTTAATTAAAAAAAAAAAACAGCACCTTAGGAAAGTCTCAGTCTGTCACCTCAAGATGCTAAAGGAAGTGAAGAATTTAAGGGAAGAGCAGAACCACCGCCAGTCTGAGGAGATCTTGATAAATACTTTCCATATAGCACAGTGCTGTCATAATATTATCTCATTTTATGGAGCAGGACGCTAAAAACTAGAGAAGAAAAAGCCCACAACACTTACACAAGCTAATAAGGTATTCTGCATTGCTCTGGGATGGGCTATGGAAATGCACATAACTTAACTAAGCACTAACTTGCTAAACCAGTATCAGTCTCTTATTTTCATAGTGTAAGCACGGCCCATCTGGGCAAGAAGCACCTCATGCATCTGCACAGTGTGAGGACGGCTCAACAAAGTTGATAATGATAATCCAAAGTGCCAAAGTCACCCATGAAAGTGAGACTTAACTAGTTTTGAAAATTTCAGTGTGGGTGTGTTCTTGCACAATACTCCCACAAAATCTTGCAAGGTTTTCTTGCTACGGGGTCAATTCTGCAGAGTTTACAAAGTCACTTAACAAACTGTTGATTAATCCCCTTAAATGCATATTCAAACAAGAAGAGCCATTTAAACTAAAACTTCTCAGAGCAGACATCTTATGTTAATTGTGATCTAGTTTGACAGAACCCTAATAATTATTGGGATCTGTAATAAGAGATCATTTAACAATAAGTTGATAATTATAATAATAATGATCTTCTTAATAATAGTTTTCTTACTTGTGTTAGGAACAATATTAACCTCATTACCGTTCTTCTGTTTGTCATTAGTATAACAACAGCTAAATTTTTATTAACAGCTATATAACAGCTAAATATCCATTTAAAGAGATCTGTGTTACTGAACCAGCATGTATTTTTAGACTAGGTTATGAATGCTGCACTATGAAAATTCAATTTACCAAACTATAAGGCAAAAGTCATTGTTCCAGAAAAAACATGCTTCAGTTTATACTGTGCCTTGCTTTGCATTTAAATAAACAAAGCTGAAGAGCTGCAAGCTTTTCCTAGCAGTGGGACAGCAGGGCTGAAACAAGCCTCCTCTTTGCATGGAGCCAGCTCACAGCCAGCAGTTGCCATAACCATCTCCAGGACTTCAGGCTCTAAGTCCAAGAGCAAGAGCTTACAGCCTCTCAAGCTTAAATTAACTCTCATTGTACCATTGCTCTGACACCTTCAGCGCTCCCCTGGGGACACAGGAGTTGCTCTTTCTTTCTTTCTTTCTTTCCCTAGTTTCTGTCAGCTTTTATCTCATCCTGTCTTCACCTCAGCCTAGTCTCAAGATGTGGGGACTCTGGTGAACCAGATGGTCTCAGTAGGTGTCTTCTCTGCATCACTCCAACAGGAAAAGATGTGAAAACACCTTCTCCACAGCCTTCCCTCTGCTACAGAGGTGGAGGATCCTGAAACCTGAACTAAGGACAAGGAAAGGGAGGCTTTACCTCTTTATCTAAGTTTTTTTTCTTACATCAGTTGCAGAAGATGCTTCACTGTACTGGGCACAAGATTTCTAGCATCAGGGTGTCACAGGACTGTTAACCACCTTATACTTACATTTTCCTCCTTACCTTTCCAAGACTGTCAAAAGAAATTTAAAAAGAAATTAGTCTCTGATTTACGTTCATGTTATTTTATACCTAACTCACCATTCTTATGATTAAAGAACTACAGCAGCTTGAAAGCAATTCAAAATCACCTCTTAAAGATAACACATACATTTATTGTGAAGCAGGAAGTATCCATCAATTGCTCATTTACATCACACCCTGTACCTCTAGAGCATTCAGGTAGGCATCCTGGAAAATGTCTTTATTTAAATGTAAAGCAAAATGAGGCTTGCCTAATCAACCACCATGCAATTGCATCTTGTAAGGGGATCCACATTTGCAAAACAGAGTCTGAGATCACTTTATCTTCTTTATTCTTGAAACAAAACCTACTACAGCCTGACAGCTCTAACAGTAAATGGCACGTATAGAAAGCACTTCCACAGCCTGCTGCCAGCAGCCGAGCCTGCCTTGCAACAACAGCATTGAGCACCACAGCAAACAGTCACGGTATGATCAGAGTGCCAGCTGGAACAGCTCTGCCTGGTGTTTCAACAGCTGTTGAGAAAAGCTGGATTTGCACGCTACAGAGTGTACTGCCACAGGAGCTTCAGTTGGGATAGAAGGCAAGATAAAAAGCAAGAGTACATATGCTCCAAAAGTAGAGTCTTTGTAGAGTGAAAGGAAATGGTCGACACCAAGCAGAGAAAGGAATAACTAGAGCATTATCTAGGGCAGGAGGGAAGAAGTCAGGGTTCCTCAGGTCAGATCTCTTCCCCATATCTAAGGAAAGCTAACAAAAACACAAGGCTGTGAAAGACATGATGAAAGTCTATTAGCATGCCAAGGAAAACAACATGTCTAAGTCTGCATAATAAGTCATGGGGGAAAAACAACATCAGTAACAGGCTTCCCAGACTAGGGAGATTCTACGTGCTGAAACTCCTTTGTGTGCTGTTTGTGTTTCAATGGCTTCTCTACAAAAAATGTATGGCAAAAAAACACTTACTAAAGTGCCAGAAATTACAGATACAACTCTCTCTCATACAAAATCCCATCATGTGTGTTTAGCTTGATATTGCAGTAGCAAATGGTGGTCCTAAACATACTAAAGATATGATGTTCATTAAAGCACACCAGAAATGCATTCCCAGGAGTGGAACTCACTAAACAACCGGGACAAGAATTTTCTAAATGACAAGAGATCGGAGGGCAAGGGATGGGAGCAGCCCAGTACTGCAAAATCTGAGTGATAAATAATGATTGTTCTGACCAATTTCTCTTATAAGTTCATACTCACCCGTACAACTACCACTTGTATAGACACATGTTCAGGCAGTCGAATGGGAGCTCGGAAATGCATTGCCAAAGCTACCAGAAGGTGAAGAATGGAAATCAGATTCTTGCCATGGATTGCTGCAGGGAACAAGGAAAATGAAACGAATAAAAGAATATTGAGGGGTCTTATTTTAAGCAAACAGCTCTGGGAAAAAGGCAGTGAAAAATGCCTTTGGGGAAAACAGCCTTTTTTCTTTTTATCCTTCTTCCTCTTTTTCCTAAATTAAAAAGGCCTACAATATAATTTTACAGGTAGCAAAGCCTAGATTCAGCCCTCCCTTTGAGTAACATGCCTAACTTAGGAGTCCAAACACTGCATCTCTCTCTCTAGTCAATGAAGACAGGCAAACTCAATTACTTGCCTTCTACTGTACTGGAGAATACTGGACAATTCTGCTTTTAGCAGACTTCCAAGTGCTAACCCAAGCTTTTCTGGCTGTAAGAGATGAACCCCACACCCAGTACCCAGGTGAAGGGACTTCTCAAATTCCATTCTCACTTTCAGATTGTAGCAGGCCATACTTGAACAGAAGGCACTTTCTGCTTAGCCTGTCAGAAGCTGCATCCTCCAGCAGGACACAGAATCCTTTTACTGTGGTGGCCCGAAGGATTAGACCACCCTCTAGTACCTGAATGACTAACACATTTCTCATATATGTAGGGATTCAAATTCAGGAAACAAACAAAAAACTTTCTAATGAAAGCATATCCTTAAAGGAACAAATTACTTCAATTATCCCATAGTCAGGTACATCTGTCCTTAAACAAAGGCCACAGACGGAGGTACCAGTTACAATCCATACATGGATGTGGTAACACCATCTATGCAAATAAATAAATAATTTTAAAAAACCACACTGCATCACAGAGAATATGGTCAACCTCTTGATTATCATACCCTCCTGGCCTGTGAAGCTGAGACAGAAAGCATAACAGAGTCCTTACAGTCAACGTTCCACTTGATTGTCCAGCCATGGGGTCGGAGTAAATCATGGACAGCTTCCAGGACCGTCTGCAACTTTTGCTTCTGACCAATTTCAGATTGCGTCACTTCTGCCACATTCAGTTTACGGTCAGCCAATTTTTCTGTATTTGAAGAAAAGAACAATAAAAAGAACAGGCAAAATCAGATTAAACAAGGGCCTAGGTGAGAATAACAAGCACAGAGCACTGGGCAGAGCTGGACTCTGCTAGAAATTTTTCAAGAGAATGATTTTCCTCAGAAAGCAAAATAGCTGAAAGCAAACCTTTCATCAAAATGTGTCAATTCCAATAAAACCTGTGATAGAAAACTGGTAAGGCCTGGCAGAACATGCTCATCAGTCAGGTTCCAAAATATATAACAACTTTCAGACAGGCACCAAGTTAGGAATAATATTTACTATACCACCATTTTCTTTCACTGCTGAAAAGCATTTGGCCCAACACAGCCTTCGCTATACAAGGAACCTGCACAGGTTTAATGGACTTTTCTAATATAAAGTTAATTTAGGAGAAGAAAGGGGAAGTATTGTGTGAACATTTATTTCAGCTTGATATGCTTTATTTCAGGTTAGCTGAAGGTACGAATTTAAGCTAAAGCACACTTTGCCTTCTCAAATCATCAAGAGTAATAGACTCATGACCCACAGATTTGCACCGGATTAGTGGAACTAATTTAAAGTAAGTAAGTCGGTAAAATCTTGTTACGTTGTTATGACATTGTCCCATCATGGTCGATTACTTCCAAAAATGAACTAATGAAGGAAATTTTGTAAAACGCCATTACTAAAATT
Source organism: Himantopus leucocephalus (assembly GCA_003993805.1). Classification (NCBI taxonomy): domain Eukaryota; kingdom Metazoa; phylum Chordata; class Aves; order Charadriiformes; family Recurvirostridae; genus Himantopus; species Himantopus leucocephalus. The sequence goes on along the minus strand of RSEF01000001.1, from coordinate 85,005,407 downwards.
TGAATTCTGTTTCTGTAATATAATTATTTGTTGCCAAAGTCATAGACAAGTCATTCTTCTCTTCCTCTGCATTGTGGCCCTTGCCAAAGACACAGGAGCTGAATTTCTCTAGAAAACAAAAAAAAAGAAGAAAGAGAGCTGAGGAAGGTGAGTAGAATCCTCCAGCCACCAGAGCAATGGGAACAGCTGACCTCTGTTCTCTCTACACCCTGGGGAAAAAAAGGTCAAACTCACTCTGCTGCTGGGACTAGGAGATCAGGACTGGTTGAACATATTCCAATTACATATTATTATTATCATTCCAGTCTTTAAAATAAAAAGCCGTATTTCACCAAAACTGTTTTCACAAAATGGGATGGACTTCAACTCCAAAGATTCATTCAGAAACATTTCAGAGTTGTCAAAACCTATTATATCAATAATGGAAATATTTCTGCTCTCAAGTTGAAGAGTATGTTTCTTCTGGACATTTTACCTAGCTGAAGATATATATCATCTATTTTTAAAAAGTGGCAGAAATACAGAAGTACTTTAACAACCCAAACAGAAACGACTTGCAGATTATCAACTCACAAATACTTCACACTTTTTGATTGTTTCTATCAATTTACAGTAGGAAATTTTTATCAATATTATTAATGGAAAACACTTTCTTTAGCCAAGCTGTCTCTCAGTCTTTTTTAAACTGACTACCAAAACATGCAATTATTATTTTAAATTATTTTAGATTTTTTTAAAAAAAAATATAGTACAAGATTTTGGTCACGTGTTATGGCTCCTATCTATTCTCAGCCCAGGTTAGCTGCCAGTCAGCAAGCAGAAATTTATTTCTTTTCACCCTGACACCATGTGTACCACGCCACTCCAGCCTCTCCGAGTGGCACTACTGGCACCTTGATAAAATTAACTAAACAAGGGACTCCACCTCAATCAGTCAGCCATTTGCTAACCTCTCACTCCAAACTGCTTCAAAATAAGTACACTGACAAGCTGTCGTCTTTCATCTTTTTTGTATGTCTGCCTATCAAGACAGATCTTCTTGAAACACCTCTCACACACAAGGAATAATAACTACTACTTGAAGTTTAATGACCAAACTTTGTTACCCTTTCCTGCAGGCACCAAAAAAGACAACTTGCATAACAGAGGGCTGACTTAATTCTGAGGCCTTGAGCACCAGAAGCACTACCACAAGCATGACACGCTTTGCCTCTTGCTTCAATGAGACAGGACGAAGACGGATAGGTTTAGTAATACAAGTCTAGCTGAAGGTACCAAGACACCACTGAACACAACACGAGACTGGGGCTGAATTGTGACAGCTTCAGGTCAGGGGAGGCCAAACAGGAAGAAAATGAGGAAAAAACAGTCCAGTTAAAGTTTCAGGCTGCAAGATATACATATCTTTCCTCCTGTAAGATATGCTAAGTCCAACTGAGCTACGTATGCACAACTAAACACTTTCTAAATGTCTGCAGGCCTGAGGGTAGAACCACGGCCTCCACTGGGAGCGTAAGCAAGCAGTGATACCTATGACAAAATGGCTACAGTGAAATGCACTACCACTTGCCGAAACAGCAGTGGCTATATGTTAAGAAGTGCAACTGTGTTCACACAAATACTCCCCAGCTAAAATTAAGTCTACACCCCTGCTCTCCACCATGTCTGGAGGGTCCCAGCTGCAGTCTAACCAAGCAGCGTTAAAACTACTCTTATTTTATTCCTCAAGTTATTTTTGAGGAGTTTTAATTGTACACAAAGTTAATTGTTGTTAACCAATTTTAAAAGCTTGTGAATGTTCACCAAAACACTGCAGACCTGTTATTTAAGGGGCATATGCAAAAAATTCAGTAAGCAGCATCCGTTAGCACCAGTGGAATTAGCACCACTAGGTCCTCTTGCCCCACTCCAACACATACATCCCACATCCCAGCCCACTCTTGAAAGCATGTCCTAAGTAAACTGAGAGCAGTTGGACTATCTGTCTCCAAGAAACAGTGTGGATTTACAATGGCACTTGAAGCTTCAAGTCTCTCTGTTTGCTAAAAGCACCCCCATAAATCACTGCATCATCATAAGGTTTTTGCCATTGTGCTTCTTGCCTGAACACACACACTGCAAAGATGCAAGGCGGTTGCAAAATCCCAATCGCTTAACTGACCATATCCTTTCATGAATCACTCGCACATAAGTGCACATTATGAGTATGTGCCTGCTGCCATGCATTCTCTTTTTCTCATTTTTTTTCCCTAAAAGTAATTCTATCAGGACCTCAAAAGAGCCCTCAGCCCAAAAGCTTTCAGAAGCAAACTATACAGACAAAATTCTGGACCACATGGCTTCTGCATGGTCCCCCACTGTAAACACGAATCTCTTCACCTTTTTTCTGCCACATACTTCAGCTGTCTGGACTATACTCAGTCCATGAAAGAGATATCTAGGAATCATCTGGATTTCCTCCCCTCTCAGCAGACAGCCTGAGAAGAACAGATGGAGAAGCTGACACTGTAGTTATCAGTGAAACAAACTGTATCCCTAGTGAGATGGTAAGTTACTGCACAGACCTGCTGCTGTCTGCAGCTTTGGAAGAGGTTAACTTCAGGCCCCTTCCAGTCTTTGGGGCCACCTTCTCTTGTGTAAACTCACCTAACAGCTTTTGCAGCACCTGCCCATCGTAAAGGTCCTCTTCAAGCTGTTTGACGATGATTCTCTCCTCCACCAGCACATCATTAATCCAGTCAATTAGAACCTGAAAGTACAGAAAATGGAGGCAAATTCTAAAACCACTGAAATATGTTCCTTCCATTCAATGCAGTAATCAGGAATATAAAACAGAGGAAGAGTAACCATATTTACATATTTCCAAGATACAGAGAAATAACAACCAAAGAGATGCTTTTGCTCTCTTGTTTTAAATTCAGGTCTTGCAGCATGTCAATTTTAGCACCCTCTATTTTTCCTCATTAAAATGTCTCCTTATTGCACCAATTCTAAAGCAAGTAGCAACTAGCAGCTCTGCATCAATAACCTTTGCTAGTATCTATGCTCTCCAGGTCCCAAAACTTATGTCTTACCTGTTTCATGTGAACAGCAGACCTGCCAATAGATGACAATAGTCCCATGCTCCCACCATGGTCACTACCCTGAATAGATGTGAGTGGTGTGCCAGAAAGAAGAGCTTCAGAGGGGAAAGAGTGAACACGCCTACTAACAGGAGCTAAACAAACCCCCTCACTAGATCCCTGCCAGTAGCAACAGGATAACATTTTATCTTAAGCTATTGCAGAATACAGAAGTCTGGAATTAAAATTTTGGTCAAATGGTCCTGATGACCATTCTACAACATATATAATAGTTCCCATATGCTGACTACCATAATTATGAAGATCACTCAATCACCTGCAAAACAGGAATGAACATAAAGAACCTTCAAAAAAGAAAAGGAACTGAGTTAAGTTTTCCAGGTGCCAAAAATAATAATTTCCAAACAGTTACAGGAAAAACAGCCTTGACCGTTTGAAGTTGGCAGTAGTGCTTTCCTCCAATTTATTATTTGGAAAATTAAGTAACTTTCGCAAAAGTAATGCAGTTCTGTGGGAAGAGACACAATGTTAAATCCCACTAAATCCTTGATTCTGTAAGAGGAGAAGAATATTGCCAATCATAGAGATGCAAAATTCATTAAGTAGAGCCACCTAAAGCAATGAGCCTCATTTAAAAATTCTGCAGTTTTTAATTTGCTTCATATAGAACTGTGGATTCTTTAAATTCATTTTCTGATTAGATCCCATACTTCTACCTCTTCTCAACAGTCATGATGGCTAAGAAAGTTTGGGGGTTTCAATATACAAGAGATTGTGAAACAAAAGCAAATAAACAAAATATAGACAGGCTTGCAATGGAAAACACCCACCTTGGCAGTCCTAGGAAACACAAGCATTTGAATATGTTAAAGGAAGACTCGGGATGCTAAACTATTTGAAACCATTAATAAACATTTTATTTTGCCTGTCCTGTGTTGAATGGTATTGAACTCAGAATCTAGAAAATGCCAAGCAATTAAAAATAAAAGTCTAGAAGTACCTTCTAATGTAGGAGCTGACATCCCATTTCCAAGAGTGTAGGTACACTGGAATCACAAAATGGCTTTGGGTACAGGGTGTTAAAAAAGGGAAATATTTACACTATGTGCTACTTAAATTTTCAGAGAAATTTAACGCTGAAAAACTTTTGGAAAAAAAGCACATAAAAGAGATACAAGTTAAACAAGGTCTAGCCATAGTTATTTTATTATTTTAATAGTTCATCACCTGAATGAAAGAAAAATATCCTAAAGAACATTCTAACTTCTTCAGTATTCAGACTACAACTTCAGCTCTGCTAGAAGAAATGAATTTGCAATTCATATTTAAGAAAAAAAAAATGCAAGTTGGGTTTTTTTTTTTCACAGCTCTTGAAGACTGGCAAGCGTTGTAATTAAAAAACAAACAAGCCCAAAAAATCTGCTGTCCCACCTCTTGATTGTATCTTAATTAGGAGCCTGGAAAAATCTATCTGCACAGATTTTTTTTTTTTTAAACTTTTACAAGGGAAATAAAGGACCGTATTGCTTATTGAAATGACTAACATGCAGAAATACTTTCTGAATCTCTGCTCACAGAAAGTCAGCTCTCCAGTTCTTTGTAGGTGCTCCTTCATGCAAACAGAAGCAGAAAATATTCAATAACCTGAATGTCTAAAAATTTAAACAGTTTGATATAGGTACAGAGTACTCAGTGGGAAGCAGACAGAAGGTGCAGACAAAGAGCTTTTCCTGTGCATGAAATATGCTTAACGTCAATCTGTCTGATGTCCACACTCTTCTACCCATTCCTTCATTTCTGTGCCTGCACTTCATACATCTGCAGTTCAATACTGTCTTTTAAGCTTTGGCTGCATTAAATAATGGGTGTATGAGAAACACTGCAGGATGGAGGAAGTGTCAGCCCTAATACCATGCCTCTCCTTACACGCAACAGCTGGTGAAGACACCACAAGATCCCACATGTAGCAGATGATCTTCAATGCACCTGAAACTCATCTTGTTCAGTACTTGGAGACTCACAAAACAGCATGCAGGTAGACGGAAATGTTTGTTAGGTCACTTAACTTGTCATACCTTCATAAAAAGCTACTTTTCTATAGTCTTTGGAATTAGCAGCATGATTTTAAAACTTTAATACAATATAACCATGTCTTCAAAACCATGCCTACCCTTTCATGCATATCCATAATCATATAAAACATCTCCAAACAGCGTCAAATGCTCAGACGCATGCATTTGTAATTGTAAACTTTCCAGCAGTGCTTTAACTTCTGACACATCCATTTATCGTATCATTTGTAGGACAAATGCATATGTCTGGTTAAATGAGCCATGTTGCATTACTAAACACTGGGCTGAAAACTGAAATTCGCCATGAGGCAGACAGCTGAAACAAAAGAGTGCTAGAAATCTAGAAGCAAAAATGAGTCTGTTTTTTTTTAGTTCATGCAAAATGGGTTTTCACATCAAACTTCACAGCTCAGTGAAGTATTTTTGTTCTGCAGGCTGGCTGTTTCCACGGCAGTGGGGCACATTCAGAGTTAATCTGCAGAGTTCAAGGACGTAAGGACCCCACAGTCATCACTATGAACAACATGAAAAACAAGACAAAATATATGAACACATTTGGCACAATGGGAAAACAGGAAGCCCCGTCACCAAAAACAGCAAAGAAAGAAAACCCCAATTTCAATGACCTTTTTCCCCCTGACTTCTGGGAGAATTAGGAAGCAGAGATCAAAGGTATGAAAGCTTAACTGGCTTCAGGGTTGAGCACGGAAATTAATATTAAAAATTCATATTCAGGCCTGGAAACTATTGACGAAGCACAAAGCACTGGCAGCCTGTAAACAAAGAGAAGGCTTCTTGTTTTCAAAAGCAGATCACAGAGCATTTAGGAAGCATGGTTTCATTTGGTCACCCATGAAACCTTACCAAAAGGACAGTGGCTTCATTTTGGTTTTCTCTTCACCACACTGAATTTAAAAAAGCCATAAAATTAGACATGGAAAAAAGATGATAATTTCTCGGACAGTGAATGATTTACTACAAATGAGAATGTTTACTCGTTTCAGGCAGTATCTAGATCAGCAGTGCTTGGATCTGTATTCAGTTTAGATGAGGTTTTAAAGGCCAAAAGTTGTTGCAGTATCAGCTGATCTTACAGAAGTCTTTGCAGGGAGGGAAAGCATCTTGCATCTGTGACAGGCAAGGCACCTTCAGACAGGACCCAGTTCTTGCAAGCTGCTGCTCTAAAATTTTGGATTTAATTAGTAGAAACTCTTCTTCATACTTTTCCTACCAAAATATATGTGAAAACACTGGGAAATCTGCCACTTATGTGAAATGTTAAAATATCTTTTCAAAGCCTCTGACTCAATTTCTACAGCCTATTAACTCTAATTATGTTTAGGATGACAACCAGCAATGAAGCTTTTGAAACTTTTAACCTTCAGACATATCTGAACCAGAAGGGGAAAAAAAAGATTCCTTCCACCTTTACACCAAATACACAAAGCAACACACATGAACAAGGAAAGCACACATAGATCAACACACCCCCCCTTTTTTTTNCCCCCCCTTTTTTTTTTTTTTAAGTATTCAAAAGAGAACTAGAAGAACCCCCAAACACCCTTTACAACTAGTAACACAGACCAACTAAGGGAACTTCATATATTAATGGGAAGTGAATTTTGAACAGATTCACAGTAACTTATAGACTAGAAACCTGACTCTGAAGTATACAAGAACAAACAATATATCACAGGACACCTCTGCATCCAATCACAAACCAGCCCAAACTCATAATTTAAACACTTACTTTAAGTTAGCTGTGCACTTGTCACTTGGCAAATATTGGGCAATGAGTAAAAGATGCTCACACATTTCAGACACCAGAAACAGAGTATTTTGTGAATAAATTATTTATACATATATATATATATGAATAAAACAATAATTCATCTCTCTTTCCCTGATCTGAATTTTCAGCTTTAGGTCTGTTCAGCCATGTACCAAACTGTGTTTGATTACATACAGAGCAAATGAAGTGAGGAAAAAAAGGCTGCTGGCCACAGAGGGAACTTAGTTGAACACTTCATATTGATAAATTGTGGCCAACTATTTTTAGAATACCATCAGTGATGATAACAACACTTTGAGGCATAACTCTAGTTCCTGATGATTTTCATATGTCCAAGAGGACTTAAAGCGGGTATTTGAGCATCCCCAACTAAGCAGACTTCAACAAGGGGACTCATTGTATGTTTGCTTTAATAAGAGTGAGGAATGAGGCTTTTTGTTGGGATTTTTTTCTGTTGGTCTCTCTGTGTTACCACAATGCTATACAATCTGTCCCTCCAGGTTACAACAGCTCTGTCAAAATCACTTCCAAACGCTCACACAAGCTTGCACTGATCAATCCACTATGCATATAATTCCTATGGCACGAGGCTCACAGAAATTAAAACAATATTTTGTGGAGACAAAGAGATACTAAAGCAGTGTCAGCAACAGATATCTCTGCTGCTTATTTGCACTGAGATCCATTTACCCAACTGCATACAACTGACAGAACAGAAACACGAAAATCAATGATGGCAAACCATTGGCATGTCTAACTCTGGTGTTGAAAGAGATTTGGGCTGGCACCAATGAAACTAAGTCATACTGCCAAATTTCAAAAGGCATGAAGCTCTGTTGCTGCTATTGACACATTCCTCTTGGAGGGGAAGAGAGAGAGAACCACTTTGAACTATAAAAACCTCCACCTATTCAACTCCTCACTCCTTGCTAGTCCGTTGAGATCTTTCATTTCAAGCTCTGTGGGGCAGGCAGTCTTTTCTGCTGGCCGCTGCTGTATAGCACTTCGCATGCCTAATTCTCATCCAGCATTGCAGCTCTTGGAAAATGTCACTAACCACTGAAGAACAGAAAACAAGGAATAAATTGCTCATTTTTTTGCATTATCCAAACTCTGTAGCATAAAATAAGTTTTGCCAACATAATTCAAGCCTCTCCCTGCCTTACAGACTCACACCAACATAGTGTTAAATATTTCTGTAGCTGAATCTCTGTAAAAACTTTCAACTGCTGAGAGGTATGCAAATGATTAGCAATTACCTAAATTACATAGTTTTCAAGCAGGCACTCTATAGGACACATCTCTCCTTTGAGGATGATCCCAAGGAAACAATCCCCAGTTACACGCTGTTCCCTGCACCAGCTGCTGCAGTTCATTTGGTAATACGTTACTCTCTCTTCATGCAAGCGTAAACTGGCGTAGTGAACCAGAGCCTGCTTCTGCAATGCCCTGAAAGCACTCAGACACGTTCTCAAGCCCCGATTCTCATTCCTCCTGAAGGTTTCCAGGTTTTAAAACTGGAAAATATAACCTTGCTAGACTATGACATCCAGGGAAGACTCACCAACTCATATTGAATTCAACGGCAGAATTCCCAATTTAAAAGCAATTCTGATCCCAGTATCAAGTCTCCTGCATCACAGAGTGCATCTGGTTTCTTCACTGCAATGACTCTGGTTCAGCTGAATCATTCATGATAATATTGCTGCTCCACTACCAAAGAAACCACAGTACATTTTGAAAGAGTGGTGCAATTTTGAGAGAATTAATGGATTTAGAAAGAATGTGTGAATTCACTTAATTTAAAACCACAGTGTATTCCAGGTGAATTAGAGTAACAAAGAAAACTGAGCACAGCTCCTTGCTAAACTCTTGTTTTATGTGGTTTTGTAATCCTAAACATGTTATTGCAGTATTAAAAACAGATCCCTGGGCTTGTTTTAAAGACGTACCAGGTGAGCAGATTGCTGAGGCATTCTGTGAAGCATATGCATGCAGCCGGGTTCACAAGGTTTCCTGAAAGGAATGTGTTCAACCCCGTGTCTGGAGATGGTCTACACTACTCAAAGTTTTCAGACCCACCAAGCTACAGCTGCATTGTTGTTTCTAACAAAAATAATTTAAAAAAAAATTTTTAAAATAATAAAAAGGAAACGTAGCAGGAAGTATAAGACAAGCACAAATGCTTTTTGGAAAGAGATCATATTTGTTCAGAATTGCCAGCCCTTTGCTCCCTGCTCAAACTTTCACTGTTAACTGCAGAGGAAAGGTTCTCCTTAACACTAATCCCTCAAGATCAAACCCTCCCATGAACACTGCTGAGGCAGAAAGCCACACCTCACATCAGCACAGCTGGGAACACCATTATGAACACCTTGGGCAGGTGTCTCCAGTGACAATATAGATTCAGGACAATCTGGCCCCTACCCTACCACACAGGAAAGCTGAGAACTTTCCTTCTTTAAAAAAACCAACAGAATATAGGGCAAAAAGAATCTCAATTCTAACTTTCCTATAACACCAAAGGTCTCCTTGTTGACCCCCCACTATGCCCTTGCTCATTTCCGTCCTACTCTTTTCTCTCCTGAAATCTCACTAATGCTTTCCAAAGCTCCTTCCCTGTTTTCACAGACAGAAGGAACATAGGTTTACATGCAGTGACTGCAGGTATATTCAAGCTAAGCACTGATCCTCGCTGTGATAATCACAAGGATATAAATGGACAATGGAGCTTTAATCCATAACTGCCACGAGCACTCCAACATTCAGCCTTTTCTTGTTTCTCTTGTTGCTTTTAACCTTACCTTGTTGATGACCTCAGTTTTCACACATATACAGTAACAAGATGTATTCCTCATCTGTATTCTTGGTAATCGGCTTGTAAATGACTCTGGCTTACTAGTTAAATTGAAGAAGGACAAAATAGTGATTTCCTACCTTGATCAGCTCTTTGAACTTGGGGTCTTCTTTTGAGTTAGGATCAATCATAGTGCGTTCCTCATTCTCCTCTGTCCAAGTAAAATGGGAAACTTTAGTGAGATCCAATTCAAATGTACACTGTTGAAATACTGCAACAATTCCTAATCATGATGCGGCCTGTCAGCTGATCAAGACATAACAGTGCCTAGTCATCATCTTAGTAAGGGAATATCCGATGATCAAAGCGTTAGGCATTTTTAGAGAGGTGCAGAAAGATAATACAGCCCTAACTTCCCTAAAATAAGATTGTTTCCACTGACCTTCCCCAACTCAGACCCTGCAGAATACCTCAGGAAGATCACTGTCCTCTGTACCCTGTGGGGCATATTAATATTAACATGCCAAAAAGTGCAGTCAACTACTTTTCTCCATCTCCTCAATTTGTATTAAATTTCTATTTGAAAACATCTGTCCCAAATTACAAAATCTTGAACACTATAGCAAGCTTATGGCACTACACTCAGTGCAACTGCTGAGACTTGGGCTGACAGTTTGTGCCTCTACTCTCTGGCTCCCTGAAACGTGGTCACGCATGCGGCCCCAAGTGCCTGAACTCATTCACCTCTGGTTAAGCTGGAGAATGAAAATTACCCCAATTTACATCAGTTATACTTGTGCATGAGGGAAGAACATAATATAGATTTCTGCTGCTTGTGTGGAGCGGACAGAAGTGAGAAATACTCTCCAATAATCAGCAGGACAACCACAAGAAGCATGGACTAAAAATTAATTTTTAGAAGAGAAGATTTGATACAGAAATGGTAACAGAATGTTGGTAGCAGAATCAACTTGAACTCAGTAAGGCTAACAACCAAACAACCTTTGGCAGAATTATCTTCACAACAGCACATATGGATACATGCATCACGTGCATGTTTATATGTTAACGTAGATATGGATACCAGTATTTAGGAAGCAGCTAGAGCAAGTTGTATATTTTAAATTCTGGTGCTTGCTTTCAAGTAGCAGATGTCTCCCTGCCCTCTTCATTTTAGCTCCTTTAGTAGTGAAGTGGTAGCTGTGATCTAGGTTAGATCTGTTCCTTTAAGGGGAGAGCAAACCCTGGCTACTACGCAACAGGAACACAATGATGGGTGACAGTGTCACAGCTACATGAGGGGATCCACATCTATTCAGTTAACATAGTTATTTATAGGCCCCATAAATTTACCTTTAGCTGAGTCTAGACGTGCCATACAGACTCCTATTTTCCTACTGATTTCCCAATTCCTTCCAGCATGACAATAAAGGAGGGGTTTCAGTATGACCACTGGTCAGGCCGTTGCCACATTGCCCAGAGGAACCCTTTCCAACAATAACCACCTATAGTGACTTCCTATTATAGTGCTAGACTTCACTGCTGCCAGATAGGAAACATGACACTCGCACATCCCAGACACAAGACAGACTATACCATCTAGCTGGGATACCTTAGACTTCACCCAGACATTTGGGTTCAGTATTTTCCAGGGCCCCTAACCTTTATTAAAAAAAATAAGGCCCTGCTATCTGAACATATTTGACAAATTTCTACAAACCTAGGAGAAAAACAGAACTCTCTTGCTGCCTTTTTTCCCCCTGTTCCTTTACTTCCTCATTACTCCCTGGGATGATTCAGCTCAGTTGGTAGAGCATCTGTCATTCATTCAGTGGCCAGTCCAGCCCAAACCACAACAGGCAGTCTAGTCACAAGGAAGTGACACCCACTACACACCCAAAATATTGCTAACTGAAACCCTGAACAAGATTTGACCCATAATGGTATACGATTCACCACAGAACTTTGCTTAAGGGTCACTGGTGGTCATGTCTTTGCATGACAGGCCTTCAGGAGTGGTCCTGCATCTTCTAAAGTCATACACACCTTTAGTGGTACCTAGAAGAAATCATTGGAGACACTACTGATCCATACATATACACCGAGTAATCAACACTTTGCCCACGTCTCAAAACAGCACTTTGCATTTCCTACTACTCTTGCAATCAGAAAAGCTAAATGACTAACACTTTTTTGTTTTTAATTTCCTGGTTTATTATTTGTCTCCATGACAGCTTGCTTCAGCTAACTACGTAGATTAAGAGACATATAGTCAGGAAAGAAAAAAGTATTTTATTCCAACAAATTTTAAACATTTGTTGGTATTAAATGATGCTGTTGGTCTTATAGGGACTCGGGGAGGGCAGGAAACAGAGAAAATGGGAATTTGAATATTTACCTTCTTTCTATAAAGCATTCCTTGTTTTACATACTTCTAATCACATTTAATCACTATTTTCAGCAATCTAAATGCTTATCTGTTCATTCAGTATCAGGTCCCATTTTGCTGTACTGTCACTTGCAAAGTGGCAGCAGTAACCCAAGGACGAACATAGCATCCACTAGTTAACAACAGTGTAGTATATATGTTGAGGCGAGGCAGCCTAATGGTTCCATAGGAACCATGACATACACTTCTGCTACAGACTTTCTGTGGTTTGGTCCTTTTGCACTTCAATTCCCCATATATATATATAGAGAGAGAGAAGATACTACTTCCTTACCAAAGAATAATGTCTGTGAGGACAAATAAAGACTGAGATCCGCTTGACCAGTGGGTTAATGGCACTGAAGTAACTCTTAAGCAGACAAATTCAGCAGTATTTTCCATCTAATTCTTTGCAAATCTCAACTTTCTGTTTGCTTTCAGAAAGACCACGGAAGAACTCAAGTTCTCTGCCAATTCATTGAACAAGTCAATTTTCCAATAAACTACCTAGTTTAAGTGTATCTGCATAGCTAGCACTGCTCTTTAATTCCAATTTTGCCCTTCTAATTTCTAGTCTACATGTGACATGCAACAGTTCTCAAGTCTCATGCCCAGCTCTCTCACTTTCATCTGAGCAATCTACATTCAATAGTAGAGTGGTGGATATGGGGGTCACAGTGGCCACCTTCATTAATAATTGCTTAGTTGAGGTCTGTAGCTTGAATACTTTACCTAACAGCGTGTCTTCTGGATGGATGTCCACGGCACTTGGGTTCATTGGTGCATTGATAGCATTTTTGCCTTCTTCTTGGAGGTCACTCACTGAACAGAGGGAAAAAACAGAAAGAAAGACTGTAATAAATGCAAAGTTTGCAGATATGTAGGGGTTGAAATGGGTATTCATAATAAGAGAAAACATCTGGTAGATGTATTTCAAAATAGGCCCACAGTTTATGAAATTAAGAAGTGCAGCCACAGTGGAAAATAAAATCAAAGTAACATCCTTTTATAGGTTTTTATTAAACTAAGCCACCACGTTACTGGCTGGAAATATTTTGCAAGAAACCCAATTCTGTGGTAAGAGCAACCTCAGAGTGCTTGTTTCTCCAGAAGGAAGGGGGGTAAGCTTTGTCTGCAGGACAGCTCAGATCTACAGCAGACAGCAAACTGTAAAAACAAACTCCTTTTCTGATAGCATGACCACCACTCATCACCACCTTCTCCAGCTGCAGAACACGAGGAAATGCAACCTGCTACTGGCCTTACTAAAAGCCTCAGAGAATACCAGGGAGACCTACCAAATAAAGATGAAAATGTATTTAATTCTAGCATTGCCACTGGCTAAAAATAGATGTAGCGCAAGCTGGTCAACACAAATCTGGAATTTGTGATTTCAAGCTCTTACCCCAAACCTACAGCTCTCATTTGGAAAAGTCAGTAAAGTACCCTTCATCAACAAACTGGATATTTAACCACTTTCCTATGTCCTGCCACATGGGGGGAACTGAACTTGAGAAAAAGTACTGAACAACTCTTTAGTATCTTCACACAGCTTTACAGTAAGAAAAGCACTACAAACACTGTAACAATTTTACACTCTCCAAGGTACATCTCCCCCTAAACTCAAATAATGATTATTTATTATAAGCCAAGCTATTGAAGTACACACATTTGACATAGGGGATACAAAGACACTGTAATAGTCCCATCTCTTCAGTTAGCACGGGCTAAGATCATTTGTGGCAGCATTTGTGGTACTGCAGTGTCCTTGGGAGAGGTCCAAATCCCATACTCTTTTAGGGGGAAAGCAAGGTTTTCTAAATAAACAAGGTCTGCAAGACAAACTTCTCTGGGGAGAGAAAAGGAAGAACAGTTAACTAATAGTCACAGTAACCCAACAAGCAATTCCTTCAAGAATAGTCATTATTCTGCTTTCCAGTTGGAAAATCAAACCACAGGCTAATCATTTGCATGCAGTCTGCAAAGGTTACAAAATCCTGCATCAGTACTTGCTTTTTTCCAGATTGATAGAAGGGGAAAACACAGTGATCCTACTGCCCCAGAGAAGTAGAGGGAAGAAGAACACACTACAATCCCCATTCCTTGTCTCACGGATACTTGAAAAGAAGGCACTTAAAACAAGTTACCACATTTCTTAATTGCAGTTCCAAGATGTTAGCTAATTCTGGTTCACAGCACGATACTGAGCATGACTAAAATCCTCAATTATTAAATTCTGTTCTTATGTTCTGCAAGCAACAAACACCAGTCCCATATTTTTGAGACCTTATGGCTTACGAACCATATTAGAGCAGCTGGTTAGAGGTAACTCGGCACAGAGCCTGTGGGAAGTGGGTATGCTGGCAGTAAGCACGGCTTGCTTTCTGTATTGTGTACCCTCTGCAAAGGGAAGGGAACAGAATAGCATCCTCAACTGCAAACAAAATGCAATGTCTGCAGGCTGAGATTTAACCTCCTGAATAAATGTCGTTATTAAAGAAACCCCCTATTATCCCTTTTCTGCATTCATTCCCATTTTTTGGAAACCTCTCCAAACAAAAGTCAGGGAGCTAAGAGGTCTCATGCAACAGACAAAACCAGCTCTTGCAGTATGCCTTACCCAGCCCTGTCTGCATTACACCCAGCTAGAGCTTTCTCACCCGAGCAGCTCCTACACTCTGATGCCAATAGGAATACAGCCACCAGGAGGCACAAGAAAATCATGTGGAAACCGGACATAACAAGTGAAGATTTTCAAAACCCTGCTAGGACTATAAATGCCCAAATTCCACTTAAACCACACTCTGTTTGAAAGTACCAGCCTTCTTTCTAGATGTAATGCTTTTCATTATCACAGCATTGCTGTCATTCTGGGAATGCCAAGCGTTCAATAAGGTCAGGGCATCACTGTTCCTAACGTTTTGCAAACGCAGAAGAGAGCTGCCAAGTTCCTCTGGGCAGTGAATACATAGTACTGCCTTCAGTGTATGCTATATAAACAAAATGCTGCATACGTTTCAAGCCAGAATACTTTTAAATGCAACTAAACTAGTTTTATTCCAAAAAGTTCCATTAAGATAATACACTTGCTTTTTTTTTTAATATAAAAACAAAACAAAACACCTTCCTAACAAAACACCTAACAAAACACCTTGTTTCTGAGCAATTTACTAAACTGAAAGAAAACATTAATATGAATTTGTCTATTAAGCCCTCATCCCTCATGACATGAAAAGCCACATAAACCCCTTACGCTTGCCTTCAGATCCAGTGCATCTGGGCCAGATCCCACAGGACCACAACATCCTCTCCTACTGCTATCGGCAAAGCACAGCTATGCCAGCAGAAAGCCTCCCAAAGCCTGCTGCCCAGGGACAGCCCTGCTTACAGAAAGCCTATACACCAGGTCCTAGGCAGACAGCTTAGGAAGAGATTCATACTACAAACATAATGTTTCCTACCTCCTTTTTTGCGCCTCTTACACAGCAGCCCTGCCATCCTGGCCCCAGCAGCACAAACAGGTCACAGATGAACTGCATGGGCCGTCTGAATGCTGAAGGAGCAGCAGCAACTGGATAAGGGGCTGCCACCTCAGGACTGCCAAACCTACGTTAATTTAGGCATGGTGACACAGGAGGAGGCACGAAGATAGCCTCCCAGCTGCTAAGTGGGGGTGGCTGGGACACAGCACTTGGCCATGGACTCCCAGCCAGGAATCCCTCCCTATCCTTGCCACTTCTGCAGATAGCCAAACGCCTCCCTTGGCCTGCGGCTGGCCGCCTAAGAGCAGGCACCACAAAGGTGGCACTTTTTCTGCAAGGAGCTTCCCGAGAAAGCCATCTCCACCCTCTGGCCAGAGTCGGGTTCCCCACCACAACAGCTTGCCCCAGGAACACACAGATTCGCAGAGCAACAACCAGCATGCAGAGAAGCAACTGCGCTCAGGAACATAAATTTGCCGGGGTATTCCCAACACCTGCTGCACTCCTGAACACTTTCATACTGCACTTGAACAAATGCTGAAGACTTTTCCCCTGCTTACTGCCCCAGTATTCACTTATCACTGTAGAGCAAAGAAACAGAAGCAGGAAAAGGAAATCGAGCCACAACGCTGGAAAAAAAACCAGAGAACCCACAAATGAGCAAGTGGAGACATTTAAAATGATAGTCAGGATAGAGCAACAGGCACATTTCTGAGAAGAACCTGATAGGTGTTTTAATGCAAATTTACAACAAAGAATGGCTTTCAGCCCATGCTTTCCCAAACCCAAATGTACTGTAAAATATTATGGATATTAATGGATTGGCAAATGCCAACCTCCTCAACTTTGTATTAGCAACAGTGGTTTTGCTGTAAGATTTATACCAGATCCTTACACCAAACAAGCCATCCATGCAAGAGGGCATTTTACTGCTAGAGCAGAGCTGCACTTGGCACAACAGGCTATAGTCATGGTAGGTCCTACATGAGGTATTACTGCTCTCCACCTGCCCATTCACAGGAATGCCCCTTCTCTTCCCCACAGTAAACATCCTCCCCTGTTGTGTTGGCATAGTTCTTCACTCCCTAAATGAGATCTGTGTAAAACATCTTTCTCTAAATCCTGATCATTTCATTTCATAGAATGGTCAGAGGAAAACTGCTGTAGGGGAAGACAGAAAGGGGCAGGAAATTGAGGACAGGCTGGAGTAGCATTGTTGTCCCAAAGCATCACTTAGTCCTGGCTGGTCCCCAGCAGAACCCTTCCTGTATCTGTTGCCCTGGGCCAGTTTGCTTGCTCCCACTGGCAGGCCAGGCCAGGACAGAGGTCTCCCTCAGATGTGCCAGCAGAACTCATACGAGCAGCCCCAGCATCCAGGGAATGCTCTCCTGCCCACGAATAGAGTTTGCTCCCACCTTGACCCACAACACAGACTCTGCTAAATGGTTACAGCCTTAACATAAAACTTGCTGACGGTCTAAATGACTCAGCTGTGAACTTGCACGGGACAAGTCAGGTGTAACTACAGGCACAGAAAGATGATTGCCTTGGAAAGGTATCTGGCAGAATTAGCCACAATTTCTCCCAGATGTCTGGTACGGCCTTCCTCCCTTCTGGCTGGAGATCTCCTCTCTGAGCAGATCCTCAATTAACAGGCAGCACTAGTCCCCTGCACCGCTTCAGCCAGCACTAGCAAAATCCAAATGTAACAAGAGACAGGCAAGTGGCCAAGGCATTAAGCAAAAACCGTGAGTATTTTCCTCAACCAGAAATTTAAATTCACGAGTAAAAGGTCACTTCTCTACCAGTCCCCAGGAAAGCAGCAAGGGTTCCTGGCAGCTCTCCGATGTTTTAACAATCTCCTGGCACTGTCAGCAGTCAACATGATTTAGTCACATTGGAAGCTGTGCTGGCCTTTCAAACAAATTAATATAATGAGGGGATCGCATACACACATGCTATACAGCACTACATCTGTAAGCCAGGCAGGCTGTCTGGCTGCACGGGATTACACGCAAACTGCACAGAACAGGAGCAATTAGCTGCAGAAAGTTGGAAGCGTCACCAGAGCTGTCAAGGATTCCCCACAAGTCAGACAATGGCCTTTAAAGTCAGCAGGAATGCTATAAAAAGAAGAAAAGTCCCTGCTTTCTCCTTTTTATAAGAAAGAGCAAGCCGATGTCAACAATTTGATCCTTTCTACCTTCACTCTTAATAATTTTAGTGTAATTTTAAAAGTTATCAACAACAGCACAGTTCACCTCTTAAGTCTTTACCATTCACTGCCTTGTTATTAAAAAATTGACCACAAGCCTCTCTCTCTTACAAAAACAGATGGTAAATGCTACTTAATTTTAGCTCTAGTTATTTCTGACTGCAAAGCTGAATCCCACCCCGCAGAAAGCAGCAGCTGTCGTGATGCTAATCACGGGTTTCTGGATACGGTGCTTTCCTTCGCATTCAACCAGTGCCGAGCTGGCTCTGCAGCACTGCCTGACCACAACTTTTACACAATGTACTTTCATCTCGTGATTAAACCCTAACTTTGGAAGCTTATAGACTGGTTTGTTACCATTGGTTCCATTACAGATAATTTGTACAAGAAACTTTGTTACCCTCTTTGGTCGGAGCAGCACACAGAAGGGAAACGTGCAATGACCATTAATATGAACTGCACAGGAAGCTCTTTCCTGCCCCCAACATCTTACTGCTTCCCAGGTTTCCTTGCTCTTCCCAGAGACAAAACCAAAACCAGCTGCGCTTATTCAGACAGTGACTCACCTGCCTGCAACTCATATCCTAAGAGTTCACATAACCACATGCGAAATAGAAAGTCCATATTCAAGACCATTTCTACCCCATTCAGACCAGTGACACCTGGTCTCACCTCAGGTGAGACATGGCCATGGGACAAATCCCACTGATGAAGCAGCCAACCCTTGCACGAAAGATCAAGTATCTGCTGGAGCTCCCACTTCCCACGTGAGGTGTCAGATCAGAAGGCAACAGGTCGCTGGTGGGTAAAGACCCCACAGTGTCTGTCTCTTAACCTGCTCCTCTGTTTGCCTATCACAGACCAACACACACAGAATTTCCAGCTGACACCTAAAACTCTTTCATGAAAAGCCATCTCCAAAACTGTAAGCCTTCTAGGAGCACAAAAAAAAAAAAAAAAAAAAAGCTTTAGAAAAACTGGTATTTTCCAAGGAAAACTGTTGTACTGAAAGATTTCAAACCAGCCCCAAATTGATACACTGAGACTCTGTCTCTTTTCTAGAGACAAACCACACAGACAACTCACCAATCTGCTACTGCATTACTAATCACTTAACATTTACAAAAGACTCTGAGATCTTTTGATAGAGACTGCAGGAGAAAGACAAAGCCTCCATTAATTATAATAGAGAATTAATAATCACAGGCAGATCAAAGGCAAAGACTTGATCAAATCCACATAAAGGCACTGTATCAAGGGACGGCACTCAAAGCAGAACTGTGGTAACAAAGGAAATTATTTATATGCCTCATTAGGCACACAAGGCACTCACAATGGCCAGGCTCTGTCACTTAAAGAAATGGAAAGACCTAAAAGAAGGGAAGAGTAAAGCTAAAGACAACTTTTAGGAAAGGGCTGTAATAATCCTTTTGTTTAGTTGCAAAGAGCAGGCCACCCCTGCTCGTATGATGGACACGTTAAACTTACACAGATGAATTCTGTGACTGCCAGAACAAAGACCTCCCCTTTACTTTTGCCAGGGGTAAAATACGTATCTAGCATGGTAGCAGCATATCCAATACTTGAGCCAGTGAGAAATGTTTATGAGAAGCTGGGGTTTTGTTTTGTTTATGAGGGTGAAATACTGCTTTCAGTTTTTCTCCCATGAAAATTTTTGTCTTTCTATCAAGTTGTTTGTTGTTTTTTTAAAATTTTGGTGAAAAAAGAATTTCAGTTTTTTGATGGATGGACACCTGTGTTGAGATAGCCAATCTTAACACTGCTACAGCTATCCTGGCCAAGCCCTGCAGGTGTACCAGCCCTCCTGAAAAGAGAAAGGGTGCGCTGAGGCAGAACAGGAACAGGCAGAGAAGCAGCAGCTTGGGAGACAGGAGCACTAAACAGACCACAGCAGCCACAAGTGGCTTTCAACATGACCAGCACCAGCAACTGAACTCCAAATCAAACAAAATGAGACTCTGTAATTACTATGCAGACAGATCTTTAGCCAGTTACGTGGCCCACTTTAGTTCAGTAAGAAAGCTGAATCCTACAAAATTAAGTTGCTGTGTGCAGAACCAGTTTTCTGCTCCAGGGCCCTGCGAACAAGGCACTGGTGCTGCCAAGGAAGAAGCAGGATCCTGCCCTCACCCAGCCGCTGCCTGTGCTGAGCAGCCGTGGACAACACAACAGCCAGCAAAGCAGGCCTGGCAATCACTGCTATTACACTGCTGCATTAACCGAACAGAAAGATCCCCCCTCCGGTATTCATCTGGTTCTGCTAACAACTGACCAAGCCAGAGCTGACCCGCAGCTGCCTGGGCATAAATAGGCAGCAATAAAAGCCAAGATGAGCCCACAGTACCAACACAGAGCCATTGTATTTAACATTCAGGTCTTCTTTCCAGCAGTTGCACTGATCCCATCCAAGCCTCATGGCTACCAAAGCACCAAGTCAGAATTCATCTCAGCATTTTGCTCCCTGGCTGTTTTAGTCCCTCTCTGCTCAGATCATGCAACAGGCCTAACAACCACTTAGTAAATACTTAAATAGGAATACTTCAGAATACATTTTGCAAGGCAGAAAAGCAAGACGCAGGCTTTGACAGAAGCTGATAAAGAGCTACAGAGCTAAAACTAAAAGTCAAACTTGGGATTCATCATTTTGCTGTAAGTCCCTGATTCTTGTTTCTTTAATTATCTTAAGTCATGTCGCTGCCTTTGTCAGGCAGGCATCCACGCTGTCAGCAAAGGGGCACTCCAGACTTCACCTCCATCCCTAGTTGCCACTCACCACTTCTCTTTTGCTGGCATGAGTGGTTGCAAAAGCCACATTATGGCAGAACAGGGACAGAGCATGCCTGAAAACTAACCAGATAAGAAAGGAAAAAAATATAAAGTTAATTTTCATTGTGTAGACACACAAACACTGAACTAATGCTGGCCAAAAAAACCCACCCCAAAAACAAAAAAACAAACAAAACCCCAAAAACAAAATAAAATAAAACAAACAAACAAACAAAAAAACCCCACAACCAAACAAAAAAACCCAAATCCAGCAGAAATAAGAACGTGGACAAGAATGGTGTTTTAAAGATTTACAGAATTACACATACAAAAGCAAGGTTTTCAAGTATGGCAAAAGCCAGCCAGTACGATACTGAGCTGACACACTGACCTTATCAGCTCTGCTGCAGTCTCCCTACATTGACCTTACAGCAGCACTCCCACAGCTTTGAAAATGGCATATTTTTTAAATCACATTTCCTCATGCCTGAGAGGCGTAAGTATATTTTTAAGCAGCTCCCAGCACACAGTTCTGACATTTTGCCCTCCTTGCCTGAAACGGAACAACACTCCCCTTCATGCAGATGAGCAAGGAGAGGTCAACAAGGTGCATTCGTTACTTGTAATGTGCTGCAGTATTCTCAGGATGCACGCTGGCTGTTACAGCTCAGTGTCGCTTAGACCCTGTGCGCACTCTGCGGTCTGGAACCAGCACCTGGCTGGCAGCAGAACCCTGCAACTTAACTTCGTGTATCCACTCATTTCACATATGTGAGATTTTTCTCCCCCGTTTCCTGCCCCTTACACTAGTATTTGCACAGACTTATTAATAAATGGGAAAACGTTTCCGTTAAAGAGGGTCCCAGACCCTCAGGTGGGTATTTTATTTGTAAGGCAAAAATAAAACAATCTCTAAAGCATATACCACCTCACCCAGCTCTCCTAAGCAGTAACATAATACACACCAAAACTATACAGCCTCTACACTCCAGGACATGAAGTGGGCATACCTTTGGCACTTCTGTTGTCCTGAAGTTGCAAACATATGGCTTCAATCCCAGAGTTCTTTGACAGGGAAAAGCCAGGCTGCTGCCTCAAACATCACAGGCAATAACTGCAGCTTGAAAGGACCCTAAAAGCAACTAGGGAAAGTGACACTCCTCCCTCTGCACACAAATTCTACTTGAAAACAGGGAAAATGGTACTTCCTCAGCCTCCCCCAGTTACAATTCCACCACAACATACAAAAGGTCATTTCTTCCCATGAAGCAATGGTGGAGGATTATATTCTCCCAAGCAAACCGCATGAGCACCAGGACAACTTCCACCTGAAAGAAGGATGTGGAGTCAAATCCACCTGATGAGAACAGAGGGAAAGAAAAAGTCATAAGAAGAGGAAAGGATTAAAGGAGACTTCTGGCCTGTATTCACCCCCAGTAGGAAACCTGCAACGCATTTTAAATTTCCTGCCATCAATTCTCCATGAAATGCTGTATTCTACTACGTAGTGCTTAGTACTCTGCAAGGCTTCTGTGTACTCCTACAAACAAAGTTGATGGGGACAAGCAGGTAGGAAACAGCACGTTCACAGTCTAAGAACTCAGTCTGGGATCCCTCAGCGAAGCAGGCTGATTTCCACAAGGTGCCAAGCACCAACAAGACTCCTTTAACCAAAAGCAACTCCACAAACCAGAATCAACTCACTACTTAAGGTACCCATCTTTGATGGGTCTGGTCACAGCAAATCACCAAGGGAGAGACAGCAGAAGCTGTCAGAAGCAGAGCTAATAGCATTATTCTGATACAGAGTAATGAATAGAGATGCCTAGTCCATTCATTCAATTCTTGTCTTCTCCATCATGAAGAAATCAGAGAGAAAACAGCACTTCAGTTTACTGCCTCCTACGAGCTCTATCTCTGTATCCCACATACAAATCTAACTGTGCAAACTTTATCAAGCAGAACACTCGGCATCAAAAAAAGCCACTACTGCAACACATTTTACAACTAAGCTGGTTTCCATCTGTCCACCAACTTCTTTCTACTTCCTTCTCATAGTTTGACACTTCATTTGTAGGTACCTGAATGAAACCCCCTCAGTTAATTAACAGCCCAAGCAGGTTTACCTGCTTCATTTTACTGCTTTCTCCATATCCTTCACCCCCTTTCCAAAGGCATGACAAGGTTAACAATTACCACCAAAAGCAGTCTACTGTGCAAATACAAAAACATTTTATGTTGCTCATTCTTCTGAACATGTCAAGAGACATACAGCGTAACAGACTCACTTCTGAAGGCAGTGATGGCAGGTGAACACAAGAAGTAAGAGAAAGGCACCGTCTTCTCCAGCTGATAGTACAGAGCTCAACAAACCAACCTCATGCAAATGGAAAGGAGGCTACAGCTATGACTTGCAATTCAAAAAAAGCAACTTTTTTGCTCGTGCAACATTATTCTACAGGAAGAATACGCTGAGATAAACCATCCTGCAAACCACAAAAAGCGCACATGCCTAATCGCTGGAGCTGCCCAAATGTCACCCAGAAAGACAAGGAAAACCCTGAAAAACACTCATACACAGCAACTATATTTGTGCCATACACGTTGAGGGTTTTCTAGTAAATACTAGTTTTCAGTTCAACAGAGCACAGGACCAATGGAGGGACAGGCAGACTAGAAGCTTTAACCTAAACACTCAACACACAGTTTTCAGAGTACCATATACTGAGGTTGCTCATGCCCAGCTCTACCTTTCCTTTGTCGTGCCTGCATCCAGGGCAGTAAAGCAGCGTATTGCAAACAAACTGGAATATCTCACTACACAAGCAGATGCTGCAAAATACAAAGAAGTTTCCTCAATGGTTTCCAGACATGTCATATGTGCAAAATTATTTCACCCGTTGCTCTGAGCACCAGAGGAGCCTGCCAAGACAAGCACTTCAGTGATAAGAGCTACAGACCTCACAGTAAAAGAAAGTCTGGAACTCAGAGCCCACAGTCAGATAAAAGCCAGTCCATGAGGGGAAAGTACAGTACAGATAGTGGCTGCCATAAAAGCATTCAGATGTTTAACTCTGCCAGGTTTAAGTAAGAAACAGACACCACCATGTCCTAATGGAGCTGCTGAAGACCATGTAGAAAGAGTGGAGCTCAGGCCTCCGACTGCCATTCCAGTCCAGTCTCCCAAACACAGCCCTCAAGGGATAACAAAATGCAATCATGAAACAACAGCCAGCCCAAGAATCAAATCAAGTCCAAAGCACACAAAAATGTCACATTTCACCAAGTGTCAAAAAGACCTGCAGCTGTTATTATTTGCTTAGTCAGCAAACCAAAGTTTTATGCTATTTGCAATCCTAGCTTTCTGTGGTCTCTTTTAAAGCCTTTGCACTGATAATACCAGTTCCTATGAGCTAAGACAAGGTGGTGTGTCAGTGGGGCTAGACATATTAAAGACTTTCAAGCTCACCTACTGGTCAGTCCCAAAATAGCTTTCTAACTACACAGCCTCTCCGACTCACCCTCACTTAAAGAAGCAGTGAGAGCAGCAGCCCAGTGGAATCCATGCTTTCCCCCTCGCTAAAAGGTTAGACAGCCAAAAAGGACAGAAAAAAATGATTGTACTCTTACTAGTACCTCAGCGCAAAACCAGTAAAAGGACCCTGATGAGAAGCACAGTTCCACTGCACACCCTTGTATTCACATGCTCATAAACCATTACTCCACAGACTTCATGCTGTTTAAGAAATGTCCTTACTCCATCCTTTGAAGGGTGTAAGCTGCCAGGGAGCCACAGAAGATCATTGGATAATTCAGGGTGGAAAGGACCTCAGGAGGTCTCTAGCTGAACCTCTTCCTCAAAGCAGGGTCAGCTCTGAGATTAGACCAGGTTGCTTAGGACTTTATCATGTCCTAAAACCTCCAAGAACAGAGTCTGCACAAACTCTCTAGGCATCCTGTCCCGCTGCTTCATAGTCCTCAGCATGAAGAAGAGTGGATTTGCTGTCTACATGAGAGAGCAGCTGGAATGTATCGAGCTCTGCCTAGGGGTGGATGAAGAACATGTTGAGAGCTTATGGGTAAGAATAATGGGCAGGCTAATATGGGAGACACTGTTGTGGGTGTTTACTAAAGACCACTGGATCAGGAAGAGGAAGTTGATGAGGCCTCCTACGGAAACAGCCTCACGATCACAGGCCCTGGTTCTCATGGGGGACTTCAAC